>CM039475.1:25066544-25168472 GCA_022433065.1 Begonia loranthoides | reverse complement strand
GTGTGTGTGTGTGTGTGTGTGTGTGTGTGTGTGTGTGTGTGTGTGTGGTGGATCTATACATAAATAGGTGTCACGTTAGAAGTATTCTGGAGAAATTGTCGAAAATCAAACGTTGGAGTTGGCGGTCGATCGGCGAGGTGTGATCGACCGACGTTGATCGTCCGACATAAATAATTTATGTTTCTAAATGAAAATGTTGCGGCTGATTGTGGCGGTTGTTTAGCATGAGAAGAACGTCGGGAATGGTCACCCACCATTTATGAAGGACAATCTGAAGGGTTTTAACTGACGAGAAAATGAAAAGAAGCGTTATCTCCTGGATTGTCTAAACGTCTATGGAGTTAATGGTCATTGATGGATTGTGTCCCATGGCCTTCACCTTCAAGGAGTTAATGATGGATGTTGAAGAGTCATCTTTGTTGCTTATAAATAGGAGGGTTGGCAACGTGAATTTGAGAAACAAAAAGTGTATTGTTACTCTACCCAAATGGTTGCTGAAGGAGCTCTTAGATTTTAGGAAACTGGTAATGCGTGATGAGTGACTGTGAAGGGTGTTCAGTGGGTGACCAAGAGTTGCAAGAGAGTTTTGTGATGCTTGATATGTGATGTGTTTTGGAGAAAGAAAGAAAGGTGTTACACTGCTAGGATTTGGTACGCATGATGCTGTGAGTATTGTGAAGTGGTGAAGTTGTTGGCTGTTTAAAGGGTTTGAGGATAGTCTATGAAAGCAGTGAAGTTTTATGAAGGGAAGTCTTTGGAAAAGTAAGGAAACCGTGAGGTTTTCTTGCTGAAGGAGAAGAGGTTTTTAGGAGAGTACTCAAGGTTTTTGGAAAAAGGACAACTCTAAGTGTTAAACCATTAAAGATAAGGACTTCAGACACGTGGTACTGCATGTGTTTTGTCCAAAAGGGCCTACATCACGGGAATTAATGGGTGTTTACTATTTGTGTTATTAATTGTTATGAATTGTATGTTTATAGATTTAAGTTTAGTTCATTAGTTAGGACAGATCACGTTTTAAGGATACGATTAAGGAACACGTTAGATAGGATTGTATGTGCACACCAACATTAAGACATGGAATCATAAAGTACATGAAAATGGAATATACATAAACAACTGTGATCTTGTTAGTTACGCCCGGCACGGTGAACGTAAATAGTTGTTTCTATGGACCAGTTTGTTACGCCCGACACATAAATCAAAGATAAGTAAACAACTGTGGACCGGTTTATTACGCCCGACACAGAAATCAAGATAAGAAAATAACTGTGGATCGGTTTGATACTCCTGTCACAGATGTCTATGTGGTCCAGTTCGATACGCCCGGCACATAAACAGTAAAAGACTGAAACAATATGAGACAACAGAATGAAACAGTAAGATACGTAAATAGCAGTTTCTGTGGGTCGGTTAGTTACGCTCGGCACAGAAAACAAAGATAAATAACTGTGGTCTGGTTAGTTATGCCTGACACAGAAATCCACTGAGGTTTGGTTTGTTACGCTCGGCACAGATGTTTATGTGGTCCAGTTTGATACGCCCGGCATATAAACAATGTTTGTATGGTCTGGTTGGATACGTTCGGCATATAAACAGTAAAAGACAGAAATCGATGTTTGTATGATCTGGTTTGATACGCCCGACATGTAAGCAAATGAAATAACGATAAAAGACATGAACAGTAAAAGAGAAATGAAATAGAAAACCTTATGTAATGCTATAGAAATTGTATGTAAAATTCATGTTTTACATTTATATCACGTACTGAGCGTTAGACTCATAGATAGGTCCCGTTGATGTAGGTAAGGAACAGATGAATGGATAAAGCTGTTGATGGACGTAGTTGATGGAGTATTGCTGTGTGGACGTTTATGCTGTTGGCGACATTGACCGGTGGTTATGGCTCACGGAAATGAAATAAATGTTGTAAAGGCTTTTAAGTGTTTTATGACTTCAAATAAATGTTTTAAGTTAATGTGTATTTAAACAATGGGTTTATGGTATTAAATTGTAAAAGACTTTTGCTGTATGTTTTATAAGATTAAGACTTCCACTGTATGTTTATAACTCTGGTTCTTAATTATGCAAATGATTTAAAGAAAAGAAAATTTTTACAAAAAAAAAAGTTACGAGATGTTGAAGAGCAAAAGAAATTAGTTGTATTGTGTTCATGCTGACAAGTGATGCTTGATTTTGGTGGGATTCCATGAAGGCAGTGCACAATGTGGAGAATATGGAGTGGGAAAGGTTTAAGGAAATCTTCTATGACAAGTACTTTAGCCGTACTACAAGGATGAGTAGTTGGTAGAATTTATTAAGCTTTGTCAGGAAGGAACAATTTCAGAGTATGTGCTCAAGTTTGAAGCATTGTCGTGATTTGCATCACATTTAGTAAGCGATAATGAACACAAGGTCCACCAATTTGTTCAAGGATTCAAATTGGAAATTTATCAAGGTGTGAAGGTTTCTGGTAGTCAAGGGATACCTTAACTGACATTGTAGCAAAAGCCTTCGAAGTTGAAGAAGCAGAGTTCCAAGTCGTGAAATTTAGTGAGCGCAATAGAAATGTGCATATGGAAATGCAATCTCAATAGCTGATGAAATAATAGCCAGAGATAAGAGGATCAAAAAGAGCTTTCATTGGAGGTGAGTTACAAGGAAATGAGAAGAGTATTTGTAGTATCTTGAATTTTCGTTATACTAAGCATACGACTTAAGTGATAATTTTGGGGTATTAGAAGCTGTAATGGACAATTAAGATATTGACCAAGAGAAACATATTTGGAAGAAGTGAATTATGATACGCCGAATTATGTTCAAATTAAGCTTAGGAGGATGATTTAGAATTTATTGGAATTAGCTTGGGTAATTTAAGACATTAGTCAAGTGAAACATATTTAGATAAAGTGAACTATGATACCCGAGTTATGTCCATACTTATAGTTTAGGGAAAAGATTAAGGTTATGGGAGAATTGTTTAATTATGTTTGGAGTTAGATAGGACGATATGAACTAGATTGATTGTCAGTGGAAGAGAAAATTTACTAGGATATAATAAGGAGGAAAGTATAGGATCTATAATATTTTAAAGTATACTGAATTTAGTAAAGAATAAGGAAGAGGAGGAATTATGAACTGTACCTTGATTATGGGGGGATAAATTGAGGTTTGGATAATTTGAAAATTTAGGTTTGAATACTTTGGAAAAGTTATTTATTAAGGATATAGATATTTATATATATATATATTTGGAGAAGAAGTACTATATATAATATATGTATGTATTGTTTGGAATATATATATTTGAAGAAGAAATAATAGGGTGGATGATTGATTGGAGTGTAGAGGAAAATGGTTCACCCTGTGAACTGGTTTGATTGAAAACAAAAGGAAGAGCATGGCCGAAAGGCAATTCTCATAACAGACTCGAGAAGAAAGAAAGAGACAGGAGGCAAGGGAGACTGAGTGCAGGGGTGAACGTTTAGGCGTGTGGTGAGCTCGGGACGGCTCCAGACATGCACGTCGTCCAGCGACATAAGAGCGAACAACTGGGTAGCATCGCGGGTCACAGTCTAGGAACAGGATTGGACAAATCCTACGAGGCAAATTGGTGCTTTCGTTGGCTGCAATTTCTAGCTTCGGGTGAGGGTAGTCGAGGTAAGTCTAATCGATTTCTCCTCCTCCTTTAGTTCTGTTTAGCGGTCGTTAGCAAGGTTGAGTTGTAGGGAATGGAGAATCGAAGTGGCGAAGGGCAAGAGTTGGCGGTTCGTGCTGGACAGAACGAAGGCCTGTGGTCCAGCTTGCGGTTTGGTCTGAACCAGTTTGTCCTGCTCTATTTAAGGCGACAAAGTGGACATGCTGGAAGAATGGAGGAGAGACAGGGTATGGTTGGTGGTAAGGCGTGGTTGTAGAGGCATGGCGAAGTGTGCCTCTTTGAAGAAGAAAACTGAGACGTAAGGAGAGATGGCTTGCAGAAGTGAACCCTCGAGTGAGCTGAGCTGTGAGGAATGGAGACAGAGCGGAGAGTGAAATGCTCTTTGGAAGGCTAAATCGTGAGGGAAAGAAAGTGAAGAGAAGGAAGAGTGGGAGGAAGTCAGAGGCAACAGACGGAATAAAGAGGAAGAAAATGAAGAGGGGGTGAACTGTGGGCCAAGAGAAAATATCAGAGGAAGAAAGAGAAGAAAAGCCTAAGGGAAGAAAACTACTCTCGGGTTTCCTCGGTTCTTCAAGTATTGAAAAGGAAAAGGAGGATAAAGATTAAGTACGAATACACATTAAAGCTTCGAGGTAAGAAATTGAGCAGAGTCGTTGGTCAGTGGAGGCCCTACACCATTAGCAGTGTCTTTCCTTTAATTGTTTGTTTGCATTTCTACTATGCTGCTTTACTTATTATGTCTATGCTGTTTACACATTATTAATATAATATCTAAGCATGTTTAGGATATTAACATATTGTTATTGTTTCCTTTGAATAGCCAAACACATCTATATTATTATTGCTTTCTTTAAATTAGTAAGCATGTCTATATTGTTATTGTTTTATTTAAATTGCCAAGCATGCCTATGATATTTGGAAGATTTGGGATATGTATGAGGAAAGAAGATGTTTGGATACTTCTGTGATAAGACAGTTAACGACTATTTTGGATTGTGAAGTCAAAGAAGCAATTCGCTGAGCAAATTTTGAATACGAAATTTCTATAAGGAGGGAGGAATGTAATACCCCAATAATATTCCCCTATGCAACTGGTGTGAGGCGATATGTTGTTGATTAATGCCATATAAGTATGGAAAAATATTAAGGAGTGATTAAAGTATAAAGTTTTGTTGGAAAAATGTGTTTTTGGAGTTTTCAGATGCATGCGATCGACGATGACTAGGAGTTGTGTCCAAAAATGCATTGCAAGTCGTCCCCAGCATTTTGGGATGAGGTAGGATGAGGTTTTGTGTCCGAAGTCATCCTCCGTCTATAACGCGAGATTTCGAACGAGGCGGGACGACCAGCGGACGATGGCGGACGAGGAGAGTTTGAATCTGTCCAATTTGGTGGACTTTTCGACCGAATGCGGAAGAGGCGCAGTGACCTTCCTTCGTCCAAAATTACAATTATGAAGAAGAGAATTGTGGATTGAGCTGGTTCGGTTCGACTCGGTTCGGAAACAATTATGTGGCTCAGTTATTAGTTAAAGGAGAAAAAGAAATTGGATTAATTGGAATAAAAATGTGAAAATAGTTGTTGAGGGAAGATTTGTGGAATTAGTTAAAGAAAGATTACATGAATTGAATTATTGGAATAAAGAAATTAAGGGGGAGAAATGGATGGCTGAACTGGTTCAGTCTAACCAGTTTAGGGTGTTCAGTTCTGGCATTGAGAAGGGAAAATTTTAATTGGCCTTGGCCATTTCGTGGTGAGGAGAAAGAGAACCAGGGAGAGCAAGAGGGAGCGATGAACGAGAGGGAGAAGGAGATCAGGTGAGGGTGAACGTTTGGGCGACGGCGAGCTCGGGCTCTGCTTGGGCGACTCCTTTGCGACGATCAGTCGTGCAAGCTGCAGGATGCTGATGGCGTAGCGGGTCACGGGTTGGGCTTGGGCGTCGAGCTTCGCGAGATGGTTTGGCGTTGGGTTGAGGTGTGCCCTGACGCTTTGCCGATTTCTGGTGACCTGCGATGGCAAGGATTGGCATCGGGGGAGGCTATGATTTCTAGCCTCGGGTCAAAGGCAGGGAGTTAGTGGTTTGGGTGGAAGGGTTGGAGCTGCTTGCGGTTCAGTCTGAACGGGTCCATCGATGGTTGGTTCTTGCTTTGATGAAATAGACAATGGGACGTGCGGGGAGTGCTGATGACACGGTACGGCTAGGCATGGCTTGAGGCAGGGAATGGTCGTTCCTCTCTGGTGAGGTAGAAAATGTAGAGGAGAGGGGAATGGCAGGGAGAGGTGCTCTCGAGTGAGGAATGGAGACAGAGAGAAGAAATGCTCTCTAGAGAAGTTGAGTCTGAGAGCTTCTTCGAGGAGGGGGGGAAAGAGGCTTGGAGTTGCAGCTCACGGTCCAACTGCTCTTGGTTGTCTCTGGTAAGTGAGTTTTATTCTGGAGTCTATGGATTTATGTTGATATGTTGTTGAGGTAGGAGATGAAAGCTTGCTGGATGTTGTTGGTGATTTTGGTAATTGAGTTTGAATTCTGCCGAGGGATTATGTTTGGAAAATGGAATTGGTTCTCTGTTAATTATTGTTTTGATGGTATGCATAAAAATTATAATGATTTCTCAGTGTTGTTGTTGAATGCGGAAATAAAGAAAGTTATTCTCTGTCATTGTAGCTTGATGAATATGCAAGTTTGGCCCCCTGTTTAATTACTTCCTTGGTTGAGATAATTAGGGATACTGTTATTGGGTGTGGAAATGAATTACTGCTTCAATGTTTAAACTATGTTGGGTTAAGTTTTTATTGATTATTGCAAGTGGATTAAGCTATTAAGTTAGATTAAGTTGAATTGAAATATGTTCTTTGATTGAGTTCCACTGGGGGATTTTGTACTCTGTGGTGTTTATAGTTTAATGATTATTATTAGATATTCATATTTTGATTATGTTAAGTCAAAAGTTAGAGGAAAGTTTTGACATAAATGTGGATAGTATGGGTGATGTAGGAATTCGAAGAATATGTTTTGGTTAGAACAAAATGGTTTTAAATGATTATTATTAATGAGTAAATGTTTTAATCGTGAAGGTATTGAAAAGGAAAAGAAGGATAACGATTAAGTGCAAATGCGCGATAAAGTTTTGAGGTAAAAAATTGAGTAGAGTCGTTGGCCAGTGGAGGCCCTACACCATTAGCAGTGTATTTTCTTTAATTGTTTGCTTACGTTTCTACTATGCTGCCATATTATGCCTATGCTGTCGCATGCTATTAATTTAATCTCTAAGCATGTTTAGGACGTTAGCATATTGTTATTGTTTTCCTTTAAATTGCAAAGCACGTCTATATTGTTATTACTTCCTTTAAATTGCCAAGCATGTCTATGTTGTTAATGCTTTCTTTAAATTACCAAGCATGCCTATATCGTGTTGTTTCCTTTAGATCGCTAAGCATGTCCATGTCGTTATTGCTTTCTTTAAATTATTGAGCATGCCTATATAGTATGTTAGTAGACTTTCCATATCTCATACTTTTATATTGTTGTGATTACTGCTTTATGTCTCATACTTTTATATTGTTGTGATTAATGCTTTATGTCTCATACTTTTATATTGTTGTGATTACTGCTTCTCATTGACATACTTCACGATAATGTTTCTCATTAACATGCATCATGATAATAAAAACAAGTAGGAAGTGCCACCTTGGGGGTGGTACTCATATGCATTATGTGAGGAAAACAGATAAATGAAATGAATGAATGGAAATGAAAGGAAATTGGGAGTTGGGGGATGAACGGGTAGTTTGGATCTAATCAGGTAGTCTAGACTAAGCCCCTTCCTTGTCGGGTCCGGGACTAGCTACCCTAGGTGGTTAGAAATCGAATACAGATTATTCCCTCCAACACGGATTCCTCCAATCTCTTGCTCGACGTACGAGTAAAGAATGAAAGAATGAAAGAATAAAATGCAAAGAAAAGAATGGTTTGGGGTGGACCCATTCTTACATAATGAGTTCGAGACATACATCATACTGCATATCTCATTTCTTACTAGGCCTTGGGCTTACAATTTGCTAATGATGTTCACACACGAGAAAATGATGAACAGATCGAGGAGCAGTTGATGAAGGATTTGCACGGGCATGATTTGTGGCTAGGCTAAAGAAAGTAAAAGAGATAAGAGTTTTGTAAATGTAAAATACCAGTTCATTTATTGTCTTTTAAAACGAATGATTTATGCTTCCGCTCTAAAATGAGAAAAATGGATTTTTATAAATAAAGTCTTCCGCTGTCAATAAAGGTTTAAATAACGAGTTTAAGTAAGATGTTTTAACGATCGGAGTTTTAAGAAAAGAACTTTGATTTCAATTGAAGGGTTTTAATAAGGATTTAGTCATTTTATAAAAGTTTAAAATTTAACGCATTTTTAAAGGGTAAGAAAAACCGGGTCGTTACACAGTTGCGGTGGGACTTGTGGCTGGCTAGGCTAAAGAAAGTAAAAGAGAAAAGGGTTTTTATAAATGTAAAATACTAGTTTATTTACTGTCTTTTAAAATGAATGATTTATGCTTCCGCTGTAAAATGAGAAAAATAGATTTTATAAATAAAGTCTTCCGCTGTCAATAAAGATTTAAATAACGAGTTTTAAGTAAGATGTTTTAGCAATCGAGTTTTTAAGAAAAGAACTTTGATTGCAATTGAAGGGTTTGAATAAGGATTCAGTTGTTTTATAAAAGTTTTAAATTTAATGCATTTTTAAAGTAAAGAAAAATCCAGGTTGACACAGCAAACATTGAGAGTGAAGGTTGCTCGGGCTTGGAATAAACGCCTAGGGTTCTGGATGGACTGTGAAGGTGGAAGATTTGTTGATGGAAGGAAACCGTGACTGAAGTTGAAACCATGACTGAAGTTTTAAGTGAAGAGGATTCTATGAGGAAAGAAAGTTGTTAGGTTATGTATTCCCTATGTTCGCGTGTCTTCTGGTAAGCAGAACTCTTTCATACTCCATGGATTTTATGAAGAGTTGTTAAGATAATGATATAGAATTGTTTGGATATCTATTGCATGAACTGTGAAATATGGGTGCACTGTAATTGAGTTGGACCTCTATTGCATGAACTGCTGCATTGTTTTAGTAGGATGATGGAAATCAATGATTGTAGAAAGTTGCTATATTGGTTTTGTGATTGAATTGTTCTCTGCATGAATAAATGGTTGTTTCCTTTCTCTGCTATTGAACCTATCCCTTGAGAATGAATTAGTTTTCTAATTTGTTAATTGTATAACTCCAAAGAAATGAGTTCTATGATTTTCTTGAGAATAGTATACTCCTATTTGATGAAACTTTGAAGTGAAGATGCTTATCGTTAGATATATATATACTCCCTGTATTGTCACTGTTAGTTTTAGGATAATTGAAGTAATATTGGATGTATACATATTATGGATATTGTGTTGCAGTTAACATGAGGAATAAGCTTTGAGCTAAGGAATTGTAGTTGTTAGTTGGCAAATTGCATACACTGCTTAGTTGGTTATTGATAGGTTTTAGGTGCTCACTGTCGTATGTTAAAAATTATACATTGATATATGGGCTTAATATTTATGTTATAAGGGTTAGTCTTTGGAAACTTACTTTGTTAGTAGGGATTCTATTATTGCAAATTAATTATTAATACATATATGTGTTAATTATGAATAGATTTCATGAAGGACAATTTAAGTGCTAACTTTGTAAACCTAAAGATTCCAGATAAGTGGTATTGCATGTGTTTTTTTCTGAAAGGGCCTACATCACGGGAATTAGGATTGTTTGATTGTTTGGTGTGAATTGTATCTTTATTAGTAGCTACGTTTGGGAGATGTACTGCTGAATGATTGCTTGTGTGAATTGTATGTTTATTAGCTTTAAGTTCAATTCCTTAGTTAGGAAAAACATGTTTTAAAGATAAAGTAGATTAACATATTAGATAGAATTGTATGTTTGCATCATTGTTCCTAATGCACACAAAAATACAAACGTAGTTGAATTAAATAGAACAGAGCGAATAAATGTAAATGGATGCTTTCTTCGTGAGTTTGGATACCGAAGAGGTTGCTCTCACGTAGAAACAAATCTGTGCAGGTGAGTTCGAATATTGAAGAGGTTGCTCTCACCTAACAAGTGGGCGAGTTCAGATAATGAAGAGGTTTCTCTCACCTAATGCATCACCCAGAAAAAGAAATAGAAATTGTTTAAGTTCATCATGATGGAATAAGTTCGCCATCATGATACAGGTTCACTGTTGTGGTATAAGTTCACACAAAAACTGAAACAGTTTAAGTTCAATATGATGGAATAAGTTCACCATCAAGATACAAGTTCACTATTGTGGTATAAATTCACCGATCTGGTTTAAGTTCACCAGTTAGGTAACAAGTTCACCGCTAGAATATAAGTTCACCAATCTAGTTTAATTTCACCAACAAGGTACACATTCACAGAATATAAGTTCACCGATCTGGTTTAAGTTCACCAATTAGGTACAAGTTCACCGCTAGAATATAAGTTCACTATTATTGTATGTGTTTTAAAAAAAATTTGCATGAGCACTTTTATTTTTATACTGCTTACTGAGCATTAGGCTCGTAGTTAAGTCTTGTGATATAGGTATGCATAAATCAAGGATAGAAGCAGTTGATGAGGCATTTGTACGTTGCGGACTTGGCGGCTGGTTAGGCTAAAAGATTAAAAAGGAAATGTAATGATTGGTAATAATGTTTTTAAAGAAAGTAAATTTTAATTATAGTAATTGTTTTATTAAGAAGGTTTTACAATTGTATTTCAATTCCTTTAGCTTTGTAAATACAAGTCTTTCGCTGTTGTAAATGTTTTCAAGTATAAAGCTTTAATTATGACATGTTTTTAAGTAATAAACAGTTTAACAAAAAGAATTTTATTTATGCACTTCTTATTTAAGCTAGTTTTCAAATGAAAAGTCTTCCGTTGTAATTTAAAAAGAAAAAGTTTTCAAAATCATAAGTTTTAAATTGTAAGAATAACTGGGATGTTACAATTTATAATCCAAAATATCAACCCTTTAGTGTCCAAATAAAGATGAATGGGCAAGGGAGGGACACTTCGTGCATCCACGAAGCGCCAAGAGTCTAGGCATTCCATTTCCAGGCGACGATTTATCCATTTCTGCTGACTTTTCAGATCGCCGGTTGATCAACCCCCTTCTTGTGATCGATAGCAAAACTTCCAAATTCTCAATTCTCTTCGACGTCGATCGATCACCTTCTTCATGTGATCAACTGCCAATCCATAATTTTCACAGTTTTGTGAATTACCGGTCGATCATACCTCTTTGGATGATAGACCGGAACCAAAGACTCTGCTCACTAGAACATTTTCTTTGTGGAGCCAGTCGATCAACCCCCCTTTGGATGATCGACCGATTCGATTTTCCTTTGCCATTGCCATTTTTGCGGTCGACCATTTCTAACTATTGCTGCACACCCAATGTTTTGCTTCGCCACTGTCAATTTCGCAGTCGACCAATTGGTCAACCATTTTCAACTATGCAAGACTTTGAGTGCTTTTCTTCAATCCCGATCGATCATTCCTTCTCCTTAGGATCGACTGCCACCACTAACTTATTTCTTCCTGTAAGTATCACCAAAATCAACTTATTTCTCTACACTTAGGGTACATAACTAACAATTTTCTCCAATTTATTCTTCATTAAATCCAATATACTCTTAAATATTAATAACCTTATTATCCTCAACAACTCGGGTACTATAATTCACTATTTTCCATATACATTTCTCTTGACCAAAACCTTAATCATCCAATTCGACTCGAACAAATTTTTAATCTTCCTCCTAAGCTTAATATTAACATAATCCGGTGTATCATAATTCACTTTATCCAATCACATTTTTCTTGACCAACACTTTAATTATCCAACTCAATTTCTAATACCCCAAAAATCCTCAATAATTACCACTTAGTCCTCACGCTTAGTAATACAAAAATCTGGGATATTACACCCTCAAGGTCGACTAGGGACCACTAGCAGTTGACTTGGAACCTCCACGATCAACCAGGAACCTTCAGTGTCTAATTTGTCCCTTTTGTGGTCGACCGGACACGGTCAGTGGCCAAAATGGTTGGGCTACGATCGACTAGTTATCAACTGTGGTCGACCGCAAATCAACCCGAGGACCTCCAAAATGTACTGCCTTAACCATGGTAGACAGGGCACGACCAGAGGTTGATTAGGACGACCCTCCGGCACGATTTCCATAACAAAAACACATCGTTTCCTTTGTTTTTGCCTCCAAATTGTGAATACTCTTGTATAAACTCTAAAACTATCAACATAAATTAGAAAGAACCCCCAGATTCGAGTTTCCAAACTCGAATTTGAAGCCACAAAAAAAAACAAGACTTCAAATGAAAAAATGAGGCTAGAAAAAAGCTTACCAGCAAAATTTCTTTACAGCGAATGGAGATCAGGATGACACGAATAGGAATCGTTCGGAGATATGACGAGGTTTGCTTACTGATTTATCTCCCTGCCCTAGAAAAGAAAAGAAATTTCCTTTTAAGAAAGGAAATTAAAAAATAAAAGAATTTATTTATTTAATATATTATAAATATTAAATAAAATTCTTAAAACCTAATCCTACAAAATACGGAACTCATTCTATGGAAATTAAGGGTGAGAATCGTTCGTTCGAACCGGATAACCGAACCGAACTGAATACTATTCATCGGTTCGGTTTCATTAGAAGAAAAAATTTAAAATAGGACCGAACCGAACCGATTCGGTTCGGTTCTCGGTTTTTGTTTTTAAGAACCGGGTAAATCGAACCGAACCGAAACTTAAATAAAAATATATAAAAACCTCAAAAACCCATAAACTTGTTAATTACTCTCCCTAATTTATGGTAAAAAGTTTTTGACATAAATGATTATTTTTTCAAAAATTTATTGTCCTCTTCTCTATCCTATTATTATTCTTAGTCTTATTCTCTTGAAAATCTCAATTACCCCACCCCACCCAACGTTTCTATCCTACACACAAATTTATTTTCTTCTTGTATGTGTTTACAGATCGAGGACATATAGATAGAGTGAATTTGAGTTTTTCTTTTGTGAGTTTCTTATATTTTCTGCGACGATAAACTGTATCCAATATGTAATTATATTGTCGAGGGAAGTTCTTGCTATGTATTTAGGATTATAGGATTGAAAACTTTTTCAATTGGTGGTAAAGAAAATGTTTGTATGGTGAGGTTGAGTGTTGCCTAAATAATTGAACTTTGAACTTTGTTCATAAATTGACCGGTTGGAGATCTATAAATACATGCATTCTTTGCTTTTGTCTCTTAATTAAGAAATTGTTGTTCGTTTGATTATTGATTCACAATTTAGAATCTGTTTTGAATATTAGAATTGTTAATCTTTGTGGAAACTTTAAATTTACTCATATCATGAAACTATGAGTTTGATGTACTATTTAGTTGTTGTTTTGTAATATTGCACTGTTGGATTTTTTTGTGCCAAATCAGAGTTTAACAGAGATAATTAGAATAATTAAAAAAATTAAGTGGCATGAAATATATTAGGAAAGTTATGAACTAAATTAAATCGAAAAAAACTAAAAGAACCGAACCGCCGAACCAATCTCAAAATCGAGTACTAAGCTGAAAAATTAAATCGAAAACATACAAATTGATACCATAAAAAACCGAACCGATTAGAACCGAAAACCGAACCGATTAGAACCAAACCGAAGAGAACCGAACCGAGGAGAACCGAACTCTCTCGGTTCAATTTTTAGTTTTCTAAAATGAAAAACCAAACCGAATCGGTTCAATCCTAATTTGGAACCAAACCGAACCGAACCGTCCCACCCCTAATGAAAATGAGGACTTATCGAATAGAATTCTGCAAATTTGGGCCGCAGGGAAACACAAAATGCACCAATTGACCATTAATTGAACCCCTTCACACATGGCCAAAAACCAATGACACATGGCAAAGACCTAGTCAATATAAAACAAATTGACTTAGTTAAAACAAAAAATTTACTCAAAAAAATATAGGGTAAATAACACTGTAGACCCTATAGTTTGCGATCAACGACAAGTCAAACCCTGGAGATTATTTTTTAACAACTAAAACCCTGAACTATGAGAAAATGTCGCCGGCGACCTCGCAGTCACGATTTTCGTCCAGAGCCGTCGAGGTTAACGCCCCGTTTGTACCCTGTCTAGCGGCGTTGAACGGAGTTGAAGGGCGATGGCAGAGCCGACGGTCGAATCATCCAGAGCCGACCGAAGTACGACATTCGCTGGTCGTTGGATCGACGAAGATCGTCCCTCCTGGATCAACGGCCAGGATTGAATCTGGCGTCCCTGCCAGATGCGATGACGGACAAAGATCCTTGGCCGTTGGATCGAGCGAGGGACGTACCTCAGATCGACGGCCAGGATTTAATCCGCCTGGCGAAGACGGACGTCGATCCTTGTCCGTTGGATCGCCTGGATCGAACGGTCAGTAGTGACTCCAAATTAATTGGGTCACATGCGATCCTAAATCGCCAGAATTCCCCATTATGACGGACGTCCGTCGTTATACCACGGACGTCCGTCTTTAAATAACACGTCATCAGCATCTGGACGGCGTCCGTCGGACCATGACGGACGTCCGTCATAACCAAAATGACCGCGTTTTCGTCCTGACGGATGACAAAACGCTGCTTATACTCGTGAAGGGCGTCCAAGCCCTAGAAATCACCCTGTACTTCAAATCGCGAGCGAATTCCCGATTTCCCCCGACAAATTCCCGAACTCCCGGTTTCCCCCGAAGAATTCCCGAACCCCCAAGTTTTGAATCTGAAAATGCCGCCGGGGAATAGTCAAGCGTCGAAGAAGTGTAAGGTGGTGGCTCCCACCGAGACGACGGGTCTAGTGGAGTCTGTAGAACCTGGGATGTTCAGCTCAGCCTCCGCCCATGTACGGTACGAGAAGGTCATTGTACCCCGTGCAATAATCATATCCAGGAAGGTAAATTTCAATTCATTTGCTGATTTTGGATTGAAGGCAATGTTTGAACGAATTGGATTGGATAAACTGTGCACAATGGGAGGTTATTTCTATAAGAGAGCTGTCAAACTGTTTTATGCCAATTTGGAGTTGGACAAATCAAGTGATAGAGAGTTGAGGAGTTTTCTGTTTGGAAAATAGATTAGGATAACTCTAGGACAATTAAATGAGCTCATTGGATGCTCCACGGAGGAGTATTACCATGCGACAAAGGACCCCGAATTTGTCCAAAAAGGAGAAGGTCTTGCATTGCTGAAGCAATTGGTTCGCAATCCTACAGCCGTTGAGTCTTTCTTCCGGCCTAAATCAAAAGACCTCGATGCGAAAGCAAGGGTCATCCATCACATGATCACGCACACATTTATGCCTCGTGATGGACATAGAGACCTTGTCACAGCCATGGATTTGTACGTAATGGAGAAGCTATACAATGGGAAGAGGTTCAACCTTGCATACGTCATTATGCAGCAAATGAAAGCAACTCTGAATAGTGCAAGGAAGAATCTCCCATATAATTGGCTCATTCAGCGCATTATTGACAGCAACGGGTTGGTTGTCCCTCACACAGAGCGACGAACAGACAAAAAACCACTTGACATGTATAATGAAGTTACATTGGCTCGGATGGGGTTGCAAAAAGTACGAGGGGAGTGGGTATTCAGAGGAGATGTGGCAGCTGCACCTCCTACACATCTTGTACCTCCTGCACCTCGTCCTTCCACTTCAGCTGCTCCACCGCCATCCACGTCAGCTCCACCACGGCCATCATCGTCAGCTCCACTACCGCCATCCACGTCAGCTCCACTTGCTCCTTCCATGTGCACTGCCATAATTCCGTGGATAGCAAACGCACAACCGACATATCACGTGGAGGTGGATGACGATTTTGTGCGTCCTATGGATGACGATTTTGTGCGTCCTATGGCGGATGATGCACCTCCCCCACCCTAGTCCTCATCGTCGCCCTCCGTACTCAGCAGCGAAGAGAGGTGGCAGTGGCTTGTCACCCAACTTGGCGAGATTCAAGCCAAGTTGGATAGATAGGAGAGTCAACTTGGCCAGCTTCAAGCCACTGTACTACAGATGCAAGAAGTACAAACGCATATGGCAACTGCTCGCACAACCGCCCAGCCATCTCATCCATCAGCATCTCATACATCTTCCGATGCCGGTCCAGACGGATGCCAGTATGTCTTTGATTTTACATGTAATTTCCTTATATGCATTAGTATCGTTGATTAACAATGTGTTACAATTATGCAGGTCTCCGATCATCAGGCAACCGTCCCCTCCTCCAACCCTGGCTAAAGTTCAAAAGATTTTGGCCCCAGGTCCTTCAGTGGTGGGTCCTACCGCTCGTCAAAGGATGACAGTGCAAGTGGTATGTCTTCTATTTGGTTTTATACAATGTGTAGAATTTACACTTACACTGAATTTCCATTGCAGCCTGTGAATTTGATGGAAGAGTTCATGGCACTTGCACGGGTCAATACGAAGAATAACAAGGAGACGTGTGCTCTCCTTTGCAGCTCCAAGGTAAGAAGCAACGTCATTTGAAATTTATTATCAGTTGTGATTAGAAAATTAATGTTGTGTGTCGTGTTGTTGATTTACAGGGTGACAAGATATATTCAATCACAACTCTCCTTGTGCCAAAGCAATCGGGCGCTCCTGACTATGTGAGAATGTTTAACCAACTTATATTATATTGTTACTAAAAATAACTACATAAATCCTGTTCTTAAAATGCAGTGCGTGATGACAAATGAGAAGGACACCGCCGTTGTTCAAATAAGGGAGGGTTTGTTGACGATTGGCTGGATCCATGTAAGCCACTTCTATTCATTCATGAAATCATACATGGTTTAATATTTCTTCCTCCTACAGTGCCACCCGGAGATGGATTGTTTCATGTCATCGATTGACATGCACACGCAGTATGCGTACAAACAATTGATGCCGAATTCAATTGCAATTGTCATGGCACCTGTGGACAAAAAACGGTATGTTTTTGAATGACCTGCGCTTTGAATGACGTGACAAACTAATTTACAGTTTCAATTGCAGCCAACACGGCATATTTCAAGTCTCCCACCCTGTAGGGTGGTCGGTGATGTCCAAATGCAATGGGCAGGGCTTTCATCTCCACGATCCGTATGATCGAGATGAACTCTACGAGGAGTGCACGAGTGTGGAGATGAGCTCCGATTTGCACTTCAACATCATCGACATCCGGGATGCAGAGCCTTCCATATTTGATGAGGCACCACCTGTTCAGCCACGCCCAGAGGCCCCAGTTCAGCCACTCCCAGAGGCCCCACCTGTTCAGCCACTTGCAACGGTACCACCTGTAACGTATTCTAGATATACAAGAAACGCAGGACGTGCAAGAGGTGCAAGACGTGCAAGAGGTGCAAGACGTGCAAGAGGTGCAGCACGTGAAAGAGTTGAAAGAATAGAAAAAATGTTGAACAAGTGGCTCAATTGAAATTGAATTCAATTATTTGTTGTAGTCTGTAGTCTGCTTTGTGGTTTTCTTCATACTGTTTTATGGTTTGTTGTAGGCTGTAATCTGCTTTGTGTTGGTGCGAGGGGCGCCCAAAACAGGGCAAGTGCTGTCTGTCTGCATGTGACGGACGTCCGTCAGAAGGGGTCGGACGTCCGTCTCAAGGTGACGGACGGCCGTCTGAATGTGATGGACGTCCGTCATTAACATGACGGACCTCCGTCTTAACATGACGGACGTCCATCACATGCAGTGTATTATACATGAACAAATATTATCCAAACAACTACGTAAATGAACAAATAAACTTCAATGTATTAAAAACTTTAGTGTATTATACATGAACAAAACAAATACGTAGATGAAGCTCCATGATTAAGGATGTGGGTGTGGGGCGACGGACTCCTGCAAAACACAAAAGGAAGTTCATGTCAGACGAAACGCTCATAGTGAGAACAACGTAAGAAAGCATAACAATCTAAGCACCTGTGTATCGGCAACAATGTTAAACCCCATGAAGGTGTCTTATGAGCGTTCTACTCTTACACTGCCACTTGCGGTGCCACCTGTTGAGCCTCCGCCTTGACAAGAACGGACATTGTGGCCTACACCATGACAATGACTACATATCATAGGGATATGTCTCCTGCTGAGTACCGTGCTGCTACGGTGCTCGTCTGCATCTCGCACTCTTCGTTTTCGAGCCCAACCCGGGAGTCTCTTTACTGGTGGTGGCAAAATTGGAGGCTGGTTCGTTGCAGGCCACATGTGGTGGCCACTGACAGGTCGGGTAAAATGGGAATACATCCTCATATATGTGTCCCGATGGTACCATGCATGCACATAATCCTCCGCTAAAGTCCGCATAAAATTGATGCAAGGGATGGCATGCACGCATGGGATTCCAGTCAGCTTCCATCTGTTACAATTACAGGTACGCGTGTCCAGATCGACTGCATATCGTTCGTTACCATCGCTTACCTCAAACCGATTACATCCTGAAGGTGTTGGACACCAATTCCGAGCCGCATGTTTCAGTTTGGCAAGCTTCTTTGTGGTCTTAGGACACAAAAGATCTGTTGATTCAGCCAGCTGCTTATGTTTCTTAACGATCCTAGTCATTATGCCCGTTCTAATCATCTTGAACATAGTGAGGATTGGTTTGTCCCGTGCTGGCAGGAGGCAGGCATTGTAGCACTCACTCAAATTATTAAGGCCCATGTCGTAATTTGGGACAGGACTGAATGCATGTTTTGACCAACACCTCGGGTTAATTTTCTGCATATATGCATGCGCTGTATGGTCGAGCGCAAGTAGTTTACTCATCTCTTTCTGAAAGTTCGGTGATCTTGTGGCCCTTGCTGCCTTCCACATGATATCTTTGTATTGTATTCCTGGAAATTGTTTTTTGAAATTGGCATACAAATGTCTTAGGCAAAATCGATGTTCAGCTGCTGGTGCATATTGTTCAATAGCAGGCACCAACCCCTTCTGTCGATCAGAAATGAGTGTCCATCCTCTGCCTATGTCACTGTCTAAGTCCGTCAGCAAGCAACACAAAAACCAGGTCCAGGAGTCTCTGCATTCTGATTCAACAAGTGCCACAGCAACTAGATAAATCTCATCATTGGCATCAATGCTGACAGCTGTGAGCAATTGGCCTGGGCACGATCCCTTCAAGTGACAGCCATCAAGACAAATAATGGGTCTACCAAACTCCTTCAGACCCCTCTTGCACGCATCCAAACACATGTACATTCTTTTAAATATTGGACTTGGACGGGCCACCAAATCTGGAAAATCTACCACCAACAACAGTGTGCTACCTGGATTGGATCTTCGAATCTCTTCTGCGTAGGACCAAAGTAGCTTGTACTGTTCGTCACCATCCCCTTCGTTTAAAGTCTGTGCTAAATTCCTTGCCCTTCTAGCAAGACTCAGAGAAATATTGACATTAAAGTCCTTCCTTACAGTCTCAATTATGGAAGCAAGGTCCCACTTGGGTTGACTTTTTAATCTATCCAAATATTGGTTTGCCACCCATTTGTAGGAAGCGTGTCGGCTTTCCATTTGTCGTGCACATGTGTGCTCCTCATTATAGCTCTTAATTTGAAAGGTCAGCTCACCTTTCATTTTTGAAGCGTGAAGCCGCCAATTGCATCCATCACTGCACACAGCAGTTATCCGATGTCGTTCGCTTTTAACAAACCTGATCCCGTGCCCATTTTTCAAAGCATAATTAACCACTTCATCTCTAATATCCTTCAACGCACTATACTTCTTACCCAGACAGAGCTCCAACGACGAACATTCAATTTGGGGATGCATACTCTCTGCCCAATCATCATCCTCTGAGTCACATATCAAACGTAGCTCCGATTCTAGGGATCCCAAGATTGAACGCAATTCTATACCGACTTCGTGGTAGAACCACCGATTCTCATTGGTCTCTACTGCCGAAATAGGATTAGGATTAGGATCCACCTCCATTCCACAGTTAATGGATTCTTCAACCATGTATGATGAAGAAGCACACCTTGACGACTCCATGTGATGTGCAACACTCTTGTTCGTTCGCTTACGTTGAGGGAGTTGGTCAGGGGAAACAAGTTCTCTCTCTCGAATATATATGGCAATGGTCGGACTTTTTGTGCTCGACTCTGTTAGGGTTTTAGTATAAAATCCGAGAGTGACGGATGCCCGTCATTTTCATACCGACGTCCGTCATGTTAAGACGGACGTCGTCCAGAGGCTGATGACGTCCGTAGTATAACGACGGACGTCCGTCATAATGGGGAATTCTGGCGATTATGATCGCATGTGACCCGCACGTGACCCAATTAATTTGGAGTCACTACTGACCGTTCGATCCAGGCGATCCAACGGACAAGGATCGACGTCCGTCTTCGCCAGGCGGATTAAATCCTGGCCGTCGATCCGAGGCACGTCCCTCGCTCGATCCAACGGCCAAGGATCTTTGTCCGTCATCGCATCTGGCAAGGACGCCAGATTCAATCCTGGCCGTCGATCCAGACGAGGGACGATCCTCGTCGATCCAACGGCCAACGAATGTCGTACTTCGGTCGGCTCTGGACGATTCGACCGTCGGCTCTGCCATCGCCCTTCGACTCTGTTCGATGCCGCTAAACAGGGTACAAACGGGGCGTTAACCTCGACGGCTCTGGACAGAAATCGTGACTGCGAGGTCGCTGGCGACATTTTCTCATAGTTCAGGGTTTTAGTTGTTAAAAAATAATCTCCAGGGTTTGACTTGTCGTTGATCGCAAACTATAAGGTCTACAGTGTTATTTACCCAAAAATATAAAATCAAAATTGGGGATTTTACATTAACTTTAAAGGACTTAACAAATACATTAGAATATTCAAATACCCACTTTTAAGAGTATTTCCAATGAGAGTAAAGATATATAATTCATTATTAAAATATCCAAATAATAATCACCATTTTCAACTTAGATATAAACAAACAAGTATATTCATTATCAATAAAATTTATACTCAACTTGGATATATTCAAATACGTAACTACATCATCAAATCATAATCAACTTAAAATTAATGATTCAATTAATCATGTGCATCATTAAAATAATTAACTTTAATTTATACTAAGTTAACAATTTCTCCTTTTTTTTATGATGATAAAATATTTAAATTGTTTATATCTACTTAATATATGCATGTTGAAGAAATTTCATCATCGAATTAGATTGATTATGTATTTGATGGAAATTTAAATAATCTTATGGAGATTATACAAATATGCGATTGGACAAAGCCATCAAAATAGTCTTCTACAAATCATAAAGCTACAAAAATGGTTGTTTTTTGTATTAAAAAATAGTCATTGCATAGAGCTTTTTGAACTACTATCATTAAAACCCCATGTTAATGAAGTGTGGATTGTGATTGTGATCAAGAGTGTTGGAGAGTTATGAGAGAGACTCCTTCTCTCTTGTCAATCTTCATCGTCGATGGAGCGCTGGAGGGAGGGATTTCACCTCACTAGAAAGGAGCTCGACTGTAACAAGGTGGAGGAGGTTTTTTTGCTAGGGCTCAGTTGATGGAGATTTCTTCTTCGTCGAGAAAGTAGACAGAGAAAAATGGAGAAACTGAGTTGGGAGGTAAGGGATTTCTTTCAATGGGTGAAGTCTAATTTATAGAGGGAATTCCAAGTGGGAGTTACACAAAATCCTAGTGGTTTCTAAATTTCTTAACAAATTGAATCTGCTAAGTTATCTGGAAGATAAGAATTTTGATGTGGAGATAAGATTTCTTCACGGTTTCGATGAGATTTTATTGGAAAATTTGTAGATTATGGTTGAAGTCCATTGAATCTGGTTTTGATTTAGGGTAAATTCGAATTCTGATTCCAAAATTGAAAATTAACTTGCTATGATAAGATTTTAATTTGAAAATTGAATTTTTGATTCAAAATTTGAAAAATAATTTGTTTAGGATAAAATTCTAATTCAACTTCAAAATTAACTAAACCCTAGAATGTTACAATGCAATTCTTCAAAAGCATCTAATAAATCACTTTCCTCATAATATTTATCTAAATTACTAAATGAATCATTCACATTGCTCTCCTTAGCCATAAAACACATGTTAGCAACTTTTTTTATCCTCAGATGATGTGTTTTCTTCACTATTATCCCAAGTGACTTTCATAGCTTTCCTTTTGAATGTCTTTGATGCCTTCTTGGCTTGTGGGTAGTCGGCTTTGTACTGTCTTGACTTCCCACTCAAAGTTAGTGGCCTTCTTTTCCTTTTGAGGTCGATCCCCTTTTGTGACATTCTTTCCTTGCCACTTTTTCCATGGAAGAAACTAGTGAAACCTCCTTGTAATGAATGTTATCTCTTCATTATCTTCCTCTTTTTTAGGTGTTAATCAAGCCTTACATTGACTATGTAATACCCCGACTTTTTATATTGAAATTTAATAAGAATAATTAGACAAAATTGGAGATGCTCGGATTAATTGGGTATTTATCGGGGTATTACCAAAGACATGATCGTTAGGTTATAATTTATTGGAGGGTTAATTGATGGAAATTAATATAGGAATGAAATTGAGAAATTTAAATTGGACCTCTAATAATCTTTATTCGATATTTAGAATAAGTCAGGAGTTAGAATTTGGGTCGGTTAACATTTGATACGAATATTTAACACATAAAATATATATATATATATATATACACACACACATACAAATAAATAAAAGCAATAAATTATAAAATAAGGAAGAAAATTAATTGATGGAAAGGAGGAAGTGAAATCGGCTAAGGAAATGTAAGGGAGCTTAACTGGTTCAATCGAACCGGTTCTGTCTGATGGGTTGATTTGGAAATTAAATGAAAGAAGAGGGATTGGTTCGGTCTGGCCATTTGGTTTTCTGAAGGGACAAAATAAAGAGATAGAGAGAGAGAGAGATCGGGGAGGATGGAGGCTGGCGATCGGGAGATCATGGGAGGCGAACGGCGGACGCGAGGCAAGCCATTCATGGCGGTGTCCGACGGTCGATTTCTGGCGTGCGGCTGCTGCGGCGAACGGTGGCAGTGTCTAGGGCTCGGGTTGTTGCTGCCCGCGGGATGGATCGTCGGGGCTCCGGGTTAGGGTGTGTCGCGGTGGTGAGTGTTTCTTTTAATTTGTGGTTTGTATGTTGTTTTCGGTCACTGAGAATTTGTGTGGATCGGCAGGGATGGTTGCTTCCGACGTGATGAATGGAGTTGGCAAAGGGCTTCGGTTCGTTGGGCAGCTGCTGGTTCGGCCTACACTACGCGTTGGATCAAACCGGTCCATCCTCTGGTTCCTGCCTGGTGAAGGACAACAGAGAGTGGTTTAGTTCCAAGGATTTGAACGATGAAGATTTGGCCGAAGAATCTGCATCATCGCTTGAATGGAGGGATAAGTTGTTAAGCTTTTCAAACGAAGTCCTCTGGGTATAAATTTGGGAGATTGAGAGAGGAAGATCAGCTGGCCCGTGTTTGCTGAAGACGAAGGAGAGATTGAGAAAAGAGAGAAACTCTTTGAAGAAACGAGAGAGCAACGAAGGAGGGATAAAGCCAAGAAGAAGTAAAGCAGAAGAGGAAGAAAGGAAAGCTCCGGTCTTCTCTGTGTTTCTCGGTTGTTCTTCTGGTATTCATCAGATGCTAGAGAGAATGGAATGTTGGTGAGTACACTCGGTCAAATTGGTTTGTTACGGTTTTGGTGGCTATTGTTGAAGTTCTTGCTCGGTTGATTTGTTTCCATATTTTGTTAGTGTGGTTCTGTTCTTCAGTTTGTGTCTGCCCAATAGACATGATGGGAAAAGGTTGCTTTGCTGAAAATAAATCTGCTTTTTATTTTGGTTCTGGCGAGAGATGTGTTATGAGAGATAATGCTCTATTGATGAGTTTGGCTTTCTATTCTGGATTTCAATTCTGTTACAAATTGGGTAATTACTGTTTAATGGATACAGAGATTTATATGTTGTTTAATGGATGTAGGTTATGTCCTTCATTTTGGTTATGCCTGATAATCTTCATGAGGGAATGTTACTCTATCATTGAGGTTTCAGTTTTGTGTTTTGATTACTTGTTATTGGACATTAATGGATCAATCATGCTCGGTGGCTAGACTTTATGTCCTACCTTTATACTGTCTTGGTAGGCTTTATGGTAAACTTATGCTTTGTATATTTGGATACGTTGTTTGTGATGGAATTGGTTGGTTAATTTGTTATATTGGATTAATTTCTTAAGTTGGGTTATTGTGATTGAGCGGTTTCGTTTAGGAATCCTATTAAGTAATGTATAAGAATCAAGAGTAAGAAAAAAGTTCATAGGTTGATTAAGTGATTAGATTAATAATTAAATGTTATTAATTGTGAAGGTACTAAAGAAGGAAAGGAAATGATAACGAATAAGCGTTGAGCAGTTTAAGCAATCGAGGTAAGTGATATGTGTGTGCTTTGGTCTTCAGACCCTACATCACAAGAATATGATATACATGTTTCGTTGCATACCTCTTTTCTAGCATGTTTCGATGTCTACAGTTTTAAATGCACGTTTCGTTGTTTACAACTTTATTAGTATATGATTAAGCACGCTTCGTTGTTTACAGTACTTAAATGCATGTTTCATTGTTTACTATTTTTATAGCATATTCTGTGAATCGTACGTTGACTGTTTATTTACGCTTTCATATGAACTGTTGCATGCATTCATGAGCATCATGCATTATGATTTTCAAAAGAATACGAAAATGATTTTTATGCATGGTTTTGAAAAGGAAAGATAGAAAACGAAAAGAAGTACGAACGAATAGAAAACAAAAAGAAAATACAAATGAACGATTAAGAAAGATAAAGAAGAAGATTCATGTGGACCGGTAGGCCAAGCCCGGCGTAGGAACAAAAGAAAAGAAAATAAAATAAAAGATAAAGAAGAAGATTCTTGTGAATCGGTAGGCCAAGCCCAGCGCAGGAACAAAAGAAAAGATAAGTAAAGAAAAAAAAAATAAGTAAAGAGAATGACATAAAAAGATAAACAGATACGGATACAGAAACAGAAATGAAAACGGATGCAGAAACGGTATGAGCACAGATACCGAAACGAAAATGAGAATAGAAACAGAAATGGAAACAAGTTTTCATAAATTGAAATAGATACAGATACAGATACGGATACATATACAAAAATAGACACAGGAACAGATACGAAAATACGTACTATCATGGATACCAAAACAGATACAGAAACAGGAAGGAAAACGGAAACAGAAAGAAAATACATAAAAGTGAAAAGATAAAAGATAAAAAGAAAGAGTACGAAAAGAGAAACTGCACACGGTTTTAAAATGACACAACATGTTCATGTAGCATATTAGGTATTATCACTTACTGAGCGTTAGACTCATAGTTTATGTCTTGCGATGTAGGTACAAGTATGAGAGATATAGCGAACAGATTAAGGAGCAGTCGATGAAAGATTTGCAAGGGCGAGACTTGTGGTTGGCCAGGCTAAACAAAAGTAAAGAGAAACGAATTTTGAAAATGTAAAGTAACATTTTATTCATTTATTGTCTTTTCAAATAAACGATTTATGTTTCCGCTGTAAATTGAGAAAAAGAATTTTATAATAAGTCTTCCGCTGTTATAACAATTTTAATAACAAGTCAAAGTAAAAGGGATTTTAACGGTTTGGTTTTCATAAAAGAACTCTGATGTTTATTTAAAAATATTTTCCGCTATTGTTTTATAAAAGGAAAAGAAAAAGTTTTAAATTTCACGTATTTTTAAATGTAACAAAAACCAAGTCGTTACAGACTATTCTCAAATGTCACCTTTTAATCGTTCCACAAACAATGTGTATAGAAGTTTTGAAAGTTAAATAACAACAACCTAACTCCCACAAATGAAAATCTCAAGTTAAGGAATAAGAGGGGTTAGGTTTTTTGGTCAAATTTGAAGGGTTAGATATCTCAAATAAAATCGGTAGCACTTCAACGTAGATATTGCACTCAGCGGATTGTACAATGAAGTTTGGTTCTATTTATAGATGCCTTTAAAAACTTGGAGCCTTGGTTGACCACCTGTATAAATTGGTTAACCCTTTTTATAACCCTTGTGAGATTTTTAAACATGACATATCCCCGAATTTATCGAAATTTAATAAGTATAATTGAGTATAATTTGGAGATTTTAGACTAAGTTGGATAATTATCGGAGTATTACCAAGAACGTATTCGTAACATTTTAAATTATGAAAAATTAAGATGATTAGAATAAATATTAATTTATGAAAATAAATCATTATGAGGGATAAATTTTATTACTAGGGATTAACTATGTGGGAGATTAATTAAAATCGAAAAGTAGAGTTATAATTAAATTTAGACTTAAATGTAGAATTAAATAAATTAGAATAAAAGAAAAATTATTTGAAAGTTTGGAGAGCTGAACCGGCTCAACAAAGAACTGGTTCAATATTGTGTGATGGTCCGGTTCAAGAATCTGTTTAGTGGGGAGAGGAAATCGCGTGGCCTTCGGCCATTTCGCAAGGGCTGAACAAAAATGGAGAAAAGGGAGACAGGGACGAGAGAGGGAGAGACCAAATCGTGAAGGAGAGAATAGAGGCAATCGGGAGAGAGAGCTGGAGAAACCATGAGCGACGATCGACGACGATGGAGCCGTGAACGGCGAAGTGCGCGGGACGACAACGGTTTGTAGTCGGCGACGCGATCTGCCAGCTCGGCTTGGATTTGTTCCGGTCAGGTGAGTGGTGGCGAACGGCAATGGGAGAGTAGGGCTTTGCGGTTTTGGTCCAGCGCGAGGCTTGGGTCGCCGAATTTGGCGTCAACCAGTGAAGCTCTATCGATTTTGGTAGTCGGCTGCAATGGACGACGATGAAGTGGCCGGTGTGGTACTCGGCAGAAAGGGGGACCGAGCTGTGAAGATGGAGTAATGGTGATGTTTGCTGGTAAGGTTCTGCTCTTGGGTGCTATGGACTTTGTTTATGGATTCATAGATTTTGTTAAGAATTATGCTTGGGATTTTCTGGAAATTTTGGATAAATCGTCCACTGTATGCATGTAGCAACTTATGCATTTCCATAGCATATGTGATTCTCTATTGTAGCTCTTGCTGAGTTGGTTTTGGGATGTTGTTAAGCTTGTTAAATCATAGTCCTATTAACAATTAAGGCTAAGTTGAGGAAACATTGATTTATTGGAATTGCTCTCTGTTTCTTGGGAAATTGAATGTTGTTGGTTAAGTATTCTGTGGATTTGGTGAGAACTCTCTGTTATGGATAATGTGAAGTATGATAGTGTGGTTGTTGGATAAATTGTGGACCGAAGGCAATGTTAAAATGTTGATGTTAGCATGAATGGGATTAACCCTAATTAATGAATGATGCATATATTAATGGTTAATGATGATATGCATAGATTGTCCTTAATTTGGAATAAGCTATTAAATTGGATTGAATTGTTAATCTCCATGTGATTAGTATGAAGTGAATGCGCTCTCTGTTATTGATCATGACAAGTTTATGAATTGTTAGTTACGTACGTTGAGAGAAATTATTAATGGATAAATGTGAAGGTATCAAAGAGAGAAAGAGGGTAAAGACTTAGCGTTAACCCACATCAAAACTTGAGGTAAGAAAATTTGGTGTGTCTTGGCCATTTGGAGGCTCTACACCACAAGTAGAGTGCATGAGTGTGTCTCTTTGTTAATGGATAATATAGTTTGTTAGTGTTCTATAGTTTTGGCAATCCTATGATAATTCCTTTGTTGACTGTTAGTTATTCTCTTTATTGGTGTTAATTTTCCTTCGTAGTATTTTCTCTACTGCTAGTTTACTTTCCTTACTGCAAATGTTCTACCTTAATTGAATGTAATGAATTGTTGTGATGAATGATCAATGGTTGCATGATAAGTGCAAATGATGAAAGAGCTAGAGTTAAGAGTTTCCTCGATAAAGATTATGTCCATTTCGTTACTGCTTTTCCTTACTGTTTTCCTTATTGCTATATTTTACTGCTTTCCTCAGTGCTCTACGTATATCGTTCTGCATAAATGTCTTTCCTTAACCAAGCACATTTAGTTAACACAACTTTTAATTAAAAGCTGAGCATGTTAATTAATCTAATTAATTAACTAGTATTAAAATAACTAGTTTGGACAGGACATACTAATTTATAACTAAACCTTGAGCATTAACTAGAGCATGTTAATTAACTTAACTAGAGTTAACTAGAATGATTAGCTAGAATCCTGAACATGTAAATCAATCGAGCATGTTAATTAACTAGTTGTCAAATAACTAATTTAAACATGTTTAACTAGTTGATTAATTAATAATCTTGAGCATGTTAATTAACTCGAGTAATTAATTAGTATGTTTAATTAACTAACTAGAACAAAAGTTTGTTTAGATCACCTAGAATAGTAATCGTAGGAAGCATGTAAATGAACTAGGAAGTTAACTAGATAATTGGCATGTTAATTCCTATATGCAATATTATAAATGTTCTCTGTATTATTGGTTGTCTTCATTGCTATGTTTTTTCAATTCCTATTATTCTTTTATATGCATTTTCAATTTCAATTACTTTCGTTTATGTGCACTTCAATTATTGTTAATGTACGTTATAAGTATCATGCATCATGCTAGGTTAAGAATGTATGGTCATGCATTATGTTAATATAAACAAGTAGGGAGTGCCCTCAGTGTGGTACTCACATGCATAAGTGAGGAAAAATGTTAAATGAAATAAATGAATGATGATGATGATGATAACGATGATGAATGATGAGAAGTTGGGGGGCGGATGGGTTGTAACGACCCAGTTTTATGTTTACTTTGAAAATCGTGTAAATTTAAAACTTTTCTTTTTATAAAAACATAAGAGTATTTTCCTTTTATAAAACCCGATCATTAAAACTCTTTACTTAAAACATTTATCAATTTTAGCGGAAGTAATAAAATCATTTTATGAAAACACAGCGGAATTTAAATACAACATTTAAAGAATATTAAATAATTTACAACACTTTTACAAATAAATTTCTTTTAATTCTTTAGCCCATCCAGCCACAAGATCCACTCGTGCAAATCCTTCATCGACTGCTTCTTAGCCTGTTCACCTGTGCATGTACCTACATCGCAAGACTTAACTAATGAGCTTAATGCTCAGTAAGTGATATAAAATAAAAGGTATGATGCACATGTCATGCAAATTTTAAATCTCTTTTCGTTTTCTGTTTCTCTTTTTCCTTTCTTTTATTTTCTTTTACCGTTTTCTTAATTTTAACTTTACTTTATCTTGACTTTACTTTACTGTTCCTTTCTTTACTTGATTGTTACTGTACTTTATCTTGAGAGGCGTTGGAGATGTCTAAACTTGACGAGGAGAACCTCACATCCCCAGACGACCTTGTTTATCTTTATCTTTATCTTTACTTTATCTTGAAAGGCGTTGAAAATGTATAAACTTGACGGGGAGGAGCAGCCAACTCAACCTCACATTTCCAAACGACCCCGTTGTGTGTTTATTGTTGTCTTAATCTTGAAAGACATTGGAAATGTCTAAACTTGACGAGAAGGAGTAGTCAACTCAACCTCACATTTCTAGATGACCTCGTTTATGTTTGTTGTGTGTCTTAATCTTGAAAGGCGTTAGAGATGTCTAAACTTGACAAGAAAGAGCGACTAACTCAACCTTACATCCCCAGACGACCCTGTTTATGTTTATCTTTATCTTGAAAATGTTAGAGATGTCTAAACTTGACGAGGAGGGGCGGCTAACCCAACCTCACATCTTGTCACACCCATTTACGTTTATTTCTTTAAGTTTCACAACCGTCTCATTTCTTCTTTATTTCCTTCTTCGTTTTGTTTCTTCTTTGTTTCATCCTTGTCATTTTGTAATCGTTTTGTTTCTTCTTTGTTTTCTTCTTGTCATTTTGTAATCATTTTGTTTCTTCTTTTCAAAAGTTGTATGGAAACCATTTTCGTATCTTTTGAAAACTATGATGCATGATGCTCGTGAATGCATACATTCTCTACTAGAGGAATTTAATAGCGCAACCAACATACAATTTATGCTTATAAAAACTGTGAACAATGAAACGCGCTATTTAAAACTGTAAACATCGAAACATGCTATTTAAAACTGTAAACACTGAAACATGCTATTTAAAACTGTAAACACCGAAACATGCATCTCTTATTCTTGTGATGTAGGGCCCTAAGGACCAAAGCACATGCGTATCACTTACCTGGCGTCCTTAGCACGGTTTAAAAATTAACGTTGTCCTTCTTTCTTTTTATACCTTCAAAATAATTATAATTTATTTATTAATATTTCTATCAATCATAAATCTTAACTTTGATCTTATTTATTATTTAATAATTTAATTATCGCTTAACAAATTTCTATTAATTTATTTTCATCAATTTCATGGTCGATAAACGAATAACCTTAATTTATATTTTTTCTTTAAATCATCATTGTCCAATATAACTGATATTTATTCATTAATAACAATCACTGAATTTTCAAAAATCTTAACGCTTAACAAATTCTATTTATCAACTTAATTACTTTGCAACCTTGCATTAACTATTTAAGTAACTTAACATGTGCAACGAAAATAGCAATAATCATTTATAGTTGCTCATTCCATCAATGTAACATGATAATAAAGAGAATTTACTTCACAATACAATTCATTATCTTTTAATGAAAGTCCATTGAAACCAACAAAGCATTTACTTAGCTTTATTACTCAAAATCACTCCCTGCACAATTAAGTCTTCCTACACCCAACTAATCACTCAATTGTTTTTCCGAAATTAAGACTTAAATCCGGCAATTAATTGGCATTCAAATAGTCCAACTTCCACATGAACAAAACTACAAAATTCACAACCCCTATACTCATTCTTTAACTCCACAATATCAATATCAGATCATCAAATTATATCCATTCACAAAGTGCTAAAACAGATTCACCAATGATTTTCCATAATCTCATCTTCCCACGTTGCATGAATTTAACTCAACATATAAACATAGTAAGATCCATTTCACAACAAAAGTAACAGAGAATATTCATATTCTTCTTCTACCAAAGTCCAACCCATCAACAGAGGGCATTTTTAACACATGTTAAATATCACATAACTACAAACCAAGCATCGGCCATCAACATCCAAACAAAATCCAAGAAGTAAACTGCAACCAATTTCAACAGAATATTTCTCTGACTATTGGCAGAACGTCACCCAATTAACAGAACAGAACATAAAACTTAACCCATAACTCCAAAATATCCAAAACGAAATTCCAAATCTCAACAGCCAGCAATGATCACAAAAATCAATTTCCAACTCATTTGCAAAGTCCATAAATCATTTACCTGAAGACCAAAAGGAGGCCGAGAGCACAACCCGAGAAGCTTCACGAATTTTCCTCCCAAATTATATATTGTCTCGCAAACCTCTACACAGCCAGCTTCCCATTCACAGCCCTCAGCTCCAGGACATCACCACTTCTCCACTGTCACTCACAGAGTGATACAAACAGAGAACAGAATCAGCTTCGTCATCCACCCACTGCTGCGTACCTATATAGGCAGAGCAGACTGGACAATTTCCCAATTCAAGGAGGGAGGTCCAACCAGATCACACCACATGGGAAGCTGCAATCTTTTCGGGAGAAGGAAAAGTCGGTCCAATATTGAAAGCACAGACCCGGACCGATGCCCAAATCGATGCCAGTGGCCCGAAGCCCCTGTTCTTGCTCTTCCTGCCGATTCTTCGTCGACTTCAGCTCTGCCACACCAGAAGATCACCAAAACATCAAGAAGAAGGGAGAAATCGATTACTTACCACGAATCAACGCCTGATTCGTAACCGGAACCGGTCGCCGGAAACACCCCCGCTGGAGCCCCAAATCCGAGCCCTAGTCGCGACCCGACGTCGCTCTGCCTCGCCTGGACGCCGAGCAAGCCGTCGAACAGCGTCGCCTTTAGCCGGACGTCGCCCTTCCGTCGTCGCTCGCACGTTCCCGATCGCTCCCTCTCGGTCTCTTCTCTTCCCTTCTCCCTCTCTATTTTCATTTCTTCTATCAAATTAAAACCATCCAACCTCTTGATGCGAACCGGACCACACTTTGAACCGGTTTTTAATCCCTATTTTATTTGCATTTTGTTTCATTTTAATTTTCCCATTAATTCCATTTAAATTTTCCTTCTTTTAATAATTTAATTAAATTATTTTACACTCAATCTCGATTATTGATTTATTCCAAATACTCCTTGACGATGATTATCGATCCAATTAAAATTCTTCAATTCGGCTTCTGAAATAATTATCCAATAATTGATATAATTATCTTCCAAACAATTATTTTTCTAAACTTATTTTCATGATAATATATTCCATAATAAAATTTTTAGAATAATCCAATTATACCCCAATTAATTTCTCGTTAAATAAATTCTTGATTATCATCCAAATATTTTCCTTAATCAATTTTCTTATCAAATAAATATCGATTATCCTTAATTAATTATGTTTACGAAAATTGAGGTATTACATGGGTAGTCTGAATCTAGCCTACATAGGGTTAGAAGCCGATCAGACTATTCCATTCCACACGTGTTCCTTCAACTTCCAACTCAATGTACGAGTTATGAACGAACGAATGAATGAACGAAATGTAAGTTTGGTTTGGGGAGGACCTAATCCAAGTAAACTAAAGAAAGGCATGTCATATGCATTTTCCTTTTCCTTACTAAGTCTTGTTAGACTTACAGTTACTTGTGGTGTAGGTAAACGTGAACGACGAGAAGAACGATTAACAAAACACAGAGCAGTCGATGAAAGGTTTACATGAGCAGAGCTTGTGGTTGACCATGCATAAAGAGGGTAAAAGAGAAATAGTTTGTAATGTAAATTAAGTTTTCTAAATTAGATTTAATTGTCTAGCACTTCAGTTTTATTCAATGGTTTAGCTGACATTTCTCAAACGCATTATTTACGTTTCCACAAAAGTTTTAAATAAATGTTTTACTTAGCATGTTTTAATTAAAATATTTTCGCTTCCGTTATGTTTTAAATTAATTATTATTGCTTCCGTAAATGTTTTTATTTCCGAAATACTTTATTTCCATGATGTTTTAAATAAATGATCTTTTTATCGCTTTCGCACTCTATTAAATAAACGATTTTTTTTATAATGAGTTTTTACGAACAGTTGGTAGCGTTCCGGATTAGGGGCACTCTGACACATTTTTTCAAAATTTAACGCATTTTTAAATGTACGAAAATCCTGGTTGTTACAATATTGACCATCGGTAACTTTAGGTCTACTACTTATGTCGACCACACATTCTCTCAAGTCGATCTCTTCAAAATATTTCAGAAACTGGATGCTCTCGAGAGGTTTTCAAGACAACGTCAATTCTGACTATTCAACCACATCGGTCGACCTGTGCAAATGTCAACTACACCAGTTGACTTATGCAAGGCCTGATCCACCTCTTCAGCAAAGTTTTGAAAATCTATTGCTGTCAGGAGTTTTTTTGGACGACCTATTAGTTTGAGCGGGTCAATCACACTGATAGACCTATGCAAGACCAAGTTGGCCTCTTCAATAGATTTTCAAGCATTCTTTACTTTCAGGAGTTTTACTCAACGACCTTTGAGTTTGAGCGGGTCGACCACTCATGTATATTTTCCTTCATTTAAATTGTGTAAATCCTATAAACTTTAACATTAACTATAAAGACTTAACAAACACGTTAGAACATTTAAATACTCGCTTTCGAGAGTATTGCCAATGAGAGCAAAGATATATAATTCTTCATGAAAATCTTTAAATAATAATAACTATTTCCAATTATACATACTCGTCACCAAAATAATTAAACTTAATTCTTATTAAGTTAACAATTACTGCTAGACAATTAACAACTAATCTCTGTATTTGTAGAGTCTTTTAATGGCATGTTTTGGTCATCTCCCATTACTTGGAAAAATTGAGTCACTAATTTAGGTGCAAATACCACCTAAACAACTAGACATTGTAGCGGATGATGGTTTAGGTCTAGGATAACTCATCACATTCATATTCATCTAGTGACAAGTGAGAGGATCCATTTAGCATCTGATCTAAAGAGACACTTTTACAACCATTGCCATGTGGATAACTTTCTGTAGCTGTTAAAACTTGTGAGATTACAATTCAAAATAGTGTTCTTCCGCAGGCCAATAAAGATTTGATAATCACCGCGATGCTTATCTTACTCATAGCATGCATGCAAACAGCCACTGCGTAGTCCGCAGTAGGCGGAGCCAAATACTTGAAAGCAGAAGCACACATTTAACGCCCACTCATCTTAATCAAAAAGTCTAAATGGGAAAACTATATAACACATATATTTCTAAGGTTTTTGCAGCATCATCCCATGGAACAGGGGCACGTGTGCAGAGCAAGCCTTAATCTGAATCCTCGTACGCTTCCCCATCATCAGATAACTCGTCAAATGATCTTATGTCAAGCTGGTAGCGTAGAATACCTCCGATTCCACCAAATCCACGGCAAAATTGTGACCCTTCTTGAGATTTATTGGTCACAAATTCAAGTGTACAACCAAACCTCTTGTACTCATTTGCAAACCACTCGAGCAGCGGCGTCTTTTCCTGAACTTCCAGCTCAGCTGAGGTAGCTGGGTCCCGGAAGTTGCTCTGATTGGCCTCTTGCTCCTTGTTCAAATGTTTTATTACAATCTCGCCTGTAACGCTGTTTTTAAGCACATTTCTGTTAATCTCTAGATTTTCCCACACGATGAGCGTCTCTATCGCACCCATTTCCAGAGCCTTCAAAGTGTCATCCACTCCAAAAACATATTTTCCTGTATCCTGACTGATCTCTTCAAAGTATTTTCCGATCAACCGTTTCTCCTGTATGAACTTCACATTTGATAGGATTTCTGACGACAATTCAATAGCCTGATTAAAACCATTTTCACCTCCATATGAAACATCAACCACATTCAATATTTTTGCTTGTAAACGAGGGTCAAACATATCAGATTGGCTGAGCTCAGTCTTGAAGTCGGCTGAACCAGCCAAAATTAGTCCAGCAACATTAGGCTGACTGGTAGCTGGATTGATGAAGAACTGAGTGGCAAGCTCTGCGGTTTTTCTCACATAGTTGTGTCGCTTTTCCATCCGGAGACGAGCAAAACGTAATGCTGACTGCCCACCTCTTCCATGTTTCTTTGGTAAATCAACCGTAAATTTGTGAAGGACCTCTCGAGTGTTACCACTTAACGTGCCAAACAGTGTGCCATTTCCATCCATGACAATAAAACCAAACTTATCATCAGATTCTAAAAGCTCATTTAGAGCTTCTGTGTGAAACTTGTTATCACAGAGATACAAAGATGCATTTATAGGCTTGAATGGCTCAAAATCGATGGTAACCTTCTTTTCCTTGCCATCATCAGTGACAATTGTTCCAGTATAAAGAACTAATCCATTGGGAGGAACCTTGTTATAAAGTTTCAACCTCTGCTGAGCAGAGGTAATGGCACCTAAGACAGATTGTCGGTTGACTCTGCTTTTGATGTTTGAAGCAGTTCCATATTCGTCACCAAGCATCTTAGTAACTCGTGATATCTGATCACGGGGAGGCATTATAAGAGATATCATGCTGGTACCATTACCTCGAGCAGATTCCAAAGCCTTGATTAATTTCTTAATCTTCCATATCTCAATGTTCTTATCCGTTTCATGATTATCTGCCATTTGTATTATAAAAAGAAGAGAAAGCACACTGAACCTCCTGCATTAGGTACCACAGAAGAACATCATTCAAAAAAATCACCTAACAAAAAACCAAGAAATCATTACTGAAAAACTGAAACTCTACACTACAGAAGAATTCCTCGCATAGTACAAGGAGCAAAAAACTCGAAAACAAACTTTGAAATTGACGGTAGCAAATTACAATTACGAAATACAAGATGTTCATGCGAAACATAAAAATCATTCCAAATTGAAAATCAAATATATCCAATTCAGGACCCAAAAGAAGAGGGAGATAAGCTAGAAATGATCAAGATATAGGTTACCCAAGGACTGTGGAGTGCAGTCGTGCTATGACCAGCGAGAGGCAGCGTAGCGAATAGATAGACGGTAACGCGAGACTGCCGCAGCTCGTTCGCGGAAACTCCGGGAGGGAGATAGGAAGGGATACGAGGAAGATCCGAGGGGCTGGAGTTGGCGATAACAAGAAAGGAAGGGAGAAGGTGAGATTTGAGGGATATTGGCCATTAGTGCTGGCGCTGGTTGAACCATCGGTTCGATCCAATTTTGAACCGGTTTTCTACAAGAAAACCGTGACCGACTGCATCACATCAGCCAACCAGATTGTGTTGAGATAAGGGCCAACCAGGTGCTCTGCTCTGAGGGAGTGGAGACTGGAGAGGGAAAGGGAAGAAGCTTCGAGGGATGGGACTGGGACCTGAAGGAAGACCATATTCCTCCTCTCCTCTGCTGAACTTGGTTGTCCATTGTTAAGCTGGATTGTTCCGCCATCGCAGGTGCACCACTTCAATTGTTTCAATTCTTCGCCAACTTCTGCATGAACTTATAGTCTTCTTCCATTGGTTTGAAACTTCGCAAGTGACGAAATGCTTTTCTGCACCCAAGCATCCGTCACTCCCCTCACTCTCCAGTTTGCCTCACACCCAACAAACCCAATATCTTCATCGGAAGCCAACCGCTCTGTGACTCTTACGTCTCCTACGCCGGGCACACCTCAGCCTCCTTTTGTTCCTTCCACATTTTCTTCTTCAGTTTCTCTTCCCCAATCACGCTCTCCTTCCTCGTGGATACAAGCCCTTCGCTCTCAGACCCGATGTAATCTTTTCCGCGAAGCTGTTATGACGTTTGTAGAAATGATTAATGCTGGTGTCCAGCTCGACAATTATGCTTTCCCAGCTGCACTGAAAGCTGCCACCGCCCTTCACGACTTCGACTTGCCCAAACAAATTCATGCCCACGTTGTTAAAGTCGACTACCGCTCATCCTCGGTGGCTATAGCAAATACCCTAGTTCATATCTACGGGAAGAATGGAGATATCAGAGATGTATATAGATTGTTTGATGGAATTACAGAAAGAGACCAAGTTTCATGGAATTCCTTAATCGCTGCACTTTGTGGATTTGAGGAATGGAGTCTGGCTTTAGACGCGTTACGGTCAATGCTGGCCGAGGAGGTGGAGCCTAGCTCGTTTACATTGGTTAGTGTGGCACATATTTGTTCAAATTTGAGTAAAAGTGATGCCTTGTTGCTTGGAAAGCAAGTTCATGCGTATAGTTTGAGAAGGGGTGATTTGAAAACGCATACAAATAACGCTTTGATGGCAATGTATGCAAAGTTGGGAAGAGTCAGCGATTCAAAGGGTTTATTTAAAGTATTTGATGGACGGGATTTGGTATCGTGGAACACCTTGATAAGTTCTTTCTCTCAAAATAACCAGTTTGTAGAATCATTGGAATTCTTACGCCACATGCTACTTGAAGGAATCAAACCCGATGGGGTCACAGTTGCAAGCGCTCTCCCGGCCTGCACCCACTTGGAAAGGTTAGACACAGGAAAAGAAATTCATGCGTATGCCCTGAGGAATACTGAGTTAATTGAGAATTCTTTTGTGGGAAGCGCCTTAGTTGATCTGTATTGCAATTGCAGACAAGTTGAAAAGGGTAGACGAATTTTCGATGGTATCTTGGATCGGAGGATTGCAGTTTGGAATGCCATGATTACCGGCTATGCACAAAATGAGCATGACAAGGAAGCATTGAATCTCTTCATTGAAATGAAATCCGTTTATGGTGTTACTCCCAATACCACTACATTGTCTAGTGTTCTCCCGGCCTGTGCTCGGTGTGAAGCATTCTCGGACAAAGAAGCCATTCATGGGTATGTGGTAAAGCGGGGTTTTGGCGACGACAAGTACGTGCAAAATGCACTGATGGACATGTACTCTAGAATGGGGGAGATAAGAGTTTCAAAAACTATCTTTGACAGCATGACAGTGAGGGATGTAGTATCTTGGAACACAATAATGACTGGATATGTTATATGTGGGCTCCATGATCTTGCAATTACCATGTTGCATAAGATGCAAATGAACGGAGCTGAGGGAAATGTTAATTGTAAGCCAAATTCAGTGACCCTCATGACAATTCTTCCTGGGTGTGCTACCCTTGTAGCATTAGCAAAGGGGAAAGAGATCCATGCTTATTCAGTGAGGAATTTATTGGCCACAGATGTTGCAGTGGGTAGTGCGCTGGCTGATATGTATGCAAAATGTGGTTGCTTGAAGGCAGCCAGAACGGTGTTCGATCAAATGCCTGTGAGAAATGTGATCACCTGGAATGTACTCATAATGGCTTACGGGATGCACGGGAAAGGGGAGGAAGCCTTCAAGGCTTTTAAAGATATGGTAGGGGAAGGAGGCACATTCGAAAAGGTAAGGCCGAATGAGATTACTTTCATTGCAGTCTTGGCAGCTTGTAGTCACTCTGGGATGGTACAGGAAGGGATGCACTTGTTCCATACAATGAGAGATGCATATGGAGTTGAACCTGATTCGGACCACTATGCATGTGTCGTGGACTTGCTTGGCCGAGCAGGTCAAGTGGAGGAAGCTTACTCGATTGTTAACACAATGCCCTCTGAATTTGACAAAATGGGTGCGTGGAGTAGCTTGCTGGGTGCTTGTCGAATTCACAAGAAAGTCGAGCTTGGAGAGACTGCAGGTAGGAGTCTCATTGAGTTAGAACCAGACACGGCTAGCCACTACGTTCTTCTGGCCAACCTCTACTCGTCCGCTGGACTCTGGGACAAAGCGATGGATGTGAGGAGAAGGATGAAGGAAATGGGAGTTAGGAAGGAACCCGGGTGTAGCTGGATTGAGTTTGAAGATGAGGTTCATAAGTTTGTTGCGGGTGATGCGTCACACCCACAAAACGAGCAGCTTCATGAGTTTTTGGTAACACTTTCGGAAAGAATGAGAAAGGAGGGATACGTGCCTGATACTTCATGTGTCTACCATAACGTCGAGGAAGGGGAAAAGGAGAGTTTGCTTTGCGGCCACAGTGAAAAGCTAGCCATAGCTTTTGGACTTCTCAACACTTGCCCGGGAACTGTCATTAGAGTGGCCAAAAACCTTAGAGTCTGTAATGACTGCCACAATGCAACCAAGTTCATCTCCAAGATGGTGAAGAGGGAGATCGTCTTGAGGGATGTCAGACGGTTTCATCATTTCAGAGATGGGGTTTGTTCCTGTCAAGATTATTGGTGACTGATTGATCACATTCTTCCCATATTCATGAATCATTTTTGTAGTTGACTATCAACTTAAGTGTATACAGGCAACCAAAAAGTGCAATTAAAGTATTTGCAAGGCAGTTCAACTTCATTTCTCATTTCCACAAACAAGAAGTCGCCCTAACCTTGTATCAAAATTAAAAAGACAAAATCACCAAGTCTCAACTTTAAACACCACGTATAAACACACCAGCTCCTAACTTGTTTCAGAAAGTAAAAATGTGGGCTGCTGTGCATATTCATGTTCTGTCGATAGACACGAAGACCAAATGTGGAAGACCCAAGCTTACCCACTTGGACATATCAGAAATCGCTACTCAACAGGATCTTATCAATGATGGTTCCTATTTGTTGCGCTTGGCAGCGCGCCTGCCTTGCCCCTTCTTTGGTGGTCCTTTTCCTCGACGCTTCAGCATTTCAAGCTTGGATAAGCGCCTTCAAAAGTAGATTTGGCAATGTGAGATACTCGAGAAATTCGTGTGTTACAGACATAAAGAAAATTTTGTTATCCACTTGGAAGATGAGAAGCATTTCAGTCTAAGAGGAAGACAGATATGGTCTGCTGTACAGGTATAGCAAGATAAGATGAAAAGTAATCAAATTTATTTATGCACCGACCGTGTTAGCTGGAGCATAAGAATTTCAGTCACAAGTTATAGAAACACCAAACAAAGAGCATCAGATAGAAATTTGACTAAAATCATGCAGACAGCAAGATTCATTCTGCTCGCTCCCAAACTAATCTTAAAAAAAACCAGTTAAATAGAGTCCAGACCTTATAGCATTTTGCAATTAACCTTTGAGTCTGATAGGAGAATAATAAGCAGAACAAAAAGTCAAAGCTACCATGAGGTCATTATCTCGACAAGTGAGGTAAGAGCTATGTATTTGTTAATCATCTCGAGATAAGAGTTGTAGATGGATTTTGCCTCATGGAACTGCATGTTCTGTCATAAATTTTGGAGCAAGAAAATGTGAAATCCAAGTGCATCATGCATGAATTTTCCAATTCATCATGTTCTTCCCTAATCCTACCAGTTGCATACAAACAAAATCCACATAAACAATGAAACCTTTTTCAATAAAGAAAATATGGATATCCAAAAGACACACCGAGGTAACTATGACAGGTTGCATGATCAGAAACAAGAGACGAAATTCAGATAGTTTGAGTGAGAGAAATAGAGTAGTACTCTTGCTCTTGACGAGCCATGACAAGAGGGTCGTATTTCTTAATGTCTTCTGGGTACCACTGGGCAACTTTTTCACCTATGAGCTTCTTTCGTAAAAGCTTATGGGGAGATCTCTGGCCTGTTGGGTTGAGCACATGCCCAAATATTTTTGCCCTTGCATCAGTGACCCCCTTAAGAACAGCTGAAGATAAAATGCTCTTTAGGCTCGTACTAGCCATCCTTATGCCTGTCATCCAAAATTAGTAGATGCCTTAAGTTTTGACAAACCCAAACTAAACACCGAAAACTTTGTGCAAAACTTTAAATACAAGTAAAAAACAGTATAAATATAAAGCATTCAATCATGGCAGGTGAGAAAACTTACTTTCAGCCTCAAATGCAGGTAGATTAGGAGCGAGAAATCAAATTCTAAATATATTAGTTGACAAGAGATTACACAAATTGAAGAAAATGACAGCAATGTTGAAGGAAGCAGCAAAAAAAGTATCAAATTTGAAACAGATAAAATTCAGATTTGCATCGTTCAATAGAATAGGAGAAGGCAGTTTCCAAATTGATTGTCACGACCCGAAGGCGGGCGGACAAAACCGATGGGTCAGGCGACCCGATTCTCTTCGAGAACCCGATCACCCAGCTCAAGGAGTGAGTTTTGAGCGGAAGACTTTTAAATATTTAGCTTCAACAATTGTTCTGTAAAAACCGTAGCATAATCACAGTGAACATTATTTCCCAACAAATAGCAACATCAAGTCCTCACCTAAGCAGCAACAAAACAACACAACAGTTCCTACATTTATCAATATAGCAACCCAAAACAATTCCATTATTCAAAGCAGAAGTCTCGAACAGAACCAAGCAAAAACAACATAAACACTACACATTCAACTTATCATTGAGGGCTATTAACAGAGCAGTAAGCACAAAAACATTTCACCAACTCATTATCCAAAGCAAAAAAAAAACCTCAAACAAAATACAGCTCCTCGGGTCTTTTCCATCAATAAATAAACTGTGAGCTTAGAGGTAAACACAGCCAAGCAACTACACACCCTCAAACCTCACTGTCAAACCGTAGCATAAACCAAACACATACTCCTCGGTTTTTCATCAATATCAAAACAGGGAGCATAACTCTTCTGGAGTTCTTAACAATATGAACAGTTTAATATAGCCTCCAAATCTCAATATTAATCACAGCAAAACAACAAGTGCACAACTCAACCGCGGAATCCATCATCGACGACTAACCATGAACCGAAAAACAAAATCATCAAAATCGCAGCAAAATAGAGGGACCGGGCCGAGAGGTCAACAAACGTACAAAAATCTTACCTCAATCGAAGAAATGGAGGGAACCAGCTCGACCCTGCCAGCTTCGGAATGCTCCCGGAAGCTTCACCGTCGCCCACGATTGACGGTCCTCGTCGTTCGCAGCTCGGACGACGGAGGAGATGGAGTTCTGCCCCTTTTTGTTTTTCCTTCGAAACCCTCCGGTGCCTTTCCCCTCATTAAATCTTCATTTTATTTATTCTTAATCTTCCTTTTTACTTCTCAAATCCGCATTTCTTTCTCCCCTTTAATTTTTTAATCCCCCTTTTAGTCTTTTAATATACATGTACGTGTATATTTAAACATGCATATTATATATTTTTCAACCAATCTCTTAACTCTAAAGGTGGCTAACGGGCGGGCTAACGCTCACCAGCCCACCCGCTCAGTCTGTTACTGTAGCGGGCCGAGCTCCGCTCGATCCACTACAATAATCGAGTGGGCTCAGCTCGGGCCCGATAGGTGAGTCGAGCCGATCCCAAAAACGTGGGCTCGCGAGCCTGGTGGGCTGGCCCGACGAGCCCGCCCCCAAGCCAGCCCTAGCGGGCTCAGGCTGTCCCGCGTCCCGGGTCCCGGCAAGGCGAGGAATCTCCGATTGACGCAAGCGAGCGAGGCTTAACTACGTGAATTGGAGAATAGGCGATGGCGAACAAAATTCGACGAAGGGAGTCTCTTCTACAGACTCTCTCGCATTCAGCAACGGTTTTGCGTGAATCGAAGGCCGGCGATTCTCGCAGAATCGCCGAACGAGGGTCGAGCTTTTCTGCGATGAAGCTAGAGGTTTCTGCGACTGCTGGAGAACTCCAATGTCCAGTGGACAATGTCCACTGTCTTCAGTTCAGCCCATCTTCTCCCCTGTAATTTTCATTTTAATTTTGAAATTATAATATAAATATTTATTCAATTGAATAAAAATATTTATTTAATTAAATTATTAATTATAGTATTTTTATATTATAATAATAAATATTTATTATAATTTTAAATGGTATAATATTGAAAATAATTTATAATATATTTATATAAGATATTATTATTTATGTATATTTGGCTCGTTAGGCTCGGTCGGCTCGTTAGGCTCGACTCGTTAGACTCGTTAGGCTCGTTAAACTCGGCTCATTAAGCTCGGCAAGCTCGACGAGCCAGACTTTTTTAGGCTCGGCCGGCTCGGTTCGGCTCGGCTCGTTAGCCACCTCTACTAAACTCTAGCTTAATCCGAACATCATCTAGGGGTGAAAATCGATTCGGTTCGAACTGGGTAGTCGAACTGAACCAATAAAAAATAATCGGTTCGGTTCGGTTTTGATATGAAAAATATAAAATATATGATCGAACAGAACCGAACCGATCATTTCGGTTTGGTTCTAGGTTGCAAGTGAGAAAAATCAAGAAAAACCGAACCGAACCAAAAAATAAAATTAAACCTAAAAATATATTTGAATCACTAATTTAATTCCAATTTTTTCTCTATTTGAGTTAATTTCAATTCCAATTTAATCAAAAATGATTTCTTTTTTCAAAACCAAACCGAGTCGGTTTGAGTCCAATTTTGTTTACAACTAACCGATTCCACCCCTGTAAAAGTAAATCTATTTGTTTGTTTGAGACTTTATGATTTCTAATTTATCAGTTCTATTTTTTTGTGGATATTTGCTTAAGACTTTATGTTCTTGGTTTTGGTCTTTTGGAAAGTTTAGTTAAATTCTATTGTTGGCATAATTAAATATTTGATTGTTGTCATAATTGAATCATTGTTTATTATTGTTTTTTGTGGATATTTGTTGTGACTTTTGGGAATGTAGATGTTTACTTGGTACTGTGCGTTTTTGGTTTTGGCATTTTGTGAAGTTTAATTAAATCATTGTTTGATTAAATGATTGTTTGATTAAATAATTGTTTAATTAAATTATTGTTTGATTGATATTGTTTTAGCTATAATATGGAACCCAAAATAAATTCTTTAAACCTATAAAATGGAGCACAAAACAGAGCTATTAAACCCCCAAAACTGAGCCTAAAAACGACCAAAACCGGGCAAAAAACCAAGCCAAAACCGAGCCCAAAAGCAAATATCCAAATTTTGAATTCTAGAAAAAAACCGAACCGAATAGAAAACCGAACCGATGAAAACCGAAACCGAGGTTTGGTTTCTGATTCGGTTTCTTGTTTTCATTGGTTTGGTTTCGGTTTTAATATTACAAAACCGACCAGAGTCGGTTCGGTTCTATTTCGGCCAAAAACTGAACCGAACCAAACCATATCCATCTCTAATATCATCTGATAATAATTTCTGGTCCTATTTAATTCTTCAATTTTGTTTCTTAAATTAAGTTTTCGTTCAAAAATTTTTAATTCTACTAATTTAATTTAACTATTTGATCAAAATTTCACACGAAGAGCAAATCAATTCAATTCTTCAATGGATTGCACTTACCGAGGGAGAAGGAGACAAAACATGCAAGTAGATCTATGTTTGACTAGGAGAAGAAGACGAATGGGTATTGGGTTGGGTTTTAACTTAATGGATTGAGGGTTGGGCTTAGCCTTTGGTCGGTTTTTCGTAGGTTTTAGGTCGGTTGGGGTAGTTGGACAGGTTTTTATTCCACTAGTCTTTTTCAAGATTCATTTAAGTCTTGGAAAGAAACAATTTTTTCCATCAAACTTGAAATTTAGAAATTGAATACGTTTTGTTGTACAAAATTATAACAATTCTCGTCTAACATCAAGTAATAAAGTATGAGTATACATTCACACCAACAATGCATCAAATATAAATAAAAGTCAATTACAATAAATACAATACGAAGATATGTAAATGGTGGTCGATCTAACCCAAAAATACACCAAAAAAACATGTGAACCCCAAAATAAATTAGATTCGTAGATTTTGATTTTCTCTCTTTACATAAATTTCACTACAAATGTTACGACAATATTAGGACAAAATTACTTGGTGATTTAGAATTCAATCTTTCAAAGGCTCAGTAGAGGTTTTTGTTTAATTGCTATACATGTTTTTGATAGACAAATATTGTAAAGAATTCACTACAAACACAAATTCTAATGTGATCATGTGATACAAGCATACATGTTCGTGTAACTACCAATGGATTTCCTCGCTAACTACTCACTTGGTGGGCAAGATGAATATCAATTTCCATATTACTTTCTCTGTGTTTTCCTTGTCTGGGTTGAATTTCAGTTGGTGTTGCAAAAGGCTCTCTCTTCTTTGAAATGAGATAAAAATATGATTTGATCTCTTTTAAAAGAAGAGAGAGACTTTTGCGGCACCAACTGAAATTTGAATCCAAAGAGCAAAAGAAGCAAAAAAGGGAGAGATAAAATTATTCTTGAAGGAGATAAAAGAAAGAGTGCGAAAGAAAAATAGGTGAGGTGTTTTTGTGTATATCGTGAAATCTAAGGGTAATAATTTTCTTTTAGTAAACGTTTTCTAGAATATTTAGTTTCTAAAAGAATATTATAAATCCTATTTTTTCATAATGAGATCTTTCTTGACTCAGTTCCTTTGGTTTTTCTGATTTAGGTTTTCATGTAAAAATTCTCTATATCTATTTTTGCTATTATTTCTCTTATTTCTTGACTATTATATCTTAACGGTGTGGGAAGATACTCCTGATTTTTTTTTTTGATCACATATGCTATTATTTTGTACCAATTATTTAGTGGTGTAATTGTATTGTGTAAATAAGGTCAGTCAAAGAGGACTGAATTTTAAGTGGGACCGTTTGTGACCCCTCTAGCCTTTTTTATGAACTTGTTTGGAAAGATAATTCTATTTAAGAAGATTTTCTGATACATTATTTCTTAAAAATTATTCTGATTAGTACAATTTACGCTATTACAACACTATTTTATTCTTCTCAATAAGTGGTATCAGAGCCTCGTTACTATGGTGGAAAGAGTTAGAATTGAAAAATTCAATGAAAATAGTTTCTCATTATGGAAATTAAAAATGAAGACATTATTGTGAAAAAATTGTTGTGTTATGGTTATCAGTGATAGATCTACGACCGTTGAAAATGAAAAGTGAATCAATACAGATGGAGATGCTATCGCCAATCTGCATCTTGTTCTAGCAAATAAAATTTTATTAAGTGTCACAAAAAGGAAAACTGCCAAACAGATTTGGAATACACTGATAAAATTAAATGAAACAAAGTCATTGCATAATAAATTCTTCTTGAAAAGAAAATTACACACTCTCCAAATGTTAGAGTCGATATCAGTGACTGACCCCGTCAATACTTTCAATACATTATTTTCTCAATTTACTACAATGGAGCACAAAATTGACGAGAATGAATGAACCAAACTTTTACTTGATCTATATGATCACCTCATTATAAATTTAGTCAACGGTACTGCAAAGAAAACATTGATGTAGGATCTAAATTAGTCTTGGGGTGACAAAACCTTACGTAGATATTCCTTCAATTAGATAACCTTAAAAAAATGATAATTCTTACACATATAAATCAAGGAATAGGGTAAGGGAGTGCAAAAAGATTTGGTAACACGTGTAACGACCCGGATTCTTCTTACTTCAAAAATCACTTAAAATTAAAACTTTTCTTTTCTTTTATAAAACAGTGGAAAATCTCTTATTTAAAACTCGTTTAAAGTGTGATAAGAGTTCTTTTCTAAAAAGTCGGACCGTTAAAATCTTTTTTCTTAAACTCGTTATAAGTAGTGGAAAACTATAATTATAAAAAACTTTTTCTCAAAACGTAGCGGAAGTATAAATAATTCATTTAACAAACCGTTACGTGTTAGTTACAAAATACTCTTCTCTTTTAGTTTCTTTAGCCTAGCTAGCCACAAGTCCCGCACGTGCAAATCTTTCATCAACTACTCATTCATCTATTCTCTTGCATGTACCTACACCTGCTCATTCATCTATTCTCTTGCATGTACCTACACCATAAGTAAATTGTAATGTAATGAACCGGCTTTTCGTAATCCTTTAAAAATGCATGAAATTTAAAGCTTTTATAAAACCGTTGAAATCTCTTTTTAAAACAATATCAGAGTGCCAAAACGGACCGTTAAAAACCATTTTTCATTAAAACATTGCGGAAGCGTTATGAAGTTGTTTATTTAAAACATAGCGGAAGCGTAAATAAATCGTTTAAGAAAGAAATACTAAACAATTGAATACTGCGTTTGAGAAATGAAAACCGAATAGTTAAATACAAATGAATTACAACCGTTTTCTCTTTTATTCCTTTTTAGCCTGACCAGCCACGAGTCTCGGGCATGCAATTCCTTCATCCCTGCTTTTAAAGTTGTTCATCGTTTTCATTACTCGTCTGTGAATTGATTTCACGTACAAGTACCTATATCTACACCACAAGTAAACTGTAAGCCCAAAGGCTTAGTAAGGAAAAATGGTTTAATGCAACGTGAAATGCCTCTCTTTAGTCCTTTTTTGGAATGGGGGCCACCCAAACCAATTCTTTCATTACGTCATTTGTTCGTTCTTTATTTTACTCTCATTCATTCATTCATTACTTGTACATCGAGCAGGAGATTGGAGGGTTCATAGGGGATGGAATAGTGGATCAGATCTAGCCTTTTACTAGGTAGGGGGCTTCGCCTAGCCGCAGACTAGATATGCTATCCATTTCCTTCATTTTCTTAACATTTTACCTCACTTAATGCATGTGTCAGTACCATCCCTGAAGACACTCCCTATTGGTTTCTATTAACATGATGCATTACCATACATTCTCATCCTAACATGATGCATGATGTATCATAACGTAACATAACAATAAAAGCAAGCTGAAATTGACAATCGCATTGAAATGAAAGTAAGCTGGAATTGAAATTTCCCATATAAAAGAAAGTAAAACATATAATGAAAGGTAACAACCAAAGCTAAATAGCGCACACAATGACACGTAATAGCCATGTAGCACCCAATAAAGTGAAGCAAAGGAGGAAACAATTATGGAAATAATTAAACAATGAGGGACATGCTTGGATATGGAGATCATAATAATAAAGGAAATATAACGAAATTAAGAATCAACGTGCATCTGAAAGCATAATTTAATTAACATGCTCAAGGAATGATTAACAATTATTAATTAAACAACCGGTTAATTAAACATGCTCAAGAGTATTCTTAATTAATTTACATGCTCAAGAATGATTAATTAACATGCTTAACTAGTTAATCAATTGTTGTCCTAGTTAGTTAACATGCTCAAGTAAAGATTTCAATCATAATTCTAATTAGTTAATCTAATGAATTGACATGCTCATGAAAGATTATACTAGTTAATTAACATACATCACTTAATTGGGTCACATGCTTTGATTAACTAGTTAATCAACATGCTAATTACGTGCTGATTAAACATGGCATAACCTAGTTAGTTGACATGCTACTTAGGGCTAATTAATTAAACATGCTAAATTACTAAACATGCTCAAGTTTAATTAATTATTCTAGTTAAGTTAATTACTCTAATTAATTGTCATGCATCAAGGAATAATCACGTAAATTAAACCTGCTCAACTAGTTAATTAATTAACATGCTAAAGGATTAATTATTAATTAAGCAACTAGTTAAACATGCTTAAATTGGTTATTTAACGACTAGTTAATTAATCAAACATGCTTAAGTCTAATTAATTAACATGCTCAACTGGTTGATTACTCTAATTAGTTAACATGCTCAACTAGTTGATTATTCTAATGAATTAACATGCTCAACTAGTTGATTACTCTAATTAATTAACATGCTTAATCATTATCTACAATTATTATTCTGGTTAATTAACATATACCGATTAATCAGTTCATACTTAGATTAACTAGTTAATTAGCTAAACTACGATAAATTGATTAATTAATTGAACATGCTTTTATTCTAGTTGATTAAACCTGGTCATACGATTGAAATCCTAGTTGACTGCACATGTTCAGATTAGGAAATAGAATGGTAGAATAATATACGCATAGAACAATAGGAATGCTACTGAACACAGGGAGATTTAAACTAGGCAACAAGTAATTAATAAAGACTAGAACAATTAAGGGAACTCTTAGCTCATTCAGGCTCCTCATCATTCACGTACTCATCCTTCTACATTCATCACATTCCACCATTAAGCATTCATCACTTCAATCCATTAGAGAATCAAGGTAAAGCATTTGCAGTAAAGAGAACAACTAACAGTAAAGAAATCTACACTATCAAGTATCAAGTAACAATTAACTACAACAACACAATAAGGGAACACAATGCACTAGACATAAAACTCACGCACTCTACTTGTGGGTAGGGCCTCCAATGGCCAAGACACCCCTATTTTTCTTACCTAAATTGAAGAAAACTAACAGGGATAGCAGAGACTCCAACGCAGCAACAGCTCCAACAATGACAGTAGCTCCAACAACTCCAAGCTTCCCTCATGTAGCTCACTCACGCTTCACACTACCCCACACCATAGCTAACCCACAATTTCCTCTCACTCACGCTGGAAGGAGACTCACGTAGGAAGAGGGAGAAGAGCTTACGTAGGGAGAGAAGCTCTCGCAGGAATGGGGAAGGCTGAACCATAAAAATGGAAGAATGAAGGGAAGGAGTGGTTTATACTTGAAGGAAGAGGGGACATCGTACACTAGGGGAAGGAAGAGGGCGGCTTCCTACGATGGAGGGTGGGGGAGGGTCGATTCTGGTCTCCATAGGGGTGTAGTTATGGACAACACGACAAAAATTTGGATTTTAAATCTCTAATTTCACGCTGAACTGCAATCTTTCGGACGAGTGCAGACGCACTGGTCTCATCCACATTCATCCACAAGTGGAAAATCCTTAAGGCCAAATTGCGTTCTCGACGAGAACTAGCTTCCTCGTCTCGTTCGTATCGTCTGAAAACAACATTCATATGCAATATGGTGTCTGCACGTAGCGTCCGCAAGCGTCTGAATTCGTCCATAAATTGGACAGAGTCAATTCGGACGAGGCCTCTCCACGTCTGCATTTGTCTGGACTCGTCCAAAAGTGTCCAGGATTTGGACAGATTCAAACCTACAACGTCCGCCTGTGTCCGCGAGCATCCGGGGTCGTCCGAAAACTCATGACCCAAGAGAAGTCAGAACGCGGAACCACGTCCTCAGTTGTCCCAATCATCGGGATAGCGCTCCAAACTTTTGCGGACGACATGACTCATCCGCAACGTCGTCCTTAGGCGTCCGAAAACGCCCAGGACAATATTTCCTCACATTTTCCCCACTTAACTTTTATCCCAAAATAAATTTTTCCATAATTACATGTCATAGAATAACATGTATAAATACACAATGTAATATCTCAATAACTCCATCCTTTAATTACATCACGTATACGGAAAAAATGTATCCGGAATACCCCTCGACTTAACGCTCCAAGTACGTCCTCGGTAATATCCTGATAATTATCCAACTAAAAAAATCGGGGTGTTACATGTGAGCCCAAGGCCTAGTAAGAAATGAGATATGCAATATAATGTATACCTCTAACTTATCATGTAAGAATGACATCTGACCAAACTTGTAATGTCCTAATTTTTGTAATAGAATTAATTAAGGATAAGTCGAGAGTTGAAATTTGGGTGGACTAATATATGGTACGTATATTCGCCTCATTAAAATATATATGTAATATTAATTTATGAAAATGGGGATTAATTAAATTGAGGAGAATTAAAAGGAAGAAAATAAAAGGAAAAATAAAAGGAATTAAATGAAGAATTAAAAGAAAATTAAAGGGAAGAGGAGGAGCTGAACTGGTTCAACTTATGAACCGGTTCGGGCTGTCAACTAGTTCGGTTTAGAAGCAATTGAAAGGGGCAAAAGGAAATTTAGGTTAGTCTGTGATTTTCATGCTGAAGAAATGAGAGAGAGAGAGAGAGAGAGAGATTGGGGGAGCTCACGGCGGCAAGGCAATGTTCAGCGAACGAGTAGATGACTGGCAATGAAGTGTGGACGAAAAATCGTGTGGCTCGGGCTTGGGTGTTTGAGGCGGTGGCTGGCGACGCGGTGCAGCGATCTCGAGCTTCGCGGGATTGATCGAGGGAGCACCGGGTTGAGGTAGGTTGGACTTGATAGTTGCTTTGTGGATTTTTGCTGACCGGTAGCGTCTGGCAGGGACGGCGAGGAGGCAGCGTGTAGCGCATTCGGGTTGGCAGATGCAAGGGACATTGGTTCGGGTAGGAGGCTGTTGGTCCGATCTACGCTACGCGTTGGATAGAACCGGTCTATCCTTTTGGTTCTTGCCTGTGCAGGAGCTGGCAACGTGTGGCCAGAGGGTGCCCGCGTGGACAACAGCAGGTGGTTGACTCGAGGGGGAGGTCCTCTGGTGCGGTATGTCGGGCACACTGGTGAGCCTATACTCTCTGCCTCCTATTTTGGCAGAGAGTGACCCTCTCTTCTGTGTGCTGCGAAGCTGAAGGACGAGGATTGGAGGGAGAGCTGGGTTGGCAGCTCTCGGGTGTACGGTGAGCTCTCTACTGCCGTGTGATCTTCTCTGCGAGGCTGGAGGTGCTGGTGAAGCCAAGCTAGAGGCTTCCTCTCGGGTGTTTTGGTGATGGGCAGCTCGAGTGCACGAATGGTGTTATCAGCAGCTTCTATGTTGGTGGTAAGTCTTCTACGTGTTGAATTCTTAGCTTCCAGTGGTATTTTTGTTGATTTCCTTAAGTTGTAACGAGTTGTTTGTGTTATATGCGGGTGAGCTGAAAGGGAGTGGTGGTAGTGCACGGTTTGGCATGGTGCTGGATTGGTCGTGTGAGCTGTTGTGTCAGGTATTCTTCAGGGTAAGGACCTTTCTCTCTATTGTTTATGAACTCTAGGTTAGTCTTCTGTTGGTGATTGTCCAAATATTGATATGTTGGGATTGGTTTTATTTGCTGAAAATGAGTTGTTAACCTGTTGTGCTGTTATGTACTGCCAAGAGGATTACTAGTCATGTTTGGATAACAATGTTGTGGGAATGCACATTGTGGTCATATATTCTGTGGGGTTTGGATTCAGATCATTAATTGAATAAATATATTTTGTTAATTGGATTAAGTCGTCGCTCGTTTTATTGGGTTGATAGATGTTGATGTTTCATGTCTTGTTTGGATATTAATATTGGGCGTTAGTTTAATTGAGATTTATTAAGCGGTAAGGTTTATGGAAATTTGGTAGTTAGTTATTAATGAATAATTATTGGTTAAAGTGGTGTTAATGGATAATGTTGACGAAAATAGATATACGAAAACTGTAAGTGTCTAAGTAGTAAATAAGGAATGTATTGAGATTAAATTAATAATTACGCGTTGTTAAATTGTGAATGTACTAAAGAAGGAAGAAAATGATAACGAAGGAGTGTTGAACGCTTTAAGGAATCGAGGTAAGTTGATACTTAATGTGTTTTGGTCTTTGGGCCATACATCACAAGAATTAGGACCTTATTTGCCGATTGTTACCGCTTTCATAGAATATTTAGTTTATTTACTGTTTTACCACAAATTGAGCATGCTCCGTACATTGTGCTATTATTGCTGGATGTTTACTAGATTTAGGTTCTTTTAATGATATGTTTCGTAGACGAGCATGTTTAGAGATTATTGAAAAAATATGATAGGATTGTATGCATTCACAAGCATCATGATTTTCAAAAGATATAAAAATGGTTTTAATGCATGGTTTTGAAAAGGAAACAAAAAGTGGTGGAATAGATGCTCATACATACTAAGTGATCTGCGTTCTCAAGGGCTGATCACAAGAGCGAACAACCATCACTTAGCTATAGGAATATCTATTTTATCATGGAATAAACGTAAATAGGCGTGTGGGGGTTCGGGAGATTTGATGACTGTCATCGGTGGGGACACTATAGGATGTATCCCTATTGGAGTGACGGTTAACCACGTGGACTCTAGGGTTCATCATTTCTCTTGTACGAAAATCCCCAACGTCTTTAACAAAAAGAGAATGGTGACGGTTATCGATGGTGAGGCCATAGGATGTATCTCCTCACCAAAGTGACGGATAGTCACATGACCATAGGATGTATCCATTCTCTCGGTATATGGAATGGATAGGTTCCCTTCCAGAAAATGAGATTAAATGATAACAAAGCATTGTGGGGATGAGACCACGTGCCACAAGGCCTAGAATGTAGGTGTTTCAAGATGAGAAGGAAAGTCAAAATGTCTGGGAACGTATATAAATAGAAAAAGATAAGGAAAAGGAAAAGGGAAACGGATACAGAAAGGGAAAGATCAAGTAAAGTCAAGATCAAGAAGACTGAAAAAGAAAGGAAATGAAATGTGAAATGAAAATGGAAAGAAAAGGAAAAGAAACAAAAACGGAAAACGAAAAAAGATTTCAAAAATGCATAGCATGTTTATTTTATTTTATATCATTTACTGAGCATTAGGTTCATTAGTTAAGTCGTGTTGAGGTAGGTATATGCTTGGAAATAGACGAACAATATATATAGAGCAGTTGATGAAGGATTTACATGCAACAGATCTTGTGGCTGGTTGGGCTAAAGAGTAACTGGTTTTGTAATTAATAAAGTAAACCGTTTAAGTTTAACATTTGTTTAATTTATGCTTCCGTTATGTTTTAAGAAAAAGAGTTTATAAATTAAAGTTCTTCCGCTGCTAAAAATGTTTTAAACGACTATTACTGTAAAAGGATTTTAAGTAATGGATTTAACACTTGGTTTAAAAGAAAAGTCTTACTCTTATTTTATAAAAGAAAAAATTTTAAATTTCACGCAATTTTAAAAGGAAATAAACCGGGATGTTACAAAATTGTTCTTTTCTTTCCATTGCATACATTAGTCGTACATCAAGCTGGGAGATTGGAGAATCCGTGGCGGAGAGAATAGTCTCTTGTCGGCTTCTAACCACCTAGGGTAGATTGTCTCTCACAACCCGACAAAGGAAGAACATAGTTCTCTCGCAACCCAATGAGGGAAGGGCATAATTCTTCCAGTCTACCTGGTTAGATCCGAACTACCTCTTGATGTGATCCAGAAAACCTACAAAAGCAATGATTTATTAGGAGGCATTGGAGGCCGAAAGACTAGAGCAAGGATGAAGAAGATGAATGAAAGACGTCNGAGGCATTGGAGGCCGAAAGACTAGAGCAAGGATGAAGAAGATGAATGAAAGACGTCAACTTTTTGAGGAAAAAATCCAACAAAAGATTCAAAGGAGAAAGATGATGAATTATATTCATCTATCATTCAAATATTTTATAGTATTCTTCAAGATGAAGCATATATGGAAAATCAAGCAAAAGATTGAGAGACTTATGGTAAAATGCAGAATCGTTGATCCGACCCCTGAGTACTATTTGGCTGTTTCGACAACCTTAAGCATTTTATATGGGAAAGTGGTCTTCATGAAGATTGTAGCTGACATCCCAAAGTTTCCAGAATGGGCTGATTCGTTAAATTTGGAGTTTTGTTACTATGGCAAAAGGGCCGCAAAAAGAGACCTACGATTCTATTTAAAAATTCCGATTTCACTTACCCGGATTCGAGGCCCAAATCAATATGAAGACCAATTTATGTTGTGGCTCAAGGAGTTCTTACAAGATATCATTGAAAGAATGCAAAGAATTGATTTTGATCCAGAAAACCCAATGCGAGCCCTCCACAACACATGCCGAGCACGTGCCAAACACATGTCATTAATTAGTTACTGAGCACATGCCGAGCACATGCCATAATTAGTTAGATCTTATTTTATTTTATTTTATTTTGAATTAGTTTTCTTATTTTATTAAGATTAGATTTACTTTATGTTTATCTTATAAAAGCACCTTAGGGAACAATTATTGAAACCTTTTGTCAAATTGAAAATTGAAGCTTTTGCTTTTGTGGGAGGATTCATTCTCTTGAGTTTTTTACGAAGAACTTGATCTCTTCAAGTGGATTCTTGAAAGATCGAACCTTTTGATAGCTTTGGTTCTAGCCAACAGGTTTGGTTAGGGTCAAGCTCCTCTTCGGAATACTCCGGTTCTAGTCGACAGGTTTGGCTAGGGTCGTAGTTCCAACCCTTTGATCTTGAAATCGTGAGACGATATGTCTAATTCCGCATAAGTTGTTGGGTCTAGGGTTCATATACCCTAGGTTCGCATCACCTCTCCATCCCCCAACTCCCATTTTTCATTCATTCATTTTCTTTATCAATTTTGCTCGCGTCAATGCATATGAATATCCACCCAAGCGTGGCATTCCTACTTGTTTCTATTATTGTCAACGAAAAGCGTTATTGTGATGCATGTCAATGAGAAGCAGTACTCACAATGATATAAAAGCATGAGACATGAAGCAGTAATCACAACAGTATAAAAGCATGAGATATGAAAGTATACTAACATACTATACATGGCGATATAATCTAAAACATGCTTGACAATTTAAATGAAACAATAACAATATAGGCATGCTTGGTAATTTAAAGGAAGCAATAACGATATAGACATGCTTTGCAATTTAAACGAAACAATAATAATATAGACATGCTTGATAATTTAAAAAAAGCAATAACAATATAGACATGCTTGGCAATTAAAGGAAACAATAATGATATAGGCATGCTTGACAATTTAAAGGAAACAATAATAATATAGGCATGTTTGACAATTTAAAGTAAGCCATAACAATATAGGCATGCTTGGCAATTTAAAGGAAACAATAACGATATGCTAACATACTAAACATGCTTAGAGATTAATTAATAACGTGAGAATAACATAGACATAATAAATAAGGAAGCATAGAAGAAACGCTAACAAACAATCAAAGGAAAGACACTGCTTATGGTGTAGGGCCTTCACTGGCCAACGACTCTACCCATTTCTTACCTCGAAGCGTTTCTAACATTCTCAACTTAACAACTTCATCATTATCTATACCCTTATTCCTTGTTATCCAACAATAATCTGACAGCAGACAATCAACCTCTTTCAACGTTTTCATTAGCTACACAGTTTATCAAATTAAACAGAGAATACTTTCATTCGTCATATACAGTCCACTTTCATTACTTAACAATGTCCATCAATCCGAAACTCAATTGCAAATCTTCAATGATGTCAACCAACCATAATACTCAAACATACCGAATCAATAATAAATAACGGTGCACTATATTTCTCATGCTCTTATCTCCTACTTATCATTCTATAAAACTAACAAGCGATAAACACAGCAAAGAAGTAATTTCCACTAACAGAATACCACCCTTTAACTTTTATCCATACCCTAGCATTCATGCAGTTCGCAGAACCACGGCTACTCAATCACCAAAGAGCATTCCAAAACCAACAGAAGGCATTATCCACCAACATAGTATAATCCTAACACTTTATCTTCATCCTTAATCCATAAAAACAATGGAGGAAACCTTCTTACCTGAAGGATCGAGGAGACCCGAGAGGAGAAGCATCTTCCCCTCTTTCATTTTCTTCCTCTTTATTTTATCTGCTGCCTTTGACTTCCTCTCACTCTTCTTTCTCTTCACTTTCTTTCTCTCACAGCTCTGCCTTCTAGAGAGCATTTCACTCTATGCCTCCCAGTTCTTCCAGAGAGTCTCTCCCTCTCTGTCTCTATATTTCAATCCACCAGAGAGGCACACTGTGCCATGCCTCTGCCACAGACACTCATGGGTGTCCCCAAGTCATGCCTTGCCTTCACCATTCCTCACGCACGTCCACGTTGTCGCCCATTCCAGAGCAAGAACCAGAGGAAAAGACTGGTTCAAACCAAACTGCAAGGCGCCCCACCCGTTCCTCACGAACCACCAACTCCTTACCCTTAGACCCGAGGCTGGAAATCGCAGCCACCTCGATGCCAATCCTCCTTGCCATCACCATTCCATCGCTGCTGATCATCACTAGCCACCCAAAATCGAAAGAGCATCGAAGCTCACCTAGACCAGATGTAGCACCGATGACCCAAAGCTTCGCATCGAACCATCCCGCAAAGCCGTACCATTCCGCACACCGCTCTCCGGACAATGCGCATGATCAGAGCCTTCCCGAGCTCACCGTCGCCTCTCTCTCTCTCTCCTTCGGTCTCCTTCGTCTTTGTCGCTCACTCTCCCTCTCCCTGGTTCAACATCGCAAAAATGGCCAAGGGCTAACAAAATACTCTCCCCCTTCTTATTTCCAGAACCGAGCAGCCAACACTCTAAACTAGTTCAGTTGGACCGGTTCAGCCATCCATTTCTCTCCCCTAATTCTCTTTATTCCAATTCTTCAATTCATTTAATCCTCCTTTAGCTACTCTCTGATGTGCCCCAAGTTCCTGTCGCTTGAGCCCGAGCCCAGGGCTCCTTTATTTTCTAACTTTTTATTTATTTTGTAGGTTTTTGAATTAAATAAACAAAGAGGAGTTGACATTTGGGCTAATGGAGGTCATGCAATCTTTTGGAGAAAATTATGGGTTTTCCAATTCCGCCTAGAATTTGAGCTGCGGACGTTCAAGGGCTATTTCGACAATTGGGATGATGTCTTTTCAACTTTTGTCCTTCATACCAAATGTAGCCAAAATCCAGAGCTTTCTAACGAGCTATTGAACGTTATATTTCGGTGTCATTTGGTGTGTCAAATGTCTCATTTACAGAGACCAAAAACCCAACTCGGATTTAGTGTTTTGGTGTTTTTGTTCAGGGTTGTTTAGTCATATGTTATTTAGGGTTAATTTCATCTTTTGTCATGATCTTGTAAACATTTTGGGTTAAAACCCTACCTGGTTGCAATTGGAACGGAATTTTGAGAATTGAACACAAAAACCCCTTGTTTGAAGAGAGAGCACCGCGCGGACTTCCCCTCCCTCGGCCTTCCTCCATTTGCCCGAACTTGCAGCTCTTGATCGCTTCTTGAGCAAGTTGGAAGGGCTACTATTTCTTCCAAAGCTTCACCTTAGTGGAGTATTTGTGGTGTGGAGATAGGAGAAGCATCAGACCCCTTGGAGAGAGCTTAATCATCGATTGAGCCGAACAATTCCATCCCTTTCACTGTAGGAGGTAAAACAGACTCTAGGGTTTTATTTGATATTTTTTACGATTAAAGCAAGTGATTTCTGGTTCTCCTTATTCTGTCCCTTTTATAACTGGTTGCTATTGAGTTGTGTTGGAAAATATATTCGTTGCTCTTGTTGGCTTGGAGGTTTTATTGGATTTCTATTCTGCCGGAAATTCTGTTTTTTGTTCTGCGCTGTTGGATGAGTTCGATTGGGGTTCTGTTTTGAAGCCCTTACGTTGGTTCTCTTAATTTGTTTTTTCTGGAGATTTGTTCTATAATGAGCTAAGTTACTGACTGCCAAATCTGGTGTTCATTGGTTGTATGCAAATCGAGTTAGCCCTGTTTGAATTCTGGTTGTCAGATCTGATCTGTGAAGCCCTGGATTTTTGTAGTTTTATTGCTTCGATCGTAACTGGAGATCCAGAGTGGTTTTTAAACTGAAATTTCTACACGAGTTGTCTGGTTGTATCATTTTGATACCCTTCAAAAATCAGCTTACGTTCACGCGTGAATTGGGAGATACATCTGTTTTATTGTTACTGGTTCAGAATATTTTACAGATTGTGTAGCCGATTTCTATATTGTGCTCTTAGCAATCCTTGGAGCACATCACTCTCACAAATTTCTAATTCCATATACTTAATTCCATTTTATTTTTCTCTTCTCCCTTTATTTTTTTATTAAGAACCGGGCCACTCATTTAATTTCGGACTGAGCCAAACCAAATCGGTTCAATCCATTATTCTCCCCTTCAGAATTGTGATTTCGGTCGAGGGAAGGCGTCTGCGCCTTAGACTGCACTCAACCAAAAAGTCGACAAAATTGGACAGATTCAAATGTTACCCGACCACTTTCGTCCGCATGTGTCCCTACTTGTCCAAAAACTCAATTTACAAATAGGGGACGATTTTTGACGTGAAATGCCGACCCTGCCTCGTCCCAAAACGAAAGGGACAATTCACAACACTTTTCAGACGCGACACCAAATCCGTGCATCGACTGCATGTCGACCGAAAAGTGAAATGCACCTTTTTCTTCCAAAACTTTAATACTTTAATCACTCCATAATATTTTTCCATAGTTATACGATATTAATAAACAACATATTGCCCTGCAATATAATATATTAATTATTCCAAAATTCATTATATTATATACACGGGGAAATATTATCGGGGCATTACAACGTGGTTTGGCCAAACACGCATAATTCCTCATTTCAAGACTTTTCCTCAAAGATTCTCACTTCAACATTCCCGGTTACAATCGATTGAAATTCTGGGCGTCAATCCAACCTTACAATGACTTTCTTGAGCGTCACCCTCAAGTCAATCATAAGAGAGAAATGTTGGTATTTCAAACTTTTACACACATTTTCCTAACTCTTAAAAAGTAAGTCTCAAATTTGGAGTGGAAGAGGTTAGAATGTTTAGCTTAGAATAAAGACTTGCAAATCTCTTGAAATTTTGACAACACTTCATTGTAATATTCTCGATTCGTTAAATTTTTAGTAGACCTCTCTTTTATTTATGGTCTTCTTAAAAAAAAAAAACTATGTATCGGTCGACCACCCAACCACACCAATTAACTGCTTCATGACCGTTATGAATTTTCTGTGAGCATTCGGTCATCTAAGATAGGTTCTGGTCTATCAAATCGGTAGACCTATGTTGATGAGAGAACCACGGATATGTTAAATCCGAGACCCTTCAACAATGCGGAAACTAGAATTAGGAACGTCCTTGAAACAAGTATAGGAGATTGACCCGTTATCTATTAGGAATGTCCTTGATCACATCATATGTTGGCTTCTATCTGTTAGCCTAAGTATTGTTAGACTTATTTGTTTTGATGATGTTTGTATTGATTGAAATTATAAGTTGTTTGTTGATAATTATGCTTAATTGTTCAATTATTATAGCGTATCTAATATTTTCGTGCGATATATTAATCTCTAATAACCCTAAGTGATTTAATGCATATAATTAAAATATCAATAACAAACATATGCAATAATGTAAAGAGTAAGGGATAGAGAGAGTGCACACAATATTTGTTTACGCGGTTCGGCAAACTCACCTACGTCCGCGCTCCAAGTTCCACTTGGATATACACTAAGCAATTGGCTTGCGGGTGCCAATAAAATCGTTTACAAATTGACTCTTAAGCTGGGCGTCACCCTTGACTAATTCTAAGGTCGTCAACCTTTGACTCTTACGGGGCATCACCCTAGATTTGACTATTGCAGGGCGTCACTCAATGATTGAACTTACGGGCATTCAGTCTAGCCTAAGAGTGTTTCGGGTTGTCACCCTCGTGTGATGAATTCTTAGGGAATCACCCTTTAAAATTTAGCACAAGATAATGAATCGGAAATTAAAGCTCAAATCTAGCTAATCCGAATTCTCCCAAATTAACTCACAAGTTTAAGTGTTGGGAGAATTAGAAATACAATAATAGCTCACAGTGATTGAATTGTGTATAAAATTCGGCAGGGCTTCGCCACGATTCTCAGTTTCAGTGTAGAGAGCTTGGAGTGAACTTGTATTTATAGACTTTGTACTTCCAGACGTCCAGGTCTCATCCTCAGTCGTCCGCATGTGACCGTTGAAATCTTTCCGTTGAAAATATAGCCATTGTGCAGAAATTTGGACTTTAGGACGCATAGCTTCTCATCCACACTCATCCGCAAGTCACTGTTCAACAGTTTAGGACGCAGATCCTCATCCGCACCCTCATCCGCGCCTCATCCGAATTGCACCCTGAAAATTACAGATTCAAAGCGGACGCATTGGAGCTCATCCGCACTCATCCGCGTGTGTCCAAAATGTCCCGAAAATGTCCAAAAATATTACATATTCAAATAGGACATGGGGCATCTTCGTCCGCATCCGTCCGCACTCATTCGAAAGACCACAGAACAGATTGGGATGCATTTTCTCTTCCGCAATCTCGTCCCCACTTTACTCCAAAATAAACCCTGAACTATATTGAGTCCTAAAATAATATGCCACACTACATGGACTCAAATAAATATGTTAGCACATTAATAATACCTATTTTGAGGGTATTTTCAATAAACACGGATATAAAGATTATGATAAAAACGATAAGAATACTATCCGTAAAATACAAAATACAACTTATAGATATATTAAATTAACTAACAATTTAGTCATCATCAAAATAAAACTTAGCCTAACAAAAAGGCTAACAGGATGCAGTCGAATAGGCAGTCGAGTAGATCGACTGAAATGTATTACAATGCACTCCTAGTGTTTTCGATTGAGCAGGTGGTTGAGCAAGGTCAAAATGGTCGACTACAAACCATTACAAATTGCTCCCAAGGGTTTTCGGTTGAGCAGGCGGTCGAGCAAGGGCAAAATGGTCGACCAAATTTAATTATAGATTCCTTGAAAGCTTTTGATTGAGCAAACGGTCGAGCAGGGAAAAATTGGTAGACCAAAAAATGGAAGAAAAGCTCAGAATTGAAAAACTGCATGGAGAGGTCGACCGTAGAGGAAGCAGTGGTCGACCGCTAAAGAATATTCGGCACAAGTACTGTGAAATATGGCTTAGCGGTCGATCAGACCCAGGGGATAGGTCGACCACTACAATGGAAAATTGCCCAAATTCTTCAACGGTTAAATTTCAATTGTTAGAAACTCCAACGGCTAGAAAGCAGTCGACCGAAAAAGAAGTGGTCGACCGCCAGAGGAGTTCTCTATAAATATACACACTCTGAATTGCATTACACAATAATCCAACCGAAAGAGAAACGCTTCAAATTGATCGACGACATTTCTACTTCATTTCTCTCTATATTTGAGTGCATAGGCTTAACTCTCTCAATCCTCAACTTGAGATTTCATATACGAGAGTTAAGTTCTAAATTGTAATTTACATTTCTTTATTTTGTAACCGCTATATCAAGGGTGACGCCCCGCACTAGTCAAAGGCTAGATTGACGCCCGTGAAGATCAATCTAGAGGGTGACGCCTTGTGAATAGTCTGTAAATGTTTGTTTGACACCCGTGAAGTCAAACATCGTCAACCAGGGAGGTTGGACGGTTAAGGATCTTCAAGTAGGAAACTTGGAGCATGGATGTAGGCGAGACTTGCTGAATCGCGTGAACAAACCGGTGTTATCTCTTTATCCCGACTCTTTATAGTTGTGATTGTTTATTATTTATATTTGTAATAAATCGCTTAGGGATAGAAAAATCAATATCGCACGAAAAAGTTTAGAACGCCTAATTCACCCCTTCCCCCTCTTAGGCGTGCACACGGTCCGTCATTTGATATAAGAGTGGGGTTAATAAAACTTTTTGTGTGATATTGTATAAATTTATTGAATTTGCATAAATTGGTTAAATTTTCTTATAGAAATTTATTTGGATAAATTTGATTGGATTTTTGGGTATTTTGTATATTCACATATCATAGATTTCAATACTCACATTGAAGGACAATCTATTTCTAGACCTCCACTTTTTGATGATTGTGATTATTTATATTGGAAGTCTACGATGAGACTATTTGTTCAATCAATTGATTATGCTTTATGGAATATCATTGAAAAAGGAATATATATATTTAGATTATCTTGTGATTTCAATGATACTGATAAAAGAAATTTGAGTTTAAATGTAAAAGCTATGAATATTTTGTATTGTGCTTTAAGTAGAGATGATTTTGATAAAGTACAAACATGTGTAAATGCATATGAGGGTTTGGAGATTCGAAACCAATGATTTAAGGTTTTGGTGGATTTATTCCTCAATGATTTGAGGATTTGGTGTGCTTGCCCCTCAATGATTAGAGGCTTTGGAGTCATATCCCAATGTTAATGAAAAAAAGAACAAAAGAAAAGAATGAAAGAAAGAAAAGAAAAGAAAATAAAGATATAAAGAAAGACTAAAAACAAAAATACACGTTTTTACGAAATTGCATTTCAAGCTCATGATATACATATGCGTCTCTTATTGAGATTTAGGCTCATAGATTAACTTTGTGATAGAGGTGATAATACTTTTAATAAGACATATGACAAGAAAATACGTGAAAATTGTAGTTGAAAGAGAATTCTCATAGGTGAGACTATGACGTTGATGGAGTGATGTTGACCCACGGGTGAAGATTTAAAATGATGAATTATTTTGAAATTTTTTAATAAGATGTTACGAAATATTTTTATTGAAGTTATGCTTTAATTGTTTGGAGATTAAGTCAAAATGTTTTACAAATATTTATATTTATTTTATGTTAGGTTCACTATGTTCAAATTTCAAATGAGATATCTTTTAAGACTTCCGCTATAATATTTTAAAGGCACGATTTAAATAAATTTAAAAAAATTGCAAGAAAAAGAATTAAAGCTACGAGGCATTACAATTCAAGTTTTCATTCGAAGTCAAAACACATAGATATCAAGTATTATTAGATAAGAGATATGTTGGACACCAAACAAGTATATATTGAGAAAATTCATAGGGATAAAAACAGCTTAAACATAATGACAAAAATCTTGCAGAAAAGTAAGTATGAATTCTATAGAAACTCTACAATACGATGACCTACCTCATGTTGAAAATACGAACGATAATTGGAAAAGAGAAACAGAAAAAAAACGGACACTGAGATTTACGTGGAAAACACAAGACGAGTAAAAAATCACGGGCAGAGAAGAGAAATCATTAATGAAATTGGTACAATGAGTTTTGCGACCTAAACTTATATTTATATCATAAATAGAAAATCCTAGTCATACTGAAATTCCTAACGTGGGCTCAAACCAGCTTGACCCAATTAGAATTTGGGTCATACCGAACCCTAAACCTCATTATAACTCGGGAGGGAGAAATTTTGAAAGGTGGTTGGTCACTCTTTATGATGAGTGACCGCCATCATAAATATTGAAGAAATTTTCTACTTCAATTGCGAAAAGTTGTAAAGAATTCAAATTGAAAAAAAAAAAAAACAATTTTTTAAGGACACATGTCTTCTATTATGTCATTTTGCAAGAACTACTATCTATAAAGAGAGAGTTCTTGATGATTGAATATATATTTGGATCCAAATAGTAGAAAAAGAAAAGAGAGGGAGAGAGATGATTATCCTTGAGAGAGAAAAGAAAGAATAAGAGAGAAAAATAAGTTAGGTGCTTTTATGTACATCGTGAAATTTAAGAGTGATAATTTTTTCTTACTAAATATTCTCTAGAATATTCTGTTTATAAAAGAATATTGTAAATTCAATTTTTTTATGTTGAAATCTTTCTAGACTCGGTCCTTGTTATTTTTCTTTATTTAAGTTTCTATGAAAAAATTTTTGATATCTATTTTTACTATTATTTTTTAACTGTAATATCTTAACAGTGTGGGTCTTAACAGTGTGGGAAGATACTTGTAATATTTTTTTTGGGATCGCATCTGCTATTATTTTTTGTATAATTTATTTAGTGGTGTAATTATACCATATCGCAGAAAAAAAAAAAAAAAATTTAAGTGAGATCATTGATAATGGTAACCATTTTAGCATTTTGTGAAAAACTTACCTGAGAAAATAAGTTTGTCAAAAGAGATTATTTAGTACATTATTTTTAAGAATTATCTTGATCATCCTATCTCCGATTTTATTCTTCTCAACATTTTTTCCCCTCGTGGTCATGTTTACAGGTTTGTTTCGTTTGTCATATCTACTGATAAAAAAGTTGTAATCAAAGAAAGATAATGTATGGAAGTCCTCGTATGATGGTTCAAAGCCAAAACTAAGTGCAGCTAAGACAGTGGGCAAACAAGAGGATTTTCAGAACAAACTTGGTAGCATTCTTACAACTTTTGCTTTTTCCTGTTGGATGAAGTTTGTCACTTGAGGATGGAAGATGCCGAGTGAAAAGCTTAAACTCAATTTCTACTCATCCCAATGGTAAATCATCTGATCCAGTAATGCACAAATCTTCTCCCCATGGTTACCTCCTTCATCATCTTCAGCGATTTCCAGAGCCTCTTTCAACTCCACCGCTTCCCCAATTCTTGCTTCTCTTAACAAGGCCCTGTAAGTCTTCGTCCTCAGATCTCTCCCGGGTATTAAATTTGAATCCACCATTGCACGCGTAGCCTTCAAAGCCTCAAGAGTCATTCCATTCTTACAAAACCCAGCGATCAAAATCCTAAAAGTTGCGTCGGCGAGCTTGGTAATTGAGTGTGGCCTCATCATCCAATTGAAGACCGTGAGGGCCTCTCTGGCCTTCCGCTTCTTGAAATAGCAGTCGAGAAGCATGGTGGCGACGGGGGTGAGATAGTGACGGGCATGGGGATTGTGGTGGAGGCGAGTAAGGAGGGACATGGGCTGGGTCATATCGGGCTGGAGAGTGAGGGAGTGGAGGAGAGCGGCAAGGGAGAGGGATTTGAGGGGTGGGTTCAAGAGAAACGCGGCGTCGATCAGCCGGATTGCAGTGGGGAAGTGGTTGGAGAGGCAGAGGCGAGGGATGAGGAGGTTGATTTTATCAATCTCTTGTCGGGTCAGAGTGGGTTTGGAATGTGGGGAAGGTCGGGGTGGGGAGGCGGAAGTGGAGAAGCAGAAGGAAAATGGGGGAAGGGGAGAGTTGGAAGAGAGAAGAGCAAGACGTGGACATTGAAGGGGGCGCATACTCGGTCTTCGACAGCCCCTGCGCTGCCGCTGCACCTCCCTCTCTTCCCCACTATCGTCATATCTACTTCAATTTTGAGGAGATTATTATATCATCAAAATGCGGTCAAGAAAGTCAACAACAAAATTGCTTATTTTGCAATCCTGGTATCTAAACGCTAAAGTCTATCATCTCAAGAAATAATTTAAACCAACATCATCAACTTCCTCGTCAACACAATCATTCTTCACCAGCCCAACGCAGATTGCTACCATGGGAGACCATACTTGTCTACAGGTCGGTGTGGGATTCGACCCTGTGTTGAGTGTCGAGCGGCATGTATTGTGACATGATCGACATTATCTCGGAGTCCATGTAAGACTGCAAACAAGAAAAGGAAAAGCTTCCGCTCAGATTTTATTCTCAAACAAGAGTTCAGAAAGAGGCTTCAAACGCACCCTCAGCCTGTACTTGTAGAACAAATAACCGGCCAATCCGGCTCCTGCCACGACAGCGACAACTAGGAAAGCGAGGAATACTCCAACTTTTGATCCTGTTTTTTCTGAAAATACACATGTTTTACCCTTGAGTTAAAGCTTCTAGAGTTGTTATTTTATTGACAAAAGCGGAAATTGTGTCGTACCAATGCACGCATCCTGCGCACTTATATACAGACGGTTGGCGCTGCACTTGCAGTCGAATCCACCCCAAGTGTTCTTGCAGCTGCAACCATCACACTGACAAGCTACTTGTTCTTTGCATTCATCAACATCTGTTTCAAAGATGAGTCATATTATCCACGGCACTCAAAAAGTGAGTGTGCTGTTCTTTCCATTCGAGAGTACCTTCACAGTTATGACCATCTCCCCGGAACCCAACCGGACATTGACATCCCGACAGCTCAGAATTCTGCTTCGAGCCATGAAAATATAATCATCAGCATGGGTGGGTTATGAGGATCTAAATTTGTTAGAATCAATCTTAAAAGCACGATCCTTGGGGGGAAGAAAATGGAGAAAGCATCACTCAACTGAGCAAGCGGAGAAGTTCAATCCATTTTGACTTTTAAACCAGCACCCTCCATTGTTGATTGCGCACCTCGCGGGGCCATAAGCTGAAAAACAGAACACAGGACGCATGAGAGAGTAGTTTTTAGGAGAGTAAGCAAAGAGCATGCCAAGTAGCAAAGAAAAGGCATACCATCACAGGACACGTAGCCATCTCCTTTATACCGAACTCCATGAACGACTGGACACTCGCAAACTCTTCCCCTAAAAGTGTCCTGCCAAAGTTCACGCCATAAATCAGTCGAAATCCCAGCAATCTGTGCGAAGAAACTAAGAAATTCAACATTTTCACGAGTACCTTGCATGCAGTAAGATTAGACGCCGTGTCCTGCCAGCATCCCCCGTTCCTTTCGAGGCACTCGTCGGTCTCGAGATCTAATTTGGAAAGCATGTTAGCCAATTTAAGAGATTAAACAAGGCAATTTATTTATGCTTGGCGGAGTGGGAGACAGAATCAACCTGCTGTCAAACAAATGGAAGGTTCGGTTTTTTCTTCGAATCCAGAACAGATGGCCTTCAGCACCGCAGTTCTGTCTAGTTTCCCTTCAAAGATGAACAGTTTTAGCATTCAGATTCTACTGCAAAGAGTATAACTCCATCAAAACACTTTCTTCCTAAACCCAACAGACCTCGATACTGGACGTCGTTAATCATGAGTGTTGGTAAGATGGTAACATCACCGCGAGATCCTCGCCCGACCTGCAATCGATGCGTCTCTGAGGAGCTCTGTCCCTCAAGCCATATGCAATGACAAAATAGTAAAGATTAAGTCTGTACCTGCATTTCTTGCTCGACTCTAAGCACCTCATTCTCTGCGTCTGCTTCGGGATCACCCATGCACGTGTGAATTTTGTCCGTCGGCAGATCTCATCCAAGCCCATAAAAATTTAGAGCCAATGCGGAAAGGACGATAATAATGATAAAAACACGACTTACTAAGTGTCCTGATCACATCATCAGCACATTCTTTGCTGTAACTCTTGTCCTTCATCGAACACCTGACGTGAAAATCGGTGACGAAATCCCACCAAACCCAAGACCGGTTGCTTTCCTTGGCCACCTTATGCACGCAAAGCTGCCTCAGATTCTCATACACAACTTCTTTCCCTTCATATCCACCTCCAAAATCCTGCTCCGGATCGGGCGCGCAGTATCTTCCGCGGTTTATGCACTGGGATTTGCATTGGCTGCTCTGAATGAACGACTCCGGGCAGTACCAAGTTATGTAGCGGGGAGTGAACAGGGTGAATCCACCCTTCTCCAGAATCTGCGCGTGGCCCTTGAAATTCTTCACAAATTCCATTTGCTCGTCACAGCGGACTCCACATTCGTCGTTGCTGTTTGTCCAGAACTCGTACTCGACTCTGTTGTCGGGGAATGGTATTGACTCTCTCCAGTCTATCTTTACCATTACATTTTCACCATTTTTCAGACTTTCCCTCAGGCTATCGCCTAAGGATTTCTCGATAAAAGCCGACGGGATCGTAATGTTTTCAATATATTTCTCTGCTTCAGCGCTGTCGGCCGGCAAGTCCATAGTTACTGTAGACTCGTCAATACTGTCAGCTACTAAAACTACACCAGCTCCTCCCTGTTGACCGTTCCACACTTTCGAGGCAAAGTAGCAGTCTGCACAAGAACACTAATTAAACATAGGAAGCCAAATAATCATCTAAGAACTACCATTTGCGGCTGGAAAATGAATTTGTAAGGAGTAACTTGCCTAAGATCTACAAAAGTAGATATAAAAAGGGAAAATAGATTCTGAATCATGGATTTTCAGGAAGGTGAATAGAACTTAGCAGCCATAACAAGAAATGACAATCCGTTTGCGCTGCCTGATCTTCTTGTTCAATCTATTGAACGTGTTTAGAGAATTCAAATACAAGTCAAATACATTCTGAAGAAGGAGCTTCTATCAATCGACAAGATTACAAAGATTCCAGACAAAGGCTGATGGACGACTCTAATCTTAGAGTAGAGGTTAAAGCAATAGAATCACAAACTAGCATCGAGACTATCAAAGTAAATGATGTATTAGACAGAATGGTAAAAAATAAAAATTGGATTACCTCCGCGATCAAGGAGAAGGATAGAGGGGAGTGAGTTCTTTGACTTGAAGGGCTTGCCAGAGTCAAAAGGATTACACCCATTGGAGCCTCTTCGAGGATAGACCACAGAACCCACGATGAATCCACCGTAATCTGGAATTCCAAAGTTGGCTATGGCTGCATCGTGCTTCGATTTTGGGCTGTGAGGAGACATCACAGTTATGCTGCTCTTCTCGACTACAAATCTGGCGCTGGCATGGGTGTGAAGAACAGCCAGTAACAGAAGAAGAGAGAGGATCTTTTGCAGAAAACCCATGCAAGTCGACAACTCGATCTTCGTTCACAGCCAAAATATGAGGTATGTTGATGGGTATTTCCTATTTCCGACGTCGCTTGGTTTACAAGCAGGGGAAGAGGAGAGAAAGAAATGGAAATTGACTTGGCAACGATGGAAGGAAAGATTGTCAACTCAGTGAGGGAGAGACGAGGAGTGGTTTGAGTTCAGATTTCTCTATCCAACCGTCACTTTAAGGAACAACAAGGCAGAGGGAGAGAGGGAGAGAGAGAGAGAGAGAGAGAGAGAGCAATTATTTTTATTTGAATTTTGTGATGAGAGGACAGCTTATGGGAATAATCAAATACAAAATAGAGCTGACCTGCGCTACCCTATGCGCTAAACTCAACTGCTAATATAATATCATAAGTCCACAGGGGGGGGTGGAAACCTCCCTTGGTAGAATATTTCATTGGATCCAGCCCCCACGACTTCTCATCCCTCTTCTCTTCTGCATGTACAAAGGCCCCTCACCTCTTAACAATTCTCAGCCAGGTACGGGGGACCATGGACCGAAGAAACTCAGCCAAAGGACTGTCATGTCTGAAAAGTAACAATTACGATCACCCAAAATTGCAAAAGCTTCTACTTCCATCAGACTTGACCAAATTGAAAATTCTGGTATCATCTCATAACAACAGACTACACCAAACTTCTTCTATTCATACACCCAACAAAATAACTTAGTCATACACAGGAATTTCAACCATAAAATAAACTGCCTCAGATCCTAATTAAGGGTCTACAATTCCAAAAAAATGGCATATCAAACGACTGATTCAAATTTAGCCATTACAGCAAATCACAATAGTTGCACTTTGTTTGCAGGGATCAGATGTGACGCCCTCTCTTCATCTTGCCCTTCCCACAGCGCTTCCTCTTACCAACCTTGAATTTTCTTTTTGATTTCTTCCCAATTCCACCAGCAGGCTTCAAGGACGCATTTTGACTTCCATCTGTAAAAACAACGGCATGCACTAATTCAGTTTCATCTTTATTAGCTTATTTTCCACCTCCAGAGTTAGTTTATTGATGAAACGGCAATAAATAAGTTGCCTGTAATTATTTTCTATCAAAACAAATGTTTGAGAAAGCCTTATTTATAAAGCAGAGAGTCTTTGAGTTTCATCATCAAGAGTGAGGTCTAAACACAGTAAGTTTCTGTCTGATTTATATTGAATCAACTAATGGATTAAAAGGAAAGCAGTTCAAGAACGAAAAGAGGCATGGCTAAACTAACAAAACACATACGAACACAAGTATTCTCCCCAGTTAGATAATGACTAATGAATTTTGTGTTTTTCATCCATAATTCAGTGTAGTTTCTTTCTTTCCTGTTTTGGATTTGGTAATGTATTGTTGGGTTTTTTCTGGGGAATAGTTTTTGGGGGAAATCATTCGCCCATCACATAATTACAGTCCTCCTTGAGAGATAACTAATTAATTTCAATATTTGAAAAAAAATTCTAATTGACTGCTTAATATTTCACGCAAATCCAATAACTTGTCAACTACCAAGTAAGCAATCACAATTTACAGGAAGCAGAGGCATACTCTAGAGGGCAATATTTCACCGCCACAAGAAAAGAAGATTACCCATAGAAGGGGCAGTAGCTGTAGAGGTTGTAGGCACCGAAACATCCATGGAAGAGTTGAAAGGAGAAGGTCGGACGGGGATCTTGGGAGCGGCAAGAGCGGCCTCAAGAGCAGCGAGCTTCGCAGCATCCTTCTTCTCGTAGTAAGGATCAACAATCTCCCTCCTTATAGCCCTCAGCCTCTTCTCCCTCTTCGATCGCATCGACTTCGCCATCTTCTTCTTCTTCTTCCTTTACAGTTGTGCTGTGCTTCTTCTAGGGTTTCCCTGCCAAAACTCTATACCTTAACCTCCGATACAAGGCAAATGACGTTCATAACCCTCTCATCCTTTGCAAATTACGTGGTTAGACCCGTTTGTCAGGTATGGGTGGAAACTGTTTATATTTACGTAATTTAATTATAATAATTAATAAGGTTTTCAATTCTACACTTTTAAGAATTTATGACTCAGTCCTTGTCGTTCGAGCCAGCATCCTTTGCATCACAATATTTTAAATATTGGTTACACGCTCTAATTCATTTAAAGTTATGGAAAACATGGTGTTTTTGAAATGGTTGGAGGCCATAATGTTTAAACTTGAACGCACTCAAGTTTCTCTTCCATATGAGTCTTGCTTGAGATCATCAAGTGATTAAACAACTAGTACCGTCGAAGTTTTGTTTCATAATCGGAACAACAGATTAAAAAAAACTAGAGAAATAATGTAACGCCCCGTTTTTCATTTTTCTTAAAACTTCGCGATTTAAAACGTATTTCCTCTGGATAGCGCATAAATTTTAAAACTTTTCTTTTCACAGCGGAAGACTAGACATTTTGATACAAGATAACATTCTTAACGTTGCATAGCTGAAGACTTTACATTCTTAAAATCATTGAAAAGATGATAAATAAATTTCTTTTCTTTAAAAACAGTAAACAACTTAAAATGATACTATTACAAGTTCAAAACTTTTTCCTCTTAAACTTTAGCCTAGCTAGTCCCAAGGTCCGCGCATGCAAATCCTCAATTAACTGCTCCTTCACTTGATATTGCATATACCTGCATCACAAGACTTAAACTATGAGGCTATAGCTTAGTAAGCGATATAAAATTATGCAATAATCAAGTTGGACAACTTTTATAAATCTGTATGCAATTTTCATTTTTGTTTCCAATTTTCATTTGCCGTTACCTTGATTTTACTTTACTGTTAACTTGACTTTAGTTTCGCTTACCCATACAGGTATTGAATATGTCAAACTTGACGAGGAAGAGTGGCACTATATGACCCACGTGGTGCAGCCAACTCAAGAACTCACACATCCAACGTCTATTTACGTTTATTCTCATTTAGTTCCGTTTTCATTTAATTCCAGTTACCCATCCAAATATTGGAGATGTCAACTTGACGAGAAAGAGTGGGCACCGTATGATCCACTTGGGGCAGCCAACTCAAGAACTCACATCTTACAACACCTATTTACATTTTTTTGATAAAATTTCTGTTTCATTTACAAAACTATGCTTAAAACCATCTTCGTAACATTTTAAAAACTATGATGCATGAATGCAAATGAATGTATACAGTTCTAGCATATCATCAATATAACCTCAGAGCATGATCAATCAAAATCTTTAACTTAAGAACTTAAAATCTAATAAACATAACATCAAAACATCCAACAACCATCAAATAATACATCCTCGAATAGCAGCGAGATCAATAACCTAATTAACTATTAAACACAGTAAACAAACAAGTCTTAAACTCTTGTGATGTAGGCCATAAAGGAAAAAAGTATGCAATATCCCTTACCTGGCGATCTTCAATGCAATTTAATACCTAAATTCTTCATCGCAACACCTTCAAAATCAAATATATACTCATCAATAACTTCATATTATTAACTTCATTTCTATAGTTCATTATCCTCAACAACTTTGATACCATTAATCCTCATTCATTACTTAATAGAATTTCATAATCTAAATCCAACTTCATCACTTAACAACCAAAACTTAATAAACAGTAGTTAAACTTAGCAATTAACGGACATTCAATTTGTCCAAACCTGAACATTATGCCAACTTAACCTTGCATTCCCTAAACCTAAACAATAGAGAAAATCATCAGGTATATTCAACAACATCAATGATAACAGAAGCTATCACTAACCCAACATTTAAGATCTTTTACTTTAACAACATCTTTTCATAAAGACCATAAAATCATTCAGGAAGGAACTTTGAATGCCTGAAGAACCCGATGTTGGGAGTAATGTACCCAACAAGCAAATATAATAGAATAATTTTGTAATATATACATAAATTTATATTGATTGACATTATGTTAACATTTTATATTATATTTTATAAAATTCATAGAAAATTCCTTGGTTATTTATGCTAATTTTATATTAACATATATATTCTATATATGTGGGATAAAATATAAAGAGTAATAATCAAATATGTCCAAGACTTATATTTGAAGTATGGAATCTTCAAATAGTTCATAGTCATAAACATAGTTTATCTCATTAAGAATGTATAGTCATATCCCGACTATATATGTAGTGACATAAGATAAATATGTTTTATATAATATAATTATATAGGACTAGACCTAATAAAATTATATTGTTATGATAATTTTTGTTAAATATAGAACAATTAATTTTATCATAATGATGGTCATATGTGCATGATCTTAATTCATTGTATTTAACAAACTCCTATTTTATTTTAATTTATTCTTTGATTTACTCGGTAAAGTTTTGTGCGAGTTACGATTCATATACCTTGTATATTGGGAGTGAATTAAAATGAATAGCTGAAAATGTTAATATCGATACAATGAAATCTATTTCTATAGATTCCCTTGTTTGTTAGTTTAAGGATCGAATAATTAGCGCGCAATTCATAATTGTTATGAATTAATTATTTAATCAAGAACTAATGGTAGTCAAAGATAAAGACGCAATATGAGAGGTTAACGGATTATAAACCTAACTCTATTGCGAAGCTAAATGGAGGGTTAATATATATGTAATGACTATATCAATGGACATTACTTTGAGTAAATATACTCTATAGTTTTTGAGAGTGCAACTTTAAGTATTTAGTGAAATTACTTTAGAACTAATGATTATGTTAATTAATATAAAAAAATTTATATTAATTAACAAAATATTATTGAAGCTTAAAACTATAGGTCCATGATGTGACCCAAGTTCCAGAAACTTGAGCTCGAGCTAGGAGCTCTTTTATTCTCTAACTTTTTATTTATTTTGCAGGTTTTTGAATCAAATAAACATCATTGGAGTTGGCATTTGGGCTTATGGAGATTTTACAATCTTTGGGGAAAAATTGTGAGCTGTCTTTCCGCCAAGATTTTGACCTCCGACAGTTCAAGTGGATTTTTGACAATCGCGATGATGTCTTTTCAACTTCAATCCTTCATACCAAATGTAGCCAACATCCAGAGATTTCGAACGAGCTATTGAATGTTGTATTTGGGCTCTATTTGGTATGTCAAATGTATTTGTTTCAGAGAGCAAAACTCATACTCGGATTTTATTGTTGTTGTTTTAATTAAGGGTTTGTTTAGTCATTTGCTTCCTAGGGATATTTTAGTCCTTTTTAAATTTTTGTTGTAAAACCTTAGGGTTTTATATACCCTATTTTCGAATTGAGGAAGNAGCCATAATAACCATTATGGATTTGTTCCACTATAAATAGAGGTCCAACCTCATTAGCATGAGTGGTTGAAATATTAGAAATTGAAGAATTCATTTTGAGAGCAAATTTGTGTGTTTTCCATGTTGGCTTTAGAGAAGCATTCTCTAAATCCAAATAGATTATTTCATGTGTTGAGAATACAATCTATCATAAATTGAGTGTGATCTTGCTGCGTTCATCACACCCACACGTGTTTATTTGAGGTGGGGAGGATTGACGGAGAAGATCGAAGTTTGATTTTGTACCCTTGTGAAGTAAGCTACAAAGGTATAATTTCTTAATCCTTTAGATTAGGTCTAAAATAAGATATTTTTATACATAGATTATTGATATATTATAACAATGGTCAATTTTATGTCCATGTGAAAATTGTTTTTTCATGATATATAGATTACGCACGTTACTGTTGTTATGAATAAGGGTAATTCTGCCGTGCAAGGGAACCTAAAAACCAACAATTGGTTTCAGATCTTTGTTGTAGTTATGATATATTTAATAATTTGATTTTATGAAAATTATAATATGTGATAATGAGTAGGCTTATGCATTTTTAATATATATATATATATATTAAAAATATTGAATGTATGGATATATGCATGATTGGAATAATGATCGTAATTTCATGTGGCCGATTTGGGTTAAGAATATTTTTAAATTTCTTATTTTTAATTTTGATGTAAACCCAATTTGTCTTACTCTTTATGTAATATTGATGGAGATCAAAGAAACAAGAACGACAAAACAAATTTTGGAGTGAGTTTAAGAGGTGCAATTGTTGTCACCACGACGTATGATGCAAAAATGTGGAGGCCAAAGTACACATTGAATGAGGTTCGACCACCAAGACTTTATATAATTTTTTTTATGGGTTTACAAGTAATTTTAGAAAACCCAAATCGATTTGGTCATTGTTTCATTTACTTTTATGTTTGATATAAGTTATTTTTATCATTGTCATGCATTTACATGTCATATAGTACTTATATATGGAGCCTACTTATCATTTAGTTTTCTCACATTGACATGCATTCTTACAATATATTTTATTTATTTAATTTTAATAAATTAGTTTGTTAAAAATTAAATGGTTTTAATTAGATTAAAACTATTAATTCATATTTATGAATTATGTGAGAAACTAAAATAATATAAAATTTTAATTATTAAAATTTTTACATTATTTGGTAAGTGTTAAATAAATTATTTATTTAGTGTCATTAATTTTATAATTTGATTATAAAATTAATAATCTATATAAAATAAATTTATTTTGATTAAATATTTTTATATAGATTTAATAGAATATATGATATTCTATAAAATCACTATAATTCAAAATAATGAGTGGGAGCAGAGAGTTAGACGTAACTTTCCATGGTCTTCAATGTTGATACAACAACATAAGATTTAAGCAGGGTTTCAAGATGACTTTGTTATCGTCCTCCCTAAGGAGAATGTTCACTTAGATTAATACTATGGTTGGTCTCTTAGAGATAAGTTTTATAAAATGTATTTTTAGATTGATCGTCCTTAAGGCGACAATTATAAGTTACGTTTTATAAAACCGAAACGGTGGTATACACTCATGAAAATGTGATATAATGTGTTAATCACATTTTGACCAAAACTAATCGATAGTTAATAAATTTTAAAAGTACGAGATATTTTGAATAAATTTATTAATAGATAATATTTGTACCCTAAGGAAAAATATAATGTATCGAGGCAATAATAACATTGACATTTTATTTAGTGATTTAGCATGCTCATGCATCATTTTACTTGCCATATTTCTTATGAATTTTAAGCATAATATTAATATTCATTTATTTATTTATTATAACATAATGTCTTCTTTCATGATTAATTTACTCGTGATTGAAAAGTTGACTGGTGATAATTTTGTCAATTAGAAAAAGAACATGAATATGATTCTTGTGCACGACAACTTGAAGTTTTTCCTGAAAAAGCTCATTGTTATTTACTCGCTTCTATGACAGATGTTCTCAACAAAAAATTTGAGAACATAGAGTCTGCTTATGAGATAATGGAGTCTCTTCAGAATGTGTTTGGTAAACCATCTGACCAAGCTCGTCATAAAGCTATCAAGAAAGTCATGAATAGCAAAATGCGGGCTGATACCTCTATTTGAGAGCATATGTTGATGATGATTAGCATGATTCATGAGGCTGAAATTAATGAGGTCCATATTGATGAGGCTACCCAAGTGAGCATAATTTTAGAAAGCTTGAGCCCATAGTTCTTATAATTCAAAAGCAACTACTTCATGAACAAATTGAGTTACAATTGCTCAACAAGCTTACAACCTGTGAGTCCATTTCTTCTGTAGAGAAGAAGGGAGAAACAAATGTTGTTAAGCCCTCCTCTTCTCACTCTTCCCTTAAGAAGCGGAAGAAATTTTAGAAAAAAGGCAAATGTCCAGGAGCAAATCCATCAAGGGGTAAGAAGGACAACCTTAATAAAAGGAACAAGACTAACGAGGGAAACAATAATAGCTCAAGCCAGAAAAAACCCAAAGGAAAATTTTTTCATTATGGAGTTGATGGTCATTGGAAGAGAGACTATAAAAAGCATCTCGAGGAGCTAAAACAAAAGAAGACGAGTAAAATTGATTTACTTGTTATTGAATCTTGTTTAGTTTAGAATGATTTATCACCCTGGATAGTTGATTCATGTTTGTTGTTCTTTACAGATGCCTAGTTCCTACTAGAAGCTAGTAGATGGGGAGTTCACTATGAGAGTAGGCAATGGGGCACTAGTTTCAGCTTCAGCATAGGAGAAACAAAATTATATTTTTAGAATAAATTTTTATTGTTGAATAATGTTTATTTTGTATGGGGTTTACTAGAAATCTCATTTTTGTTTCTCACTTATTTGAACAATGTTATTCAATTTCTTTTAATAATAATATTGTTATTATTTCTAGAAATGGACTAGATATTTGTTTTGGTTTTATGGAAAGTGGACTTTATGTGATAAGGCCCATCAATAAATCACTATTGAATACTGAAATTTTTAAAGTAGAATTGCCTAAGTCTAAGAAACTTAAAATTTCTTATGATGATAACACATATCTTTGGCACCTTCACCTAAGCCATATTAATCTGGATAGAATTAATAAACTTGTAAAGGACGGTCCTTTAAAAGATGTAAATGTTAGATCTTTACTAGTCTATGAATCCTGTCTAGAGGGAAAAGTGACCAAGAGACATTTTTCTGCAAAGGGTCGAAGGGCTTAAGAGCCACTTGAACTCATACATTCACATGTATGTGACCCTATGACTACTAGGGCCAGAGGTGGTTATGAGTACTTCATCACTTTTGTTGATGATTACTCAAGATATGGTTATACTTATCTAATTTAGTTTAAACTAGAAACTTTTAAAAAGTTTCAAGAGTTTAAAGCGAAACTGAAAAGCAATTATATAAAACAATCAAGTGCCTTTGATCAGATCGAGGAGGTGAAAACCTTGATAATGAACTCAAGGATTACTTGTTAGAACATGAGATTATATCTCAGCTAACAACACTTGGCACTCCTCAGGAAAATGGTGTTGCTGAGAAGAAATAAGACTTTACTTAACATGGTTCGATCCATGATGAGTTTCTCTACACTCCCAAAATCATTTTGGGGATACGCCATACAGACAGCGACTTACATTTTGAATGTGGTTCCATATAAGTCTATTCCTAAGACACCTTTAGAGTTGTGGAGTAATCACAAACCTAGTTTGAGACACTTTCGCATATGGGGGTGTCCAACGCATGTGCTAGTAGGAAAGACTGGAAAATTAGAATCTCAATATGAGGTTTACATGTTTGTTGGTTATGCAAAAGGCACAAGAAGAGGTTTGTTCTATAGTGCTCAAGATAGCAAAATATTTGTATCGACAAATGCCACATTTTTTGAATATGACTATATGGCAAACTTCAAACCTCAAAGCAAGAATGTCTTGGAGGAAATTCATACTGATGAGATAAGATCGAAAACAACAAAAGTTGTTGTTCCACATGGTACTCAGAAAATGACTACTTCTAGTCAGACCATTATGCCACCTAGACATAGCGAGAGGGTAATACAACCACCAGCTTGATACGGATAGGTAGGTGAAGTACAAGTTGCTATCACTGATGATGGAAAAGATGATCCATTGTGGTGACGTGTCCTTAGGTTGAAACTCCTGAAAGTTGTAAACTCGTATGGGAGAGTGATGACGTCTCCTTGGGTCGCAAGCCCCTAAACCTGGCCAGGGTTTTTGTCCCACGAATCAGACGATTGTCAGTCGCTAAGACTTAATTAACCTAAGTAACGTTTCATTTGACGGGTGGCGTGACGGCCGAGTTTACTCGTCGGCAACCCTCTTCCATTTGGAGTTTCTAGGTATCTTAGCTATTAAATAAGCCTACATATAGCGAGCAACTGTATCCGTTCTATTTTATCGTACGGGATGTCACTGTAGAGTTCTCGACCCATTATTGGGAAACCCTTATATTAATTGTATCGACGCAGAGTTCTCACCATTATTTGAAACCCTTATATTTACTGTACCGACACAGAGTTCTCGTGGGCAACCCAAGTGACGTGTTGGATCTACGGACCACCGTCATTTATACTTCCTCCTGAGTGACCACCCCTTTTCACTGATGACGTTTTTAGATTAGAAAACGATGATGACCTATTTTACAAGGTATAGTTCTCTATGTCTACAACAAGTTTTCGATAAAAGCCTCATTGATGGCCTTGGGCCAGATTTATAATATGATAAGAGATTTCAAATTAAAATTCATGTACGGTAAAATGAGAAACATAACCCTGATTTCAAAAATATAGAAAAACTAGTTTTGCATAAGGTGCACCTAGTATAACTATACTTTACTGAGTTAGTCACTCATCCCAAACGAATCCTCCCCCAAAACTTCAGGTAAAGGCAAGAACAGCTAAGGATCAGGAGCTGAAGTGTTTTGTTATTTCCTTTGAGCAATTTATTATTACTTGGTGAGGATATTTACATTTGATCTGTAAACCTTAAACATCGTTGGTTGGATTTGTTGCACAGTATTGGATTTCATTTTAAATTTATGCACCGCTATTTTCTTGTGATCCCTACTTGGACCTAGGCTCATATCCTTTTGGGCTGAATTAAATATCGATATGTCTTCCGCTAAAACTCATGCCTTAGGCTGGGTGATCAGGTTCTCTATGAGGATCGGGTCGCCTGATCTAGCAGTTCTGTTCGGCCCGTCTTCAGGTCGTGATATGTTTACTTTCATAATAATTGTTTTTCATAATACATAAGTTATACACGTTACTGTTATTATGAACACTAGTAATTTTGTCATGCGAGGGAACATAAAAATAACAATTGGTATTAGAGCATCATTACCGTTATGATATTTAACAATTGGTCGATCCCAGACCTAACGGAGCACTACTACGTTGATACCTGGTGCTACAACTCTTAAGGTACTTCGCTGCGCATCCTCATCGGGATTGCACAATAGCTTTGCTTGTCTGCACTGTGTCGCGTCTCTACCACTTAAATTTCGGGCCATCATGCTGTTTAAAATATGCATTTTTTATGATGACTCTTTTTTATATTGTGCAAGTTTTTATGTTTTAATGCCTTGCGTTGCAAAGTAAGTTAGTTGATGCAACGTGCTAAAAAATTAGCCTTTATTGCTTATATTAACTAATTTTAACATGTTAAGGATGTAAACACATAGTTATACAGCTATTGATCGACCCAAAGGGAGATGAGCATTTCGTTTAATTATATAGACTGTTTGTAGTGTTTAAACATGTGATAATTGTTAAGTTGCCATGTGAATATTGAATTGGACAAAATATAGATTCATTGTTTGATAGGTTTTATTGTCAATGTTAGTTTACCGAACCAAGTTATCCCTGCAAATTGATACTTTTAGTCAAAAGATTAGGTGTCAAAAATTTACTTGATAATTTCTGATGGAATACATTATTTAGTTTGAATTATTGTTTTGTACAATTATGCATATATATTACTGTTTTAGTTTGTTGTGAGCTTATTATATTTTGTTTAACTTTTTTTAGTAAATTCTTTTGCTACGCTAATATTTGCACACATAAATTCCATTCCTGGGATTAACGACACAAACTTTAAGGCATGGAAGGAGAATGTCATGATAGTTCTCGGCTGCTTGGACCTTGATTATAAATTAAGGTTAGAAATGTTGTAACGACTTGGATTTTCGTAATTCCTTTAAAATGCGTAAAAATTTGAAATTTTTTCTTTTTAAAACAAAACGTATCAGAGTACGTCTAATCGGATCTTTACTGACTCTTTCTTTAAACTCGTTATGAACACCAATTGATAATATGTGCGGAAGGGTTATAAAACCTTTTTATAAAAACATAGTAGATTTATCAAACCTTACGGAAGCGTAAATAAATCATTTAAAGAAGAAGCTAAACAATGGAGTACAATATAATAAAACTTAATGTGATTACAACCGTTCCTTATTTTACTCTTAGTCTGGCCAGCCCTGAATCTCGTTCGTGCAAATCCTTCACCTCTGCTTTATTATTTGTTCGTCATTCTCGTATATGAGCCTATTATTATATGTTCGTCATTTGTACTTACACCATAAGTAATACGAGAGCCTAATGGCTCAGTAAGGAAAAGAGTTTAATGAAATTATGAAATGCCTCTCTTTAGTCCTCGTTGGAATGGGGGCCATCAAAACCAATCCTTTCATTTCATTCGTTCATTTGTTCGTTCTTTACTTTACTTTCGTTCATTGCTCGTACATCAAATTGGAGATTGGACGACCTTTATGGAATGGTATAGTTGATCGGACCTAGCCCTTTACTTGCAATCTAGAGTTCCCGTACCCGGTAAGGAAGGTGATGTGCCCCAAGTTCCGGTCACCTGAGCCCGAGCCAAGGGCTCCTTTGGTTTCTAACGTTTTATTTATTTTGTAGGTATTTCTTCTCTAGCTAACTTGGAGGAGAGTTTTTGGATCAATTAAACAAAGAGAAGTTGGCACATTTGGGCTAGTGGAGGTCTTGCAATTTTTGGAGATAATTGTGGGCTTTCCTTTCCGCCGAGAATCTGACCTTGGGTTGTTCAAGTGCATTTTTGACAATCAGGATGACTTCGTTTCAACTTTGGTTCTTCATACAAATTGTAGCCAACAGCCAAAGCTTTCCAACGACGTATTGTGTGTTTTATTTTGTTTTCATTTGCTATGTCATATGTCCCTTTTACAGAGTCCAAAATCCCACTCAGGATTATTGATCTTGTGTTAGTCATGTCTAATTTCTTAAGTTAGGGTTATTTTAGTCTTTGGCATTTGTTGTAAGACACTTAGGGTTTAAAGCCCTCTTTGTGGAAGGCAGAAGCGACTTTTGTTGAATTAAAAAAAAACCTAGTGTTTCCTTAGAGGAGAAAATCGCGGCACCCCCCCTCCATCGCCAATTCATCCATAGCCCGAACTCAGCATTCTTGAAAGCTTCTTGGCCGAGTTGGAAGGGTTTCTATCATCTTCAATACTTCTCCTTCGTGGTGTTGATTGTGGTGTGGTGATAGAAGAAGTTTTCAAACCCATGGAGAGAGCTTCCCTAACCGGTTAAGCCTTTGATAGTCGCCCCTCTCACTTTAGGAGGATTTTGCGGACTCCTTGGTTGTTCTTGTTATTTCGAGTTGCTCCATCAAGGGATTCTTGATCTTTACTGCTTATTATTCATCTATTTAGAGCCCCTGTTTTCGAATGGTAATTTTATTGAATGGTACGTGTTTAGGTTCTTTTAGTTGAAGATTTATTGTTGGAAGATAAACTGTTCTGGATAATTTTTTGCTCGGATCTTCAGATTGGAAACGTATAAGAGTGACTTTTTCATGTCTTTTTGAGCTGATTTTCGACAGAGCTATTATTTATATTGTTGAGCTAGAATCCTCCAAGTTTGACGTTATTAGGATGTATGCAAGTGGAGTTCCCTCCTTTTGATTTTTGGGTGCTAAATCTGTCCTTGAATTATTGCTGACGGATTATTGCGATTGTGACTGTATTTTGAAACCCTTGTGCGCGTGATCCTATTTTTGGCTGATTTATTCTACTATTAGTCAAGATATTGTCCACCAAAATTGGCGTTGATTGGCCGTATGCATATTGGTTACTAGCTCTATTTTGGTCGCCGAATCTGATCTGTCTAAACCCTAGATTTGGATTTGGTTTGTTTCTGTTATATTGAGTTTCCGAATGGTTCTTGAGCTGGAATTTTGATATGTTCATTATGAGCTTGTTGTTGTGATATCCTCCAAAATTTAGCTTCTGTTCACGTCTGGTTTGGGAGATATTATTGATTGTAGCGAATCTGGTCAGTATTTCCAAAATCTGTTTTAGCCGATTTATCTTGGTGCTCTCATTGCAACTTGGAGCACATCAGAAGGGGCTTTGGCCAGATTGCAGACTAGACCCGACTACCCATCTGCCCCTAACTTCCTTTTCTTTCTTTCATTAACATTTTTCCTCACTTATACATGCTTGCGTACCACCACCAAGGTGGCACTTCCTATGATTTCTATTAACGTGATGCATGACCATACATTCTCAACCTATCATGATGCATGATGCGTATAACATAACTTTAACAGAAATTGAAGTGCGCATATGAAAGAAAGTAACTGAAATTAAAGGCGCATATAGAAGAATAATAGGAATTGAAGCGCATAACAATTAGTACAACCATTAATTAAACAATACACAACAGAGAACATTTATAAAATTAAATACAGGAATTTACATGCCAATTATCCTAGTTAACTTCCTAGTCCATTTACATGATTCCTATATTTATTATTCTAGGTGATTTAAATATGCCTTTGTTCTAGTTCATTGGTTAAACATGACATATGTTAATTAATTGTCATGCGAATATTAATCTAATTTAATTACATACTCGACTAATTCGCTATCATGCTCAAAGTTTAACGACTAGTTAATTTATCATGCTTATTTACATGCTTAGATTAGCTAATTGGTCAACATGCTCAATTGATTCAATTAACTAAATTGATTAGCAATTATCTCGATTGATTAACAGTTAACCAAATTGATTCATGCTCAATTGATAAAATTAAGTAAACATGCTTGAGTCAAATGAATTACTTTAGTTAAGTTAACGTGCTCTCTAGATGATCAAACATACTTACATAATTTAACATGCTCAGGAAGTGGTTAGCAACTATTAATTAGTTAAGCAAATTGATTAAAGTGCTCGGTTTCTAATTGTAATCCAGTTACTTGCTCTAATTAGATTATTATGCTCAAGTTAACTAATTTAGTTAAGTTAATTAACATGCTTTAATTAACATTTAAACATACTGGTTAATTTACCAACTTAGACAATTAACTAACTTGGTTGACATGCTCAATTGATTACAATTTCTACGTTGATCGCAAATAAACATGCTAGAATTAGAGAAGTCAAACAACTAATTGATTTACATGCTCAAAAGATTATAAATACAGATCAAGTAGTTTACATGCCTTCATTACACAATTCAACTAGTTCGCATGCTTAGATTAATTCAACTAGTTAGTTTCTACAGATTAACATTTAGATGAATTGATTAACAAGCGAACATAGTAGTTTAGGGAGATAAAACGGACAATAGATGGCAGAACAATAGCAAGGAAATAACAGCATGACAGCGAAAAACTAAACAGCAAGAAATCATTTAGTATCAAAAATAAATTTCCTAACTTATTCCAGACTTCACATATTCACTCGTCTTTCACACTCTCAACATTCATCACCTTTCTCGCATTCATCACTTCTTTCAACAAAGCATTTATATCACATAATATGCAATAAAACAGAGCTAAACAATGAAAGGAAAATATCACAAAGCTTGTAATGATTCACAATGAGAAATCGACGAGGAAAACATAACAGAGAATAACCACTAATAGCAGCAAGAAGAACTACAAAAATCAACAAGAACTATAATAGAAAAACATCCAAGGAACTAACTAATAGTAAGCATTTCAAGAACGAACACAAAACGCACGCACTCTACTTGTGGTGTATGGCCTCCAAATGGCCAAGACACACCCAAAGTTCCTTACCTCGAATATTTAATGCGGATTAGCGCTAAATCTTTGTCCTCTATCTCTTTCTAGTACCTTCATAATTAAACACCACAACTTAACAATGACGTATTCTAACTTGTACAAATTCTAAGAACTTCTTTGACGCCTACACAAAACCTAACCTATCATGACTTTACCATCATTGGCTAATACATTCCAAGGAAATACAAAAGAGAACATTACGCACTGATAGTTAAGAGTATGCTTGAACATGATTTCTCATAACATCAACATTTTCACAATTGCCTACAGTCAACAATTTATCTAACCACAGCACTAACAAGCTTCACTTTATCCATCACAGAGCAGTTCATATGAGAAAATCAGTCATCCAATAGTTGATCCAACAGATTAATTCAGATATTAGCTAACAACTTCCTACGTCCAGAAATCTCACACAATAGAGGAGCAACATTTTAAGATTAACCAAACTCCCAAAATAATAATCAATAACAACACTGAATATAAGAAATTTTTTCTCTTTCTTCGGGATTCATTTTAGTGATTTTTTCATAGATTCGTTCCTTGTTAATAGTAGGTATGATAATATTTCCGTGTGTATTTTCAATAAATATAGGTTCTTCTCCTATTATAATTCTATATTTAATTATATTTTTTCGTGATAGTTTTTGTTTAATACTATCTAAGAATGAAATATCAAAGTTGTGTTTTTCGGTTAGAGTTAAATCTAATTTTCTAATTTTTTTATTAATATTATGATTAGAAATAATTTCATCGAACATATATCTTGAATTTTCTTGTTCTTCAAAAGATTCAAACATTGGATTGATTAAAGATGAAGAACATTCTAAATTATCGGACATTAATAAATGTTATCTGATTGATAATACCTGATAAGCTGGTGATTGAAGAGATATTAGACAGAGATAGAAGCTTTCGATCTCTCCAGAGTATTACCTCAAGGATCTTAAATTCCAGCACGAAGCTGAATGGAGAGGAAACGCAGGCGAGACTTACACCAATTGCTCTGTTACTTTCAACTCTGAGTATTCCCAACTGAGAATACCCTTATTTATAGGAGGGGGTCAAGCTCCCTACAGACCCTTAGGGGTAACATCCCCGACAGACTCTTACATTTACATTGACATAAAGAAAAAAGAATATATTCTCTGACAAGGAATATATTCGTTACAATCCTAACATAAAGAAAAATAAAAGCTAAAGCTAAAAAGAAAAGCTATAACTAAGGGACTATATTCCCTGACACATGCTAATGTACAAAAAAAAAAAAAAAAGCCAAGTGATTCCCAACAGTGGGAATCACCTGTACAATAATTACATTACATTATTGAAAAAGATGATAGAAAGGAATATATTCCTTAATAGTGCGTAAGGAATATATCTTATGGATTGTAGACAGTCTTCTATTTGCGGGATTCTTCTTGTCTGATTGTAGACATCTTGTCTTCATTTTTCTTCAAAGAGATTGTAAACTTCTGGGTTATCATAATTGCATAAGACTTTTGATTCTCTGTTCTTTTTTTCTTTATTTTGATTCTGTCTCCATTCATGTCTTTCACAAGATAATAAATAGTCATTATATTTGATGTTGAGTTCGAATGCTGCTTGGCTTTTGATAATTTGTCTGGCAGCATTAGAAATGGTTCCTCTGCTATACCATTTATTTTGTCTGATGGCCATGGTAATAAGACAGTCTGTATAAACACTTGGATTTATATAGAGAATAGGATGAATATCACTGAGATCAAATGCTGATATTCTGATTTGTTTGACTTGGCTTCGAGCCTTTGGATTGAGATAGATTTTCGGTCCTAAATGCTGATAAACAAGATCATATTTTTTCTTGATGTGAAGATATTCACAAAAATACTACTGTTGTTCTTCACTTGGAGCTAGAGAGTAGTTGATGAGATCATTGGGATCTGATAATAAATTGATTATTTCTTCATCACTGATATAACCTGCAACACTAGATATTCTTGAAGTAGGAACATAAATCTTCATTTCTGGCGCTTTTCCAAAAGTGATCGATAATTTTCTAATGATGAACTTGTAGAAATGATGTCAATTTATAGGAGAATGAAAGTGATTAGGTGAGTGGTCTAATAATAGAGTTCAGATTGAAGTCTAAAGCTAGAGAACCACTTTTCATCTTTCGGTGATTTGAAAGAGAGAAATTAATAGGATAAATTTAAAGTACGATAGTAGGTAGGTTGTCACTTACATTTTAAATAAGTTAATTTAAAATAAAGGTATGAGTGATTGGTCAAATCCATCACTCTAATGGTAAAATAGGTAGATAAGTGAGTAGTCCAAGACATACGTCACTTTTTATGATTGTAGTGGGAAGTGTGAGCACAAGCTCTTAATAAGATATACGAACCAAATTTTGATGAATGTAAGATTCATTGAGCAAAGGCTCTGTTTAGATATTTTGAACGGAAGTTCATGAGCAAAAGCTCTGATTAGATATTGTGAACCGAAGTTTGTGAGCAAAAGCTCTGATTAGATATTGTTGAACCGAAGTTCCGAGCAAAAGCTCTGATTAGATACTTTTGAGTATAAAACTCGAGTAAAGTATTCATACCTGTTAAAGATATTAAATCTGAATATGCTTCCATTCTCTTGTAAGAGTATCTGCAAAACTGATTTACTGATTATAGAAAATCGAGAGTGGTAAGTGTCAACTATCCACTGATCGTAGTTTAAAAAGACGAGAAATTACTACTAGTGGTAGATGTAGTAGAAGAATTAGATGTATAATCATAAATATCAACATCAGAACATATATCATAATCTTCAATAGGAATGTATCCAATATGATAGGCTAATTTTAAGACTTGAGTATTTTTATTTTGATCGAATCGTTTAGGACATTTATTGGCGTAATGTCCTCGTTCATGACAAAGCCAACAAGTACATTGAGGCTTTTCAGTTGGACAAAATTTATCTGGTTGATACTATTTTGTTTGACGATATGTTCTTCCATTTTTTCTTATCTTTATTATGACATCCGTATTTTCCTATTCTATTAGGTAATTTTTCACAACATAATTTAATTTTTGCTTGTTTTTTCGCTTTTTCTGTGGCACATGATTGTTGCATCTATACTCGTAATAATGTTATTCGAGCTCCTAATGTATTAGGTAAGACTTCTTTTTCTACTTCTTTACGATAACTTTCTTCAAGTATTAAATGCATGTTTGATGGTAGTTTTTTAAATAATAGTTCTTTTGTTATATTCTTATATCTATCGTCAAGTTCATAATATTTTATTTTAAATTCACAAATAAAATTTTCTAAATAGCATAAATCACAAATTTGTAAATTAGTTAATTGCCAAAAGGCATTGTCAATATATGCAGATGTTCTTTGGTTTTCATTTTCTTTAGAATATCTTCCAATAAATTCTTGTGTTAAAGAGTTAATTATATTTTTGAATGTAGATATTGCATTTGTGTCTAACATTGCAATCTTTTCGTTATTTGGTAATGTGGTTAAATAATGATATACAATTTCAGTTGTTTGATGTGTTATATAGTTAAATAAGTCTTATGGTGACAGATATTGAATTTCCTAATTTAATTGTATAAATATATGAATTCTATTTTTCCAATCTTCTAATATTTTATATTCATTGGCAGTACAATCTAAATTTAATATATATGATCCTAAGGACGTTTATATTCTTGGAATATACCTGTTAGGAATTTTAGTCAATTTATCTTTATAATAATATCCTTGTTTATTCATATATTTGTGAAATTCTTCATCTTGAGTTTCTTCATATGTACATTTTTTTATAATTGTGATTTCTATAACTAGATTCTGCAATTTATTGCTTCACTGGATAATGAGGATTGTAGGGATTTTTGTATGGATTGTCATCAGAATCAGATTCAAAATCGAATACTATTTTATTTGTTTATGCTTTTCTATTCATTAGAAGATATTCATCTTCTTTAGGTATATCTAATTCTGAGAATAAATTAGTTAATTTTTCTATTTTTTCTTCAAGATTTTCCATTATATAATTGCTGGAGGTTTAATGGTCAATGGTCGTTTTATTTGTGTAAGACTTTCTAAATCTTCAAGGGTCATATATCTCTTTTGATCTTGATGTAGTAGGATTTGTTGTAAACTGTCAATAATTTCAATAATATCTTTTCCATAATTAATTTGTTGATTTTTTTTTTCATGATTTTTTAGAAATTGATCAATAAATTGAAAAATAATAGTTTTTGCTTCTGTAAGTTCTGTATATGTTTCTTTGTAATAATTTAGGTCTTGCAGGGTTCTTTTAATTTCTATATTTTGTTGTTTGACTTCATTTATTTGTTTAGTCAATACCATATTATGTTCTAAAAGTTTTATATTTTCTATTATGTTACTACTCATCCTAGATATTTTCGTATATAAGAATCAGGAGTTATTATCATAATTTGAGTATTATTGATTTTTTCTTTTAATTCAGAAATGTTTTGTTCAATTTTTTCTAATCTATCTTGGTTTTCTTTAACTATTTCAGTTATAGTGTTAAATTTTTATTTATTTTTATAATAGTATTCTGTTATATATTTGTTTGTGTTAATCACATTATTTTGTATTTTCTATAAATCTTCTGTATTATGATGAATGATAAGATATGACAAAATTTCCATAACATTACTTAAAAGAAATTGAATTTTGGAATTATCAGATGTTTCTAAGGATAAATTAGAGGTTCTAATTGAATATTGAGTTCTCGTAGGAAGATTTCTAGGTAGAATGACAATTTTTTCTTGGAATGGAATTCCGGGTAGATTACTAAATTCAGAAGTTAAAGTTTTAATATGTAAATTATGAATTTATAATTTTGTTACTTCATCTATATTATTCATATTTGACATTATTTATCATAAGACGAGAAGTTAATAAATGTCTTAACAATTATCGAGATGATATAAACTTTTATAATAGTTTGATCATTCATGATTTTATGTATATATTGTTCTACAGAAATGAGTGAAGTAAAATGAAATGTTCTATTTGTGAATACTAGTTTTTTAAGTAAACACGTAATAATATGGAAAACTAAAAGACAAAGTAATAATAGAAGTAGTAAAGATATGATTATCAGAATAATGGAATAATATATCATGATGTTAGGGAACTATTATGAAAATAGTATCTCTATAAATCATAAGCGGTTTTTAAGAAAGTGTTTGGTGTAAAAGTCATGATGAAAATTTTTAGCATTAATGGTATTGAATTTGAGTATGTACGTTAGAAACCTTGAAATGTTTTTATAGTGTGAAAAGTAATAATTACTAGTTGAAATTGATTATAAATGAAATTTAACTATTGATTTGTAAAGACTTTTACGTCTTCATAAATAGTATATTTCATGTGGATTTTGTTGTTTATACCCATCCTCCCCCGTGGGAAAGAAACTAGGCTCTGATACTAATTTACTATACGAGATCAAAAGCTGAATATAAATGAGAATGATACCAGAACTGATCACAGGTCTTATACCATCTGCGCTTCATTGCCATGCCATTACGCGTACGGCTTGCTCACCGCCCCCACTGTCGCACGACCATTGCTCCCACTACCCAAACTGCGCGCCCATTGCTCCCACTGGGGAATGCAGCGTCCCCACTCCCCTATGCCAGCGCACTCACTACTTGCTCACCGCCACCACTTCCCTGCGCGCACTGCTTGCCCACCGCCCCCATTGCAACAGGGTGTCACACCCCCTTTCTCACAAGGCGTAAACGGGCGTAGTGCCCGAAAGAAGGCTTCCGGGAAGCCTCGCAACAGTGCGCCAGGCGCACTTGGCAGACACACCGCGCGCGGGGCGCTCGGCAGGCAGAGGCAGTAGGCGCAGAGAGCAGTGGCGCGCGCACCAGGCAGACACAGGCATCGGTAGCGCGTGCCGCGCGCACAGAAGAGAAGATGTCGGCACGCGTTCGGACAAGGTCGCGAGAAATGCGGGACACGTCAGCAATTCGGACAAGGCTCTGAGAAACATGGGCCACGGTGGCACGCACAGGGGCGGCGCACATTCAAGGAAGTTTGGAGCTGTCAGAAAGCCTCTCTTGGTTGAGCCGCAACAGCCCACTGGGCACAGTGCATCTGGGCCGGGCCCACTGCGAGCCAATTGGGCCCATCTCGCGCCCCAACTGGGCCCCAACACCCCAACTGAGCCCACAGCGCGCCAACTGTGGGGCAGCGCACAGCAGATTGGAGCTACGGGTTAGTGGGACAACTGAGAATATTCGGAGAGAGGCTGGTCCTAGTGGGACTACGGCGCCGCACACCAATTCGCCCCATTCCGCACGGCAAAAAATTAGGGGTGTGACAATAGGAATCAGAGCAAGAGTTCGAGCAAAGGTACGAGTAAAGGTTGCTCCTTTTTCTCTTCTACTCCCAAGATCCACTACTCAAGAGTTTTTTCGATCAATTCACGAGGAGAATGGCGATGGTTGAGGTGCTTGCAAGGCTTTCTCGGTTAGAGGAGTTCACGGGGGTTCGTGAGGCAAGCGATGAGGAGTCCCTACAACTCCAAATTATCTTCCTAAAGATGGAAATCGACGTCCTCAAAGCTTCGGTAAGCGAAGATCTAGCGGCGGCGAAACAACTCACATGAGAGGAGCTCACACGGGTTGATAGGGAGGTAGCGCAGGTAAGCGCAATGGTAGCGGCAGCAAGTGGCGCGACAAAGGCTTGGCGCAACGGCTACGCAATTTAAAATTCTGGAACCGAAGCCCTACAATGGCAATCAGAATGCAAAGGAGTTGGAGAATTTTCTATTCGACATAGAACAATATTTCCAAGCAGCCGGGATCGAGGAAAGCAACAAAGTTAAGATTTTTAGCATGTATCTTGCCGGGGATGCAAAGCTATGGTGGAGACAACGTCTTGACAAGGAGCCGAAGATCATTAGTTGCAACGTTCTCAAACGAGAACTAAAAGAACAATTTTTACTGCTCAACGCCGATTGGACGGCAAAGGAAGCACTAAGGAAGTTGCGAAGACAGGGTCGGTTCGTGACTATGTTCGAGAATACAGTTCCTTATTGCTGGATATCCGGGACATGCATGAAAGTGATAAATTATTCAACTTTATGGTTGGACTTCAACCATGGACGCAAACAGAGCTGCGACGGCATGGCGTGAAGGATGTGTCATCGGCAATTGCGATTGCCGAGGGTTTGGTGGACTTCAGGGCCGCCCCTACTTCTGATAAGAAAAAGGGAAGAGATGACAAGCGAGGTAAACAAGGTGGGCATGACAAGAATAAGAGGACCGAGGGATCTAAAGGCAAGGGATTTAATCAACCCCAACGCAAGAAGAACCAGGGTTGCTTTTTATGCAGTGAGCCACATTATGCTTGGGATTGTCCTACTAAGGCGGCAGCAACTACCTTAAGGGTCCAGGAAGAGAAGTCCAAAGCAGAGAAGAAAGCTCGGATGAACCCCATTCAATTGGTTAATGCCCTGACAAGCAATCAAAAAGCGACGACAAGCAACAGCGGCGTCTGGCCAAACACCGCCAATACAAAAGGGCCTAATGTTTGTCGAGGTGCAGGTCAATGGAAAGAAGGTGCGTGCGATGTTGGACACCGGCGCGACCAACAACTTTATCTCGCAGCGGAAGGCAGGAGAGCTCGGCATGGAGGTGATAAGAGCACGAGCTTGATTAAAGCAGTCAATTCAGACGCCCAGCCCATCAAGGGCATGGCGACACCCCTGGTGAGAGTAGTCGAGTGGCAGTAATCATGCCTGATGATGATTGTGCCATTTGACGACTTTGATCTTATATTGGGCTTGGAGTTTTTCAGGCTAGCAAAGGCGACGGTACTGCAACATCTTGGAATGATTCTTATCCAAGACGAGACAAGACCCTGCATGGTCAAGAGTGAGAACCGAGGCAAAAGCGTGATGCAATCATCCCTACGGTTGAAGACGGGAGTTCGGAAGGGGGAGACAACCTTCTTGGCGACACTACGCGGGGTCAAGCAGGACCAAGTGGGGGAGATATCATCATAGGTACGCGCAGTGTTGGAGAGATATCGGGACGTGATGCCAGTGGAGCTGCCGAAAGTGTTGCCACCAAGGCACGCTATCAATCATCACATTGAGTTGGAGCCGGGCACGGTGCCGCCTGGACATGCTCTCTATCGCATGGCACCATCAGAGTTGGCGGAGTTGCGACGACAGCTGGACAAGTTGTTGGAAGCTGGTTACATCCAACCGTCCAAGGCTCCTTATGGGGCACCAGTGCTTTTTTAGAGGAAGAAAGATGGCGCACTGCGCAAGTGCGTTGACTACTGGGCATTGAACAAAATCACCATCAAGAACAAGTATCCTATTCCAAATGCAAGTGATTTATTTGACAGATTGGCAAAGGCGTCATACTTCACCAAGTTGGACTTGAGATCGGGGTATTGGCAGGTGAGGATAGCCGAGGGTGACGAGGCCAAGATGGCAATGATGTAGAGATACGGATCGTACGAGTTTTTGGTTATGCCGTTTGGGCTAACCAACGCACCGGCTACTTTTTGCAATCTTATGAACGACATGCTCTATAAGTTCTTGGATAGCTTCGTGGTGGTCTATCTGGACGATATTGTCATCTACAGCGAGTCCTTGGAAGAGCATCTACATCACTTGGAGACAGTTCTAAAGAAGCTCAGGGAGCATTCTTTATTTGTGAAGCGGGAAAAGTGCGAGTTTGGGGCAACAGAAATCAACTTCTTAGGCCACTACATTCGAAAGGGAGAGATTCGCATGGATGGTGCTAAGGTACGGGCGATCGACGGATGGATTGCGCCAACAAAGGTAACCGAGCTAAGGTCTTTCCTTGGCTTAGCCAACTATTATCGGAGGTTTATTGCAGACTACTCGAGACTGGTGAATCCCTTGACCGATTTGTTGAGGAAAGATAAACCATGGTCATGGACGGACGCATGTCAAGAGGCATTTGAGCAGGTGAAGAGGGCGGTGACAACGGAGCCAGTGTTGAGGCTTCCAGATTTTACTTTGCCATTCGAGGTGCATACAGATACGTCAGAGTGCGCAGTGGGCGGAGTCTTGGTTCAAGATGGACATTCGGTTGCTTATGAGAGCCGAAAACTAAAGGGAGCCGAGGAGCGTTATTCAGCACATGAGAAAGAGATGGTGGCGGTTATACATTGCTTGGTAACTTGGAGACACTATCTATTGGGCACACAGTTCACCGTGGTCACAAACAACATGGCCAATACCTATTTCAAGACGCAAAAGAATCTCTCACCAAAGCAGGCGCGATGGCAGGAGTTCTTGGCAGAGTTTGACTTCACTTGGCTACATAAACCAGGGGCCGAGAATAGAGTGCCAGATGCACTTAGCCGCAGGGAGCATGCGAAGCGCATAGCAGCGATAACGGAGGTTCGCTCAGATATTCTCGAGAAGATCAAGGCAGCATCTACAGAAGATGTCGCGTACTTGCGACTTGTGAAGCAGGTATAGGACGGGTCGATGAGGTGATATTGGCTAGAAGATGGCTTGTTGAAAGCACATGGTGACAGAGTTCTGGTGCCTAGTTTGGGCAGGGTCTGCCAACTTCTCCTAAAAGAGACACATGACACCCGCTGGGTGGGACACCCAGGCGTCAAGAGGATGCTCGCTTTATTATCACGAGACTACATTTGGCTGAAGATGGAAGAAGATATTGAGCTCTATGTGAAGACATGTCTAACTTGTCAGGTGGACAAGACGGAGAGGAAAAAAGAAGCAGGGCTACTTCAACCACTCCCCATTCCAAGCAAGCCATGGGAGTCAGTCTCAAGGGATTTCATCACCGAGATGCCAACCGTGGAAGGTAAAGGGTCAATCATGGTGGTGGTCGATCGATTGTCAAAGTACGCTGTGTTTATTGGCGTACCGAAGACTTGTTTGGCGCAGGAGGCGACGGACTACTTCATGAGGTTCGTGGCTAAAACATTTGGGTTGCCGAAAGATATTGTGAGTGATCGAGACTCGAGGTTCACAGGGAAGTTCTGGACTACATTGTTCAACTTAATGGGCACCGAGCTAAAGTTCTCCACGACAAACCATCCCCAGACAGACGGGCAAACCAAGCGGCTCAATGCATTATTGGAGGAGTATTTGAGGCACTTTGTATCGGCGAGCCAGAGAAATTGGGTGGATCTATTGGATGCAGCTCAATTTTCATGCAACATTCATCGGACATCGACCACGGGAATGAGTCCCGCGGAGCTTACTTTGGGATTTCAGCCAGCAACTCCAGCCGAAATTGCACGCATGAAGGAGCAGGGCCCCTGTCCAGCAGCCTACATGTACGGACGAGACCAGATAGTTCTGTTAGAACAAGCCAAAGAAAGCTTGGGCAAGGCCCAACGACGGATGAAAAAGTATGCATATAAGGGGAGAAGACCACTAGAGTTCAAGGAGAGGGACCGGGTCCTACTCAAACTCACGCCTCAGATATGGAAGAAGGTGACATCTCGGAGATATCACAAGGGACTTCTTCCCAAGTATGATAGACCATTCACGGTTATCAAGAAAGTTGGGTCGGTGGCCTACCGATTACAACTTCCCGACAAACTCAAATTGCATCCTACATTCCATGCAAGTTTCTTAAAGCCCTATCATGAAGGAGATAGAGTTCAGAGATTGAGGGCTCCACCCGGGGTGCGAGTGGAATTTCAAAAAAAGATTTCCAAGATCCTTGATCATCGAAGCGTGGGAGAAAGTTCAAAGAATAGGCGCAGGCAATTCTTAGTTCTATGGGAGGATGAAGATGAGGCAACGTGGGAGAATGATAAAGACTTGTGGTGATTTGAAGACGAGGTGACGGCTTACTTAGAATGAGCGTCGACGAGGCCTTCGACTTCTTCTAGTGGGGGAGGATTGTCACACCCCCTTTCTCACAAGGCGTAAACGGGCGCAACGCCCTAAAGGAGGCTTCCGGGATGCCTCGTAACAGTGCGCCAGGCGCACTTGGCAGACAGGCTGCGCGCGGGGCGCGCGGCAGGCAGAGCCAGTAGGTGCAGAGAGTAGCGGCGCGCACACCAGGCAGACACAGGCATCGGCAGCGCGCGCGCCGCGGGCACAGAATAGAAGACGTCGGCACGCGTTCTGACAAGGTCGCGAGAAATGCGGGACACGTCAGCAATTCGGACAAGGCTCCGAGAAACATGGGCCACGGTCGCACGGACAGGGGCGGCGCACATTCTAGGAAGTTTGGAGCTGTCTGAAAGCCTCTCTTGGTTGGGTCGCAACAGCCTACTGGGCCCAGTGGGCGCAGTGCATCTGGGTCGGGCCCTTACGACTCAGCCTCACTTGTGTCACCCCCGATTTTTCACCGTGCGGAATACCGATGAAGATGGTGATTGGCGCCAAGGACCCTCCTTGACCAGCCCTCCGAAATGCCTCTCCTCCCTAAGTAGAGTGAAGACACAACACTTTACAGGACCCCGTCCCAACCCGCTCTCTATATTGAATAGGAACCAAGGAAATAACCTCGCCCAAGGACACCACAACACTCAAGGATCGATCCACCTAATCATCTATAGGGTCAAAGGATACATTTATAGGGTCATCGAGCCACCTAATCATCTAGATTAGAAATGGTGACTTGTCACGACATGATTGGCCGAGTTTAGTCATCCTCTTCGATGGCTTCTTCCCATTGGCCGAGTTGCATCATCCTCCTTAATGGCTTCTCCCATTGGTCGAGTTGCATCATCCTCCTTGATGGCTCTCTCCCATTGGTCCGTATTGTGTCATCTTTGGATAACACAATTTGAATGTTTGAAACACCTTTGGATAACACAATTTGAATGGATAAAAACACCTCATCCATCAAGTGTGGCTCGCTCCCATTGAATGCCACAAAATGCATGTTGGGTCCACATGCATGCATTGCCTATCTGCTGCCACGCCATGCTCAGATCCACCATTTTAGGATCTGATCATATTTCAAATGCATTTCAAATGCACTTCTTATTCACGCGCGCGCGCTCTCCCGGCCCAGCTTTCCTGGCCCGTCTGTGCGTGCTGTCTGAAACCCGCCTGTTGCTATCCGAAGCCTGCCTGGTGCAACTCGAAGACCGCCTGTTGCTGTCCAAAGCCCGCCTGTTGCTGTCCAAATCCCGCCTGGTTCAGTTGGGCGCCCTGCGCGGCCCAGCCTCCTACTAGCCCGTCAACGCGTGCGGTCAGGACACGGGTCCGTGTTTCTCGGCGCACTATCTGAATTCCGACAGTGCTGTCGGGTGCCAACGCGGGCGTTGTCTCCCTGTCCGAGTATGGACAGTCTTGTCTAATGCCGCCAATATGTCCAAACACTCCATGCATGTCCGAACGCTGCGCGCCCCGCGCTCATCTGGAAGCTTCAGAAGCCTCCCTCCTTGGGCCCTCGGCCCAATTCATGCCTTGTGGGAATGGGGGCGTGACAAACCTCCCCCACTAGAAGAAGTCGAAGGCCTCGTCGACTCCCAATCTAGATAAGCTTTGATCTCATCCTCGAATTGCCACAAGTTCTTGTCATCTTCCCAAACCGCTTCTTCCTCGCCTTCCCAGAGTACAAGGAATTGTCTCTTATTAAACTTCCAACTTTCTACCAATCTTCGGTGATCAAGGATCTTAACAATTTTCTTCGAAAATTCCACACTCACTCCAGGAGGTGCCCTCACTCTATGTTCTCGGCTTCCTTTATGATAAGGATTTAGAAAACTTACGTGAAAAGTGGGATGAATTGGTAGGCGATCGGGCAGATGTAGCCGGTATGCTACCCAGCCAACCTTCTTAGCAACCACAAACGGTCCATCGTATCGTGGTGTCAATCCTTTATGAAATCTTTTGGTAGTAGCTTTCTTCCAAATCTATGGCGTAAGCTTAAGCAGTACTTGGTCACCTTCCTTGAATCCTACGGGCCTCCTTCCTTTATCAACGTACTTTTTCATTCTTCTTTGAGCCTTGCTCAAACTATCCTTCGCTTGGTCCAACATATCCGTGCGGTCTAAACCAAACCGGTATGTCGCGGGGCAAGGGCCCTGCTCCTTGCGGCGCGCCACTTCGGAAGGCGTTGCCGGTTGAAAACCCAATGATAGTTCCGCGGGGCTCATCCCCGTGGTCGCAGTCCGATGTATGTTATAAGAGAACTATGCCGCATCAAGGAGTTCCACCCAATTCCTTTGACTGGCCGTAACAAAATGCCTCAGATATTCCTCCAAGAGGCCATTAATTCGCTCCGTTTGGCCATCAGTCTGGGGATGGTGTGCTGTAGAAAACTTCAGCCCGGTCCCCATTAGACAGAATAAGGTGGTCTAGAACTTTCCTGTGAACCGTGAGTCACGATCACTCACGATGTCCTTCGGTAATCCGAACACTTTCACCACATTTTTCATAAAGTAGCTTGCCGCCTCTTGCGCCGTACAAGCTTTAGGAACGCCAATAAAGACTGCATATTTCGACAATCCCTTCCCTTCAACGATAGGCATCCCAACGCTGAAGTCCATGGATACAGATTCCCACGGTTTGCTTGGAATCAGGAGAGGTTGGAGAAGCCCCGCTTCTTTTCTTCTCTCGGTCTTATCCATTTGGCAAATAAGGCAAGTCTTGACGTACAACTCAATGTCTTCTTCCATTTTTGGCCATGTGTAATCTCTAGAAAGTAAGGCCATCATTCTCTCCATTCCGGGTTGTCCCGCCCATCGGGTGTCGTGAGTTTCCTTAAGGAGTTGTTGCCGCACACCGTGCCAACTCGGTACCAATATCCGGTCACCACGCGCTTTCAACAAGCCGTCATCTAACCAATACCGCTTCACAGTCCCCTCTTGCACCTGTTTCACTAGGCGCACATAGGCAACATCCTCCTTTGCTGCCTCTTTGATCTTATCAAGAAAATTTGAACGTACCTCTGTGATTTCTGTCAATGCCGCCGCAAACTCTTTCCGGCTAAGGGCATCAGCCACTCGATTTTCAGCCCCCGGCTTGTGTAGCCATGTAAAATCAAACTCTACCAAGAATTCCTGCCACCTAGCTTACTTTGGTGATAGGTTTTTCTGTGTCTTGAAATACGTATTAGCCACATTATCCGTGACCACAATGAATTTGGCTCCCAACAAGTAATGTCGTCAAGTCACCAAGCAATAGATAACGGCGACCATTTCCTTCTCATGTGCTGAATATCTCTCCTCGGCACCCTTTAGCTTTCGACTCTCGTAAGCTACTGGATGTCCTTCTTGAACAAGCACACCGCCAACGGCTCTATCCGATGCATCGGTGTGTACCTCAAATGGTAACATGAAATTCGGTAGCTTCAACATGGGTTCCATAGTCACGGCCTTCTTCACATAATCGAAAGCCTCTTGGCATGATTCCGTCCACACCCACAGATGGTCTTTTCTTAATAAATCAGTTAACGAATTCACTAACCTGGAGTAATCCGCAATAAACTTCCGGTAGTAATTGGTCAATCCAAGGAATGATCGAAGCTCGGTCACTTTCTTGGGCGCAATCCAATCATTGATTGCCGCCACCTTCTTCCCGTCCATACGAATTTCACCCTTCCGGATATAGTGGCCAACGAAGTTGATTTCCTTTGCCCGAAACTCGCATTTCTCCTTCTTCACAAATAATGAATGCTCCCGAAGTCTCCTCAGAACCTTCTCTAGATGTTGAACATGATCCTCAAAACTTTCGCTATATATGATGATATCGTCCAGATAAACAACCACGAACCAATCCAGAAAGTCATATAGGACATCGTTCATCAAATTGCAAAATGTTGCCGGAGCGTTGGTTAGCCCAAATGTTATAACCAAAAATTCATACGAACCATGCCTCGAGACCATAGCAGTTTTAGCTTCGTCGCCTTCGGCAATCCGGACTTGCCAATACCCTGATCTCAGGTCCAACTTTATGAAGTAAGTAGCTTTAGCCAATCTGTCAAATAGATCGCTTGCATTAGGGATGGGATACTTGTTCTTGATCGTGATCTTGTTGAGCACTCTTTAATCCTCGCACATCCTTAGAGCTCCATCTTTCTTCCTTTGAAACAATACCGGTGCGCCATAAGGCGCCTTAGATGGCTGAATATAACCGGCATCCAGCAACTCATCTAGCTGACGCCGCAATTCCGCTAACTCTGTGGGCGCCATCCTGTAGGGGGCTTGTGAAGGGGGCAACGCCCCTGGCTCCAATACAATGCGGTGATCGATAGCGAGCCAAGGTGGCAGCGCTTTCGGCAATTCTACTGGCATCACCTCCCCGAACTCTCCCAACACCGCTTGCACTTCACTCGGAGTCTCCCCCACATAATCGGGTTTGACCTCCCGAAGCGTGGCTAGAAAGGTAGTATGTCCCTTCTGTACTCCCGTCTTCAATTGCAAAGAAGACTACATAGTGCACTTCCCCCGGTTCTCACTCCGAACCGTACATGGTGTAGACTCGTCTTGGATGAACATAATTCCAAGATGTGGCAAAACAGTCGCCTTGGCTTGGGGAAGAATTCTAAGCCGAGTATTAAGTCAAACTCATCGAGCGGCATCACCATCATCGAGCACGGTTTCTACCATTCGCCCACACACACCAAGGGCATGGTCGTACCCTTAATCGGCTGAGCGCTCGAGTTGATTGCTTTAATCATGCTTGAGCTCTTGGCAATCTCTAAGCTGAGCTCCTCTGCTCTCTTCTGCGATATGAAGTTGTTGGTCGTCCCGGTATCAAGCATGGCGCGCACCTTCTTCCCGTTGACGTGCACCTCAATATACATCAATCCTTTTGGTGTGGTCGATGTCGACATGTCGCCATCACCGTTGATCAATGCATTAACAAGCTGGATAGGATTCATTCGGGGTTTGTCATCACCTTCGGAACTTTCTCCTTGCTCCCGAATGGTAGATAAGACCGCTTTGGTTGGGCAATCACGAGCAAAATGTGGCCCACTACATATAAAACATCTTGGCATCCTCTTGCATTGGGGTTGATCACTCCCCTTCACTTTTGATGATGTCTCGGGCTTCTTTCCCTTGTCATGCCTGCCCACTTTGCTTCACTTCTCCTCCTTAGATTTCTTCTTCTCCGTAGAAGGTGCGGTCCGATAATCCACTAGGCTCTCGGCTTTGGCAATAGCCGAGGCCACATCCTTGACCCGGTGTCTACGCAGCTCCATCTGCGCCCATGGCTGTAATCTGGCCATAAAATTGAATGGCCTATCACTGTCGTGCATGTCCCGTATATCCAAAAGAATCAAGCTGTACTCCCGGACATAGTCTCGTACTGATCCGGTTTGTCGTAGCTTCCGTAGCGCTTCCTTGGCTGTCCACTCGGCGTTGAGCGGAAGGAAACGTTCCTTTAGCTCACGCTTGAGTGCTTCACATGAGTCGATCTTAGGCTTCTTCGCTTGGCGTTGCCTCCACCAAAGCTTGGCATCGCCGGATAGATACATGATGAATATCATGACCTTCCTCTCCTCTTCGACCCCCATTGCTAGGAAGTACTGTTCAATATCCCACAAGAAATTCTCTAATTCCTTGGTGTCCCGATTGCCTTGATAAGGCTTAGGTTCCGGAACCTTATATTGCATGGTTGTGGAACTGAGCCTCCTTGTCGCTCCACCAACTAGAGTTGCTCCAATCCGTGTGAACTCATCATCAACACGTGCACGTTCATCTACCGCACGTTGCTTTATGGCAATAAGATCTCCACTTGCCGAAGCTTTAAAAGCCTCAAATTCCCTTTTGAGGGTGGAGATTTGGACTTGTAGATTCTCCACATTTCCGGCGTCCCGGACTCCAGTGTAATCTTCCAAGCCAATAATTCTTGCCCTTACTTTGTCATCCATCGTATGTTCACCTCCTGCGAATGGAACGATGGGGACCTTCAGTAGTGGTAGCTTCCCTTGGAAATGGTCTTCAAAAATGCTCCTTTTGAAGTCACGAACCTGGCTCTGATACCAAATTGTCACCCCCGATTTTTCACCGTGTGGAATACCAATGAAGATGGTGATTGGCGCCAAGGACCCTCCTTGACCAACCCTTCGAAATGCCTCTCCTCGCTAAGTAGAGTGAAGACACAACACTTTACGGGACCCCGTCCCAACCCGCTCTCTATATTGAGTAGGAACCAAGGAAATAACCTCACCCAAGGACACCTCAACACTCAAGGATCGATCCACCTTTTGATATGGATTGAATGACTTGAGTTGGTGCCTCAAGCGATACATTTATAGGCTCATCGAGCTACCTAATCATCTAGATTAGAAATGGTGACTTGTCACCACATGATTGGCCGAGTTGAGTCATCCTCTTCGCCATTCGCCGAGTTGCATCATCCTCCTTAATGGCTTCTCCCATTGGTCGAGTTGCATCATTCTCTTTGATGGCTCTCTCCCATTGGTCCGTATTGTGTCATCTTTGGATAACACAATTTGAATGTTTGAAACACCTTTGGATAACACAATTTGAATGGATAAAAACACCTCATCCATCAAGTGTGGCTCGCTCCCATTGGATGGCACAAAATACATGTTGGGTCCACATGCATGCATTGCCCATCTGCTGCCACGCCATGCTCAGATCCACCATTTTAGGATCTGATCATATTTCAAATGCATTTCGAATGCATTTCTTATCTGCGCGC
>CM039475.1:24808791-25061563 GCA_022433065.1 Begonia loranthoides | reverse complement strand
TAAGGACTTAATTGTGATGTAGCTATATAACACGTTGAGACACCAAACAAGGACTCATTTGGAGATTAGAGTGAGCCCTTGTATCGTGGTGATCCACGAGAATTGTTATCCTTTTTGTGAATGAAAAAACGGTTGGGTTTGACCCGTAAATATTGTGTCTTGTGTGATTGTGAGGGATTCGATTCATACTTCCGCAAAGTAGGCTGGTCAAAGTGAGGACTTTGACGCCGTGCATGCTCGGATTTTGGTGAAGAAAATTCCGGGGTGTAACAAGTGGTATCAGAGCACTGTCAGAATTCAGACAGCGCGCCGAGAAACACGGACTCATGTCCTGACCGTACGCGCTGGCGGGCCAGCAGGAGGCTGGGCCGCGCAGCGCACCCAACTGCGCCAGGCGGGCTTCGGACAGCAACAGGCAGGCTTCAGACAGCACGCACAGACGGGTCAGGCGAGTTGGGCCGCGCGCGTGCTGGGCCTGGAGAGCGCGTGCGAGCGGATAAGAAATGCATTCGAAATGCATTTGAAATATGATCAGATCCTAAAATGGTGGATCTGAGCATGGCGTGGCAACAGATGGGCAATGCATGCATGTGGACCCAACACGCATTTTGTGGCATCCAATGGGAGCGAGCCACACTTGATGGATGAGGTGTTTTTATCCATTCAAATTGTGTTATCCAAAAGTGTTTCAAACATTCAAATTGTGTTATCCAAAGATGACACAATACAGACCAATGGGAGAGAGCCATCAAGGAGGATGATGCAACTCGACCAATGGGAGAAGCCATTAAGGAGGATGATACAACTCAGCCAATGGGAGGAAGCCATCGAAGAGGATGACTCAATTCGGCCAATCATGTGGTGACAAGTCACCATTTCTAATCTAGATGATTAGGTGGCTCGATGAGCCTATAAATGTATCCCTTGAGGCACCAACTCAAGTCATTCAACCCATATCAAAAGGTGGATCGATCCTTGAGTGTTGTGGTGTCCTTGGGCGAGATTATGTCCTTGGTTCCTATTCAATATAGAGAGCGGGTTGGGACGGGGTCCCGTAAAGTGTTGTGTCTTCACTCTACTTAGGGGTGAAGGAGGGTCCTTGGCGCCAATCACCATCTTCATCAGTATTCCGCACGGTGAAAAATCAGGGGTGACACCTGTGACCCTTGCTCGAAAGCCGGTTTTTGTGATAGGTTGTTGTATTTGCCCACAGGGAACATGGGTGACCATGGGCGGATATGGCTACCAATCGCATGGCGGCGGCTCCGGGGATGGGCTGGCAGTGTGCCTTCAGCATTGCAGCTTGCGCTTCCTCGCCCAAAACTCTTCGTCCATACATTTGACGATTTTGCATGGGCTGGCATTTGTGGCAATGTTTGGCTGTTGGCATTTGTGGCAATGTTTGACGATTCGAGCTGAGCTTTCTTGCCTTAACGGTAGAATTACCCTCGTTGCTTGTTGGTTCTCTAGCAAGGAATGGGGATGTGGTTCCATTTGTGTATGGCTTTGTTTAAGCAAAACGAGTGTGAGTGGCATTGTGGTTGTGTGGCTTATGAGGATCTCTACTTCGCTCAGCGAAAGATTCTTTTGAGTCTTATAGTAAGTGTTGGCCACATTGTCCATGACCACGGTGAACCTTGTGCCCAATAGATAGTTCCGCCATGTATGACCGTCACCATCTCCTTTTCGTGTGCTGAATAGCGCTCCTCCGCTCCCTTAAGCTTTCGACTCTCGTAAGCAATCGAGTGCCCCTCTTGCACTAGAACCCCGCCCACCGCGCGGTCCAATGCATCGATGTGCACTTCGAATGGTAGGGAAAAGTCCATTAATCTCAACATCGGCTCCATCGTCACCGCTTTCTTCACTCGGTCAAAGGCCTCTTGACATGCATCCGTCCATGCCCACGCCTTGTCCTTCCTCAACAAGTCGGTTAATGGATTCACAAATCTAGAGTAATCTACCACAAACCGCCGATAATAGTTAGTCAAACCAAGGAATGACCGTAGTTTGGTTACCTTTATAGGTGCAATCCATCCGTCAATTGCCGCCACCTTCTTGCCATCCATGCGAATTTTCCCTCTTCGGATATAATGGCCGAGGAAATTGATCTCTATAGCGCCAAATTCATACTTTTCCCGTTTCACAAATAAAGAGTGCTCCCGGAGCCTCTTTAGAACCTCCTCTAAGCGATGTGTATGCTCCTCCAAAGACCCACTGTAGATGACTATGTCGTCCAAATAGACCACCACAAAACGATCTAAGAAATCATAGAGCACATCGTTCATAAGATTGCAAAAAGTCGCTGGTGCGTTGGTTAGCCCGAATAGCATAACCAAAAACTCATAAGACCCATACCTCGACACCATTGCCGACTTGGTCTCGTCACCTTCGGCTATCCTCAAGTCCAACTTGGTGAAGTATGAAGCTTTTGCCAATCTATCGAATAAGTCACTTGCGTTCGGAATCGGGTACTTGTTTTTTATGGTGATTTTTTTTCAATGCCCGATAGTCGACGCACATTCTCAACTCGCCATCCTTCTTCCTCTGAAAAAACACCGGTGCACCACAAGGCGCCATGCGATAGGGAGCCTGCGATGGTGGTACCGCCCCCGGCTCCAGCTCAATGTGATGGTCGATGGCCCGCCTAGGTGGTAGCGCCTTCTGTAACTCCAATGGCATCACATTTCCGAATCTGTCCAACATTGAGCGCACTTACGTTGGCACCTCCTCCACATAGTCCTGCTTGACTTTATGTAGTGTCGCCAAGAAAGTAGTTTCTCCCTTCCGAACTCCCGCCTTTAACTATAGAGAAGACTGCCTAGCGCACTTACCCCAAGTTTCACTCTTGACCGTGCATGGTGTTGATTCGTCTTGGATAAACATTATTCCAAGATGCAGTAGTATCGTCGCCTTGGCTTGGCGGAAAAACTCCAAGCCCAGAATTAGGTCAAAATCATCTAGTGGCACGATCATCATCGGGCATGGTCGTTGCCACTCGCCTACGCGCAACAGGGGCGCCGCCGTACCCTTCACTGATTGGGCACCTGAATTGACCGCCTTTATCATGCTCACTCCCTTCGTCACCTCCAAGCCGAGCTCGCTCGCCTTCTGCTGCAAGACGAAATTATTGGTCATGCTAGTGTCCAACATCGCGCGCACCTTCTTGTATCCGATCTGCACTTTGACGTACATCAGCCCTTTCAACACTGCCGCCTCGCCGCCGCTAGTAAGGGCATTCACCAGCTGAATAGGGTCCATCTGAGGCTTCTCCTCTCCGTCGGAGTTCTCTTCCTGAGCCCTTACGGTAGAAACCGCCACTTTGTTTGGACAATCCCGAGCATAATGTGGCCCACTGCATATGAAACACCTTTAGGTCCTCTTGCGTTGGGGTTGGTCGGGTCCCTTGCCTTTAGATCCCTCGGTTCGCTTTCCTTTGTCGTGCCCACCTTGCTTGCTGCGCTTGTCGTCCTTCCCCTTCTTCTTCTCCGATGAAGGCGTGGTTCTAAAGTCCACCAACCCTTCGGCTATAGCGATCGCCGATGATACGTCCTTCACCCCATGCCGCTACAACTCCATTTGCGCCCATGGTTGAAGTCCAGCCATAAAGTTGAACAATTTATTGCTTTCGTGCATGTCACAGATATCCAGCAACAAAGAACTATATTCTTGAACATAGTCTCGGACAGACCCCGTCTGTTGAAGCTTTCTCAAAGCCTCCTTCGCCGTCCACTCACCGTTAAGCAGTAAGAACCGTTCCTTTAGCTCCTGCTTCAGAACATCATAGTTATCGATCTTCGGCTCCTTGTCTTGACACTGCCTCCACCACAGCTTGGCGTCTCCTGCCAGGTACATGCTAAAAATCATAACTTTATTGTTCTCCTCGATCCTGGCCGCTTGGAAATATTGTTCTATGTCCCATAGAAAATTTTCCAACTCCTTAGCATTCCAATTGCCATTGTAGGGCTTCGGTTCCAAAACCTTATATTGTGTAGCCGTGATGCCAAGCCTCCTCGCCGTGCCACCCGCTGCCGCGCTCAATCACACGAGTTCGCCGTCGATACGTACGAGCCCGTCTTGTGCGTATTGCTTCGCTGCCGTCAAGTCTTCGCTCTTGGAAGCTTTGAAGGTTTCGAACTCAGTTTTGAGGGAAGAAATCTGAAGTAACAAAGACCCCACGTCGCCTGCCTCTTGGACCCCATGAACTCCTTTAGTCAGACAAGTCTCGCAAGCACTTCCTCCATTGTGACCCACCTCCTGTGAATCGGTTGAATAACGCCTTGAATAGTGGTTGAGTGTCTTATCGACCACTACCCAAGAAGCTATTCAATCCATTCACGGGAGGTGAATAACGATGGAGGAAGTGTTTGCAAGACTTGAAGAGTTCACGGGGGTCCGAGAGGCAGGCGACGTGAGGTTTTTGTTACTTCAGATATCTTCCCTCAAACAAGAGTTCGAAGCCTTCAAAGTTTCGGTGAGCGAAGACTTGGCGGCTAATAAACAGTACGCACGAGATGGTCTCAGAACGGAGAACTCGCGTGATTAACCGCAGCGACAGTGGGGCGCACGGCGAGGAGGCTTGGCATCACGGCCTCGCAATACAAGGTACCGGAACCGAAGCCATACAACGGCAATCAAAATGCTAAGGAGTTGGAGAATTTTCTATGGGACATAGAACAATATTTCCAAGCAGCCGGGGTTGATGAAATCAACAAAGTCACAATTTTTAGCATGTATTTGGTGGGAGATGCCAAACTTTGGTGGAGGCAGTGCCAAGACAAGGAGCCTAAGATTGAGACCTATGATGTTCTCAAGAGGGGAATTGAAGGAACGATTCCTTCCCCTCAACGCCGAGTGGACGACGAAGGAGGCTTTGAGAAGGCTTTGACAAATGGGTTCTATGCGTGACTATGTTTCGTGAGTACAGTTCCTTATTGCTAGATATCCGTGACATGCACGAAAGCGATAAATTATTCAACTTTATGGCTGGACTTCAACCATGGGCGCAAACGGAGCTACGACGACATGGGGTGAAGAACGTATCATCGACAATTGCTATAGCCAAAGGGTTGGTGGACTTTAGGATCGCGCCTTCCACGAAGAAAAAGAAAGGGAAGGACGACAAGCGCGGCAAGCAAGGTGGGCACGACAAAGGCAAATGCGCCGAGGGATCTAAAAGCAAGGGACTTGATCAACCCCAACGCAAGAGAACCCAAGGATGTTTCATATGCAGTGGGCCACATTATGCTCGTGATTGTCCTAACAAAGCGGCAGTGTCTACCGTAAGGGCTCAAAGCGAGAACTCCGACGAAGAGGAGAAGACTCGGATGAACCCCATTCAATTGGTGAATGCCCTTAGGAGCAGCGGTGAGGCGTAAGTGTCAAAGGGATTGATGTACATCGAAGTGCAGATCAGCGGCAAGGAGGTGCGCGCAATGTTGGACATCGGCGCTACCAATAATTTCGTCTCGCAACGGACAGCGAGCGCACTCGGCTTGGAGATGTCAAAGAGCACGAGCATGATAAAGCCGGTCAATTCAGGCGCTCAATCGATAGAGGGCACGACGACACCCTTGTTGTGCGTAGGAGAGTGGCAGCAACCATGTCCAATGATGATTGTGCCACTAAATGATTTTGACCTAATTTTGGGCTTGGAGTTTTTCCGCCAAGCCAAGGCGACGGTACTGCCACGTCTTGGTATGATGTTTATCCAAGATGAATCAACACCTTGCACGGTCAAGGGTGAGAACCGGGGCAAGTGCCCTATGCAGTCTTCTCTACAGTTAAAGGCAGAAGTTCGAAAGGGAGAGACAACTTTCTTGGCGACACTACGCGAGGTCAAGCAGGACTATGTGGGGAGGTGCCGACGGAAGTGCGCGCAGTGTTGGAGAAATTTCGGGATGTGATGCCATCGGAGTTGCCGAAGGCACTACCACCTAGGCGCGCCGTCGACCATCACATTGAGCTGGAGCCGGGGGTAGTGCCACCATCGCAGGCTCCCTACTGCATGGCGCCATCGGAGTTGGCGGAGTTGCGGCAGCAATTGGATGAATTGTTGGAGGCCAATTACATCCAACCATCCAAGGCGCCTTATGGCGCACTGGTGCTTTTTCAAAGGAAGAAGGATGACGCATTGAGGATGTGTGTCGACTACCAGGCATTGAACAAAATTACCATAAAAAACAAGTACCTGATTCCAAACGCAAGTGACTTATTCAATAGATTGGCAAAAGCTTCATACTTCACCAAGTTGGACTTGAGATCGGGGTATTGGCAAGTGAGAATAGCAGAAGGTGATGAGGCCAAAACAGCTATGGTGTCGAGATATGGGTCTTATGAGTTTTTGGTTATGCCATTCGGGCTAACCAACGCACCCACTACGTTTTACAATCTTATGAATGATGTGCTCTATGATTTCCTGGATCGTTTTGTGGAGGAGCATATGCATCACTTGGAGGAGGTTCTAAAGAGGCTTCGGAAGCACTCTTTATTTGTGAAACGGGAAAAGTACGAGTTTGGCGCTGTGGAGATCAATTTCCTCAGCCATTATATCCGAAGAGGGGAAATTGGCATGGATGGCAAGAAAGTGGCGGCGATCGACGGATGGATTGCGCCAAAGAAGGTAACTGAGCTATGGTCATTCCTTGGTTTGACTAACTATTATCGACGGTTTATTGCGGACTACTCAAGGTCGGTGAATCCTTTGACCAACTTGTTGAGGAAAGATAAAGCATGGGCATGGACAGAGTCATGTCAAGAGGCTTTTGACCGAGTGAAGAAGGCAGTGACAATCGAGCCGGTGTTGAGACTACCGAACTTTTCTATGCCATTTGAAGTTCACATAGATGCATCGGATCGTGCGCTGGGCGGCATTCTAGTGCAAGAGGGGCACCCGATTGCTTACGAGAGTCAAAAACTCAAGGGAGCGGAGGAACGATATTCAGCTCACGAAAAGGATATGGTCGCGGTGATCCATTGCTTGGTAACTTGGCGGCATTATCTATTGGGCACAAAATTCACCGTGGTCACGGACAACGTGGTAACACTTATTTCAAGACTCAGAAAAATCTCTCAGCAAAGCAAGTTATAGATGGCAAGAGTTTTTGGCTGAGTTTGACTTCACTTGGGTGCACAAACGGCGGTCACGGAGATACACTCCAATCTCCTTGATAAGATCAAGGAGGCATCCAAGGAGGATGCAACGTACTTGCACATTGTCAAGCAAGTGCAAGATGGGTCAGTGAGGAGATATTGGCTAGAAGACGGCCTATTGAAGGCGCGCGACAGCCGATTGTTTGTTCTTAGCTTGAGCGTCAACGAGGCCTTCGACTTCATCTAGTGGGGGAGGATTGTCACGCCCCCATTCTCACAAGGCGTGAACGGGCCGAGGCCCGAAAGGAGGCTTTTGAGAAGCCTCCTCAGTGCGCTCATAGCGCACACTGTTCAGACAAGCAGCACGAAAAATGGGACAGGGCATTCGAACAGAAGTCCAAGAAGTTTGGAGCAATGTCGGAAAGCCTCGTGGGCCATCGACGAGATGGGCCTCCCCGCATGGGCCAACAGGTGGCTGGGCCGCACAACGATGGCTGGGCCGCACAACGATGGCTGAGCCATCATCGAGGCTGGGCCGCACAAAAGGCCAGGTCCAACTCGGAGTTAGGCCAAAGCGCGCGCAGAGATGGTTAACAAATGCGCTTTCGAGAATCCACCAAAATCGCAGATTTAGCAGGATCCGACGTGCCAACTGGAGATAAGGCGCGCCTAGCTGGCGTAGATCTGGATAAGATCTACGCAGCGCATGTAGATGGGCTGGGCCGAGTGACACACTTCGACCAATTAGAAGGCGACACGTGTTGCCTTATTAAACTATTGGCCGCACAAGCCTTCTCATTGCGTCTGCTTATTTGGGTTTTCGGCTCATTTCAGCAACGTTAGTTGGTTTCTTTACAAGCAACCCACTACTCAGTATTAGCTGCCCCTTGCGGACCCTTTCAGTAGGCGTCATCGATGGATGCACGGCGAACGTAGAAGCTATGAACGCGTCCCTCCGAGTAATCTCGTCCAATGCTTGTTGGCGTTGCACGAGACCCACTATGGAGGTGTGCGTTCATTTTGTGGCTTGTTGCCTCGGATGTAGAAAGCAAATGTAATTGTTCTTGTGCTCTCTTGGAGGGCTTTAAGAGCGATGCAAAAATAAGACCCTTGCAGCCTCAACACGACTGTGATTGCTTGCCTAGTACGTTGTGGTCGCCTTTGGCGGCTGCAAGGCCGTAAGGCCAACTAGCAGCGAGCTGGCAAGCCGCTAAGGGGAGGAGCTGGGCCTTCCCGCACACACCAGTCAGCTAGGCCCATCGGCCAGCGGTGCGCGCAAAGACAGTGGGCCGCTCGCGGCAGCAGGCCACACAGGCCAAGTAGGCCCAACAAGCGAAGCGATATGAGGAGCTGATTGTGGCAACCTCTCAGCAAGCGCAGCTCCTTAATGGAACTGCCGCACTTCATTGAATGAAGTGGAGTTCGAGCTGGTGTTCAGATGGGGCGATGGGGCGCCACATCATCTCATTAACTATCGGCAGCTAGGGCGCAACCCGTTCACTGAACTGGCAGAACGGCGCGTTGCGAACAGCCACGACGCCCAACAGTCGCCTGGTGGGCACATTCAATGTGCCACGTGGGAAACCAAGGCGTGCCAACAGAAGTGTCACGATGGTTGGCGCACCAGGCTAACCAGAGAGTTCGGGGCACAACCAAATGGCGCATGGCCCTAATGTAAGCAGCGGGCGCGACGAAGCGACGCGACGGTTGGGGCAACGGCACGTCTGGGGCACCGTCGGCCAGATTAGCTACACAACACTTATGTCTAGTTAGGGCATTCATTCGAAAGTAGAGTGAACTCTTAGCATTGTGGTGATCCTCGAGAGTTATCCTTTTAGTGAAAGAAAAGGTTGGGAGGGGTCCTCCTGTAAACACTTTGTCTTTGAGTGTGTGAGATGATCTGATCCTAATTCCGCAAGTAGGCTGGTCAGAGTGGTGCCCTCCGACGCCGTGCACTTCCAAATTTGTGAAACAAATTTTTGGAGTGTAACAGTTGGTATCAGAGCGCAGCTTGCGTTCATCATTGCCTAAGTTGGAAGGAATTCTTGCAATCTGGTTATGGAAGATACAATTGCAAGGATCACCCGTTTCAAAAGCTTCACGGGTGTTGCCGATGTCACTACCGAGGAAATGCCATTACTAGTTCAAGTGCGCCTTTTGAGAAAGGATCTTGCTAACTTTCAAGCTGCCGTCGGAGCTAACTCCTTAGCTATCGAGCAATTGGTGCAAGACTCAATTACTCGAGTGGATTCAAATCTTGCGTGGCTAAGTCAAGATGCCGTGGGTGGGACGAGTTAGCGGCTAGGCCTCTTGGCCAAGCCATATAAAGTTCCAAAACCGAAGCCATTCAATGGAACCTGAAACGCAAAGGAGTTAGAGAACTTCATTTGGGACGTTGAACAATATTTCTCAACTACCTCAATTGAAGAAGAGAACCAGGTCTTAATTACAAGCATGTATCTTACCGAAGATGCTAAATTGTGGTGGCGGCGGCACATCTATCGGATCCTTTGAGGAAATGAAAAAGGAGCTAAAGGATCGATTCCTACCACAAAACGCAGAGTGGCTGGCGAAAGACTCCTTGAGGAAACTCAAACAGACCGGTTCTGTGAGGGACTATGTTCGAGATTACATCTCCATAATCTTTGATATAAGAGACATGCATGAGAGTGATAAACTCTTTAATTTCATGGCGGGATTGCAGCCGTGGGTGCCATCTGCGGTGCCACAATGTCCGAGATGTACAAGTTGTCATCGCCATTGCCGAGAGTCTAGTAGACTATAAAGCACTTAATGCTGCTGACAAAAAGAAGACTAAAGATGAGGCCCGAGCTAGAAAGCAAGCCAAGTCTGATCGAAAATCAAAGAAAGTTGAGACCAAAACCAAATCCAAGGGCCTGATCAACCCCGAAAGAAGAGAGATTCAAGTTGCTTCTTGTGCGGTGGACCCTATTTTGCTCGGGAGTGTTCGAACAATGGGAAGGTGTCCACCATTCAGACAAGGGAAGAAGAAAATTCCGACGAAGGGGAACCGTGGGTCAACCCCATCCGGCTCATCAATGATCTCACTAGTGCCAAGTCATCGGCACCAAGCGGGTGCGGTCTCATGTATGTCGATGTAACCATCCGTGGCAAAAAGGTCGAGCTATGTTGGATATGGGCGCCACAAATAATTTCATATCGGAAGGGAAGTCGAAGAGCTTGGACTTGTCACTACCAAAAGTTCGAGCACTATCAAGGTCGTGAATTTTAATGCTCAACAAGTGAAAGGTGTGACAAATCCCGTGATTCAAATGGGCGAGTGGCGAGCTAAATGTGCCCTCATGGTGGTGCCCCTTGACGATTTTCATCTAATCCTCGAATTAGAGTTTGTCTGACAAGCTAAAGTTTACATCTTGCCACATCTTGGACTTCTAATCATCCAAGATGAGAATTGCCTGTGCGCAATGAAAACCGAGACAAGAGGGAAGGGCATCATCAATCAGCTCTTCAATTAAAGGCGGATTTGAAAAAAGGTGAAACAACGTTCTTGGCAACCCTTCGAGAAGTCAAGGAGGAGCAAACCCAAGTTGTGCCTAGTCAAGTACTTAAAGTGCTTGAATTGTATGAGGATGTTATGTCAAGTGAGCTGCCAAAGAAGCTCCCTCCGATTCTTGCGGGAAGCTCCAAGAGTTTGATGATCCAAAATCTTCTCGATTTTCTTTTGAAGTTCAATTCTTACACCCGGGGGTGCTTGTTGTAGCTGGATCCTTTGTCCTTCATGAAAGGGCTTTAGGAAACTCACGTGGAAGGTAGGGTGTACATTCAACCTTTCAGGTAGTTGCAACTTGTAGGCAACTATCCCAATTCTTTTGGACACTACAAAGGGTCGCTCATATCGTGGAAGAAGACCCTTATGGAATCTTCGGTCAGTTACTTTCTTCCAAATTTGTGGAGTTAGCTTTAAGAGAACTTGATCTCCCTCCTTGAACTCTACTTTCCTTCTTTTTCCATCTGCATATTTCTTCATCCTTTTTTGGGCCTTAGCTAGGCTATATTTCGCTTGCTCCAAGAGCTCGGTTCGATCACGCCCAAAATGATAAGCTGCTGGACAAGGACCTTGGGCCTTGCTGCTTGCAATCTCGAATGGCGTGATCAGTTGAAATCCAAAGACTAGCTCGGCCGGGCTCAATTCGGCTGAAGACCAATGCATGTTGAGGAAAATTAGGCCGCATCAAGCAACTCCAACCAATTGCGTTGGCTAGCTGAAACGTAGTGCCTTAAGTATTCTTCTAGTAGGCCATTAAGTCTTTCGGTTTGACCATCCGTTTGAGGGTGGTTGGCCATAGAGAATTTTGGCTCCGTTCCCAGTATATTGAATAGAGTGGTCCAGAACTTGCCCGTAAACCTTGCGTCACGGTCACTTATAATCTCCTTTGGTAGACCAAAGATTTTCACCACTCCCTTGTGAAAGTATTCGGCTGCCTCTTGAGCCGTGCAATTTTTAGGGACTCCCATGAAGATTGCATACTTAGACAACTGGTCTACGACAACCATAATGGTGCCTAGATCCCCGATTGATGGCATACCCGTGATGAAGTCCATTGACAAGGACTCCCATGGTCTCTCGGGGACGGGCAAAGGTTGGACCTCACCACCTTCTTTCTTTCTCTCCATTTTGTCCACTTGGCAAACAAGACAAGTCTTCATGTAGAGCTCCACATCTTGAGCATCTTGGGCCAATCATAGTCTCGCCCAATTAGTGCCATCATTCTTTCCATGCCCAGGTGCCCAGCCCACCGTGTGTCATGGTTCTCTTTCAACAGTAGCTGGCGGACATTGCCCCGACTCGGCACAAACAGCGTGTTTCCTCGAGCCTGCAGCAGCCCATCATCCAGCCAATAGCGGCGGACAAGCCTATCTTGAGCGTAGCTTGGTGGGGGCGGCCCAAGCCGTGATTGCCTCCTCCTTCCTTTGGTCCATTCGGATCTACCCTTCCGAATATATTGTCCGAGAAACTTTATCTCCTTGGTTCCGAATTCACACTTCTCATTCTTAATATACAAAGAATGCAGCCGCAACTTATCAAGCACCAGCTTCAAGTGTTGAGTATGCTCCTCAAGTGATGCACTACAGATAACTATATCATTGAGATACACAACCACAAACCGGTCCAAAAACTCATATAGCACTTCATTCATTAAATTAAAGAAGGTTGCGAGTGCATTCCTCAAGCCAGAGGGCATGAGTAGAAACTCTTGTGTTCCCGCTCCAACCACGCCTTCTTGAATCTCTGTCTTAAGTCCTCGTATAAAGTGACGTACCTTGTGCTTATTACTCTCCACCATGTGAGGGGCAAACCGCGACAACGCTTCAAACTTACGTACATACTCAGAAACTGATTCTTCCTGTTGTAGCTCAACAAATTCTACAAACTTCTTTGTCATTGTTGTACGGTTGAAATATTTCTCATAAAAGATTTTCTTGAATTCTGCCCAAGTCATTACAGTCACATCCTTAGTTATCTTGACTGAGTCCCACCAAAATCTCGCGTCCTTGACCAACATAAAAGCCGCAGATGCTACCATTTCTTCTTCCTTTATCTTAGCATAGGTCAACATGTCTTCCATGGTCCTAAACCATTCCTCAGCGCTATCTGGATCAGTAATATTCCCATCAAATTGAGGTGGACGTAATCGCCGAAGTTTCTCCCAACTTACATCCGGCTGCTCGGCTACGCGTTGTTCCGCCACTCGCTCATTTCCACGCACTATGATTTCTATCAACTTCTCCAAATTTGTGGCATGTTGTTCCAATTGGCGCGATTGTTGTTCCACTAAACGTGACTGTTGTTCCACTAACGAAAACAACCGAGTAATTGTTTCATCTGCACCACTCGTATCTCCTACTTGCCCAACCTTTTGTCGTCCTCTAACCATGATACCTTATACCGCAAAATAAAATAATTATACGTTAGGAAAATTAAATTAAATAACTTACTTGCAGTTGATGGAGTATTTCCACGTCGAAGCTCGTGCTGGTAGGCATTTACAAATTTATTTTTTTTTTTTTTTTTTTTTTTTTTTTTTTTTTTTAAACGTCGTTAATTGGGGTAAAACAATCTAAACACAGTTCAATTTTAAAACACAGTGGAGCAATTTAAAACACGTTTACCATTGAAAACGCAGTTAAGCAAATCTTAGTTTTAAAAACGATAATCAGAGCCACAAAAATCGTTTTTAAAATATTTGCTCTGATACCAACTGTAACGACCCGACTTTTTAAATCCTTTTAAAAATACGTGAAATTTAAAATTTTGAAAATCTTTTTCAGAGTGCGCCTTAAAGTCGGACGCTACCAAACCTTTTCGTTAAATTCGTTGTATAAAATTCTTTAATTAATAAATATGCGGAAGCGTAAATAAATTTTTCTTTGAAACTTAGCGGAAGCGTAAATGATTTGTTTAAAACAAATAATAACAATTAATAAAATATTACTTTAAAATTACAGCTCTTTCCTCTTTACTTTAATTTGCCAACCAGCTGCAAGTTTCGCCCATGCAAATCCTTCATCAGCTGCTCTTACACATGTTCGTCATTTTTCCTACATCGCAAGTCGTAAGTTATGAGCCTAATGCCCAGTAAGTGATAATACCTATCATGCTACTATATGCTCAAGTTGTACATTTTTAAATCATCGTTTCTCTTCTTTTTCTCATCTTCTTATCTTTTACGTCTTAACCATCGTTCTTGTCAATCCATTACATTTAATTCGTCATTGTTATCTTTTCGTCTTATTTGTCATTTCGTCATTTACGTTTTATTCATCGTTTTCATCTTTTTCATCGTTTTCGTCTTTTACGTTTTATTCATCATTTTCATCTTTTACCTCCGATATAGCAGCGATGGCATAATCCGAAAGCTTACTAATCATTGGTCGTTATGTCCTAGTAAATCAAAGGACCTTTGCAATCTCACGTCATATTGTTGCCTTTTTCTTTTTCTTTCACTTATTTATAACTTATTATTCGTTTATTATTTGATTCGTTTAGTGTTCGTTCTTTATCGTTGTCTTCGTTCGGTTAATACTTTTTATGACTTATGATTCGTATGTTAATCGTATCGTTTCGTTTGTTGTTCGTGAATGCATACAAACTTCTGAAAGCATAAATAAACATCGAAACGTGCTATGAAATCGGTAAACAACGAAACGTGCATTTAAGTACTGTAAACAATGAAACATGCTTTTAAAGCTGTAAACAATTAAACATGCTGTAAAAACTATAAACAACGAAGCATGCTAGGAAAGCAGTAAGCAACGAAACATACATCTCTTAAACTTGCGATGTAGGGTCCGAAGACCAAAACACATGCATATCACTTACCTCGTTCCTTACTGCGTTCAATGCTTAAGCTAACTTTTCGTCTTCTTAATACCTTCATAATTGATAACATTTAATCATTAGTTTAGTCAATTAATTAACTAATTAATTTCATCTACTTTTCCAATCGTTACTCCTTATATGTCGCTTATTAAAGTTTCCTAAACAAACTGCTTAATTAATAATAACTCAATCTAATAGTTTTAATTCTAATTATCAATGGTTGGAGACACAAAACCAAAGCTAATAGTTAACAATTTTATATCCAAGCAATTAAAACAAACTCTCCTTACTTAACATAAGTTCTCATAATATTCAAGAAACATTTTAATCGTAATACAATATGCATAAATTAATCTAATTGACATACCCAACATTCACGATCGAATATAAAGTTCTTAACAAAACATACTTACCACGCAATAGAATATTCATCCAAGCCCAAGGGACTTAATCCTTTATCTTCTTCCTTTAATATTATCTGAGTCTAAACTTATCAATTAATCCAAAGCAGTAATTCATACCTTTGATAGTTCAAGACCAGCTACGTAATAAATCACATGACAAGATTCTCAACAGAACCAACCCCCACCGAACAATTTGAATCAACCAAGTAGTAACAGTTATAGGAGGTCAAACATGCTTCAGTAAATAAAACAGCAGATCAATTTCCATAAGGGAGTCCAACACTGCTACACAAAAGCATCCGAATCCACAGGTTATTGATTTCCAACAAATCATCCAAACCATGATCAAAATGACAAGAACAGAATACCCACATCCAAAATTGAAAATACAGAGAAAGAAGTTCTCACCACGAAGATCCGAGGCAACAATTCTACCCTCTCCTGCTTCTTCTTCTTCTACTCTGTCTCTCATGATCTCTTGATCTATCTCGCAGAGGCGGCCTCCCCCTTCACGGTATATATACACAAATTACAAAATTTGAAACGCTGAACATGTTATCCCACGATTCCAGTGATCCATGCGGATTTTTCGGCCACAACCATTCATTCAATCCTTCCATCTGGACCACTTAGTCATCCTTCAACAGACAGAAACCAACCCTTGATGGGCCGATCAGTTCGGGTATCCAAAGCAGCTGGGTCAGAGGCCTCGATCACGACCCAAGCACTGCCCCAGATCAAGCGGGACCCGAACGCTTCCAAATCGACGCCGGAAATCGACCCCTGCCCAGCTCCGAGAAACGCCGTCACGGTCGCGCGTCGCCAGCCATTGCCTCGCCGTCGCCAATCGGTCGTCAGAAACGCCACGCCATGGGAGCTCCGATTCGTCGCACAAATTGTCGAGTCTGTGCCCTAGATCCGCGTTCGCGGACGACGCCAACAGACCACCGCACGCCGGTTGTCATCGCCGTCGCACAACCAAGCCCAAGCCCGAGCGTCGCCCGAAGCTCCCTCTTCTCTTCTTCCGTCGCGCCATCTCTCCCTTTCCCCTATTTCTCTTCTCAATTTTGTTCTTCAGCAACATTCCCCCATTTTTTTTTGTTTTATTTTTAATCAATTATTTCTTTTTATTTTAATTATAATTAATCCCCTTATTTAATCTAATTCCATCTTAAACCTCAAACTATTTAATTACATATTAAGTATAACCATAGTGCACTAATTTAAATCACTTCACCCAATTAAAGTCCTTTTAATAATTTAATCAAATTTTTCATTTAATTAAATTATTCTTAACCCAATTTTCAATTCTCAATTTAGTCTAAGTATTACTTAACGATTATGATTGACAATTACGTCCTTGGTAATACCCCGATAATTGTCCAATTAATTCTAAAATCTCCAATCTCACTTCAATTGTCTTTATTAAATTCTATATAAAAGTTCGGGGTATTACAATCTGTTGGAACTAATATTAGTTGGAAATATGCCCTGTTTATTGGATTTTTGGGAATTGTATGTTGGGGATTGTCTCTGCATGTCCACCTTCAATGTGTTGTTTAGTAGTTAGATATATTTTCTTATTGGGTTTGTTGGTCACTATGGGAAAATAGTAATTAATTAAAGGAAGATTTTGTAGTAAAAAGGAAGTGTTAGACTGATGTTTTAGATCAACATGTTAGATTATTATTCTCTGTTCTTGTGATAAGCTTTGGTTTGTCGTATGCCTAGGATTAATGTTTCGTGTGTTGTTGGTCTAAAGCATGTTAAGTTTAATATTCTAAATGGATTGTTGGACGTGGAAACATGTTGGATTGATATTCTGGATTGATTGTTGAATGTTTATTGCTGTGATTGATTTTCAGATTAGCTTTTAGTTGTTTGTCTGGGATGATTTATCTAATGTCGTGTTATTGAGATAAAAAGGATAGATAAATGTGCTCTGTTGATTATCGTCTGAACAACTGTAAATATATAGGATTCGCAATTATTATCATTAAACAATTGTTACTGTACGGTATTGTGAAGTAAATCCTCTATATTATTAGGTCACATTGATGGAATGAGCAACTGTTGTGGGTTGTTGTTATCCCGTTGCACATGTTAAGATTTGTAGAATTGTTATTGCGAGGTTGCTAAGTAATTAAGTTGACTAATGAGATTTGTTAAGCATTAAAAATTATGGAAATTCAGTGATTGTTATTAATGAATAAATATCGGTTAAATTGGATAATTGTGATTTAAGGGAAATGATATAAATTAAAGTTATTCGCTTATTGACCTTGGAATTAATGAAGATAAATTAATAGAAATTCTTTAAGCAATAATTAAATTATTAAATAATAAATGAGGAATAACGATATCAAAGTTAAGATTTATGATTGATAAAAATATTAATAAATAAATGATAATTATTTTGAAGGTATAAAAGGGAAGAATGACAACATTAATTTCTGAACCGCGCTAAGGATGCTAGGTAAGTGATACGCATATGCTTTGGTCCTTAGGGCCCTACATCGCAAGAATAGGAGATGCATGTTTCGGTGTTTACAGTTTTAAATAACATGTTTCAGTATTTACAGTTTTAAATAACTTGTTTCGTTGTTTATTGTTTTTATAAGCATGTCTACAATTTATAAGCATGATCTGTGAATTGTATGTTGGTTGTTTTATTAAATTCCTCTAATAGAGAATGTATGCATTCACGAGCATCATGCATCATAGTTTTCAAAAGATACAAAAATGGTTTTCATGCATACTTTTGAAAAGGAAACAAAGAAGAAACAAGACGATTACAAAATGACAAGAAGAAAACAAAGAAGAACGAGACGGTTGTGAAACGTAAAGAAATAAACGTAAATGAGTGTGACGAGATGTGAGGTTGGGTTAGCCGCCCATCCTCATCAAGTTTAGACATCTCTAACACTTTCAAGATAAAGATAAACATAATCGGGGTCGTCTGGGGATGTAAGGTTGAGTTAGTCGCTCTTTCTCGTCAAGTTTAGACATCTCCAACGCCTTTCAAGATCAAGACAACACCAAACATAAACGAGATCGTTTGAGGATGTGACGTTGAGTTGACTGCTACTCCTCGTCAAGTTTAGACATCTCCAATGCCTTTCAAGATTAAGACAACCATAAACATAAACAGGGTTGTCTAGAGATGTGAGGTTGAGTTGGCTGGTCCTCCTCATCAAGTTTAGACATCTCCAACTCCTTTCAAGATAAAGTTAAGATAAAAATAAACCGGGTCGTCTAGGGATGTGAGGTTCTCCTCGTCAAGTTTAGACATCTCCAACGTCTTTCAAGATAAAGTAAAGTAACAATCAAGTAAAGAAATGAACAGTAAAGTAAAGTCAAGATAAAGCAAAGTTAAGATCAAGAAAACGGTAAAAGAAAAGAGAGAAAGAAGATAAACAGAAATAGAAAACGAAAAGAGATTTAAAAGTTGCATGACATTTGCATCATATCTTTTATTTTATATCACTTACTGAGCATTAGGCTCATTAGTTAAGTCTTGCAATGTAGGTACACGCACAGGTGAACAGGCTAAGACGCAGTCGATGAAGGATTTGCACGGGTGGATCTTGTGGCTGGTTAGGCTAAAGAGATTTAAAGAAAGATGGTTTGTAAAAGAATTAAATGGAATTGATTGCGAAGGTTTTGTAAATTAATTAATATTCTTTAATACTTTATTTTAATTCCGCTGTGTTTCATAAAAAGGATTTTATTACTTCTACTGCAATGGATAAATGTTTTAAGTAAAGAGTTTTAATAATCGTGTTTTATAAAGGAAAAATACTATGACATTTTCATAAAAAGAAAAGTTTTAAATTTTACACAATTTTTTTAAAAGTAAATAAAAATCGGGTGGTTACAAGGCTAATTACTTTGCTTAACTAACAATTAGACTTGCTGAATTTCTAATTAATAGTTTGTTGTTACAAGTATTAATACAAGTGGCTAAGATTAAGAGTTGTGTTAATTAAGCATGCTTATTTATTCTTTTTATATCTTAGTTTATCAATACCAGATTTACACAAAGGTATTAAGCCTACAGAAATAAGGGTAGCAGGGAAATATATGCATAGGGAAATAACAACAGAGGCATTTAATTAAACAGCAAGTAAATAGACAGTAAGCATTCCTCATTTGACTTATAAACCATTCATCACCTTCTTGCATTCAGCCTCTCATTATCAAACAAGGCATTTGAATCACAGTATAGTTACTAAAACAAAGCAATTCAACAAAGTGAAATATCACAGAGCTAAACCAAAATCTACAGAATACTAACAAATCTATACTATCAACAACATGAAGCATTTAGTCACAGCACTAACAACAAGGGAATCACTGTCACGACCCGAAGACGGGCCTAACAGAACCGCCGGGTCAGGCGACCCGATCCTCATAGAGAACCCGATCACCCAGCCCAAGGCGTGAGTTTTCGCGGAAGACTTATAATATTTAATTCGGCCCAAGGTAATATGGGCCTAGGTCCGAGTAGGGATCACGAGAAGATAACAGTGCATAAATTAAAATACAATCCAAGTACTGTGCAACAAATCAAAAACCAACTGTGTTTAAGGTTTACAGACCAAATGTAAATATTCTCACCAAGTAATGATAAACACCACAAATGTAAATAACAGAACACTTCAGCTCCTAATCCTCAGCTGCTCTTGCCTTTACCTGAAGTTTTGGGGGAGGAGTCGTTTGGGGTGAGTGACTAACTCAGTAAAGTATGGCTATACTAAATGCACCTCATGCAAAACTGGTTTTGTACATTTTTCGAGAACAAGGTTATGTCTCATTCTACCGTACATGGATTTTTAAAATCACTTTAAAACTCTTTATCATTTTACCAAACCGACCCAAGGGCCGTCGATGAGGCTTTTATTAAAAATCTTGCTGTATACATAGACAGCTATACCTCGTAAAATAAGCCATCATCGTTTTCAAATTTGAAAACGTCGTCAGTGAAAAGGGGTGGTCACTCATGGACTCACCCGCCACACAACATAGAAGAGGTGGTCACCCGTCGATAACAACACCTTATGAGGCAGGAATAATGACGACGATCCGAAGATTCCGTACGTCACCCGAGTTGCCGGCGCACCTGGCTGCACGACACAACTCGTATAATCGTATAATCGTATAATCAAATAAAACGGATACAGTTGCTCGCTATATGTGGACTTAGGATAAACAAGTCTCAGCGATTGACAACCGTCTGATCCGTGGGACAAATCCTGGCCAGGTTTAGGGGCTTGCGACCCAAGGAGGTGTCATCACCCTCCCATACGAGGTTTACGACTTTCAGGAGTTTCAACCTGAGGACACGTCACCAATGCCCTACCTATAATTTTCGCACGTCAAACAATCAACCTTCACGCAGCAGAAGGTATCAAAGGGGATGGCGGATCCATCCCTCAACATGGGCACAATAAATCTCAAACCATGTACGGAATTTAAACTTGAGAAAACATACTACTAATAAAAATGGACGTGCTGTCGAACAGTCCCCGTCATTTTTTTCAAGTGTGGTATTCCACAAAATAATTATTTTGGAAAACAGGATAGGTTGCAATGTAACGCAAGAGGTATAGAAATCCCTACCTCGACGACGGTCTGCCTTACCAACCAGAGCAACCAATTACGCAAGAATCGTATCACACTCGCTGAAATTGACCAAGCCTGACAAATGTATAAACGCGAGAATATCATAATTAAATTCTAGGAAAATAAGCGAGGGTCTCATACAAAGACCAACCAACTTGCAAAGAATTCCAATAAAGTTTCCAACTTTATCTAACAATATTTCTTAAACTCATAATCCAAATCACGAACACCTACACGGCTTTAAAAATCAAAAGTCTCATTCCTTTAACATTGATAGATTCCATTTCAACCATTACAGAAATTAGGACCAAGGTGCAGTTCATACTCGTTGAATTGCTAACCTTCAATTACAACTAAATCTATCATTCAAAATAACAATCCAAGTTAGAATCTCCAAATCCAGATTTCGACAGAACAATACAATGTAGCTTCCAATTCAACTATACAAGCGATTCGAGTATGTATAATGTAACAATAACTATCAGCTTCTCAACCTTATCCTAACTTATCCTTTTATTCAGCAACCCATAACAATTTAAATCTATCCATGGTATTCAACTCAACAGTGCTTAAAACCCAAACATATGACACTTTAACAAAACACAAATCACTTTGCATGAATATTACTTTCTGCAAATTTAAGCCTAACGAATCCAAGCAATATTCAGATATTTATCACTAATTCAGAAACCACTTTATCAGCTTTAGCCCAATCAATAGGTTAGAACAAGATTTACATCCATTTCCGAAGCAAGAATCCAACTAAACTTTTCACACTCAATAGACCACAATCACAATGCACTACTTATCCAAAAGAGGGATTCGACAATAGCACTTTCCTACGACATTATTTCATCAAATTAGTTTAATGCAGAGATCATTCAGTTCTACAACGAAACAGAGCCACTAACAACAAATCCCTCCTAATCAGAAACAAATCACATTCAAGACCAAATATCGGAATGAAATATCCAACTCACCCAATAGAACAAAACAAAACCAAGTGTTCTGTTCTCGCCAGAATCAGATCCAGAGTTGCCCTCGCCGGAGAATGTTCGTCCGGGACCTTTCGATCGATCGCTGTAAACCCACAACATAAATCAACCAGCGACATCACCAATCTAAACTTAAATACGGAGTAAAACTCGGATCGAAAAATCTCACCCACCGAACAGAGTCGGAATTGTCGCCGGAATCGAAAAACAGGTTCGGCCTCAGAGCTCCCGTCACCAATCCGAACTCGTCACTGCCGGAGTCGGAAAAATGGGTTCGATTTTCAGAACTCCTGTCACGGATCCGAGATCGCCGCTCGCCGGAATCGGAGGAACACACTCGGGTTGAGCTGTTCCGTCGCCGGCGTCGCTCGGATCGGAAGCCCGCGGCCACCGGCGCCGTTCTTCGCCTGCTCGGAAGTCGACCGTCCACGACCGACATCGTCGCAGCGCCGTTCGTCATTTGCAGCCCTCGCGCGGTCGCCATCCGCCATTTTCCAGTCGCGGTTTCGTCCTTCCGCGAGCGACTGCCACTGCCGTCGCCGTCGGGAGTCGCTGGTTCGTTGGTCGCCGGCGTCCGGCGTCCCTCTTCGCCGTTCGCCCTCTCTCCCTCCTTCGATTTCTCTCTTCCTCTTCTCGGTCGGTGGAGTGATTTTGGGGGAAGAGGGAAATTAGGTTTTCCTCTTCTCCCGATTCTAAATTTTTTTTTTTTTTTAACAACTTAAACCCTGAACTTTACTGGTTCAAGGGCTTTGGGCGAGATTTTTTCCCCCTCTTCTCAATCCCTTTTCCTATTTCAATTATTCTAACTCATTTATTTCCTTTATCCAATAATTCCCTAATTTCTTTTCCCAATTCAAATAAATGTATATAAATCAATTATACACATTATATATCACATAGGCTATTCAAATTCTCAATTTAATCCAAACATCATCTAACGATGTTATAGATCCAATTTAACTGTCCAATTTCGTTCATTAATTGGATTCTTTATTCGAAAAAATTTCAACTTCACCGATTTTGACCAATTGACCAAAATTGCATTCGTGGCCGCTACACGACAATTCGGTCAACTTCAACGCCATGACCGATTTTCAACGCGAAAAATTTACATGTGAAATTTCTTATTTAAAAATTTCACGGCTTTTACAATCACCTACAGAGTATCTACGCAATATCAACAAAGAAATCGACTCCACTCACGCACACTATGTGAAACCCGAGAATTTTCAAGATAGTGAATTTCATGTGTAAATTTTTCGCGTTAAAATGGGTCATAACGTAGAAAAGTTGACTCGAATTGTCGTGCAGCGATTATTTGTGAAATTTTGATCAAAGGGACAAATAAGTGGAATTGGAAATTTCTTAACTGAAAATTTATTAAGGAAACGAAGTGGAGATAGTGGCGGCAAAAATGAAAATGAGGGGAAAATTAGATTAAATAATGGAAGTTTATATCAAAGAAATGATGATTTAAGAAATTAAAAAGGAAGAATTAAAAGAAGAAGGAAACAAGGCGGCAGACTTATGAAGGAAAAGAAAAATGATTAAATAAAAGGCTTTGGAGAATAAAGAAGGAAAAGGGGCGAAGCATCAGTTTTGCTAAAAACAAAAAGGTGAATAGGGTATCCCAATTTTGGCTTTCTGTTCTCCGTCAGCCGACAAAAGCACTTGGAGAGGGAGAGAAAGAGGCCACTCGGCCGAGAAGAGAAATCGAGAGAGGAGCTTTGACGTTCGCGGGAGGAGAATGACCAAGTTGAGCCGACGATTCCGGCTGGAAGGCGAGCAGCGACTGGGCGGCGACAGAACAGCAGCTCGCGAGCGTCGTTCGGGAGAGAAAAACCTGAACGTTCCAAGCGAGAGACGGCCGAGGGCGCTCCGATGAAGCAGAACGGTCTGGACGTTGAGAAACAAGGCTGAAAAGCTCCATTCCTCCGATTTTGGGACTCCGGCAGTTTTGGCCGAGAGAGAGAGGCTAAGCAGTGGAGGAAAATCAGCTTCCTCCATTTTCTGGCGAGGTTGAGCTGTCTGGACGGCGATGACAGCCGAGGAGCTCCATTTCCTCCGATTGAGGTAAGAAAATGCAGAGTGATTTTTAGTCTCTCGGCCTGATTGTTTCTCCGTTCTTACTTCTGGTTTTGATTTCAAAATAGGATGATATAATTTCCTCTGTTTCATTTCGAGATTATTGATGAAAATGCCGATGATATTACTCTAATCTTTGCTTGGTTCTGGTTTGGTTCTGCTTTGCATTGGCTATTGTTGATTTAGTTTGAAATTGGGTATTGTTTTGGTTATGCCGAGAGAGGAGTAAGGTTCTGCAAATTTGGGTTGTTACAGTTTTGATGGAAAAGCCGTAAGCTGGGATTGTTTCCATTTCAGTTTTGTTGTGTTTAATTCCTGCTGTTGGGTGCTAAGTTAGTTTGGTTACTGCCTTATGGATGAGGACTAAACTATGTTAAGTGAGTTTTATTTTCTTATTCTGCGACTGCATTATTAGACAGTGTTGGGAACTGTGCTTGTTGATTCAGACTCTATTGAGTGTTCGTATGTTAGTGGGGTTTATATTAAGGGAAAATGACAAATCAAACATCGTGATTTTCGGTCAATGACAAGTCAACCACTGTGATATATTTGCTAACAAGTTAACTACTAACGTATGAGAAATTGACAAATCCAACATCGCACTCAAGTTAACCAAGGCAAAACTGACTGGACGCCGCGGCGTCCAGGCAAACAAACCTGGACGTCGCGGTGTCCAGGCGTGGTGTCCAGGCAAAAAGGCCTGGACACCGTAGCGTCTCTGGAACTCTCTATTTGTCATGCATGGCGTTCTCGATCAATTGTGTTTCATGGTTACTTCGAATTCGTTATGTATATGTTTTACGAATGCAATGTTTTTATTGGTTTTTTGACCTATGCACCTTCAAACTAGCATAACTTCTGCTACAAGTATCAGAATTGAACGCAGGAGGTATCAAATCAAAGCTCTCTCAGAGCTCTATAATCGTCATCGGGTAAACCCCATGACCGCCTTTCTCAGCCCCAAAATCAATCGTTTAAGCCCTCAAATTTGCGATCAAACAAATGTTTGGTCTGGAAAAATGTTTGATCGCAAATTTGAGGGATTAAACGATTGATTTTGGGGCTGAGAAAGGCGGTCATGGGGTTTACCCGATGACGATTATAGAGCTCTGAGAGAGCTTTGATTTGATACCTCCTGCGTTCAATTCTGATATTTGTAGCAGAAGTTATGCTAGTTTGAAGGTGCAGAGGTCAAAAAACCAATAAAAACATTGCATTCGTAAAACATATACATAATGAATTCGAAGTAACCATGAAACACAATTGATCGAGAACGCCATGCATGACAAATAGAGAGTTCTAGAAATGCCATGCGGTGTCCAGGCAATTTTTGCCTGCGGTGTCCAGGCAAAAATTGCCTGGAGACTGCGGCTTCCAGGAAAAAATTGCATGGACACCGCAGCGTCCAAGCCAAAATTGGCGTACCCTCAGTTTTTTTTTCTCATAGCGATGGTGGATTTGTCATTTTAGCATACGTGGATGGTTAAATTGTGAGAAAACATACCACAGTGGTTGACTTGTCATTGACCGTAAACCACTATGGTTGAATTGTCATTTTCCCTTATATTAATCAATCGGCTACTGTTTGATGGACATTAGTGAGGCAGATACAATGTGGTTTTGGGAATGCCTCTCTGTTTTCAATTGATGGTTTGAGGGAATGCTATATGGTCATGTTATGTTGATGCTCTCACTTTGCTACTAAAATCCTAAGGGTTGTCTGGGAACTGATAACTATTGAGGATGTTTTCGCTGTTGCAATAATAATTAAGTTGAGGTTCTGTTATAGTTATTCATGCGATAGAGTTGATTTTATTTAAGTTTGAGAGACATTTTGTGATATTGTTAACTGTTTAAATATTGCACAATATGTTGAGGATTGAGTGTTGTTTGGATGATGATCTGTTAGTTTACCAAGTGATACAGTTTAAGAATTTTGTTGGAATTCTTAAATGAGACATGTATATGACGGTTGGGTTCTTAGACCGGTATAGGACCCTTTCATATGTTATTGAGAGCCATTGACAAGAGTGATTGTCCTCTGACATATTGTAGGTTCGAATGAGTTCGTGGATTTCGATCCGGTACCTGAGGTTGCTGCTCCTCTGGATATGAGGAGGACCGCCAACCAGGTAGGGGTTTTATACTGAGTTGTTTTGCACTGCATTGCATAGTTTTCAAAATAAAACCCTATTTTGTGGAATACCACACATGAAAAACCTGACGGAGACTGTTCGACAGCATGTCAACTTTTTATATTATGTATGTACGAAAGTTTTACACGTTTACTTTCGTGCGTCTGATTTCATGGTGTGATATACTAGATATTATTACGGGATTGATAGATCCTCTTGGCACTTTGAACGGTCCAGGCGTCAAAGTATCGGGAGGCTATCCCCGGTACATCTGCTGCGTGGAGATGGTTTGTTTGCGCGCTGTGTGAAATATGAAATCCCCAAAACCTGATCAGGATATGTATCACGGGCGTGTCGTTGACGGAATTTGCTCATGACACCCCAGAAGACGGGTTGGGTCCACGAACTGTCGTCGTTTGGGTATATATCACGGGCATGTCGTTGACGGAATTTGCTCATGACACCCAGGAAGACGGGTCGGGTCTACAGACCGCTGTTATTTTCTCTTCCTCCAGCCTCATGAGGTGCTGCCCGGAAACGGTCGCCGCCTTTCTGTGCGTTTGTTCAGGGGATTCCATGAGTGTTCCTCCTTTTTCACGGATTACAGTTTCTGTGATGAAACACGACGAGGGTATTTTAACATATAGTTGTTTATGTATACTGCCATGCTTTCTAAATATCTCGTCGGGGGCCTTCGGTCCAAGTTTTCTAAAAGAAAAAATGATTTTCAAATGTTTTTGAAAAAAGTGCATATTTCTCGAAACTCATGGTTTTCAAGAAAACAGTAAAACTTGTTTTACATGCGCATTACAATTAGTATAAGTTCTATACTGAGCTTGTCACTCACCCCAATCGACTTATTTTTCCCAGGTTAGAGTTTCGGTTGAAGGCTCTACTGCTATTTAAATTATATTTCATTTCCTTAGTTGAACTCTTATATATTGGTAAGCGTAATAATGGATGACTATAGATTTTAATTTGGATGACTGTAAAAACACTTAACTTGGTTGTTGGATTTTCTGGATTGTATGCACAGTACTTATTTGGATTTAAGGTTTATTATCTTTGCATTATTTATTATTCTCGCAATCACTATATGGACCGTGGCTCATCTTAATGGGTTGCGGCTGGATGTTATTTCAAGTCTTCCGCAATAATTTAACTAGCCTTGGGCTGAGCGGTCGGGTCTTCTACGAAGATTGGGTCGTTTGGTCCGGCGTTTCTGTTCAGCTCCTTTCCGGGTCGTGACACACTATTTGTGGGTAGGATCTTTTCTAGTCAGGACACACTCATTTTCTTACCTAAGTGAAGAACTCAGCTCACTCACAGACATCACTCCAGCGTAGCACCCTCAGGACACGGCAGCCCTCGCTCACAGCAGATCACTCCTCAGCTTTTACCTCACTTCACTCACGTAACACAGAAGGAGAATCACCAGCTCACCAGGACGCTCACGAGCTCAATGAGGAGGCTCTCTCGCAGAAAATGGAAAGTTGAATCATAAAAAAATGGAAGAATGAAAGGAAAAAGTGGCTTATACCTTGGAGAGGGGACAATTTGTAAGTGTAGGGGAGGGAAGAGGGCGGTGTCTACCAGGCGAGGGTGGGGGAAGATCACTTCCTGTTTGAATTTAATGGTTAAATGACAATTTTTCATCATTTTAATCCTAATTTATTCGTAGATCTGGGTTATTTTGGACAACTGTAGACGTGTTACTCTCTTCCGCATAAGTCCGAAAGTCGCTATAACAAAGGCAAATTGTACGTTTGGATGCAAGGTGGCGTTCGCATATAGCATCCGAAAGTGTCATGAAATCAGACAGAGTCAAAACCACCCCATCTGCAAGCATCCACCATCGTCCGAATTCACCATTCGGACGAGGATATAGTTCGCAAATAGAGGCGACTCCCATCCAGAGTCGTTTGCCTAGGCTACTTGGACACGAAACGACGTCCGCAAACCACGTCTGCATCCGTCTGAAAGTGTCCAGGATTTGGACAGATTCAATTCGAACGTAGCCATCCGCGTTCGCGTACGTCCTGACGCATCCAAAACATCACGACACAGGTGAAGTCAGGATGCAAAATCGCGTCCTGAGTTGTCCCAAGGTTCAGGGGCGATGTGAAATGCACTTGCGGACGACACGTCTCATCCGCAAGTCGTCCACAGGCGTCCGAAAACGTCCAGAACAACATTTCCTCACCTTTTTCCAACTTAACCTCCATCCCATAACATTTTCCCCATAAATATACGTCATAAAAATAACAGGTATCAATACGCAATGTAGTGTCCTACTTACCCCATCATTAAATTACATCGCGTATACGGGGAAACGTTATCGAGAATACTCCCTTGACTTAACGATCCGAATACGTCCTTGGTAATACCCCGATTACTTTCCAATTATCATTATTAAAGTCCGATATAAAAGTCAAGGTATTACAAGGGACGTCCGTCTTAAGTGAAGGATGTTCGTTTTGAACTGATGGACGTCTATTTTAAGTTGAAACGACGTTATCTTTGTTTGTTTTAAGCGAGGGACGTTTGTTGTTAGCTGAGGGACATCCGTTTTAAGCTGAAAACAACATCATCTTTGTCCATTTTAAGCGAGGGACGTTCGTCATAGAATGAGGGACGTCCCTCGCTTAAAACGTACATCCGTCAACCTATGACAGACTTCTCTCATTTAAAACGGACGTCTCTCAACTTTTGACGAACATCCCTTGGTGAAAATTGACTAAGAAGACGTTTTCAACTTAAAACCGATGTCATTTAGCTGACAACGGATGTCCCTTGCTTAAACCGGATAAAGATGACGTCGTTTCAGCTTCAAACAGACACCCCTCAATTCAAGATGGAAGTCCCTCGCTTCTGGCAATCTGGATTAACCCTGTTTCTCTCTAGCGGACCAACACACAGAGGAGGGTAGAGGTCTCTAACGAACGTCCTTCACCATAGTAACCTTCAAAATTCATTAATGTTAGATTTTCTTTTCAATCGCAATGGAGAATTTAACATTGGAATTCATTTTTCTTGGAGGACTAAGAGTTTAACATCGACTTTGGAGGTTGACGCCAATGAATGAGATTTGACAGTGTGGGGAAAAGTTTTTAAGGAAAAATGAAAATTTTAGGATAGATTTGGATGGAATTTGACGTTAGAGTGACTGCAGCATTTGTGTCTACAATTTTGGATGGAAAATGCGACGGGAAAGTTTGCTTCGTTCATTTTTCATAGTTTGAGATTTTAGTTGTTTGCAAAAATTCTTCGAGGTTTGTCGTATTTCTTATCCCAAACTATTGGGTTTTTTGTGTTAATTTCCCTAAAAGTAATCTATTTATTTATTATAAAAAATGTTCTATTACATTTGTGATGCGCAAACGATAGGGTTTCAGAAACGATGTGAAAGCCCACACTTCAAAATTTCGTAGAATCTCTAGGAAAATTTCAACTACAACAAAAACAACCTTAATCAATGAATTTCAGCATGATATTTTGACACAACCTTAAGTGATGAGTTATGAAGTAACAATCATAATTTCGTGGGCAAATTCTAAGGGACGACCAAGATATGGCCAAAACGGTGCAGGTCGATGAGAAACTGCGTTGACGATGAATGATGGGCGGTCGTTCAATGTGGATATGTTGATCGACTGGTTGGCTTGGGAAAAAATTGCTAACTTGGCAACTTTTCTATTCCTCCAAAGAATTCCTCCTTGATGAATCAAAAAAAGAATTCTCACCTAGAAGAAAAGTGAGTTTGATTGCAATTTTCGAACTTGTTCAACAATCGAAATTGGCTAAAAGAATTGTAAGAATCCAAAGTTCAAGAAATTCTCACAACACTGAACTCTAGTTTTTCAATTACAAGGATTTCAACAATCCAAGAGAAAGAGAAAATTTTGTCAAAGCTAAAAGAGATTTTTATTCATAAAAAATTAAAAACTTCTAATGAGTTTTGGTGGGGTATAAATAGCCCACCTTAAAAAATAATTCTACTAGGAAAAAGATTGACTCATAGTTATCCCTAACTAACCCTTATCTATCTAATTAAAATTTAAAATAACTTGAATTTAAATGATCTAGGAAAACTTTAAAATAACTTGAATTTAAACTATTTAAAATAACTTTAAAATAACTTGTATTTAAACTAAATAAAAATTTGAATGAATTTGAACTTCATTCTAATTTGAATGAATTCAAATTCGTGATCATTCTTCCTCTTTGGTGGATGCCTCATCAATATGTCAATTAAACATATGTGTTGGCATCCCTTGATCCACTTCATGATGTGTGTCTTCATCTTGGGTCATAGGTTGGACTTCAAATCGAATTGGGCTTCTAATTTGGGTAAGTGAAATCGGGCCTCTTAAACAGAAACGTAGTCATCTATTCGGCAGCCCTTTGGCATAGCACAAGAAGTCAAAATTTAATGAACTACCCTATTCTAAAAGCTTGAGATGTTGTCTACAACCTTTATGAAGAACACTTTTGATATAAGATCTTTAAGATTGTCAAAACCGTCAAATAGTGCTCAAAGGTCGAATCAATGATTTTGCATTTTGTCACAAGTCTTCTAAATTTGTGTTTGATTTTTCACTTATACTTCATCTTAAAGAACTCTATAAGATATTTAGAACTTAAATAGGTGTATTTCATATCTTAGATATATATTCCTCTTCGATCACCTATAAAAGAAACACTAGAATTTTCGTTAGAAAATCTTTTTGTTTGATAATGATTTGAGGGGATCCGTGGCAAATCAATTTGCTTGGTGGAGACATAATTTTTTTTTATTTTATAGAAATAAGACAAAAGTGTATCAATCAAATGTGTATTTGGTATGGACTATACCCATTTGTTCTTGCTTGGAGAGAATAACAAAATGTATAATTACACAAAGTAATGGTTGTTAATGCACTACCAAGGATGATTACACAAAAAGAGTGTAAATTTTTAACATTACCGTACCCATGATACAATGAAGTGTTAATCCTGATTATCCACTCAAGCACTTCACTCAATAGTTAATCCTACGACTTTAACGAAGGACAAAGTCATTTATACTGATTACTTTCTCTAAATTCATTGGCTTAGCTTGCTGATAATGATGGCCATGGCTTAACCTGTCAACCCAAAAGCAATTTGATGTGCATTTTTCTACTTCTCCATAGCACAAGTTTAAATTACCTTGCAGAACTTTACAAGAAGGGAGGGTTGAGCAGCAATTAAATACACCTCGGTCGCCACTAATAAGCCGAGGCATTAGCTGTCGATGGAGGTGTTTTCTTCCGAGGCTGGTAAAGATAAAAGCGTTGTCGAGGAAAAGAAGAAACGGGTAATAGGAAGAAGTGGAGAAATGTTTGGGAAGAAAAGCGAAGGTGGGTGCGACATGGAAATGAGTGAAAAGCGGAGAAAGGGGATAAAATATTTATAAAAACAGAGGGAGTGAGCAAGGCATTGATAGTTTGAGGGGTTGTGGGGATTTATAATAATAATTTGCTAGGAATAATAATAATCATCAAAGTGTCGGTAAGATTGGATTACTATATATGGGAAAATCTATAATGCAATACTGCTCCACCCTTCACCCAGCTATTCTATTGCTAAACAACTCCCCTCTTACAAATGGGGAAGTTTTTTGTCCCATTGACTCCACAATCATGCTTTCCTTAAAAGTATAAACATATTACCTCTCCAGCTATCCCACATAATCTCATCTAAATCTTCATCATAAGTTTTCCCTGCAAAACCTTTAAAAATTCTACTATAACAAAATTATCTGATTTCAATCCAAAACCTTCAACAAAAATACACATGCTTCCATAAAATATCCAAACCCATAATTGAAGGCTGAAATCACAAATGTCACCATTGTTTCAAAATATTTGAGCAATAACTAATCCATAACGACCCCTTATTTACTTTATTTTAAATGTTTAGATTTGAAACACGTTTCCTTAGTAAAACGGGCAGTGGAATACTTTCATTGCGAAAATACATAGAATTTAAAACTTTTCTTTTTGATAAAATCTTTCTAATAGAATAAGAACAAACAAAAAAATTTAAAACAATCATAACATATTACTTAAAATTTGTTCTTAAAACTTTTTATGCAAGTATAAAATAAAAGCTCAAATTTCAACCAAAATAATTTGAACCAGTGAGGGTGAAACATAAATAAGAACAAACAACCCACGTACGAAGATATCCCAAATTCGAAAAAAATTTAGATAAATCAAAAAAATTCTAAAAAAATCAGATGTTATTGCGATAATAAACCAACATCAAATTATCAAATAAAAATCACCAAAAAATTCCAATTTGTCTATAAAAATTTGCCAATTCAAACTTGAGCAGTAGATCTTCTCATGTGATTTGAATCAACAAAACTAAAAATCATGAAACACTAAAAATCAAGAATCGGTGCGGACTTTGAAGTAGTCATATATGAAAAATAGAAATCTAATATTTATATTTTACGAATCCAATGTTTTTATTAGATTTTTGACCTCTTCAACTTTAAACGGTCATAACTTTGGCTACAAGTGTCAGAATTGGCTGCAGAAAGTATCAAATCGAAACTCTCTCAGAGATCTATAATTTGTCATAAAATTTACCGCATGACCCCCTTTCTCGGCCCCAAAATCAATCGTTTAAGCCCTCAAATTTGCAATCAAACATTTTTAACAACCCGCGGCGCCCGTCAGCTTGTTAATGGCGGACGTGACAGCGATATTGAATTTGTCATTTTCCTATACATCAGTGGTTAACTTGTTAAAAACTATACCAAGTGGTTGACTTGTCATTGATCGCAAACCACGATGGTTGATTTGTCATTTTCCCATAAAAAAATGGTGCCCATATATCTGCTAGCAAGAAATCAACCCTCAAAATTATCAAAATAGCTACTCTAAAAAATTTACAGAATTCCCAAATTTTCAACAAATAAAGTTTGGAAATTTAACTGAAAATAATACAAAAAAATTCAGATATCATGCAATAATCGACTGACAACAAATTCAGATACCAATTATCAGTAACGATATCCAAAAACAGTGAATTTCAAGAATTGATTTTTTCCAAATAAAAATTTGATATCCAAAGAGTTTTCCAAATATGAAAAATCAAAACCTTTTGAAAAAAAATTCCAAACTTTGCACAACTTTGCAAACAAAGTTCTCTTCAAAAACGGCAGGACGGAGCCGCAACGCTCCTATTTAGGGCCCTTTTTGGGAGATTGTTTAATGAGTTCCAACACATATTTTGAGAGTCTAGAAACCTACTAAAGGGGATACAATGATAGGTATGGAGATTTGATGGATTTCTTGGATTTATTGGACATGAGTTTTCTATAATATTTTGGCGTACATCAGTTGAGATTGGAGTTTTATTTATTGTATTCAGTTGTGCTTTTGATAGTTTTAGAAACCTTATTTTGAGACGTATTTGGTGTTTATTATGACACGTCCTAACTTACAGCATCTCGTGCAAACATTTTTTTTTTCAACACGTTTATTTTGTGATGCACTTTATCATTTCTATTCATATTTAGGAATTTGTTTGACCACAATAAGGGTCATTGTTTGTTTTGCACATTTGATTGATCGAGAAGGTGTTCCCATGTGAAAATCTCTAAACCTTATCCAAGTTTGTTATTATACACCATGGTGGTCTAAATATCTTTTTCTCCCTCCATATGGCCATGACAACCATGTTGATGGTCAATGAGTGACTCATTTTTCATTGGTATTTTTGTACTTATACAATAGTGATATTATTTTTATTACTAACAACAATATATTGGATTCCTTCACTTAACCTTATTGATGGTTCTTGTCATGACCTAGAGCCAACCTAGATAGAAACATAGGAGAAAATGCCTTGATCCTTGGAGAGGACCCGTTCTTCTAGTCCAAGGTATGGTTGGCGGCAGAAGACTTAACCAAAAGAAAAGTTATAACTTACATGAGATGTAACGCCCCGAAGCGTTAAACTCTCTTTCTTGCTATTTTTATTTATTTATTTATTTTAACACATCATGCATAAAAGTCATATCTTTAAAATCATACATAGGGGAAGTATTTAAAATAAATCCCTTTTCAAATTCAAGGTAGCAAAAAATCCCTCATAAAATAAATATAAATATTTATTTCTAAAATTCAACTAATAAAAACATAGTTAAATATAAAATCTTTTTTTTTGTTTTCTTCAAATCTTCACTCATGGGTCAACTTCGCTTCAACAATGCTTTGACTTAGCCCATGAGAGTTCCTTTTCAACTGCGCTATCCATTAATTCTATCATCAACATGTTCTTTAGTGATTCATCAATATCTGTATCACAAAGTTCAAACTATGAATTTAACGCTCAGTAAGAGATGTATAACATAAAATATGACTATGTAATGCAGTTTTTGTAAAAACATGTCTTTTCTTTCTTTCTTTCTTTTCTTTTTCCTTTAAACACCTCGCAAACTTTGTTGAGATTCTTAAGGGAAGAGTAGACACAACTATGGGAAACACACCATTGAGTCTCGTGAACTTCGGTGAGACAATTTCCCTTACCGAGACCTCCGTTAGTGCTGTGCACTCAATGCACAACTACTTGGTGAACTTCAACCAAGGCCCGATATATTTGAGCTAGTAGGCTTATCCCCCATAGGATCAACTTTTGGGACAGCCTTTCCTCAATCTTTTATGTCTTAAATTATGTTTGTCTTTTTTTTTTCATAGAAAATTTATACATGTAAATCGTTTTTGTTCTTTTCTTGAAAAATATGATGCATGCAACATACATGACACATAAACCACCATGCATGAACGTGATAGTAAATGTATTCTCAACAATATCATCATGCATAGAAACAATCAAGTCATCATTGTATATCTCAAACAAAGAGTCATATTAGCATGGAAACAATAAATCATCGTCACATATCTCAAACAAAGAGTCCTACAGTCAAGTCATCATCACATATCTCAAACAAAATTTCATATAGCAGATAATAAAATCACACCTTGGATCATAACAATATCATTAAACATAAAATACCCTAGCGTCTTTGTGATGCAGGTCAAAGGCCAAACACACGCAACATCACTTACCTGGAAATCTTAATGGACTTGTGACTATTCACCATTTTCAACCACGTGGGTTTCCTTAAAACAAATAAGAGCATATTAACCAAAAGAATAGTTTGAACACTATGCAAATAAAGAAACAATACCAACTCTCACAGTGGCAACCTACCTTTAGAAACTGGGAGGAGACAAATTACCCGAGAGCTTAGAGAGGAAGCTCCTACGTTGTGTGATGTGTCACGGATTCCCTCAAAACACCATCAAGCATGGAGGTTTGCTAACATTATTTTTAGTGCTTTTTTGTAGGTTTCCATAAGGAAGAATGTACTCTCAATGTCTTTACCTTCCATCAACCATCCATGTGCCACATGGGCTTATTCAAGATCAAACATAGGTGAAAGATCAAGTACAAGTTTAGAAGATTTCTTGGACGTTCCAAAACTGCCAGTGATTTGACCTTTAATGACTATCTGGCTTATTTGGTGTCTTCAAGGTCTTCTATCAAAAAGTATGTTTCATAAAAATTGTAGCAGATTTCTCAAGCTTTCTAGAATGAGATTTTACGTTAAAATTGGAGTTTTTTAGCTATGCCCAAAGATCTCTGAACAGAGAGCTTCATTTTCTATTAAAGAAGCTCAATCCCACATATCCAGAATTGAAGCCCAAATCAATTTGAATATGAACTTTGATGTGCCACAAAAAGTTCTTACAAGATCTTAATCAATGAGGCTTTCTAATTATTATTTAGTTTGTTATTTTTCATATTCAAATATCCAAGATGAGTAGAAAGCACAACTAATGAAGTGGATCAAGAGATACAAAACATGTGCTTACTTGACAATTTGAAGAAGAAGCCGCTAAGGTGGAGGAAGGCAGCGTGAATTTTAAACTCTAACAAAATTAGAGTGAAGTTCAAATTTAACTAGATCTTTAGTTATTTAGTTTTTAAATTATTGTAAATTAACCTAAATCTTTTAATTATTTGGTTATTTTAAATTTTGAACAGATATTTTATAGGATTCGGTTAGGGACTTGCATAAACCAAACTTTATCTTTAGTTCAATTGCTTTTCTTTTATCGTGGGCTATTTATACCCCACTTAGACTTTTATGAAAGTTAGTTTTTGATCAATTAAAATTTCTTCTTAGTCATGGCTATCATTGCTTTCTCTTGGATTATTCTTAATCCTTTTGATTGTGAAACCCAAAAGTTTGAGTGTTGTGAGTATTACTTGAGCTTTGTCCTTTCATGCAACTTCTAACCAATTTTCATTGGTGAATTACTTCAGTAAGATTGTACTTAAACTCTCATTACTTGTTGGAATGAGTTCCTTTTTCGTTAAACAAGAGGGAATTCTTTGATGGAACAAAAAGATTGTAGCTTTGACAACCTGTTGCCAAGCCAACTATCGCACTTGCATTCCATTCCTCGTCGTCGTGGCTCACAAAAAATCTGAAAAATTACCTAATGTTAAACTTGCCCGAGTTACAGCAGAAGCACGAATAGCGGACGCGAATGCCAAAGCAACTGTGGACACGAACGCTCCCTTGTGCACCCCAATCCGAAGGCTCACCTCTAGCCACATGTACTAATCTATTGCTAAACCCTATATACAGATGCTAACGCTCCCACAAACTGCAAACTCATTAAATCTAACAACGACTTTTCTAACTAACTTAACGCTCCCAAACGACATCTTCCCTTTCAGCAAAAGAATGTTTTCCTAATTCAACGGCTTACACTTCTTCTACTAATCCTAATCTAAGGGCCCAACATTCTTCCGATCTCGAGCGGCAACCAAAGCTCCCGCGAAAGAATCTTTCCTAAATCTAATGGTGTAATACCCCAATTTTCTCTGGCGAAATTAAGTGAGAATAATCGAGAAATTAATTGGGTGTTATTGGATTAATTGAATAATTATTGGAGGTTTAATTGATAGAAAATAATTTAGGAAATAGAATTGGAAAATTTAAATTGGACCCCTAAAATCTTTAATCGATATTTGGAATAAGTCAAAAATTAAAAATGGGTTAATTAATATTCGATACGTAAATTGACATGTATATTATATATATAATTATATAATTATATGTCGATTAAGTAAATTAAATAAAGGAAAGAATAAATTAAATAAATAGAGAATTAGAGAAAAGGGGAGGGATTGAACTAGTTTCCCTGAACCGGTTCAGTTTGTTTTTAGAAAAGAAGAAATGCTGAAGAATAAGGGGGAGGAGAAAATAGCCAGAGAGAGAGAGAGAGAGAGAGAGAGAGAGAGAGAGAGAGAGAGGGAGGACGAGTCTAGAGAAAACTCAAGGCACCAGGGGACTCAAGTAAAGGAGAAGGGATCACCAGCGACCAAGGCTTCGGGAGTCTGGTGAGCAGGACAACTTCGTTGCGACGCATTTGGCTGCCACAATGGCGAGGTTACACCCAACCCGTGAGTACAGAATGCAGACCTAGGGCAGGGAACAGGGGATGGCGATTTCAGGTGGTTTTCTTTCGGGCTGCGAACGTGCAGGGACGAGCAGCCGTGGGCGATGGTGAAACCATTTCCGAGAGCATTTTCTGACTTGGTAGTGCGGTCTTGGACGAGAGAGAAAGGCAGCGGCTGAGTTCCTCGTTTCTCCGATTGAGGTAGGATTTCTATCCATTTTGGCCTCTCAGCCTCCTCTGCCGAGTATTAAGAGTTGTTTGACTCTGTATTTGGATGTTGAATTGGCTTTGGGTTTTGTTTTGGACTTCTGGGTGATGGATTGTCTCCTTGGATGGACTGATTAAGAGTGAGCATGCTCTCTAGAGGAATTGAGGGAGCTGAGTGCGAGAGAGTTCTGTGAACGAAAAAAACTTTCTTGAACTGAGAAAGAAGAAAGGAAGGAGAGTTGTTGCTCTCTGGATTCGATCAGGTGTGCCACATGTAATGGTCCTTTGCTCTATTTTGGTTAAAACTACCATGTTAAGGACATGCTGCTTGAATGCCTTATTTGTTTAAGCTAATTGCCGTGATAATTTGCTGCTAAGTGGGATTGTTGAACCTGATTATTACTTACTCGTGATAGTGGGACATTGATGGAAAGTTATTCTGTTATCATGCTTGCTAATACACTGTTATATGGTTTGATTGTTGCTGAGGAATATACTCTGTTATTTTCTACTTATGGGAGTATTGAGAATGTGGTGTAGGATTCTGTTGTTAAAATCCATTAGGAATACATGTTCAGTTGATGGTATTGATTTTGCGCAACGAGATTCTGCCAATTGAATTATTGGTTAAGGTTGGAGTTATACTCTGATAATTGAGGTCTGAATTGTTAAGGTTTATTTTGATGTTTTGGTAAAAGAAATTCTAGTTGGATTTTGGGATTTGAATTCTATAATTCTATATAGTCACTGTAACTGCTATACTAGAGATTGTATACCGTTGAAGCATGATGGCCATGAAATATTATTACTACTGCTGTATATTTGGGTTTTAAGCATTTTTAAATTGAATACCCTGTTAGATTGGAATTCTGTTATGGGAAATAATGATGTCAAATTAGTTGAGGACATGAACTATAAGAACAAGGTTGTTAAACTGTGATTATTGATGATCGTCTATTTTAATTATTTTAAAGGTATTGTGACAGATAACGTTAGGTGCTAAAAAGCACTAAAGACGCCAAGTAAGTTGATACTTATTGTGCTTTGGTCTTCGGACCCTACATCACAAGAATTAGGACCTTGTTTGCTGATTATTACCGCTTTCATAGAATATTTAGGTTGTTTACTGCTTTACCACAAATTGAGCATGTTCCGTATATTGTGCTATTGTTTGCTGACTGTTTATTAGAGTGAGGTTTTTTTAATAATATGTTTCATAAATGAGCATGATTAGAGATTATTTGAATGATATGATAAAACTGTATGTATTCACTAGAATCATACATCATAGTTTTCAAAAGATACACAAATGGTTTTCATGCATGGTTTTGAAAAGGAAACGACAAGTGGTGGAATGGATGCTCATACCTACTAAGTGAACGGCATTCTCAAGGGTTGATCAGCCGAGTGAACAACCATCACTTAGCTGTAGGAATATCCATTGTATCATTGAATAAACGTAAATAGGTGTGTGGGGCTTCGAGAGATTTGATGACTATCCATCGGTGGGTACACCATAGGATGTATTTCCCTATCAGAGTGACGGTTAACCACGTGAACTCTAGGGTTTATCATTTCTCTTGTATGGAAATCCCCAACGTTTTCAACAAAAAGAGAATGGTGACGGTCATCGGTGGTGAGGCCATAGGATGTATTTCTTCACCAGAGTGACAGATAGCCACATGACCATAGGATGTATCCATTCTCTCGGTCATGGAACGGATAGGTTCCCTTCCAGAAAATGAAATTAAATAATAACAAAGCAAATAAACGTAAATAGGCGTGTGGGGGTTCAGGAGATTTGATGATTTTCCATCGGTAGGGACACCATTGGATGTATCTCCCTATCAGAGTGATGGTTAACCATGTGAACTCTAAGGTTCATCATTTCTCTTGTACGAAAATCTCCAACGTCTTCAACAAAAAGAGAATGGTGATGGACATCGGTGGTGAGGCCATAGGATGTATTTCCTCGCTGAAGTGACGGATAGCCACATGACCATAGGATGTATACATTCTCTTGGTATATGGAACAGATAGGTTCCTTTCCAGAAAATGAAATTAAAACGGAAATAGAAACGGAAAGGGAAAGATCAAGTAAAGTTAAAATCAAGAAGACTGAAAAAGAAAGGAAATGAAATGTGAAACAAAAACAGAAGGAAAATGAAGAAAAAAAATGGAAACCGAAAATGAAAAAGGATTTCAAAATTTCATAGCATGTTTATTTTATTTTATATCACTTACTGAGCATTAGGCTCATTAGTTAAGTCTTGTTGATGTAGGTATATGCTTGGAAATAGACAATCAATACAATGAGCAGTTGATGAGGAACTTGCACGGATAAATCTTGTGGTTGGCTGGGCTAAAGAGTAATTGGTTTTGTAATTAATAAAGTAAACTGTTTAAGTTTAATATTTGTTTAATTTATGCTTCTGCTATGTTTTAAGAAAAAGAGTTTATAAATGAAATTTATTCCGCTGCTAAAAATGTTTTAAACAACTATTACTGTAAAAGGATTTTAAGTAATGGATTTAACACTCAGTTTAAAAGAAAAGTCTTACTCTTATTTTATAAAAGAAAAAGCTTAAATTTCAAACGATTTTAAAAGGACATAAAAACTGGGATATTACAAATGGTCCTCGTTCCTCTCGCTAATCTAATATTACCGTCAAGAACAATCCTGCACTTAAACGCATCAAACTGTAACATCCCATTTATTCTTTCAATTTAGAAATCATGATTTTTGAAAACTTTTTCTTTTAAAATCATAGTGGTAGACTTTTCATTTGCAAACTAGCTTAAATAAGAATTGCATAAATAAATTTTTTTTTGTTAAACCATTTATCACTTAATATATTTCGTACTGTAAAACCTTAAAACATTGCAACAACGGAAGACTTGTATTTCGAATACTTAAATAATTTAACGTTTGAAAATCTACTTAATGTAACATAACATCATAACAAAGTCATTCTTTCAAACATTTCATTTCTTCTTTAAACCTTTTAGCCTAACCAGCCGCCAAGCCCGCAGCGTACAAATGCCTCATCAACTGCTGCTATCCTTGATCTCTTACATACCTATATCACAGGAGGAATAATGAGTTTATTGCCTAGTAATGAATAAAATGTACTGCAACATTAAACTCTATGACAATTCTACAGACTTTAGTTTCATATACTTGTAAGTTGGGTGAGAGCAACCTCTTCAGTCTCCGAACTCACCACTTGGATTTGTTTTTACATGAGAACAACCTCTTCAGTCTTTGAACCCAGTAAAAATAGATCCGCATACATTTACATTCATTATCATTTACCGTTTTACTGTTAGGTGACCTCTTCAGTCTTCGAACTCACCACTCATTGAGAAAGAGCAACCTCTTTAGTTTCCGAACTTACTCAAACGAGTTGTTTCTACTTGTGAGCAACCTCTTCAGTCTCCGAACCCACGTAGAAAACACCATTCTTATCTTCATTATTAGCCCATGAAATGCATGACGTACATTCTATTAACATATCTATATGAGTGTTACACACAACAGTTCATATATTGCAAACAATACTATAAACAATTAACAACAATACTATGCTTCAACTATAACATTAAAATTAAACATGTTTCTATTACACTATAACGTTATACTTCTAATCTTCTATCCTTGATATATTATTTCTAACTTAGTCTTAAACAATATAAGCACTATCCTATGGTATCCACTACTTGAATATGATTTGGGGTCTTGTACTAATTAACTATATTATATTTAATCTAACTTTCTTTTATCATAGACTATCATCTTAGAAAACCATTTTCATCACAACTGTTAGTAATCTATCGTAGGAGTATAACCTAACAAGATAACCATCAATAAAGACTAACATATCAATTTACACAAAAACCCTACTCCAGCGATGTAGGTCCTTTTGGACAAAACACAAGCATTATTCCTTACCTGGAGTTCTTAGCTTTACGAAATTAGCACATAAATTATCCTTCACAAAATTTCTGTACTCCTATCATAGTTGCTTATTGAATCCCCCCTTCATTTCTGACTTTGGGACTCATTTATCCAAAATTACATAACTTTTTCAAACACAACAGCTCCTTCATAGTGTCTTTCTTTTATTCCCACAAACTCGCTATATTGTCCATCATCTTCTTGTTCAACTCACCACAAGCAACAACAATTTCTAACTCTGTCATCATTTCGCATAACTTCTATCCATGAACTGCTTCTCACGATTCATCATAGATAAAGTACACAATCCTACCTCTAACCATGCAACTCCATCATCCTATAACCATGCAACTCCATCATCAATTTCTTACGAAGAAACACAAAAGGAAGATATCTCACAATATTCTTCATTATCCTTCAGTAACTTCCTCCAACGACAGAGACTACTCTCTCACTCTCTCTTTGTTCTTTCATTTTACAATTCTAGAAAATCTCACAAAAACTCCAAAAGAAGAAGACTTTGTCAGCTTTCTCTCAGGAACCATATTCCTTTGTTTGTCTCCCAAACCATTTTGGCAGAGCTTCCGCGTAGTTTTGCTCTCCAAACTCTCGTCCATTACTCTTTTTATGTATAGGCTTCTAACAATGACTCATCATCATTCTGATGAAGACAGAAGGCCACTAGACGCATCCTTAATCACCCATAATCATCCAGGCGTTTGGTCGACGAATCATCACATCGGTCATGCATTCTAGACGACAATTTTTTAATGGCAGACAATCCATTTTAATGAACGACGATCGACCGCCCTTCAGCCAAACGCCCGCACAATTCTTCAGAAAACTTTCAATTTACTGCCGGTCAATTGACACTTTGTTGAGTGACCGCCTCGATCTGCCACAGTTTCCAAATAGATGCCACACGCATTATTCTCCAGATTATTCCTTATTTACGTTATTTCCTTACGTGACATATGCATGTCATGCATGTCTTATATATATATATATATATTGTAACCATAATTTAAGATCATAATTGTAATTATAACATTTGTCATACCACTTCATCTTTTTCAAACCCTTATGCACCAAAACCATATATATATATATATAAATATCTATATCATCAACCTCCCTATTTCCATGCCCAATTATATCCAAACTTCCATTCCTTACAGTATCCTTACAATATCAAAATGCGTCCAATTACGTTCAAATATATTTTCTCTTAGGCCAACACTTCTATTGTCCAACTATCCAACTATCTATAAATTTATTCTTTAATACTCAAAGCATATATTCTATAACTCCTCTTTCATCTTATTCCTTTATTAAATTCAATATACTCTAAAAAATAATAAACTTTATAACTTCAACCTTATTATATCAAAGTGCATTTTCTCTTACTAATCCACTGACTATCAATCGTTGACTCAGTCTTGATATCATCTTTTCTAAATCCAAGCATCATCACCCATTCTTTAATAACTCTAATCCTTTCCTTAAACTAATTATGGACATAATGAGGTATCATAATTCACTTATTCAAATGTATTTCTCTTTACCAATAGTTCTAAACAATCCAATTTCACTTCTATTGTCCCAATTTATCACATAAGTCTTGTGCTTAGCTCGATGAAAATTCAGGATATTACACAAACACTCCTGTGGAAGCATCTTTTCTTAAATCCAACGATCCATGTTCCTTTCGCTAAACAGATCCAATGGTCCAACCTCCTCCGTGTCCAACACTTCCGCAGAGCATCTTTCTCCATCCTAGACGACCTCAGCAGTTCCTAAGGCTCATCCATTGGCTCCTAAAGCATCATATCAACCTACACTATATTTCCTTAATTTTGAAAAGTAAACTATTAAGCTATTAATTAAATCTTTTCTTTAATTCTACCGTATATATTATTAAACCAATCATTTAAACTTTACCTTAACCATGAATATTTTTTTACTAATTCTCCTATATTCAGTTTTCCTAGTCCACCATATTTCCTATTTTATTTTATTACCTATAAAATAAAATTATTTACATAATCTTTCCTAATTTCTTAATAATTCTACTATTTTAATTTCTTCAATAAAATTCTCCAATTACAATAAATAATCTATTGAATTTTAAATTGTCGTTTACTTAATTAAACTATTTGTAAAAATTCAAGGTATTACATGAGATGAGTTGAGTCCACATAGTGACCACAAAAGAATATAAAAGTATACTAAATAAAACACGAGTATTGTGTAGTAATAAAAATATCTTACATCCAAAATAATTTCTAGATACCAAAAATAAAATAAGAGTCATCTCCAAAAGAAACAAATAAATCACTTGAACAGGAAGGAAAAGAAACAAAGGGAAAACTCCTAAACTATCAGCTACTCTTGGTCTCCATGATCCTCACTTGAAAAAATAGGGAGTCTTTTGGGATGAGTGACTAACTCAATAAGACTCTTAAACTATACCTAATGTGTAACATCCCAAATCCTCACAATATAATATTGTTCACTTTGGGTCAAAGCCCGCATGGTTTTGTTTTTAGGGTTAGCCCAAGACGCGTTGTACTTGGTAGAGAAGAGAACCCTACTTATAAACCATGTTTTTTTTACTCTTCCAAACAATGTGAGATTGTACACCCTTACTTGGTATGGGTCGGACCTACACTTGGTTATTCTTGTCTTTATAGGGCGGGCTGTCATAATCTCCCCTCTTTTGGGGCTTGATGTCCTCGTCAGTCACACTTTTGGTTGGGCTTTGGCTTTGATACCATTGGTAAAGTACTCAATCCTCCCAGTACAATATTGTCTGCTTGGGCCAAAGCCTGCACAGTTTTGTCTTTAAGGTTAGCCCAAAACGCATTGTCCTAGGTATGTATGGAGGAGAGACCTATTTATAAACAATGCATTTTCCACTCTCCCAAGTAATGTGGGATTGTGCACCCCAACTTGGTATGGGTCGAACCCATACTTGGGCGATCTTTACCTTCACAGGGCCGTCGGCCACACACTGTATAAGAAAATTGGTTATTTTTTATTTTAATTCAAAATCTATGAGGTAGTGATAAAAATACAGTGCTTGGATGTAATACCTCGATAATATTTCTCCCATGTATGTGATGTAATTAAGTTTGGAATGATTAATATATTATGTGCCAGACGGTACATGTTAATTTACGCCGCGTAATTATGGGGTAAATATTATAGAATAATCAAAGTATAAAGTTTTGTTGGAAGAAATATGTATTTAGAGTTTTCGGATGCATGCAGATGACACAAAGACTAGGGGTTGCGTCTGAAAACGCATCTCATGTTGTCCCCTACGTTTTGGGACGATGCAGGACGAGGCTTCACGTCCTAATTCGTCCTCCTCCTGCAACGTGAGTTTTTGGACAAGTCAGGACGAGCGTGGACGATGGTGGACGAGGAGTGTTCGAATCTGCCCAAATTATTGAACTTTTCGGATGAGTCTGGACGAGCGCAGACGATGGCGGATGAAGAGAGTTTGAATCTATTCAAATTATTGGACATTTCAGACGCATGCGGACGAAGGCACAGACGCCTTCCTTCCTTCGAAAATGCAGCTCTGACAGGAAAAATGAGGAATTCATATGAACTCATATGAGGCGCAGATGTCTTCCCTCGTCCAAAAATGCCCAGATCTGCGAAGGAATAGGTTTTAAATAATAAAACGTTTTGTCATTTAGTCATTAAAATCCCACTAACACGACCAAGGGACGCCTCCCCCCTCGTTTGGGCAGCTCCCCCTCCACGCCGAAGTAAGGCCTTCCATTCTGTTAGGTGAGCGGCCAGCACACCCAGGTGAGACTTCACGCTTTAAGTCAATCTTCTCTGTAATCCTCCACATTTTTGATCTTCCCTGTTTGAGAGAGAAGTCCCCTAGTGTGTACTCTCTGTGAATCCTGAGTTGAGTGTGTGAGTGTTCTGTGAAGTGTGAATTTCGTGAAGTGAAACGTGAGCGTTGAGTGTGGAGTTCGTGAACTGGAGTGTAGGATTAAGCTAGACTCGCTGATGCTCTTCCTTCAATGTAGGATTTCTTCAACAAATGGCAACTGAGGTAAGGATCGGGTAGAGTCTAGGCTAGTGGAGGCCCTACCCACAAGTAGTGTCAATTTGTTTCTTGGATAATATTCTGTGTTTCTTTACTGCAAATCAAAGTTGTTTGATAGAGAAATGATAATGCTACTGCTTGGGTTATGGTTTCTGATGTTAAGCCCTATGATACAAACTGATGAACTGAATACTTATTTGATGTCATGTCTCGTGTGGATAAGCTGTGAATTTCTTCATTGATAGCAATTATGTTCTGTTGGATGCGTTGTATATCATCCTTGCTTGTTACTATAGTAGACCCGATTGATGACTGCTATTTAATCCTCATGTTAGATAGGAGCTGCTACTTTCCTTTGATATGACCATGCATGATCAACCCCTAATATGACTTGTTTAATTTTCTGTAAATCTAAAATAAGTTGTTAGCTCTAGTTAAGGATAATGCCATTGAACCATGCTCTTAGCTATTCGAATATACCTTGTCTCTAGCTATGTTCAATCTATGCCATCAACTTGTTGAATTCCTAAGCACATTTCCATTTACTCGTTACATTCATGGTTATTTCATGCTATCGTGCGGTTGTCAAGCATGCCTAGTTTGTTGAGTATCTCATTACAAATTACCATTTATTCTCAGTATAATAGCATGTTAAATAGTCATTTTCTTTGCTGTTATGTTCTGTAAATTTGAAGCATGTTATTTCGCTGTGATATTCGCTGTTTCATTTCACTGCCTATTTATTCTTTTATTCACTATTCTATAGTTGTAATTCTAGCATTGCATTAACATGCATCATGGTAATAGAAACAAGTAGGAAGTGCCACCTCTGGGGTGATACTCATATGCATTTACATAAGGAAAATGAATAAATGAAATGAATGAAAGGAAAAGAAATGAGGAGTTGGGGGATAGACAGGTAGTTTGGATCTAATTAGGTCGTCTAGACTAAGCTCCTCTCTTGTCGGGTTTGGGACTAACTACTCTAGGTGGTTAAAAGCTGAGAACAAACTATTCCCTCTAATATGGATTACTCCAATCTCCCGCTCAATGCATGAGCTATGAACGAAAGGACGAAACGTAAAGAAAAGAACGGTTTTGGGGCGGAACCCATTCCAAAAAGAATGAATGAAAGGCATATATCATACTGTATACATCTCTCCTTACTGGGCCTTTAGGCTCACTATTTTACTTGTGGTATAGGAAATTGTCAAGACAATAATTCCAAGAGCAAATGAGGATGCATTTCCCGTTGAGACTGCAGGTTATCCAGATGAATCGACCTGGGTAGATTATGGCTCGCAAGAAGAAAGAAAGAAATCACTATTTTGAAATTGTTTGAAAAAGGACACTATTTTGTAAAAAATTAACTCTTACCCCAGCCTTCAAACCATATTTTGAACTTATTTATGTTTCCGCTCTTGACTCTGAGTTTTATTTAATGCATCTCATGTTTATGATTTTACTCTAATTTAATTATGCGTTTTAAATCTCTACACTCGTCTTACTCCCACTTGTTTTAAAAAGAAAAAATTTTGCATGATAATTAAAAATAAAAAATTAAGTTAAGAAAGAATTTGCCATTGGGCATCACATTGGATTTACATTCATAAAAAACTTTGTAACCATTTGAAAAAAGCAGGGTCCACGAGCTATCGACGGGGAAAGTCTTGAAAACATTACTTCATATGTAGGTAGCTATATATAAAAGAGTGTAACACCCCGATATTTTTAATTATCGAGGTATTACGAAAGACGCTTTCGTATGAATTTTATTTATTGAGACTAAATGAAATTACTATATGTATATGGCCTATTAAATTATAATGATTGGAATTATTTATAATCCTTTTAATTAAGGACTTATTGAATGAAAATAAGAGTGGGGTTAAATTATTAGAGATTTAAAGTAATGAAAATGTATTTTAAAGGTAATGGGATAAATTAGATTAAATTAAATTTAATAAATTAAATTAAATTGTTAATAGATTAAATAAAATAAAATAAAATTAAAAAGAAAAAAATGAAATGGCCAAAAGGCCATTTCCTTTGCAGTGAGAAATGAGAGAACGAGAAAGAGATTGATGGAGGAAAACGAGAGTCAGGGAGAGAGAGCGAGAGATCGATGGAGATCAGGCGACGACGGTTAGGACTCGCGATTTGGGCTCGGGTCTGGCCAGGGCATCGTCGGGCGTCAACTTCTGTTGGTGTTCGATGGCCGATGATGGTTGAGGGGTGACGGACAGGCGAGGATTGGCGTCGCCAGTGGCTAGAACGGCTTGGGCAGTGGTGAATCGGTGTTTTGCGAGTGGTGCAGGGTACATTCCGGCGACACGAGGTGGAGCGGCGTTGACGGCTAGGGCTCGCAATTTTTGGGGCTCGGAATCGGAGGTTTCGCCGACGATGGATTCCGGCTTCACGCAAGGTACAGTCGAGGGACGTTTGGCAAAATCCTAGCGTCGGTTTGAGGTAAGGCAGTCGACTCTTTTTCTCCATCACGTTTTGACCGGTTGTTGGCTGGCATACGGTGTCGTTCGGCCGATTTCAAATCGTGAATTTTGGGGCTGCGATTTTCCGAACCAAGGTTAGCCACGGTTGATTCTCCTGTTAATTGTTGGATTTTGGCTGTTTGGTAGGGCTTCCGTTGATGGCCCTGTTGCCAGGTATTGGTCAGTCAAGATGGTTTGTAGAGGTGATGAACCCGGTTTGTTTTATTCTGCCGACACTCACGAGGGGGACAGGTTGGGTGGCCCTCCTTCCAGCTGTGCTCTGCCGACACTTGATAGGGAGCACATTCAATGGGAATAGTTGAAGAATTGAAAAGGGCACAAAAGTGGTTGATGAATTTTAAAAGTTGTCGGGTGAATGAATAATAAAATGACAGAGATGAGTCAGGGGATGGAAGTGCAGTGAGCTTCTGGGTGAAACAGCCGAGAGAAAAATGATAGAGTGAGGTGTGTGTGTGGTGTGTGTTGGTGATATTATGGCAGGTTATAGGGCAACGGAAAAGAATGGAGAGGGAGTCCGAGTATGAGCTGGTGCAAGTGTTGTTGGCCAAAAGTGATGCAATGAGTTTGTACAGCGAGTCTTCTTTGAGAAAATTGGTAAGGAATTGGTGGCCGTCAAAGCCCTACCCACAAGTATAGTCGTGTCTTAATTGTTGTTTTGAGTTCTATACATTTTCCTTGTTTGGATTCTTTGATTGTGATTTTGTTGATAATACTTGTTTGATTTGACTTCTTGTGTATTGGATGCTTAAATTTGTGAAGGAATTTGATAGAGCTATCGCTAATCTCTTTGTGAAATCTTGATTGGTAGTAGTTGATTTTAGAGGCTCATAGAAGTGATTAGCTCTCATTTAATCATTGGATCCCGTTGAATGATCATGACGAATATTGAATGTCAATTTATTGTAATTAGATGTTAAACATTTAGTTGGTCAATTTCCATGTTCTTTGTGCTCTAATACCACAAACCATATCTTATCCATGCTTTAATTTCACTTCTGTCTAGGTGCTGTTTCGTGCTTAATTCTCATTGGTTTCACTGTATGTTTAGCATGTTTTAAATACTTAAATGTGCTGTCGGATCGCTGCTGTTTCATAGTTCGTTTTCGTCAACTCCGAAGCATGTTTAACACGTTTTAATTGTTGAATTCGCTGTAGAAGTAGCTGCTGTTCTGTATTTTATTTCCGTCAATTTAGAAGCATGCTTAGCACATTTTAGATGTATAAATTAATGTTTAATTCGCTGCTGTTCCGTAGTTTGTTTCCTATAAATTCCAAAGCATATTCAGCACGTTTTAATTGTTTAAACTCGCTGATAATTGCTGCTGTTTTTGTTGTTCTTTTCCATCAATTCCGGAGCATGATAAGCATGTTTTAAGCACTTAAATTGTTGTTGAATTCGCTGCAGTTTTGTGTTCGATTTCAATCAATTTAGAAGCATGTTCAACACGTTTTAATTGCTTAATATTTGCTATTACTTCACTGCTGTTCCGTAGTTTGATTTAATAAAATGTTGTTATTCTTCCGTTAGCTTCCACATAATTCGATGTTCGTTAATTTAGTTGTTGAAGCGTGATTATATTTCCGTGATGGTTGCCATAGTTCAGTTCTTGATAAATTGGATTGTAGTTCAACGAGGGCTTGTAGAGATTGATTTCGTGATTGTTTGTATAGATGAATCCTATGGCATCTTGGGTGTTTATTTGCACAGATTGCTTGCTAGAGTCACTAAGTTAAGGGTTCATGGTCTTAGAAACCCTTAGGAAATACCACGGTCGAGTTGGTATTCATGATGTGAGAAGAAAATGATTAATAAAGTACGTAAGGGAATTAGCGACCAGGTTAATGGTTCGGATCTAATCGGTAGACTCGGTAAACCAAATGTAAGAACTTCTCGCCCATGGGATTGAAAAGCTTGTCTACTCTAGGGTGTTAGATGCCGAGTTTCCCCCCATTGCCTGCTAGGGGTCTCTAATCTCCCAACTCGATCCACGAGTTATAAGATATAATAATGAGTAAAGAACGGTTGGATGGATTCCTTTCCGACATAACCAGTTAGAGGCATTTGTTGTGTTTTGTTTGTTTTCCAATTCCTTACTAAGCTTTTTTAGGCTTACAGTGTCTACTTGTGGTGTAGGTGTTCGTGATAATATGCTTTATTTAAAAGAGAAGCGGTTGATGAGGAATTTACACGGTCGAGCAACGTGGTTGGCAAAGTTCAAAGCTAAAGGTTAAAGACTTAATGGTAAAGAGCAAAAGACTAAAGAGCAATTAGTTTTGTAATTATAAATGTAATTTAGTTATTTCTAAAATGGTTTATTTAAGCTTCCGCTACGTTTTCAAGGAAAATGATTTATACTCATATATATTCATGGTTTAAATAACGATTATAAGAGAGAATTTGACGGTTCGGTTTTTAGAAGAAAACTCTGATTTCATTTAATAGCAATTTAAGTTATTATTATAAAAGTTTTAAATTTATCGCATTTTTAAAGGAAAGGAAAAACCGGGTCGTCACAAAGAGTGCCTCTAATGTTATCCGTAAAGAGCAGTCCCAGCAAAAGAATAAGGTCACTTATGGACCTTTGTACATTGTATGTCCGCAAGCTCGTAAAGGAAAAACAATGACCATTCGAAGACAAGTCAACACATATCAAATTTAAAAATTAAACACTCTGGCCAGGTTTAGAGATTCGAACCCAAATATATGACACCTTTCCCAATATCATGTTACATATACAAACAAAAAACTTTCACGCAGCTGAAGTTGTATAGCAAATAAATGGCCCAAATCACTACCCAAACAACTGAAGGTCTGTTAAGCGTATAAAATGAAATACCATGCATGCATAAAATAAACATGTAAAACTAGCATACATATAATATAAAATGATGCAAACCTAGGGTATTAAGGAACCCTAGACCCAACAACAAAACGCAAAATTTGAGAACGGATCGTCGTATGAATCAAGAAAGTGTAGAAAGTAACTTGACCCTAGCTAAACATGTCGACTAAAACCAGAGTTATCAGAAGAGAGTTTGACCTTAACCAAACCAGTTGGTTGAACCAAAGCTATCAAAGGTTTGATCTTTCAAGATTGAAGCTTGAAGAGACCAAGTTCTTCACAAGGAAGAAAAAGAGAGAAAGACCTCGCAAACACACACGTTTATTTCATAAATTCAATTCTCTCTAATGAGGCCTTACACTTGTTTAATTATGCAAAAATTAGGTTAACCCTAAAACATTGTAAAAAGACCAAAATAACCAAGAAAAATTGTAAAAATTAGGGTTTGGAGTTGAAGGGGGGCGGGGGTGCGCGGGAAGGCGCGCTGAGCCTGGCTGTGGGCTGGGCTGCACGTACTAGACTGGGCCGCCCACACTGGGTTGGGCCACGCGCGCTGTGGAATGATTGGGTGGCGCAGTCGGGTGCTGACGGGGGCGCTCGGGTGGGCGTGTTGTCGATCGGGTTTGGATCAAGTGCGGGTTGCTTGCTGGGCACGCTGACGAGGCGAGCTGACTGGCCCAGATATTGTGGGGTGTGCGCTGACTGGGCGCACTGACAAGGCGCGCTGATTGGCGCGGATATTGCGGGATGTATGCTGACAGGGCGTGCTGACGAGGCGTGCTGACGAGGAGCACTGACGAGGGTCGGGTCGGGCAATGATGGGCGCGCTGTCGGGCTGGGCTGGATCGAGCTCTAGTGGTAGACCTGGCGCGGGTTCGCTGGATGTGCCAACTGACTTGGCGTGGTGACCAGGCATGGTGACGGGCTGGGCTGCATGCTACGCTCGGGCTCTAAGCTGCATTCTAGTCTGCACGTTAGGCCGCGCACTAGGCTTTGCTAGGCTGTGCGCACTACATATGGGCCTTCGGGCCTTCTTGAAAAATACCCCCCTTTTGCATTCTTTGACTTGTGTTTCCTTTTTTATCTCTCCTCCAATGCTTAGCAAACTCTTCAAGGCTTTTGGATCATGGATTCTGGGCTCTCGTTTTCGGACTCTTCTCACAAAAATTTGTGGTTTTTCCTTCACTTTCTTTATCCTTGTTTTTGTTTTTGGGCCTTCAATGCCTCCCCTTGGATCTTAGCATTTGTAGCTTTCTCGGATCACATCATTCCTCCCTTCTTTGAGAAGATTCGTCCTCGAATCACCTACATCATACAAAAACAAGTTAGTAATATTTATAGAAAATTTAACCTTACCATATAAGCTTGGTATGACAATTTTATTATCATTGAGGTGCTCTAAGGCTTGGAATGACTCATATTCTTGTGGTTGATTGGCAAATCTTTCCTTTGGATGTAAATTCCTAACAAAGTCAATTGGAATTACCATATCTAATCCACAAACAATTTCAAATGACGAGTAACAGACAATAGAATTAACCATCTTATTATATGTATACTCATCATGTGGTAAACACTTCTTCAAATTAGCATAAAGTAGATTCTCTCTTAAAATATCGAAAAATACATTAAGGTGCCAAACATGTACTTCTATAATTTTTTATAATCCAAATCATCACCAAAGTGTTCAATAGCAAATTTCCCCATAAAAGTTTGAATCACATAATTAATCAATTTCACAAGGGCACTAAAAGCATTGAAGAATCCATATAGCATAAATAACCATTCATAAAATCCATGTTTAATTTCAAACACATTTTTCCAACAATCAATATTCTTTGTTTGAATTTGATTATAACTATTCTTTAAATCAATCATGGAATTCATGCTTGCTCCATAAAAATACCAAATACTACATACCCGATTTCAAATTTGATGTTCATCCAAGTTCTTAAAAATACAAATTTTCTTATAATTCATGTAATTGTTAAATACTCCAAATATTCCAACTAGCAATTCATAACATTTAGGAACAAACATTGTACTCTCCTTGGATAACAAACCTTTATGCATATAATATTCGAAACATGCAAACTTGTCATCAATAATCCAAATATTTCCATAAAAATTTATACATGCATATTTATCACAATTCATCCAAAATCTTCGAAAACCAAAGTCTTGATTGTGTAAACTCTTAATACATTCATATTTAAATAATTTAGTTTCAAGAGAAATTACATACCTTCTTTACATTGGTTTGGCAACCATAATGTCCTTATCTTTTTTGGATTGGATGTCCTTCGAAAACTTCTTGTTGTGATTCATCCAATTTGCTTGTCCCTCTTTTAGTTTTTCTTGATATTCCTGGAAAATAGGCGAGACAAACACAAGAAAAGAAGTTAGTTCAATGGGGGTAAAAGAAACATTTTTACACAAAAGGAAAGTCACTTCAAAATTTTTAACTACTCTAATTTCCTTATCTTCCTTTTCTCCCTCTGATTTTACCTTCTCTCCTCCTATTTTTTCTGTCTCCCTCTTGGGTTTTACTCTCTCTTCCTCCAAATTAATTTCTTCCTCATTGCCTTTTTCACTCACTTTCATTTCAGCTTTTCTCTCTATGGCTCTTTTGGCTCCTTTTTCTTCTTTGCTTTTTTCCTTTTCCATTCTTTTTATTTCTCCAACTTCCAATTTTTTTTTCACTACTCCAAAATTTGATTTTTCCTCCTTTGCTTTTGCTGTGGTACAATCTTGGAGATCTTTGGAAACTGTCTCTTGATCTTCACTAACATCCGTTTGAACTTCTTCGTGATCATCATGCATCTCTTTTGAACTTGATGTTGCCATAGTGAGTGGTTTCTCCTTCCAACAAGATTCCAAAAGTTCCTCAAAATTGACTTGTGATTGCCGGCTTAATTCCCTAGAATAGCGTAAAGGGACAAACCTTTAAATGACCCTCAAATTTTCCCAAGTATGAATTTGTGGGTCTCCATACCTCCCTTGATTTCTTAACAAATGTTCCCACTATAAGCTTGCGTAATCCGTGAACTTTAAAGTGACAAACTTGATCTTCTTTTCTTCTGAGTAATTTTGACATCCAAATGCGAGACCCACCTTTCGCTCCCACTCTAGGTATCTCTCTATATCACTTCTTCCTTGAAAAGGTGGTATGTCGTCCTTTATGTTGCTCAGACTATCATTCACATGGAAATCTCTTTCAAAACTTCTCATTTGTCGGCCATGTGTTAGTGTTGGTATTTCAAAATGGTTCATCCTTTGATTTAGAGCTTGAAATTGGCCTTCCATATCCCTCATAAATATTCATAAGTTAACGTGTGTATTTTCTCCACTTCCCCTCACGTTGTTAGATCAATTAGTATAAATAAAGTAGATGAGAAGAAGAGATTACAATACTTGCGATAAAAAGGAAAGTCGCAAAAAGAATAAAAATTACAAAAAAAAAAATTAAATTGCGAAATTGAAGTGCAGTAATGTAAATGCAGTAAGTACATTACGGAAAGTTAAATTGGGGAAATGTAAATGACAATAAAATTAAAGTCCTTTCTTGCTCGCTCACGTGTTTCACTCAAGTAATGTTCACTCTCACTCGTGTTTGCTCTCGAATGGCTTTTATAATAATAGGCTCATACTCTTGCCTTTTTGCACTCAATCTCCACTTTTAGGTCTTTACGTAACAACTCAATCAGAAAATAAAAAGGGTGTTCAATCAAGGAAAAACCCAAAAAAAATCAAAATTTTTTCAAACTTTAAATTCAATTTTCCCCAAGTTTGATTAAAAACTAAGTCACTTAAACTACTTATTGTGATTAAGTAGCCTAAAAAGCAATACCTTGAATTTGGGATAAGGTATTGAAGAACTTTCCCAAAGAGGAAACTTTTTCCTGAAACTGTCCGAAAACTGACAGAAGTAGACCGGCGATTAGATATGTGAATTGTACTCTTTGAGATGTTTCCAACTAGATATTTTCAAATTTTTTTGGACTAGGCCTTCATTTTTTTTGGATTTTCGAAATTTTGAAGAAAGGCTAAATTTTTTTGTTTTCAAGAATTAATCAAAAGATCAAAGACAATAACTTTGATAGAGGAATGAAAGAAAGAAAAGTACCTTTTTTCTGATAGATAATAAAAAAAATAAAGAAAGGTAGAAGAAATTGATATGAAAAAAAAAAATAGCTACTTGAATTCGTCGAGCCAATGCTATAATACCAACTGATGCAAACCTAGGGTATTAAGGAACCCTAGACCCAACAAAAAAATGCGGAATTTGAGAACGGATCGTCGTCCGAATCAAGAAAGTGTAGAAAGTGACTTGACCCTAGCCAAACCTATCGACTAGAACCAAAGTTATCAGAAAAGGAGCTTGACCCTAACCAAACCGGTTGGTTGAACCAAAGTTATCAAAGGTTTGATCTTTCAAGATTGAAGATTGAAGAGACCAAGTTCTTCACAAAGAAGAAAAAGAGAGGAAGACCTCACAAACACACAAGTTTATTTTATAAATTCAATTCTCTCTAATAAGGCCTTACACTTGTTTAAATAGGCAAAAATTAGGTTAACCCTGAAATATTGCAAAAAAACAAAAATAACTAAGAAAAATCGTAAAAATTAGTGTTTGGAGTTGAAGGGGCGGTGGGGGTGCGCTGGACGGCGCATTGGGCCTGGCTGTGGGCTGGGCTATGCATACTGGACTAGGGCATGCGCGCTGGGCTGAGCCACACATGCAGTGGAATGGATCAGGGCGCGCGGTTCGGTGCTAAAGGGCGCACTCGGGGGAGCGCGGTGTCGGTCGGGTTTGGATCGGGCGCGGGTTGCTGGCTGGGCGCGCTGACGAGGCTAGCTGACTGGCGCAGATATTGCGGGGTGCGCGATGACTGGATGCGCTGATGAGGCGCGCTGATTGGCGCAGATATTGTGGGATGACAGGGCGCGCTGACGAGGCATCCTGACGAGGCACGCTGATTGGCCCGGATATTGCGGAATGCTCGCTGACAGGGTGCGCTGATGAGGCTCCGGTAGGGCGACGATGGGCGCGCTGTCGGGCGTGGCTGGATTGGGCTAGGGTGGCAGACATGGTGCACTGACGGAGTGCGGGATTCACTGCTTGCGCCCGCTGACTTGGCACGGTGACCGAGCGTGGTGACAGGCTAGGCCTCGCGCTACGCTCAGGCTCTGGGCTACATTCTGGTCTGCGCACTAGGCCGCGCACTGGGATTTCCTGGGCTGTGCGCACTGCATATTGTCCTTCGGGCCTTCTTGAAAAATACCCTCCTTTTGCATCTTTAGACTTGTGCTTCCTTTTTTTTATCTCTCCTCCAATGTTTAGCAAGCTCTTCAAGGTCTTTGGATCATGGATTTTGGGCTCTTGTTCTTGGACTCTTCTCACAAAAATTTGTGGTTTTTCGTTCACTTTCTTCATCCTTGTTTTTGTCTTTGAGCCGTCAATGTCTCACCTTGGATCTTGGCCTTTGTAATTTTCCTGGATCATATCATAAAAACTAACATGCTATTAAATAGAACATGTTGGATTATATATGTAACACCCTGACTTTTTATATCAGGGTATTACCAAGAACGTGTTCGGAGCATTGAGTCTAGGGGTATTTCTGTTAGGTTTTTTCTGTATACACGATGTGATTAAAGGATGGGGTAATTGGGACATTACATTGCGTATTTATACGTGTCATTTTATGACGTGTATTTATGGGGAAAGATTGGGGGTAAAAAATTAAGTTTGAAAAAGGTGAGGAAATAATGTCCTGGGTGTTTTTGGACGCCTGCAGATGACGGTGCAGATGAGTAATGTTGTTTGCAAATGTTTAGAGCGCCGCCCTGAGGATTGGGAGGACTCAAGACGCGATTTCACGTCCTAACTTTGCAATGTCGCAGACTTTCGGACGATGTCTAAACGATGCGGATGCATATGACTATGTCCGAATTGAATCTATCCTAATCCTGGACAGTTTTGGACGAGTCCGGACGAATGCGGACATGGGTGGTTGCGTCTGATTTGACTCTGTCTGATTTCTGGACACATTCGGACGCGTGGGAACGCATTTTGCAGACGCCATTTTGTGTCCGAATGTCTCCTTCGGATAGTACGGAATGGGCAGGGATGCCATTTCTCATCCAAAGGCACGATTTCTGCCTTAGGATTTTACCCTTGCGGACGAGATCAATGCGTCCGCACTCGTCCGAATTAGCCAAGACCTACAATTTAATTAGGGTTAAATTGGGGGAAATCTGTCGTGTAGTCCATAAATGCTAGACAAGGGAGACGACGAATCCATGCCCTCCAACGCTGAAGACCATGTCGCCCATGCCAGCCATGCCCTCGACGCCTCCAGCCATTCCCCTCCCTATCCCTTAGGTGTACGTTTTTCCCCTCCAGCCATGTCTTCCTTCCTTCTCTTCCAATTCCATTCATTCTTCAGCCTTCTTCCCCTTTTCCAGCGAGAGACCTGCGAGATAGAGAGAGAGAGAGAGAGAGCTTCTTTCCTGTGAGTGGTGAACTTCTGAGGGTGAGTTAGCCATTGAGGGCAAGTGTGTTACATGAGTGCTAAGGGTGATACGTGGGTGATTGTTGGAGCTGCTAGGAGCTGCAGTGAGTTGGAGCTGTCGTGAGCTGCTGTGGAGCTAGAGTGATGTCCCTATTTTAGTGTCTTCATTAGTGGTAAGGAAATAGGGGTGTCTTGGCCAGTAGAGACCCTACACCGCAAGTATGTGTGAGTGAGTGTGTCTTTTTGCTGTTGTAGAATGCTAGTGCTCTGTGATCTCCTTAATGTTACTGATGTTAGTTAATTGTTAGTGGATATTAGTAGTTGATAGTCCCTTGGTTGATCCTCTACTGTTATTCTTTGGATGAGTACTCTGGTTGTGTTTGTTGATGCTCTGTGATATTCCCTTGTTGTGGTATTTCCTTGTTGATAGTCCGTAGATTCTTTGCTGTTTGTTATCTACTTTGAATTGTTGTGATAAACGTTTAAGGTTTGAAGGTGATAAGTGTAAAGTGTAGAATGACGAGTGAGTGAATGATGAGTAGCACGAATGAGCTAAGGATTTTCTTAACCGTTATGTCCCTTGTTAAATACTTGTTGTCTTAAATTCTCGGTATTAATTAAACTATCATTTCAATAATTCAAAGTATGGATTGTTTGTTAGCATGTTACTTATAACCAATTTAGTTAATCTAAACATGTAAACAATTTGATTAGTCTAAACATGTGAACTAACTAACTCATTTAATTAAAATATGCTTAGGTAAGTGTTGTTCCTTCTTGTACACGTAAATTAACTAATAAGTAACTACTAGCATGTTTAATTAATTAATTAACTAACTAGCATAACACGTGTAAATCAATTAGCAGCATGATAGTTAACTAGGGTAGCTAATTAAAGTAAGTAATTAGACTTAAGCATGCTAATTAACTAGCGTAATTAATTTAATTAGGAATCGAGCATGTTTAATCAACTAGAATAATTAACTACAATAATTAACTATACTCAAGCATGTTAATGAATTTAGATAATAATGGTAGATAACTTAATTGTATATTTCTTGAGTATATGATTTATTAGAATAATGGAAGCATGTTATTTAACAGTTATGCATGTTTAATCCATTAACTATTAGAAGTACATTTAATGGGTTATAATAAAAGCATGTTTAAATCATCTAGGATAATAATCGTAATTCATTCTTGAGCATGCAAATTAATTAGGATAGCCAACTAGATTAATAATTGTAACTCAACTTAAGCATGTTAATCATTTGGGATATCTAACTAGCATTATAAATGTAGTTATTTTCGAGCATGTTTAGTTTATGTTCTTCTGCTATTTAAATTCGATGTCATACTTGTTTTCTGTTATGCGCTTTTAATTATAATTATTCTCTGTTGTGTGCGCAATTTCAATTACAGTTCGTTTTCAATTACTTTTTTTTATATGTGCACTTCAATTACAGTTAATGTTACGTTATCATCATGCATCATGTTAGGTTGAAAATGTATGGTCATATATCATGTTAATAGAAACTAATAGGGAGTGCCACCGGGTGGTACTCGCACATGCATAAGTGAGGTAAAACGTTAAGAAAATGAAGGAAATGGACATTTGGAGTGCGGTACATGGGTAGCGGGTCTAGTCTGCACTAGACCAATGCCCCCAACCATGACGGGAACGAGGACCTAGTGCAAGTAAAATGTTAGATCCGACCAACTATCCCATTTCGAAAGAAAATCCTCCAATCTTCCATTCGATGTACGAGTAATGAACGAATGAACTAATGTAAAGTAATGAACGAACGAATGGCTTAATTAAATGATTGGTTTGGGTGGCCCCTATTCCAAAAAGGATTAAAGAGAGGCATATCACGTTACATTAAACTCTTTTCCTTACTAAGCCTTTGGGCTTACAGTTACTTGTGGTGTAGGTGTAGGTACTTGTATGCAAAAACGACAAACTGATAATAAGCAGATAATAAACGGATAATGAAGCAGGGATGAAGAATTTACATGAGCGAGGGGGCTTGTGGCTGGCCAGGCTAAAGTGAGTAGAAAAGAAAACGGTTGTAATTAAATTGTAATTAATTGTTTAGTTTCTTTCATTATAGTATTTACGCTTCCGCAATATTTTAAACAAATGATTTTATAACGCTTTCGGATTTCATTAATTGGATTTTCAATACGAGTTTAATGAAAGGTTAGTAGCGGGCCGGTTTAGCGTCGCACTCTGATATTTGTTTTAAAAGAGATTTCAATGGTCTTATAAAAGTTTCAAATTTTTACGCATTTTAAAGAATTTACGAAAAACCTGGTCATTATAATATATGTGATATCTCACAAAATAAGAATTTTAAAAAACTATGGTGCATATACAATACAAAAAAGAAGCCTCTACCTCACTGAGAGTTGCCTTTCCTATTGATAAGAACAACATTTTCAGGATTAGATTTGAAATTGTTAAAGTTGTCAGAACATAAAACAAATTGATGTTAATATCTGATTTAAAATACAAGGAAACAATAATGAACTGTGAATTTCGCCACCAAAATTTGGATGAGACAAGTACTCTAAAAACAAGCCCACAATAGGGCTCAAAGAACAGCCCAAACACAAGCCTCAAGTAAATGACCCAAATTGACCTAGCAGAGTGGAGCCAATAGCGTAGTGTGTTGCAACATCTAACCAATGATGCCAATATGCGGCATACATAGTGCAGACACCAATTATTGTGTTGCGTTATGGCATAGCCCAAGCATTCCGCAAAGTGACATGTGTCGCAACTTAGCACACACTAAGCCTTGGCTTAAACTGCGATTTTTTGATACCCTAATTGGAAAACTCCGATTTCCAACGAATTAACTCCAAAACTTGAATAAAAAATTATATCAACACATTCAAGACTTAAAATTGACTTACATACGTCGATTTCAACCAATAGTTTTGAGTTTTCGAACTTGAAATCAGTGTCTATGAGGATATGAGAGAGAGAGAGAGAGAGAGAGAGAGCTTGTTCTGGAAAATATCTTTTTGCTCACCAGAGGCGATGATTGCAAGAGGGGGAAGACAAATTTTGACGTTGGGTAAAAGAAGGTTCCCAAAAGGACTGGTTTCTTGTATTAAAGAAAGTCTGTGTGCTTTTTTTCTGCTTTGCTTTTCCACGTGATTTACTCCTCAAACATTCAAATAACAACAATAATGATAGCAGTTCTGATCAAGAATGAATTATAACAGAAAAACAAGAAAAGGGAATTGGTAAAAATCATGAAAGGTGTCCCATCCAATCATCATCTTCCTCCACCCCAAGTAACGTCTATTGCCATCCTCAAGTAAGGATTGAGTGAAGAGAGTAAACCTTCTCATCTTCTGTCTTCCAGCGTGTGCATGTGCTACGTACTCGACAAATTGTGTAATGTATTTGATTGGTGTAGACAGGACAGACGGAGAGGGAGAATCCTACCAACTGATGCTTTATTATTTTAGAGAGAGAGAGAGAGAGATAGTCTTCAGGAGTTTAATTAGAATGCAAGAAATGATTACTCATATCTTTTACAAAAAATAATCATTAGAGTTTTGCAATCTTAAATTCTCAAGCGAGAATCATTCATTCGCCCATTATCAGAAAACGGTCTTTACCCACCATGTATATCTTGTCCAGCGCTTGTATAGCTGTTACCGATTGGAGGGAAAGCCTACTCAAAATACAACAAGTAGCTTCCTCGAGGTTTATTTGATGACTTATGTGCAGCCTTTTCTTCGTTCAGAGCTTCATATATAAGATTTTCTGCCCAACAACACAATTAAGAGACTATGAGTGGTCCTCCTGTTAGATTATTTAATTATAATCTATGTAAATGTGGTCCATGTTAATTAATGTTACATTGACTTAATATTAAAGAGCTTAATGTGATGGTTGTTAAGTATTAAAGACATTAAGTTAATTGGGTTTTAATTCCCTCACCTTAACCTTATTAAAATTGTATAACATATAGTTGAAAAGACGTGATTGAAAAGGCACGAACGAAAGGGCATGTATGGAAAGTTGTCTTTTGTACGGGTGTCTTCTTTCAATCACATAGAGGGAGAATTATAGGATTCATTCTAACTAACGAACGAACTCTCTCTGGGGAAAACTCTCTCAAGTAAAATTACGGCATACGGCGTTTCTGCATCATCGAAAGAGACGATTTAAAGAGAAAGGTTTTAAGGCGATAAACGGAATTCAACATCGTCATCAAAAGCGTTTTATATCATGGACCAAGGTTGGTATTTTGTTTAAAGTCTAATGGTTAAATCAAATACATTGTATAGAAATAAAAGTATTGCAAGCATGTAAAAAAAAAAAGGGATTAAAGTAAAAAAGTTGAATTAAAAATGCTTACACTCCACGAAGTAAACTCCACGTCAAAATTCTAGAACAACCTCTCTCTCTCTCTCAATGCGGCTGTGCTGTTTGTACACGCCTTGGCATTATACACGTACTGTATGGTAATTAAGAATTGCATTGCAGGTGAGATTAAAGTGACCTTCTTTTCCGTAATAGGAGCAAATATAAAAGAAGGACTAAAGCTTCTTTGTCGAAGATAAGCATTTTAATTAAGGGTCATCCCTGTCTGGGAATCAAGATTGGAGGAGATGGGTCATCACTGCTGCGGCAAACAGAAGGTGAAAAGAGGGTTGTGGTCTCCTGAAGAAGACGACAAGCTTATCAACTTCATAGCCAACAACGGCCATGGTTCTTGGAGCTCTGTGCCTAAAATGGCAGGTATTTTTATTCTGCTGCACGCGTATATCTGGTTGCTCTTCATCATCTTGTATTGATCGCATGCTTCTTTTCGCTTGACTTAGGGCTGCAGAGATGTGGGAAGAGTTGCAGGCTGAGATGGATAAACTATTTGAGGCCGGATCTGAAGAGAGGGTCATTTACTACACAGGAAGAAACAACTATTATCGATGTTCATAGAATCCTCGGCAACAGATGGGCTCAGATAGCCAAGCATTTGCCTGGTAGAACAGACAATGAGATTAAAAACTTCTGGAATTCCTGCATTAAGAAGAAGCTCATTGCTCAAGGCTTAGATCCCAACACTCACAATCTTCTCCCTTCTAACAAAACCACTGGTAATGCCAAATCAGTTAACATCACAAGCAGTGGCAATTCTATTCCTGACTTCTCTCTCCTCCATTCAAAACCTGACTCTTCCTCTTCATTTTTCTTCCTGAGCTCTTCGCATCAGCTGATGAAAACCGAACAACGTTCTGCTGAAGCAAACCCACCTTTCCTCCATTCTCTCTCCGCTTCTCCACCTTATTATAACAACAAATATTCAAGAGATCCAAATAACTCGAGCTTATCGGCTACTTTTTACGCACACCAGAATCTGAATACAGTATGGGATGCTTTGGAAGAATCCACTTGCAGACCACTTTCAATGGAGATGAGTAGAGCGGTCTTCCCCCTAGAGTCCTCAGTGTGTTCAGGGTCGAATATTCCAACTGGGTTTGGTGCCTTTGAAGCTATTGAACATGCAACACTACTAGATCAGAAGGAGATGCCAATGGCATGGCCGGAGCTTCAGCAAAAGGGTTGGGACGCTGCAGAAACAGATCCCGTGAAGACCACTAATTATGAACTGAGTGGTGCGCATATGATCATGAATGGTTCTTCTTTAGAAATGAGTCCTAAATTTGACATGGATCATTTCACAGACTCCACATCCATGGCTTCGCTCATGTATTGCAGCTTCAATCCCATGAATCAATTTGCATGGGAGTTTTAGTTTATATTTCTCCGTGGCCTATTTAGATGTACAAATAGTGTTCAGGCTAAGCTTTACTTCTTCGTCTACCCACTCTTTTTGTGTACCACCTTAATAGGGTACATCATCCAGTAGATTACAATGTAACTAAGAGGAAAATGGAGGAGATGCGATGATTAGTCAAGGATGCTGGTTTTTGGTTCGCCAGTTTAGGTGAAGCTTGGTGGTGAAGAGAGGACGACATTTGTGAAGAAGGTGGGGTGCCAAAGATGCCCCCCATCCAGAAACCTAGAGAGAGAGAGAGAGAGAGAGAGAGACTGCCCTCTCCCTCTCTCTCTGCTTCCCATTAAGAAACCCATTAAAATAATGCTGCGGTAACTTATTGCTCTCAGAATTCTCCTTTTTTTCTTTTCGTCCTCTTCCTTTTCCCCTTTAAAATATGAAGAAGACAATGAAAAGAGAACAATGAAAGAGATAAGTTTATGGGTTAATAACACTGTAGACCCTATAGTTTACGATCAACGATAAGTCAAATTTTGGAGATTATTTTTTAACAACTAAAACCCTGAACTATGAGAAAATGTCGCCGGCGACCTCGCAGTCACGATTTCTGTCCAGAGCCGTCGAAGTTAACGCCCCGTTTGTACCCTGTCTAGCGGCGTCGAACGGAGTCGAAGGGCGATGGCAGAGCCGACGGTCGAATCGTCCAGAGCCGACCGAAGTACGACATTCGCTGGCCGTTGGATCGACGAGGATCGTCCCTCGTCTGGATTGACGGCCAGGATTGAATCTGGCGTCCCTGCCAGATTCGATGACAGACAAAGATCCTTGGCCATTGGATCGAGCGAGGGACGTGCCTCGGATCGACGGCCAGGATTTAATCCGCCTGGCGAAGACGGACGTCGATCCTTGTCCGTTGGATCCTCGCCTGGATCGAACGGTCAGTAGTGACTCCAAATTAATTGGGTCACGTGTGGGTCACATGCGATCCTAAATCGCCAGAATTCCCCATTATGACGGACGTCCGTCGTTAAATAACACGTCATCAGCCTCTGGACGACGTCCCTCTTAACATGACGGACGTCCGTATGAAAATGACGGGCGTCCGTCACTCTCGGATTTTATACTAAAACTCTAACAGAGTCGAGCACAAAAAGTCTGACCATTGCCATAGATATTCGAGAGAGAGAACTTGTTTCCCCTGACCAACTCCCTCAACGTAAGCGAACGAACAAGAGTGTTGCACATCACATGGAGTCGTCAAGGTGTGCTTCTTCATCATACATGGTTGAAGAATCCATTGACTGTGGAATGGAGGTGGATCCTAATCCTAATCCTATTTCGGCAGTAGAGACCAATGAGAATCGGTGGTTCTACCATGAAGCCGGTATAGAATTGCGTTCAATCTCGGGATCCCTGGAATCGGAGCTACGTTCGATATGTGACTCAGAGGATGATGATTGGGCAGAGAGTATGCATCCCCAAATTGAATGTTCGTCCTCGGAGCTCTGTCTGGGTAAGAAGTATAGTGCGTTTAAGGATATTAGAGATGAAGTGGTTAATTATGTTTTGAAAAATGGGCACGGGATCAGGTTTGTTAAAAGCAAACGACATCGGATAACTGCTGTGTGCAGTGATGGATGCAATTGGCGGCTTCACGCTTCAAAAATGAAATGTGAGCTGACCTTTCAAATTAAGAGCTATAATGAGGAGCACACATGTGCACGACAAATGGAAAGCCGACACGCTTCCTACAAATGATTGGCAAACCAATATTTGGATAGATTAAAAAGTCAACCCAAGTGGGACCTTGCTTCTATAATTGAGACTGTAAGGAAGGACTTTAATGTCAATATTTCTCTGAGTCTTGCTAGAAGGGCAAGGAATTTAGCACAGACTTTAAACGAAGGGGATGGTGACGAACAGTACAAGCTACTTTGGTCCTACGCAGAAGAGATTTGAAGATCCAATCCAGGTAGCACACTGTTGTTGGTGGTAGATTTTCCAGATTTGGTGGCCCGTCCAAGTCCAATATTTAAAAGAATGTACATGTGTTTGGATGCGTGCAAGAGGGGTTTGAAGGAGTTTGGTAGACCCATTATTTGTCTTGGTGGCTGTCACTTGAAGTGGTTGTGCCCAGGCCAATTGCTCACAGCTGTCAGCATTGATGCCAATGATGGGATTTATCCAGTTGCTGTGGCACTTGTTGAATCAGAATGCAGAGACTCCTGGACCTGGTTTTTGTGTTGCTTGCTGACGGACTTAGACAGTGACATAGGCAGAGGATGGACACTCATTTCCGATCGACAGAAGGGGTTGGTGCCTGCTATTGAACAATATGCACCAACAGCTGAGCATCGATTTTGCCTAAGACATTTGTATGCCAATTTCAAAAAACAATTTCCAGGAATACAATACAAAGATATCATGTGGAAGGCAGCAAGGGCCACAACATCACCGAACTTTCAGAAAGAGATAAGTAAACTACTTGCGCTCGACCATACAGCGCATGCATATATGCAGAAAATTAACCCGAGGTGTTGGTCAAAACATGCATTCAGTCCTGTCCCAAAGTGCGACATGGGCCTTAATAATTTGAGCGAGTCCTACAATGCCTACCTCCTGCCAGCACGGGACAAACCAATCCTCACTATGTTCGAGATGATTAGAACGGGCATAATGACTAGGATCGTTAAGAAACATAAGCAGCTGGCTGAATCAACAGATCTTTTGTGTCCTAAGACCACAAAGAAGCTTGCCAAACTGAAACATGTGGCTCGGAATTGGTGTCCAACACCTTCAGGATGTAATCGGTTTGAGGTAAGCGATGGTAACGAACGGTACACAGTCGATATGGACACGCGTACCTGTAATTGTAACAGATGGGAGCTGACTGGAATCCCATGCGTGCATGCCATCCCTTGCATCAATTTTATGCGGACTTCAGCGGAGGATTATGTGCATGCATGGTACCATCGGGACACATATATGAGGATGTATTCCCATTTTACCCGACCTGTCAGTGGCCACCACATGTGGCCTGCAACGAACCAGCCTCCAATTTTGCCACCACCAGTAAAGAGACTCCTGGGTCGGCCTCGAAAACGAAGAGTGCGAGATGCAGACGAGCCCCGTAGCAGCACGGTACTCAACAGGAGACATATCCCTATGACATGTAGTCGTTGTCATGGTGTAGGCCACAATGTCCATTCTTGTCAAGGCGAAGGCTCAACAGGTGGCACCTCAAGCGGCAGTGTAAGAGTAGAACGCTCATACGACACCTTCATAGGGTTTAACATTGTTGCCGATACACAGGTGCTTAGATTGTTATGCTTTCTTACGTTGTTCTCACTATGAGCATTTCGTCTGACATGAACTTCCTTTTGTGTTTTGCAGGAGTCCGTCGCCCCACACCCACATCCTTAATCATGGAGCTTCATCTACGTATTTGTTTTGTTCATGTATAATACACTAAAATTTTTAATACATTGAAGTTTATTTGTTCATATACGTAGTTGTTTGGATAATATTTGTTCCTGTATAATACACTGCATGTGATGGACGTCTGTCATGTTAAGACGGAGGTCCGTCATGTTAAGATGGATGTCCATCACATTCAGACGGCCGTCCGTCACCTTGAGACGGACGTCCGACCCCTTCTGACGGACGTCCGTCACATGCAGACAAACAACACTTGCCCTGTTTTGGGCGCCCCTCACGCCAACACAAAGCATATTACAGCCTACAACAAACCACAAAGCAGTATGAAGAAAACCACAAAGCAGACTACAGACTACAACAAATAATTGAATTCAATTTCAATTGAGCCACTTGTTCAACGTTTTTTCTATTCTTTCAACTCTTTCACGTTTTTTCTATTTACCTTCCTGGATATGATTAATGCACGGGGTACAATGTCCTTCTCGTACCGTACATGGGCGGAGGCTGAGCTGAACATCACAGGTTCTACAGACTCCACTGGACCCGTCGTCTCAGTGGGAGCCACCACCTTACATTTCTTCGACGCTTGACTATTCCTCGGCGCCATTTTCAGATTCAAAACTCGGGGGTTTGGGAATTTGTTGGGGGAAATCGGGAGTTCGGGAATTCGTCGAGGGAAATCGGGAATTCACTCGCGATTTGAAGTACAGGGCGATTTCTAGGGCTTGGACGCCCTTCGCGAGTATAAGCAGCATTTTGTCATCCGTCAGGACGAAAACGCAGTCTTTTTGGTTATGACGAACGTCTGTCATGGTCCGACGGACGCCGTCCAGATGCTGATGACGTGTTATTTAAAGACGGACGTCCGTGGTATTCCCACGGACGTCCGTCATAATGGTGAATTCTGGCGATTTAGGATCGCATGTGACCCGCACGTGACCCATTTAATTTGGAGTCACTATTGACCGTTCGATCCAGGCGAGGATCCAACGGACAAGGATCGACGTCCGTCTTCGCCAGGCCGATTAAATCCTGGCCGTCGATTCGAGGCACGTCCCTCGCTCGATCCAACGGCCAAGGATCTTTGTCCGTCATCGCATCTGGCAGGGACGCTAGATTCAATCCTGGCCATCGATCCAGACGAGGGACGATCCTTGTCGATCCAACGGCTAGCGAATGTCGTACTTTGGTCGGCTCTGGACGATTCGACCGTCGGCTCTACCATCGCCCTTCGACTCCGTTCGACGCCGCTAGACAGGGTACAAACGGGGAGTTAACCTCAACGACTCTGGACAAAAATCGTGACTGCGAGGTCGCCGGCAACATTTTCTCATAGTTCAGGGTTTTAGTTGTTAAAAAATAATCTCCAGGGTTTGACTTGTCGTTGATCGTAAACTATAGTGTCTACAGTGTTATTTACCCTAAGTTTATTCAGTTCCCATGTTTTCCAGGTAAAAATCATGACATTTTTTTAATATAAAAAGACATTGCTAAGCCTAATGTACGTCCAATGCTAGATGCTCTGTCACCACAAGCCAGAGTCCGAGAAGAAGGAAATGACTCTTGTCCAGAATCTGATCCAATGTATTATTGATGGCCAGCTGCAGAAGAAGGCGTAAGAACTGTTTGAGTTACACGACGTAGTCTATGGGACATGGGCCAAATACCCAGCAGCAAGAAATGCTTAAAAATAAACTTACTCTCGATGCTTGGGTTCTTAAGTCCTTAGTGATGTCCACCTCACTCCTATATTACTTACCAAATTAATAGATTAAAATCAATTGACTGGACTCTTTAAAACTTTTTCTTTTGTTGACGGTTCTTGTATGGGAACTATCTTGACTATACCATTTTTGAAAGCATTTTCTAAGTACTATATATCTCCCGTATAAAATATTGTCAAAATGAAGATCACACACAAATAATAATTGAAGACAAATTGCATACATACATACAAAATATCACCTCCACACCGGTCGTAGCGTGTGGTGACCTTTGCTCATGTGTAGAGACTTCCACACAAAAACACATACCATACAAACACCCGCTCATTCAATTGTGGGTGGGCGACGGATGGTGATTCTTGTAGTTTTTTGAGAATAGAAAGAGTATTGCAACAGAAACAGAATCTGAACTTTTTATAAACAAATTATAAATATTAAAGCTGCTAAGTAAACAACTGCCCACTAACGTTGTGGTTCTAAACCGAAGCTAACTGACGACTGAAAATAAGGATCAAATTCAAATATTCAAACGAATGAAGTTTATGACTCCACATCAGCAGTCCTGAACATATTTTCCAACACTCCTCCATGTTTAGGAGCTGCTAAGGCTAAGCTTTGTTCTCAGAAATGCAAACTTGCTAACTGGCAATGGCTTAGTAAAGACATCTGCAACTTGATCTTCTGTTTTGCAGTAGATAAGAAGAACAGTTCCATCTTTTTGTACTTCTCTTAAGAAAAATAACTTGATGTTGAAGTGCTTAGTTTTCCCATGAAACACTGGATTATGAGAAATAGCAATAATAGCTTGATTATCAACAAGAGTTTCAGTGCTTTCCTCTTGCTCCAAGTGAAGATCAGCTAAAATCTTCCTTAGCCATAAGGCTTGATTAATTGCTGCTGTTGTAGCAACAAACTCTGCTTCGATAGTGGATTGAGCTACAGTGTCTTGCTTTTTTGAGCTCCATGAGAAAACTCCAGAGCCTAATGTGAAACAATATCCTGAAGTACTTTTCATATCATCAATGGAGCCTCCCCAATCACTATCAGAGAAACCAAATAGCTTGAACTCTTTGCTCCTTGTGAATTTAATACCAAAATTATATGTTCCTTTCACATATTTCATCACCCTCTTTGCTGCCTTAAGATCCCATTCACTAGCACAATGCATAAAACGAGACAAGATGCTTACAGAATTAAGAATATCAGGTCGAGTTGATGTGAGATACATCAAACAATCAATCATGCTTCTAAAATACATTTGATCAACCTTTTCTGTTCCATCTTCCGTACATAGATTTTCCTTTGAGTTCATTGGAGTGCTAATTTCTTTGCATTCTTCAAATTTAAACTTCTTTAAAATCTCCTTGGCATATTTCTTTTGACAGATGAAGACTTCATATTCACTATGTTTAATTTCCATTCCAAGAAAAAAAGTCATCAATCCAAGGTCTGTCATCTCAAAAAAATCCATCATCTCTTGCTTAAATTTTTCCACAATACTTGTGTTGTTTCCTGTTACCAGCAGATCATCCACATATAGTGAGATGATAAGAATGTCTGCTTCATTTTTCTTGACATATAATGTTGATTCAAACATGCTTTTGGCAAATCCCAAATTCTGCAAATGTTCATCAATCCGGCTATATCAAGCTCTTGGAGCTTGTTTCAATCCATAAAGTGCCTTTTTCAGAAGATAGATCTTGTCTTCTTCACCTTCCTTTACATAGCCTTCTGGTGGTTCGACATAAATCTCCTCCTGTAAAACACCATTTAAGAAAGCTGAATTTACATCTAGTTGATACACCTTCCAATTTTTTTTTGTGCTGCAACAGCGAGTAACAGTCGGATAGTATCCAGCCGAGCAACTGGTGCGAAGGTATCTGAGTAGTCCACACCGAATATTTGAGCATATCCTTTGACCACAAGTTGGGCTTTATGCTTATTAATTGAGCCATCAACATTAAGCTTGGTTCTGTACACTCACTTGACTCCAATTATTTTTCTGTTTTGAGGTCGTTCAACCAACTCCCATGTTTTGCTTTTTTCAATCATGAACAACTCTTCTTTCATTGCATCAATCCAGATTTGATTTGTCTTGTCTTCTCCATAATTTGTTGGTTCATATACAGCAATATTGCATCTTTGATAAATTTCAGAAAGTGGTCTCATACCTCTTACAGAATTTTCATCTACTAAGTCATTCTCCAAGTCTTCAATACTTTGTTCTACAGAGTCCAAAACAGAAAATCTGAAATTCAACTCTCTTGAAGTTTGATCCAATTCATTAGCATCATCCCAGTTCCACTCTTCTTCTGCCATAAAATGCACATCCCTGCTTATAATAATTTTCCGAGTTTGTGGTTGGAAAATTTTATAAGCTTTTGTAACCAAGCTGTAGCCAATGAAGATGTCTAGAATTGATTTGTTATCTAGTTTATCTCTCTTGATCTATGGAACATAAGTGAAGCACAAACATCCAAATATTTTAAGAAAGTTCAATGATGGTTTGTAACCATACCATGCCTCAAAGGGAGTTTGACCCTTTATAGCTCTTGTGAAAAGTCTGTTTTGCAGAAAAACAGCAGTATTTGCTGCTTCAGCCCAGAATTTCTTTGGCAGATTCTTTTCATCTAACATATATCGTGTCATTTCTAATATAAATCTGTTCCTTCTCTCACTTACTTCAATTTTGTTGTGGAGTATAAGGAGCGATTAACTGATGTTGAATACCTGCTTCTTCACATAAATTTTTGAATATTTCAAAGGTGTACTCCTTACCATTATCTGATCGAATTGTTTGAATTTTACAGCCACTCTCATTTTCAACACTGGCTTTGAAGTTCCAGAAAGCTTGAGCTACCTCTAACTTATGCTTCAAGAAGAAAATCCAACACATACGAGTAAAATCATCAATAAATGCAACATAATACAAACTACCTTTCAAAGAGGGAGTTCTTTGTGGCCCCGCAATATCTGTATGAATTAATTGCATTTTTTTTTACTCACCAAGTTGCTGTAGTGAATGGTTTCCTACTTTGCTTTCCAAACTGACATGCTTTGCAGAGTGGAATATAATCATCAAGTTCTGGAAGATCATTTACCATCTTACTAGATTTCATCCGCAGCAATCCCTCATGATGATAGTGTCCAAGCCTCTTGTGCCACACTTCAGTAACATTTTCTTTAGCTTGATAAGCATTTTGCTACTCCTCCAATAAATTTAGAGCAAAACTTTTCCCTTTAATTTTTACTTTGAAAATATCTCTACCAGATGCATCTTTAATCAAACAACTTTTGTCTTCAAACACAACTTTATAACCCTTTACAATTAGTTGTCCAACACTTAACAGGTTTTGATCAATTTCAGGGACATATAACACATCAGAAATGAACTTTGTACCTGAACAGGTTGAAATTGCAACTGTCCCTTTTCCTTTCACTGATATGTACTTGCCATTTCCAACACGCACCTTCGACGAGTTTGCATTGTTTAGTTCCTTGAATAAATTCTTGTCATGTGTCATGTGATTTGTACAACCACTATCAATTAGCCAATTTTCACTTGATTCAATTCCAGAAAAGCATGTAGCAACAAATAGATGATCTTCTTCTTCTTCATCAGCAGTTTTTGCTTCTTTACCTTGTTGATTTTTGTTTTTCCAGATAACAGCTTCATGCCCTTTGTTTTTGCAAATAACAGCTTCATGCCCCATCTCATTGCACTTAGTACACTTAGCATCAGGTCTCCTCTAGCATCTAAACAGAGGATGACCTATCTTTCCACAGGGTTGACAAGGTGGATATGATTTCCTCTGATTTTCGTATTTTCCATTTGCAGCATTTTGATATTTTGCTGCTAAAGCTCCTTCGGTTGGTGTAGTCTCCCTCATCAGCCTTCTTTGTTCTTGTGCTTGCAATGCATTAAGCAATTCTGATAAGGAGATTTTTGACAGATCCTTGGTGTTCTCAAAAGTAGTGACAGTTGCTTCATATTTTTTAGGTACTGTAACAAGAATTTTTTCTACAATTCTTGAATCAGTAAAAACAAAACCAAGGAGCCCTACTTTGTTTGTAATACTCAGAAGTCTGTTAGAGTATACTTTAATAGTCTCTGAGTCCTTCATTCTTTGAAGTTCAAATTCCTTGATTAAGTTCAAGACTTGCATCCCTTTAATTCTTTCATCTCCTTCATATTCATTCTTGAGATAATCCCATATTTCTTTCGCTGATTTCATCGACATGATATGTGTGAAAATGGTGGATGAAACTGCAACAAACAAACATGCCTTTGCCTTTGATTTCTTTGTCTTTCTTTCTTTATGTGCTTTCAACTGTACCATGGTGGGATTATTTGGAAGTGTAGAAATTTCATAATCTTCTTCCATTGCCTCCCAAAGATCCAAAGCTTCCAAGTAAGTCTCCATACGCACTACCCACATCTGGTAGTTGTCTCCATCAAACACTGCCCACATTTGGTAATTGTCTCCATCAAACACTGCTGGAGCAATTGAAGAGAGACTCGCTTCAGCTTCCATAATCTATCAAAAATATACACAGATCCCTTAAGAAGAAAGCTTTGATACCAAATGTAGTTTTTTGAGAATAAAAAGAGTATTGTAACAAAAACAGAATCTGAACTTTTTATAAACAACTAATGATAAACAAATTACAAATATTAAAGCTTCTAAGTAAACAACTGCCCACTAACACTGTGGTTTTAAACTGAAGCTAACTGACGACTAAAAATAAGGATCAAATTGAAATATTCAAACCAGTGAAGTTTATGACTCCACATCAGCAGTCCTGAACATATTTTCCAACAATTCTACTCTCAATTTTCTTTCTCTTATTTTTCTTCTAAATGTTAAATGTTAGAGATCCAACAATAATCGAAAAAAAAAAATACTATATAGGATACTAGATTTACATGAAAAAATTCTTACGAAAAAAACCATGGACAGATAAATAAATCTACTATGAAGATCGTAATATAACCGCAAATTTTGTGACTCTAGTTTACATGAATTTTTAGAGAAAACAAAAACCCTAAATGAGATCTATAATACAGACCCACTGCCCCAACCCAATAGAATTCGGATCACACAGAACTATAAGAATCTCCACCTTGACATGAATTCTATAAAAGAGATCCATAGTACATGCTCGTCCGCCCGATCCAATAAATTGAATTGAAAACTCTGACTTCTGACAATCACCATCTAAAAACAAATTCTGCTACAATGAACTAATTTTTAAATCTTCAAATTTTCTTAACATATCCTTAAAGAAAATCTGCAATGAGGGTTCATACTGTAACGACCCAGATTTCTTTCCGTTGAAAGTGCGTTAAATTTGAAACTTATCTTTTCTGTTATAGAATAGCGAAAAACCTTTTAAATAATGATTAGAGTTCTTTTCTACAAACTTAGCCATTAAAAATCCTTCTACTTAAACTTGTTACTTAAATCGTGTAAACAACGAGAATCTATAATTATAAAAAAAAAAAAATTTAAATGTAGCGAAAGTATAAATGAATAATTTAAAGACAATAGACAGCTGTTTACATTATTGTTTATAAAACTCTTTTTTTCTTTTACATTCTTTAACCTGGCCAACCACAACGTTGTACGTGCAAATCCTTCATCAACTACTCCTCAAAAGAGTATTGGCGTCATTTCCCTCACCTACACCACGAAGCAAACATGAGCTAACGCCCAACAAGAAAGGAGATACAAAACAAAGTATGCCTGTAACTGATTATGTCAGAATGGAATCCACCCAAACTGTTATTTACTCACGGTCATATATATGTCAACTCATACATTGAGCTTAGACATTAGAGGTTCCATCACAGGGAGAATGGCCGCTAGTCGACATCTAACACTTGGGTAGACAAGCTCTCGCGACCTGACAAGGGAATGACATAATCTCGAGTCTACCTGGTTACGACCCGAACTACCTCCCCAACCCCCAATTCCCTATATATTCATTTTCTTTATCCATTTTCCTCACAAAATGAATACTAACCCAACGTGGCATTCCTAATTGTTTTCATTATCATGATGCATGTCAATGCGAAACAATAATCACAGCATTATAAAAGCATGGGACATAGAAAATCTACTAACATGCTATACACGGCGATATACACTAAAACATGCTTGGAAATTAAAAGAAACAACCACAATATAGACATGCTTGGTGTTAGAGTCCGGGTTTGTCCAGGACATGTTGTCCATGGCCACCCATGCTAGATCTAAGCTATTCACCTTTATTTCATTTCTATTGTAATTCTTATCCATTTTTGGAAAGAGTGACTCCTCGCCACCATGACATGTATCCTTCTGCTATGGTGGAGATGGTCAAGATTGCTCTTTAGTGTGAGAGGCATGACTGCACATTGACCCCCCTATCCAATGTAATTTGCTGCCAATCAATTAACAAGCTTTTTACATACAAACTATGCTCACTATGCTCAATGACGCTCTTTTCGATTAATCTCGCTCACTTACTGCTTGCTCATTAGACATAAAGCTCGCTCTAACGTTGTGGGCAATTGGTGCCATTGGCACACTTCATAGGCTGACTCGTTGTTTCCCTTAACAATGGGTGCCACACGACTTATCTTAAGTCTCTTGAAATTAGGATCGTGATAGTTGGTATCAGAGCCACGTTGGCTTGGATTGCAAGAAATCATGCCAAGAAAGAATTTGTCAAAGAAGACATACTCATCGATGGACCAGCTCGAACGGCTAGTTGAGCTAGAAGAGAAGATGAAGTATCTCCAAGAAATCCCTGATAACATTCGTTTTCTGGAGGAATGAATGAAGGAAATGTCTGAATTTTCTAATAAGATTGTTGTTGTTCATAACAAGATAGACATCCTCCTGGTCCGAGAGATGATGGATCAGGTAGAGAACCTCGAATCCCAACAAGAGAAGGGAAAGGGAGTAGATAGTGGAGAGAGCTCCACAAGTGCAATAGTCGGGGTCCTAGAGCGCATCAAAGAGATTGACCAAGCTCATACCTAGCTGTCAGGAGCTGTTACCTACCTGACTGAAGATTTCAAAGTAATGTTTGACTCTCTAAAAGCTGAAATTACCAAAATAAACATCAAACTGAACCTCACAATGAGAGCTATGGGAAGTTAAGCCCAAGCTCCAAGCACAATATAATTCAATCAGGTAAAAATCTTATAGCCAAAATCCTTTGGAGGAGCCTGAGATGCCAAAGAAATAGAAAACTTCATCTTTGATATAGAACAATATGTCAAGGCAACTAGAACTGATAAAGAGACTAAGGTGACCTTGGCCAAAATGCATCTTACTGGGGATGCTAAACTTTGGTGGAGATCAAAATACAATGACATTTGTAATGGTGATTGTGTGGTCAATACGTGGGAAGATCTCAAGAGACGTTGAAGGATCAGTTCTTTCCTAAAAATGTGGAGTTCAATGCTCGTCGGTCACTACGGGAACTAAAACAAAATAGCACCATCCGCGAATATGTTAAACAGTTGAAGGGTTAAAACCTTGGGCCAAGACAAAGTTATACAAACAGAAAGTGCAAAATCTCTCAAGTACCCTTGATGCTATAGAACGATTGTTTGATTATGCTAGCGAGAATCCTGGCCAAAAGAAGAACTCACCCATCAATCCTAATAATTCAAAGCCCTAGAGAACCACCCCACTGAAAGGAAAACATTTTTCCTAAGAGAAAGCCAAGAAACTTCCAGGGTGGTCAACACTCAACGACCAATTAATAAACCCATGTCGTGTTTCTTGTGCAAAGGACCTCACCGTGTGGCTGAATGTCCTCATAGGTTGGCGTTGACAGCCCTATAAGTGTCGATTCATAAAAACAAACCTCCTGAAGGAGTTGCCAAAGAAGAGCCTATAGAGATCGCTGAAGTAGGGACTATGACTTTCTTGTCGGCAGTACAACAACAGATGGAAGAGCTAAAGAAGACCCCTGACAAAGGTCTCATGTATGTGGAGTCCCTTGTCAACAATAAAGTTGTCAGAAGTACCATGATAGACTCAGGGGCTACGCACAATTTCTTTACAGAAAAGGAAGCTCGCTGTCTTGGTCTAAAGCTCAGGAGGAATGCTAGCAAGATGAAGATCATCAATGCAAATGCAATGCCAGTAGTTGGAATAGTGAGGAGAACTCAGTTGAAGCTCAACTCATGGACAGGGACAATCGACTTTGTCGTTGCGCAGATGGATGACTTTGATACTATCTTGGGGATGGAGTTCTTGATTGAGCATAAAGTTATTCCTATTCCCTCAGCCAAATGTTTGGTAATTACCGGAAACAATCTGGTAGTCATCCCTGCGATCCTAAGACAGCCAATCGCTAACAATACAAAAATGATCTCTGTGATGCAGTTCAAGAAAGGGTTAAAACACCAAGATCCTATATACATCTTGGTCCCTTCGATTGTAGATGAAGGAACAAAAGAAGAAATACCATCATAAGTCATAGATGTCTTGGAGGAATACCAAAACACCATGCCTAAATGTTTGCCTAAGACACTACCCCCGCGTAGGGACATTGATCATCAGATCGAGCTTAATCCGAGTTCTAAGCCCCCTGCAAAGGCACCTTATAGAATGGCTCCACCAGAACTCGCGAAATTAAGAAAACAGCTTGATGAACTACTTGAGGTCGGGTTCGTCAGACCTACAAAAGCACCATTTGGAGCACCTATATTGTTTCAAAAGAAAAATGATGGTAGCTTACGATTGTGTATTGATTACCGGGCACTCAATAAAGTCACGGTACGTAACAAGTACCCCATTCCACTCATCACAGATCTATTTAACCAGCTGTATAAGGCAAAATACTTCACCCAACTTGACTTGCGATCAGGTTATTATCAAGTTAGAATTGCAGAGGGTGATGAACAGAAGACGACATGCATGACTCGTTATGGAGCCTTTGAGTTCTTGGTGATGCCCTTTGGACTGACAAATGCATCAGAAACATTTTGCACCCTCATAAACCAAGTATTCTATGAATTTTTAAAAAAATTTGTGGTAGTTTACTTGGATGACATTGTGGTCTACAGCGCAACCTTAGAGGAACACAAAAACCATCTTCGACATGTTTTTGAAAAACTAAGGGAGAACCAGCTGTAAGTAAAGATGGAGAAGTGCTCTTTTGCTCAGAATAGCATCGGATTCCTTGGTCTCATCATCGAACAAGGTCGTCTTTGCATGGATTTTGATATAGTAAAAGTCATCCGGGATTGGAAAGTCCCCACCTCTATTATTGAATTGCGTTCCTTTCTGGGATTTGCAAACTATTACAGGCACTTTGTTGAAGGATTCTAAAAGAGGGCTACTCCTCTTACCGAGCTGTTAAAGAAACGTGCTCCTTGGGAGTGGAATCAAGGATGTCAAATTTTTTTTGCCAATTTGAAAGATGCAATGATGCAGAGTCCAGTCTTGGCCCTAGCCGATCTTAGTTAGTCATTTGAAGTAGAGACAGATGCATCTGACTACGCACTAGGAGGGGTCTTACTACAAAATGGCCACCCTATTACGTATGAAAGCCCCAAGTTGAAGGAAGCAGAAAGGAGATATATTGCTTCAAAGAAAGAAATGTTAGTGATAGTACACTGCATGCGAGTATGGCGACAATATCTGCTGGGTTCAAAATTTACGGTGAAGGCAGACAACAGCTTCATCTGCCACTTCTTCGATCAACCAAAATTGTCTGCCAAACAAGCCCGGTGGCATGAACTTATTTCAGAGTTTGATTTCCAGTTCGAACACAAAGCAAGCCATTCAAATAGGGTAGCCGATGCCCTAAGTCAAAAAATGGAATGTGCAAGCCTTTGTTATCTCTCTCAACTCCAGGCCAGTAGAATCAATGGGCCTATGAAGGATTGCATCCGAAATAGCTTGCAGGATGACCCAGCTGCCCGAATCATCATGCAACTGGTGAAGGAAAAGAAGACTCGGCAGTTTTGGCTCGAAGATGGTTTGTTATTAACCAAACGAAGTCGCCTCTAAGTTCCCAGGAGTAATGAGTTGCGATGTTCTCTATTACGGGAGTGCCACGACACCCTTTGGGCGGGTCATGCTAGATGGTAAAGAACTTATGCTCTTTTGAAGAGGGGATACTTTTGGCCGAAGATGAAGGAAGATATGATGCATTACACCAGGACCTATTTGGTGTGTCAACAAGATAAGACTGAAAAGGACAAAGTAGTCGATCTACTAGAGCCACTACCGGTGCCAACAAAGCCTTGAAAAAGTATATCTCTCGACTTCATCACAAATCTGCCATCCACAAATGACTTTCAAGCAATCTTGGTGATAATTGACCGCTTCTCTAAGTATGCTACATTCATAGCCGACCCAAAATATTGTTCTCCAGAGAAAATGACACAACTCTTCTTTAAGAATGTGGTGAAATTATGGGGGATACCTCAAAGAATCATCAGCGATCGAGACACCAGATTCACAGGAGCCTTCTAGGTAGAACTTTTCAAGTTGCTGGGATCGAGTCTAAATATCTCTTCTAGTTATCACCCACAAACTGATGGTCAGACAGAACGGTTCAACAGCTTACTCAAAGAATATATGAGACACTTCATCAACACCAATCAGAAGAATTGGCCAAGTTTGTTTGATGAGGCACAATTCTACTTTAACTATCAGAAGAGTTCCTCTACAGGAATGAGCCCATTCGAAGTAGTCAGTGGAAGGCAACCAACTATGCCGCACACCCTCGATTATCCCTTATAGGGGAAATGCCCAAAGGCCTATAACTTCTCGAAAGAGTGGAAGCAAAATATCGAAACAACTCGTGCCTACCTGGAATGAGCCTCCAAACACATGAAGAAGTGGGTAGACCAGAAGCGGCAACCACTGGAGTTCAAAGCTGGAGACCTTATGTTGGTGAAGTTATTACCTGAACAACTTTGATTTAGAGGTAAGAGAGACAAGCGATTTGTTCGAAAATACAAAGGTCCAGTCCAAGTCATTGAAAAGATCGGGAGGGCATCTTACAGAGTTAATCTAACCGTGTGGCTCAAAATCCACTTGTTAATCCATATCAGCAACCTAAAGCTGTACCATCTAGATGATGAAGACCAAACAAGGAGCAACATCACCAGACCAAACATTGCCCTCAACAACCTGAAGAAGAAGAAAGTCGAAGAAATTCTAGCAGATCGAAGCATCAAGATAAGTCGTCGCCTGCGCACGGAGTACCTTGTTAAATGAGAGGGACTCGGAGATGATGAAGTTACTTGGGAGAAAGCAAAAGACTTGGAGAATGCCATACAGAAGATTGAAGACTTCCATCAAACAAAGAGTTTACGAGGACACCAACAGCTCAAATTGGGGAGAATGTTAGAGTCCAGGCTTGTCCAGGACATGTTGTCCATGGCCGCCCATGCTAGATCTAAGCTATTCACTTGTATTTCATTTCTATTGTATTTCTTTTCCATTTTTGGAAAGAGTGACTCCTCGCCACCATAACATATATCCTTCTGCCATGGTGGAGATGGTCCAGATTGCTCTTTACGGGGAGAGGCATGACTGCATGTTGACCCGCCTACCCAATGTAACTTGTTGCCAGTTTTTTACATACAAACTATGCTCACTATGCTCAATGACACTCTTTTCGATTAATATCGCTCGCTTACTATTCGCTCTTTAAACACAAAGTTCGCTCTAACGTCATGGGCAATTGGTGCCGTTGGCACCCTTCGTAGGCTGACTCATTGTTCCCCCTAACAACGGATGCCGCACGGCCTATCTTAAGTCTCTTAAAAGTAGGACCGTGACACTTGACAATTTAGAGGAAACAATAACAATATAGACATGCTTGGTAATTTATATGAAACAATGACAATATAGGCATGTTTGGCAATTTAAAGGAAACAATAACAATATAGGCATGCTTGGCAATTTATCGATGATATAAGCGAGCATAGGCATAATAGAGAGGAGCAGCAATATATATAAAGTTACTTGGAGCATAGAAATGTTAACAAACAACCAAGGGAAAGACACTGCTTATGTAACGACCCGATTTTTATTTACTTTAAAATTGCGTGAAATTTAAAACGTTTATTTTCATATAAACATCAAAGTATTCTTCCTTTATAAAACCCAATCATCAAAACTCTTTACTTAAAATACTTATCAATTGCAGCAGAAGTAATAAAATCATTTTTATGAAATGCAGCGAAATTAAAACAAAGCGTTAAAGAATATTAAGTAATTTACAAACCCTTTGACAAATAATTTCCTTTTAAATTCTTTAGCCGAGCCAACTACAAGATCCACCTGTGCAAATCCTTCATCAATTGTCTTTGACCTATTCACCTGTTTTTCGTACATACCTACATCACAAGACTTAATCTAATGAGCCTAATGCTCAGTAAGTGATAAAATGAAATAAAATGCAGATGTGATACATGATCATACAATGCATTACAGAAGAGAACCATATCTCTTTTGGAAGTCAGGGTGGAATACTCCATAGGGTCATGTGGCCTAACCAGTCACTCCGACGAGGAGGTTATCCATCGGGGGTGTTCCACAAGCCGGTATCCTCACTTTTGTTAAAGACGTTAGGGATTTCAGAACGGGGGAAAAGGTGAGCCCTGGATTCCACGTAGCTAACTCCTATCAAAGTGCTCCCTACATGGGAGTATCCTACTGTATAGAATGTCACTGATTCACCTAAATCCCCACACGCCTATTTACATATATTAATTATGTCATGCAATATGTTCGTGATACATACAGTCCTATATGATGATAAAAATGTCTAATAAACATATCATTAAAAGAACACGCAACATGCAATCCTAACTCTTGTGAAGTAGGGTCCGAATACCAAAGCACAGTAAGTATCAACTTACCTGGAGTCTTCAATGCGATAATGTCATTCGCCGTAGTACCTTCAAAACCATTAAATAAACTATCAAAATCTCAAATTACTAACTTTACTTTTACCGTTCAGTCCCATAATGATTTCTAACAAGACAATAATTAGACCGATAACCAATTCCCCAAATTACAGAGTATATTCCACAATCCACCAAAGAAGGAATCCAAACACTTACAATTATAGGAACCAACCAAACATCAATGTACTATCACAAAAACCTATTCCCACAGCAAAGTAAAGAACCATTTAACTCTTTCTTTAACATGGAATTATCGAGTTCATAATTTATAAAGTCAACTTAATTACTTAGCGACCTCGCAATAACAATTCCAATATTTTAACATGTGCAACAGAATAGCAATAACCCACAACAAGTTGCTTATTCCATCAATAACAATATCCTCAATCTTTTATCTTCTTTCCATAATACATTTTAGCACAACCACCCACTATTAATCCGAAGCAGAGACCGAATCAACAAATCACATTCCTTTACCTTTTTATCCAAATAGAAAAACAGCGGACCAATCACCTAATGCATAGAGCTAACAATTCATATATCCCAACACTAAAAATCAGCAGAGAGCAATTTATAGAGCATGACACTAGTCCAAAACAGCATCAATACGAAAAGATAGAAATCTAACAGTAACTAACCAAGTATAATTTCGCAGCATAACTAAATCCTACATATTCATTGCTCGAACAATTCAAACTAAAAGACATTTACCCACAAGTTCATAAGCAGCAGAGAAGAAGATCCTTACCCTAAAGGACACCTAAAACTACAGCTCACAGTCCACACAAAAATGCAGCAGCAGAAAACCAAGAGCAATCAACATAGAATCCAACTCTACAGCAATGCACCAAATCAAATATAGTGCCACAAACCTATTATTCAACGTCAAAACCCAATTCCAAATTATGATAACTAGAACACTAAACCAGAAGACTTTAACCCACTTCAGTAGAGCAATAACAAACAGCAAGTACTCCACCTTACTGTGAGGAACACCGAGAAATAGCAAAGGCCCAGCCATGGGCACACACCCGAGCTGCCCTTCACAACTCATACACACACAACCACTAACACGCACCAGGAAACTCAACGGGACACCCAAACACTTCACCTCTGCCATTCCTTTATACTTGAGGAGAAGACTTGCACAGATGCAAGGCTGGTGGATAATTGCACAGATGACGAGCATCACATCATCGACTGTTAGTTGTCTCCCGTACATACAAAAACTAGCCACGAACCGATTTGGACCGAACCGCAGTCAGACCACAACTTCCAGCCAATCAAACCGAAGCTCCCCTGCCGATTCGTCCCTGCTAATCACCACATCAAAAATTCCGAGCAACAGAATGCCAAGGAGAGAAGAAACAAAACAGCAATAATCGACTTGCCATGGTCCGACAATGGAAATCACAACGCATGAGAGAAATCGTCCCTCGAGGCGAAACCCGAGCCCTAACTTTGCACCTCACGTCATCGCACCTATTTCGTGGAGAAGGCCGCACCGCTCGTAGCCCGCATCGCTGCACTCGCTTGCAGGAGTCTCCTCACCCGCTTGTCGCACCCCTTCTCCGATCTCTCCATCGCTCTTCGTCTCTCCCTCATCGGGCTCTCTTCTCTTCTCTCTCTATCAAATGGCCGAAGGCCAATTTCATTTAAAAACTCAAACCAAACCGGTTTGAAGAGAACCGGTTCAACTCCACCTTCAACTTCAACCGGTTTCTTCTCCTTTCCTCCTAATTTATTTCTTTTTTTAAATTTATAAATACTCCTCTTTCCATCCTTCATTTTAATTCTCCATTTAATTCCCTCATCAATTATCTTATATTTTCATTCTAATTAATCTCACTTTATTTAACCTTAATTATCATCCCAATAATTTTCCTAAATTATAATATATTGATTACGTCTTTGGTAATACTCCAATAAATATCCAAATAATCCTAAAACCCTCAATTACTTTTCAATTTATCCTTATTAAATTTGGGGTATTACAGCTTATGGTGTAGGGCCTCCACTAGCCAAGACTCAATCTCAATTCTTACCTGCTGTCCGTAATGCGTTTCGGCACTTTATCATTCCTTCTTCTTAAATACCTTCAAAACCATAACATTTACTTATTAATAACCATCCACGGAGTTCCATTTTAGCATAACGATTCCCCTTAACAATGAACTATCCTTAATAATATCTTTCTATCAATAACCACAGGGAGTATAATTCAACAACAGAGTACAATCCCACCAACAACTTCACAGTTCCACTTTATAATTGCAGGGAGTAATTATTCAACAACAACCATCAACAGAGAGTAATCCATAACCTTGACGTCCAATTTAACAATATACTAATAGAGCTCAACACAAAGAAACAGAGTCTATCTCTTCATCCTACATCTTCTTCTTTAACATAAATCTTCACATAAAATCTATAAAAACTAGGAAGCACCATTGGGTATATATATCACAACCAATAATAGAAGCCAAACTGAGGAGCAACAAATCCCAACGTCCATTCAATTCTTTATCTCCTACATTTATCCAACATAAAATCCATAAAGAAGTGAAGGAATACCTCACAGTGAACAACACTCAAGAGAACCCTGCGACTTCATCTCTGTGATTTCCACGCCCAATTCCTTCTCCCCAATGCCATTCAATGCCACTGCCAGTAGCCATTCATCGGAGTAGTGGAGAAAACCAAGTCGCTGCCAAGTTTGAAAATGCTCCCAGAAGCGGTTTCACCATCGCCTCCCGTTCACCCTGAATCGCCCTCGTGCACTTGCGCTTGACAAAGACGCTGTGACATCCTAGTTATTCTTTTAATTTAAAACTTATGATTTTTGAAAACTTTTTATTTTAAAATCATAGCGGAAGACTTTTTATTTGAAAACTATCTTAAATAAGAAGTGCATAAATAAACTCTTATTCGTCAAACCATTTATTACTTAAAGCATATTGTACTGTAAAACTTTAAAACATTACAACAGCGGAAGACTTGTGTTTCTAATGCTTAAAGAATTAAACATCATTTAAAAACCTCCTTAATGTAACGAAATATCATAACAAAAGTTCACTTTTCCAAAATGTTATTACTAAACATTACATTTCTTCTTTAAACCTTTTTTCCTAACTAGCCGTCAAGCCCGTAAAGCACAAATGTCTCATCAACTGCTACCATCTTTGATCCTTTGCATACCTACATCACAGGACCTGACTATGAGCCTAACGCTCAGTATGTAGTATAAAAGTAAAACGTGCTCATACAATACTATTCAAATACATACAATATTCTGTTTTGTTTATTTGTCTTTTACCATTGCGTTTTCCTTTTTACTATTGAGTTTTCCCTTATCTGTTTTTCCTTTAAACATTTCTTTGAGTGAGAGCGACCTCTTCAGTTTCCGCTCACTCACTCATTGGATGAGACCAACCTCTTCAGTTTCTGAACTCACCCAAATGAGTTCACCTCTGGTAAGAGGTTATGGCATCAACTAAAAGCTACACTAGCGGTTGTACACATCAATGTACAACAATCGGTTCTGACATCAATCGAGACGCACTAGCAGCCATGCGCATCAACGCTAATGACCTCACTTACCATTAGTTGGTCTGTTTCGACATCAATCGAGAACAAACTCTTCTTATTCTTTTACTTAATTGTCTTTTACTGTTATTCATTCTATGATTCGTTCCTACGTGAGAGCAACCTCTTAAGTCTCCGAACTCACATATAAACTATCCATTTACATTTACGTTTATTAATAATTCAATTTCATTTGTACTTTCATGTGCATTAGGAACAATGATGCAAGCATACAATTCTATCTATCGTATCTATTATCGTAATCTCATAATGTGCACCATATCCTAATTAAATAACTGAACTTAAATCTAATAAACATATAAACAATCATTCAATGGTATGTTTCCAATATAACATGAGCTATGCATTTAATAAAAAAAACACCCCCTAATTCCCATGATGTAGGCCCTTTCGGACAAAACACATGCAGTACTACGTACCTGGAGTCCTTAGCTTTGATGAGTTAACACTTCAATTTTCCTTCGCATAACCCGAAGCACAGAATAATTCACAGTTTCAACCCACGAATTTTCTTGTCTGTAATCCTTTCCCTTTCATTCCCTGAGACCTTCATCTTCAACTCATCGCAAGCACCAGCAACACATACGGCCATTCATGATCTCATCCAAAACTCCAAAAGAATAACATCACAAATCATTAGAACCTCACCCACTTCCTTCCAAAAATAGAGAAGTGCATCGCAACTCACCTCAAACCTCTACTCTCTCATGCACAGTCTCTTCTCCTAGGTAAACTTTACAGATCTCTCAACAAATCGGCGGAGCTCCTGCAATGTTTTTCCAACCTCTCTCCCAAACTCCACTGCCATCATTTCCATTTTGTAGACCTCCAATAACATTTCCATAACAACCGTGTGAAGATGGAAGGCCAAACAATAGTGTCCTTTAATGTCCAGAAGCGTTCACGTCAATTTGTTTCGTATTCGGCAGACTTGAAGTTTCCAGCGACGCTTTTCAGCTTCCAGATGGAAATTAATTTGGCGGTTGATTGTTTCCAAACCATGATCGACCGTCATGCCCATTTTCTTAGTCATAAACCCACTTTTTAACACCGGTCGACCGGTGTTCATAGGAGACTAGCCGCCAATCATTTTGACCATCCGCCACTCCAAAAATCAATAATTGTGTACGTATATTCATATATATTTATATTACCATTCATATATATATAATCTTATAACCTTATTATTAAATACTAATATTACTTCTTTTAATTCTAACTATCATCTACTAACTGTCCACTTTATTCATGTATCGCATAAACAAATCTCATATCCTAAACTAGCACTATATGCAATATCCTCTTAATTGCAATTTCTAATATCTTCCATTAGATTTCACCTTCACTAAACCAATATGCACAAAATTCATATATATATATATATATATATGGACATCAATATCGCCTAAATCAAATTATACTATATATATATTCCACTATTCTTCCTTCACTTTTGTCCAAGTTAAATTCCAATAATTGATAAGAACCTAATTCCTCTTAAGCTCTTAGTCCATACTATATCATAATTACGTCCAAATATATTTTCTCTTGCTAATTCCACTAACTCTAAATATATTTTCTCTTGCTAATTCCACTAACTATAATTCTAATTTATATTGTCCTATCGAACTCCAATGATCATCATACTATTCTCCATAACTTTAATGATTTCCCTAAACTAAATATGGACATAATTCAGGCATCGTAATTCACTTTATCCAAACACGTTTCACTTGACCAACATCCTAAATTGTCCAATTTAGCTCCTATCATTCCAAAATCATCACATAAGCCTTGTGCTTAGCTCAATGAAAATTCAGGATATTACAGACGCCATCCAGACACCCATCGAACACACACCTTTTCCCCACAAAGAAGGCCTTAGCCGCAGGAGCTTCGCCTCTCTCACCCGTTCATTGTTCGCCCTTCGCGAAGTCTCGACCAAAGGAGACGTTTTCTCCCTCCCATCTCCTGAGTTTCTCTCTTCAGTCTCTCGCTCTCTTTCCATTGAAGTCTGGCCAAGGGCCACTTGAAATCTTCCCCCCCCCGCCCCCCCAAATTTCTTTCAAAAACTGGGCCTCTCACTCAAACCTAACCGGTTCAAAGGCTGAATCGGTTCAATCCTCCCTTCTTCTCTTCAATTTCTTCTTTTATTTAAATCCTTCTCCTTTTATTTTAATTCTTCTTTTTAATTTAAATCCTTTTTTATTTTTAATTCTATTTACTTAATTAATATATAATATTTGTATATATTAAATATACGCATCATATATTAATCGACCCACTTCCAACTCCTGACTTATTCTGAACATCGTCTGACAATGATTACAGGTCCAATTTAAACTCTTCAATAATTATCCAAATAATCCCGTCACACCCAATTAATTTCTCAATTATCCTTATTTAATTTTGTTACGGGAAATCAAAATATTACATTCCTTCCTCCTTATATAAATTTCATCCTTGAAATTTAGCTTATCATAAACACCCCTTCGGCCTATCAACCAAAATAATTGCTATCATTCCTATACTAAACTTCCACACTCACATCCAAACTTTCGAAAGGTTGCACTGTTTCTACTTAGCAGAGTACAACAAGTTAGCAAAACACTAATTAACGCCCAAGTCATCTGATTTTCAATCACATTTATTATAAAGAAGAACCTTCTCCAAAATTTCTTTCTCTTTGCCAAACAATGTGAAGCAACTTTTACAACATAACCAACATCATTAAACTTATTCATACGTCACATCATCTACACACCATGTCCTTAATGCCTATATACACCAAAATAACAGCTCCGTATACCATACCATGAGTTATGTATCCAACACATTGCGTTCTCACCCATGGAAAACATCTCCAGCATCACCATTTTTCTGTCCTTTGAGCCTAACTGGATAATCATTGACTCACACTTCATTTAAACATTGCCTTGAGCTAACAGAACATTCTCCAAAATAACTTCTTCTACATATTTAACGCTACTTAACCCTTGAAGATCCAACATTTTCTCTTTGAAGTGACATGTCTCCATGGGCATGTTCCTTATATTCCTTGTAAGCAACCTATAACGAAATGTTTTTCTGATCCTCAGTTCGCTGGTCAACCTTCCAAAAGTCGTTGAGGTTGTATTTCCCATACTGCTTTCCTATCATCCTTCCTGAATTTCCGTGGTTTGAAACTTGGCACACCCATCTTCCCCTTGTTCTTCAACCTTAGCGTTTTCAAAAATATTCTTCACCCTTTGTACTTTTCCTTTCAAGTCCACGAGATCACAATTATCTCCTTCAATTGATGACGGCATTAGTCATCAAAACTCTTTGCACTTAAAACCTTCAAAAATCATCCAACGTTTGTTTCTTCATCCTCTTAAGTCACTACTCCGCTCCATAGTTTGAGCCAGACGCTTCCACCCTTTCGTAAGTCTACAATTCAATTCGCCTCTTGGATCCCTATTTTGTCTTGTTTCCCTTTCCGTATTCGTACCCGTTTCCATTTCCATTTCTGTTTATGTTTCTGTATCCATATCTGTATTCGTTTCCATGTCCACTTTTGCCTCCGTCTCCATCTCTGTATCCATCTCTGTATCTGTGTTCGTATTCATTTATGTATCTGTTTCTATATTTGTTTTCATTTCCATTTTCGTTTTTGTAATGCCCGGATAATTTCTCCCTATACTATTTAAAAGATTTTATTTAATGTACAAATATTTTATAAAAGAAGATATGTTCCATGATCGTTAAATTGGGATTTGGTGTGGTGTAATTGATGGAAGAAATATTTTTGGGAAATTTTAAGTGGAAAATTGTCACGGATTTGGTATTTCTACATTTTCGGTTGACTAGTGGTCGTGGTTGGGTCGAGTGTTTCGACCGAAAATGCATTCTTGTGACTCCCTGCGTTTCTGGTCGAGCCAAGGTCAAGATTTTGACATGGTGCCTTGACCTAAACTCGTTCCAGGTCACCCTGGAGATTTTCGGTTGACATGCGATCGACTGGCAGTCGAGTGCGATCGAGAAGCGTTTGAATCTGTCAAATTTATTTGACCTTTCGGTCAATATGCAGTCGATGGGCAGATGAGTGCGGTCGAGGAGTGTTTGAATCTGTTTTCATTTTTGGACATTTCGGTCGATATGCGGTCGAGGCCTCAGACGCCTTCCTCGACCAAAAACGCAATTATGAAGGACAAGTTAGAATTCAATCAACACGCGGTCGAGGCTACGAACACCTTCCCTCGACTGAACAATCAAATTAAAGGGAGAATCTCGCTTCTGCCCAACATAATCTGCTCCTTTTTCTTCAAAATTCTCTTGACAAATCTCCTTTTCTCTCTCTGGAAGGCGGCGAATCACGAATGCATTTATTGCAAGGTTGGACTTCTTCCATTGGAGGTGGGCAGACATCCATCAGCTCTCTCTCTCTCTCTCTCTCTCTCTCTCTCTCTCTCTCTCTCTCTCTTTCTCTCTCTCTCGCGTCTATAACTAATGGTGTGGGTTACTTCTGGGACTCTACATTTCCTACTGGGTGAGCTACGATTTAAGGGAGTGTTGTGGTTACTACATTGTGAGTCTGAAAGTGTGGAGTACCCGGTGGACTGGGTGTGAAAAGAGGAGAGTTTTGGTGAAGAAGTCCCCTGGGTGTTGCTGCCTTGAACGAGCTGCTGCGGTGCGACATTCTACTACAGGTAAGAATTAGAGCGTAGTTGGCCAGAGGAGCCCCTACATCACAGGTTTGTTGTTGGAATTGAATATTGTTTTGGTATTAGTTCTTTGCTTTGATTATCTATTACAAACCATGGATTTCTCTTGATTTTCTACTGTTAATTGCTATTAAGCTGTTGTTAGGAGAGACAAAAATTGTCATGAGGATTGAGTGGAGGGAAAAGAGAAGAAATGTTAATATGGACTGTATTGGTGTAACCTTGGAAAGTTTAATAAAGTGTAAGGCTCCTGTTTGGTCGAGAGGATCAAAATGGGGCTATTGATTTACATAAGCAGTAGCATTATGCTAGAAACGGATTGCTTATATGTTGTGAATTGTTTCCTGCTAACGATTAGTTGCCTTTTACGTAATTGTCTTAATAATCATTCTTTGATATTGTGAAGTCCCTAGTTGCTTTCTCCATGCTCTGGATAAGTATTTCTTGATTTCATAATTGTTTTCTCCTGTTAATAATGTCACAGATTGTATTACTAATATTCTTTGATAGAGTGAAATTCCTTACTTAGAGATATGAATCGTACATTTCAGTTGTGATGATATGTTTCCAAATTTCATATATATATATATATATTGCATATTGTTCATGCATCATACTTAGGGCTTATAAAATTGTGTCATACTGCATGACATGCATAATATATGTAAATAGGCGTGTGGGGATTTGGGAGGATTGATGATGGTCCATCAATGGTGACACCCCTAATGGATGTATCTCTTCCCATATAGGAAGCGGAGTGACAGTTAAGCCACATGGACTACAGGGTTCACCATTTATCTTGTACAGAAATCCCCAACATCTTCAACAAAAGAGTGTAGTGACAGCATGTGGTGACACCCTTAATGGTGTATCTCCTCGTCGGAGTTACAGTTAAGCCACATGACCAACAGACGTATCCACCTCTTGGATTCCAGAAAGGATAGGTTATTTTCTGTAATGCATCGTATGATCACCCATGAGCATTTGCATTACATTCCATTCTAATTCTTCCTGGGCGTTAGACTCATTGTTTTCCCCTTGCAGTAGGTGATATTTATGACACTTGTGATGTACCAGTCGAGGAGGAGACATTTGAGGATGATCCCTTGGATTATCAGCCTGGTTCGACCTGATGGTTGTGGCTCACGTAAATGGTGTCGGTTATTTTGAATAAGTTAACTTCCTATTTGACATGGTAAAACGTTTTGTAATTAAAAATTTTCGTTGGGAGGACTAAACTGTGTTTTGAAAATCTAGTATCTATTTCCGCTCAATTATCTCTAATAAGTTTTCAATTGAAATTAATTACTCTGATTTATGCGTTTCGAATAAATTAAACAAAAATTTTTATATGTCCAAAATTTTAAAATAAGGAAAAATGGTTTTAAATAAATGGGGCGTTACAGTTTCCATCTCCGTATCCGTATATGTATCTATATCTGTTTCTTCCGTAAATTTGTTTCCAAAAATTTGTTTCCGTTTCCATTTTCGTGTCTATGTCTATGTCTATATTTGTATCTGTTCCTGTGTTTGTATCCGTTTCCGTTTCCGTATCCGTTTCTGTTTCCGTACCCATTTCTATATATGTATATGTGTATGTTTCCATTGCCATTTCCGTTTTCGTTTCCATTTCTGTTTCTGTACATGTATCTGTATCTGTGTCCATTTTCGTATCCATTCCCGTATTTGTATCCATACCCAACTCATTCCGCACCTGCTTGTCCTTTGCTTACTGATCTTTATTATCAAGCATCCTCTTAACTCCATTGGATGTGCCCACTTCATCCCATCCGTGTGGCTGAAAAGTTACGACAAAATCATTCCGTTTGGAAATCCGATCATTTACTTCTTCAATGTCAAGAGCTTTTGATACCACTTCAGAGTAAGCCACGTCTCAAGTTCCCGACATCACTACTCCTTGGAGAATTTTTGCCTTAAGTTCTTGCACAAAATGATGTACCTTATGCTCATTTTTTATCACCAGATGCGAGGCGAAGTGCAATAATGCCTCATATTTGCACACAAACTTTGAAACCGACATTTCCTGTTGTAGCTTAGTAAACTCCACCAATTTCCTCGTACTCGTTGTGCGATTGATATATTTGTCAAAGAAAATAACTTTGAATTCTATCCAAGTCATTACAGCCACAACCTTGGCTATCCCGATGGAATCCCACCAAGATCTCGTATCCTTAACTAGCATAAACATGGCACTTGCTACCCTTCTCCGCTTCTCTTATACTAGCACCTCTTATTTTAGCATATGCAATCATGTCCTCCACCATTCTGATTTATTGTTGGGCACCATCTGGATCCACATTAACATCCATATTCAGTTTCTCTTTTCATTCTTCCTTTATCTTTTATCTTTTACACTTTCGTTCTTATCTTTGTTTACGCTTTTTATCTTTCTTTTATGATTTTGTTCTTATCTTTATGTATCGATTTCATTTTCTGTTTATATACATTCCCAAGCCTTTTGACACATCGTCTCATCTCGAAACACCTACGTTCCCAAGCCTTTTGACACACTGTTTCATCCTGTAACTCCTACGTTCCCAAGCCTTCTAGCATCCCTGGCCTCATCCTGTAACACCCACATTCCCAGGCCTTTTGACACCCGGCCTCATCCTATAACGCATTCATTCCCAAGCCTTTTGACACAGTCTCATCCTGTAATGTATTCATTTGCGTTCATTTCCATTTAATATTTGTTTCCTTTCTGTGCGCAATTATTTCCATAAACCTCTCCACCTAATCCTTTACAACATAGGCAATCCCGCTTAATTGTTCACTTAACATGATTTGTAGTAGAATTGCTTTTACCTATCGCCTTCTAATCTATAAAAATTTGGGCAAAGTCTCCCCTGTTTCTTTACTCCTCCAAAGCTATATTTCATACATCCTATATAAAATCTTAAGCAATTCTAGTATTCTCTATCTCTGATCATATATATCAATACATGTATTGCCCCAACTTATATCTTTGTGGCCTCTCAACTAGGGGTGGGCAAATCGGTTCTCAATTTCAGTTCCTGACCTCTTGGAACCAACCATTCGGTTCTCGGTTCCAAGATTAAGGAACCGGAACCGGAACCGTGCGGTTTCGAACCCGGAACCAGAACCAAGACTCTGTTCCGGTTCGGTTCCGGTCGGTTCCAGTTCCTAGCAAATCTAGTTCACATAAATTAAATTGACACAATACTGACTTCTCGTCCAAATATGGATCGTCCAAAACCAAACTGTATAGAAGAGCATGAATAAGCCCCTAAAAATTTTGCAATTATAGCATTTGTCAGTCTTTTCTGAGTTTCTAATCATTTGGAAGTTGAAATTTGAAATCAAATGCGAGCAAAAATATACTTGTTTTACAGCTTCACCATTGCAACCACTACACAACATTCAAAGAGAATATAAAACATCAAAAATGAAGTAATTGAGTAACACATAGAGATACTACTGCAATATACTCAGAGTCTCGTTTCTAGGTCTGGGAGAAGCTCCACAATCCAAAAGGTCTACTGACACTTCTCCTATTTTTCCCTTTCACAAGGTGTTGCCCACTAACAGAAGTCTTTGTGCAATTTTCATCATCTCCTTGGATGTTTATTACAAGGTTTCAGCATAATAGTTTTTATAAATCAAGTTGCACCATAAATACAGATAGAAATAAAACAAATGAAAAGCAGATATGCCACAAAAGATTAAACAGGAAGGAAAAGCATCCATTCAGACAATTTGAAAATGTTTTCCACTATACTCTTTTATGTCATACATGACAAGCGTATAACGTTTCAATGGCGGAAGATATTGGGATAAACTTGTCGCACAAAAATCAGGTCTACAAATAAAATTATTTCAAAGAGAACATAAAACATCAAAAATGTCTGATTGAAAAATGTGTCAAACACAGCATTCAAAAATGCAATACATAACAGTCATTTTAAACACAACATTTTAATGAAAAATTATTTCTGATAACTGGAAAATGCAATACATAATAGTACACATTTTGCTCATGGTTCTGGATAAATGATAAATAATAGAGAGAAATGGAAGATCAAGAAAGAACAAAACCTCAAAAGCGGCACCATCCAGAATCGAAAACCGTATATCAAAAACCCTAATCGAAAACCCATCCAGAATTGAAAACCCTAAATCAAAGCCTAAACATATTCTGTAATGAACCGATTTTTCGTAACCTTTTAAAATAAACGCTAAAATTTAAAAATTTTATTTAACCACTAAAACCATCTTTATTTAAAACTCTTTTGAAGAAATATCAGAGTGCGTCTAACTAAATCGCTACTAACCCTTCGTCAAACTCGTTATGAAAATCCAATTAATAAAATGCGGAAGCGTTATAAAATCTTTTATTTAAAACATAGCGGAAGCGTAAATTACTTTTCCTTTGAAATCTTAGCAGAAGCGTAAATAGTAATTTAATTGATAAAAATCATTTTTATTTAAAAGCGTAGTGGAAGCATAATTAATTCATCTAAAACAATTAATAAAATATTACTTTATATTTACAGCTTGTTCATCTTTACTTTAATTAGCCAACCACCTGCAAGTCTCGCTCGCGCAAATCTTTCATTAGCTACTCCTAAATATGTTCGTCATTTTCCTACATCGCAAGACGTAAGCTATGAGCCTAATACTCAGTAAGTGATAATACCTATCATGATACTACATGCAGTTTCAGTTTTAGTCTTTTTCTTATCTTCTTATCTTTTACGTTTTAATCATCGTTTTCATCGTTTTCTTCTTATCTTTTTATCTTTTGTGTTTTAGATCATCATTTTCATCTTTTTCTCCTTATGTTTTGTCTTTTGCATTTTCATTGTTATCTTTCATTGGTCGTTCTTTTCATCGTTGACCTCCGATATAGCAGCGATGGCATAATCCGAAAATCTTCTAACCATTGGTCGTTTGTCCCACTATAATCCAGGGACCTTGCAATAGATACGAGCAGCAATGACATAATCCAAAAGCTCGCTAGCGGCCGTGCCACGAAGGCTTAGCCACAAAGGCTTTAATGGCCTCGCATTGTATCGTTGCCTTTTTCTTTTCTTTACTTTAATTGCATTAGTTATTTCTCATTTCTCTTTACTCTTTATAGCTTATTATTCGTTCGTTATCTGTTTCTTCATTCGTCATCTGTTTCTTCGTTTGTGATTTGTGCTTTCGTTATGCCTTATTATTCGTTCGTTATTTGTATCTGTTTCGTATAATACTCATGAATGCATACAATTTTTGAAAGCATAAATAACATCGAAACGTGCTGTAAAAGCAGTAAACAACGAAACGTACGATAAAAACTGTAAATAACGAAACATGCTAGGAAAGCAGTAAGCAACGAAACGTGCGATTACTAATTATAAGCATGTTGTAAAAGCAGTAAACAACGAAATGTGCGATTAAAACTGTAAACAACGAAACATGCTAAGAAAGCAGTAAGCAACGAAACATGCATCTCCTAATCTTGCGATGTAGGGTCCAAAAACCAAAACACTTGTATATCACTTACCTTGATTCTTCGTTCAACACTTAATACTAATCTCTCTCCTTCTTAGTACATTCACGTTTAGAAATATCTAGTCATTAATACATTCATCTAAAATCTTAGCGTTTTGCCTATTCTAATTCCTTATGCGTTACCTACTAAAATCTCCTAAATAGAATCGTTTTCTTAATCACTACTTAGCTTACTAATTAGCTCAAACATTCATTTCCAATTATGTCTTTGTCCAATTAATGATTACATTCTAAATCAATAGAGTAAACAAGCAAAACTGCCACTCAACAAGTTTAAATCCAAGCAAAATAACACTTTCAACTTCCACCCTCTAACAACATATCACACTACATATTATTTCTCCTAATAAATTTATTCATAAAATCCAACAGATTATAAAACCAAACCAAAAGCTGTTACTTAACAAGTTTATTAACACTTCCAACTGAGGCATGCGTATTATCACGATTTAACCTCCCAACAACAGAGTTCATTAACAAAGTTTTAACTAAACAGGTTTACATTCAAGCAAAATGTCCATTAACAGGTTTTCATACGTTAGAACAACATCCAACAACAGGGTATACATTTTATGGTCCAATCACACAGTCAATAGTCAAATTTCTAGAATGATATTTCTAAACCAACCATATTCAACATGCTTCACCAAATACTAACAGGTTATCGCAGTATATCCAAATGTACAGGGTGTATGCTGTATAATCCATCCAGATAGTAACCAACAACTCATCACACATAATCAGATCATCCAGCAACAGCACGTATTTTTCATCAATTAAACATTCCAAACTAATTATAGGACATATATTGAACCAATTTCAACAGTAGCTCATTATCCATCATCGACAGCCAAACGACAAGCTATATCATATTACATTCCAAGTTCACTATCACTAAAACAACTAATACCAGCAGCAACTTATTCCACACAGCAGACAACTATAATCCAAAATCACAGATTCACATGACATAAACCAACGAAGAAGTCAACTACAACCCAATACAGAGAACATACTAATACAGAACCATCAAATCCCACGTACAGAACTACAAAACAGAATCCAAATAACCGAACTTCAAAGAGAAGGAAACCTCACCTTCTCGGCCTCCAGAGGAAAACACGCTCGGACCAATCCTCCAGCTCTCTTCCACTCGAGAGGATTTCCATCTCCAGAACACCTCCCCCCCTTCTGCCATTTTATCCTCCTCTGCCAATAACATTCCTTTCAATTCTTCCAGTCGCTATCCATTCTCAACAAAACACTCGACAACCGCCCCAACAGCTTTACAGAGTGTTCCCCACGCCAACACTGTCGTTGTCACCGGTTCAACCCACATCAAGCTGGACCAAGGCCTTTGGCCGGTCCAGTTTGAGCCGCCAAGCCAGACGCTCCCCTACCATCGCCAAATCGGCGATTCAGCTCCTACCAACACCTCTAGAACGCCAGGAAAAAGAAGAATCAACCAACATCTTACCTCAACAACCTCGCTCGAAGCTTGAATCATCGTCGGCAGCAACACCAATTTCGAGCCCTAGCATCCCGCGGCCCGCCTCTTTGCTTCACCAGCAGCCGCCTGCCTGAACATCACCGCGCCGCGAGGACGCAACTTCGTCTCTCGTCGCTCACCCGCAATCCCTCTTCAGTCTTGATCTCTCGTCGCCCACTCTCCCTCTCTCTCCTTCCTTCGCTGTGTTTCTGTCTCTTTCGCAGAACTGGCCGAAGGCCAAGGAAATGTCAGCTTTTTAATCACTAAACCGGACCAAACCCACAGCCACACAAAACCGAACTAGTTTTTCCTTTCCTTTCAACCCCATTTTATTTCTAATCCCCCATTTTAATATGATCCCTCACTAAGGAATTACTTAATCATCCCCTTATCTCTTAGTCCCTAATCATATCCCACTTATTTAATATTAATTATCGTCCAATGAATTTTTGTAAATTAAAATATAACAGATACGTCATTGGTAATACCCGGATAATTATCTAATTAATCCAAATATTCCCAATTTCTTTCTAATTATCCTTATTAAATTTCGACATAAAAAGTCGGGGTATTACACATTCACCCATCCAGAATCAAAAACCCTAAATCAAAGCAGAACCATACGTACCCTCGGTCCTCGGAATCAGAAGAATCAAGAAGGGGGAGTCGGCCGACCTTCTAACTTGCAGGTTCGTCTTCACCTTCGCAGCCCGTAGGTTCGTCTTTGGGAAATCAGGAGAGCTTTCTCGGTTCCAGGTTCCAGCTGCGAGTGCGAGCTGCCGACTCCCTGTTTTAAAAAACAAATTGGTTCTCGATTCCATAAACCAAGAACCGAGAACCGAACCAAAATATGGACCAAGAATCGAAACCGAATCAGTTATGAATTTGGGAACCAAGAATCAGAGCCGAACCGAAACCAAATTGCTGTTTTGGATCGGTTCTGGGTTCGGTTCGTTTTGGATCGGTTTTGGGTTCGGTTCGGTTATTGCCGCCTTGACGCGCTCTTGTTGTCGCGATCGCCTATTGACATAGTCGGATCGTGACGGGGGCCTCTCTGTATTTGAAATCTTCGACGAACACCACTCTCCCTCGCCGCTCTTTCCTTCCGCGCCACCTCTCTCTCTCTCTCTCACTCAACGATGCCACAAGGTAACCAATCTCTTCCGCTACCTGAATCTGGTTTTAGTTTTAACAACGCTGACAACTCCATGCTACCAGATCTTCCTGGGTTTTACTATGATGCGGATAGGAATCGCTACTTCCCTATCAAGCCTCGAATACCTGGTTCTACTTCCGTTCCGTCTTCCTCAGGCACTGCCCGAGTACCCGTTTCCGAACCTACTCAGGCCTGCCTTTTTTCTACGTCTATTCACCTTCACTTCTTCTTTTATCGTTTTTTTTACTGCTTTGTTTATGCGATATTGTTTATGAAATTATTTAAATTGTCTTATGGTGCAAAGAATATGCTTGGTCTGCCAATTTCATGGGATTTCATGTGCTGCAATTTCTCGGTTGATTGTTTCCAATGTCATATAGTGAGGATTATGTTTCACGAAAACTGTTTGGAAGACAAGTCAAAGTGGTTTAGGACTACTCAATAGGCAGTATCCATTTATGTATTTCTTCCTACATCATTTTTGAGCATCTGTTCTTAATCTTTGAAAATTAAGTTTACTGCAGTTGTCTCCATCATGTAGTCTCTTCTCCTCATGTCTTTTACCGTGCACATTTCAGCATTTGAGCCTTTTACTGTGGAAGAAGAGATATTGGGTCCAACACCCAACACTTAACGATGTTCTACAGAATATAGGATAAAATGTTGCATAGAGTGGTCCTTTAAATTTATTTATGCATCTTGTCATGAAAATCGGCTTTTATTGGATCATGTTTTAACCAAAGATTTTTCTGGTTGAAAATGGAGGAAGTTATTGTTGAACAATTATTGCGATGAGTTGATTGAGCTCAAAGGTTGAGCAATAAATCTCAAAGGAATGTCGTGTGATCTCCCCAGGATGAAAGTTTCAGTTGTTTGAGGCTATCTCGTTGTTGAGTTAAAAATTTTCTAAGTTTGAAATTATTCCTGTTGAAGAATTTAATGTATTCGCTTTGGTTCTGAGTTTCAAACGGGCCAACCTCCCATCTTCTAATCTTGATCTCCCTTTGGGGTTCCTTGGCATTGCAAGAAGATATGGTATCTGATTATAGAGAACTTTGATAAGAGATTAGCTAAATGGAGAGGGGTGTTTCTCTCCAAGTAGAGAGACTAACATGAATTAAGAGAACTCTAACAGATCTACTTGAACATATTTTTCTTAGGCATTGAAATGCATCTTCTCTAGTGGCAACAAGCTAGCAAAGCTCTTTTTAGGGTGGGATTAAGATTAGAGATCTTAGATTCTGTAATGAAACTATTTTAGGGACGTGCTTGTGGTGCTATGCAGTTGGGAAGGTTAAATATGGGTGGATAACTTTTGGTGGTTCACCAGCTTCAGGAGTGAGTCTTCTAGATGCAATATGTGGAGCAGTGTCCTTGAATTTCCATCTGTTCTGAACAGCATAGTTTCTTTTGAACTGAGGATGGTTCTCTTCTTTGTTTTAAGAAGTATCCTTGGAACGGGCTTAACTTATTAAAGCTAAAATTTCCTTAAATTTTTAATCTAGCCACCGGCAGAATTGCTATTATTCATGAGTTGTTTGACCCTAGGGGTAACAATGTCTGGTGGAATCTTCCTTTTACCCATCATTCAAAAGAGGAGGAGGTCAATGACTTTTCTGCGTTTCTTTTGAGAACAAATGTTCACACTCAGAGTGAGATAGGAAATTTGGGTGCTATGTATGGAATCCAAGCAATGATGATTCTTTTTCAGTAAAATCTTTCAACAAGGATCTCAAGGGCAGGAGTTTGCTTGATCCTTTGTAGGAGTTTGCTTGATCCTTTGTGGCATAGGACTTAGAAATCCAGGGCCATTGTGGTGATGTGCTTTTCACTTAGCTCACTTGTTGGGCTGCTTTTCTATTTTTTTTCTTTTTTGAGATAATCTGCAAAGAATAGCCTTTCTTTTCCTGGGAGATGTGATATCTGTGACAAGACTGAGGAAGGTGCCAATCATCTTCTCCTTCTATTGTGAGATGCCTATGGATGTGGGTGTGGAAGAAGTTAGGAGTCTCATGAGGGATGAAGACATTGGTTAGAAGTCTTTTGTTGACTTGGGGTGGGGAGCCATTGACGATGAAGAATTGGGTTGCTAGTCTTGTATTTCATTGCATATGTTAATCTATTTTAGAACAAGAGGAATGGAATAATTTTCGATCATAAGACCTTTGATGTAATGTCTCTTCCATGGTTTCTATTTGTAGTTCTATTTTCTATCTGGGCAGAATAAATTAGTTCTTTCTCTTATTCATTTCTCAAGGATCTTGAGTTTTTTTTATGATTGCTCATCTCCTTTTGTACAATTTTCTTTTAAGGTATACCTCTTTAATTTATAAAAGAGATTTAACGTAGATGTATTTTATTGTACAGCTGCCAATCGGCATAATCTAAGAGTCTAACTCTAGGATTGAATCTAGGTGTTAATTAGGTAGCAGTTTGCATCTTGTTTATAGTACAAATGAAAAATACAGAATTTTTACAATTATACTGTAAATTAATAGGTGGCAAAGAAATAGTGTTTTGGGTTGAAAATAGTTGATTATTATAATATGATGGTTTCAACTTTCAGTTCCCATATGTTTGTGTAGAAATGGTAAAATTTCTAAGGCGGCAACCTCCTATACTTTCATTTTGTACCGAGATCACTCGACAATTGAAAGTGTATTTCTAGTACTATCATAATGTTCAAGCTCACTACATGTCTTTCCTAGATTTTATAGTCTTCTTTAACTGATAATTTTTTTCGAATGACATGTTTTTATTGTACAATCATTAATCACATTAATCTTAAGAATCTAACTCTAGCAATGAATCTTCAAGGTTATTTTACTCTATGTATTAGCAGGTTGTATCTTTTCTATCACACAAATGAAAAATATAGAAGCTTCTACAAGTATACTGCAAATGAATTTTGCTTGCAAAAATTGTGTTTGGGGTGGAAAAGAGTTGAACATTATTATAATACGATGTTTTCTTTTCCCACATGTTTGTGTCAAAATGGAAAATTTTCATAAGGTGCCAACCATCTTTTCTTTAATTTTCATAACATTTTGAAAACCTATGTCACACTTAGTACAAAACACAATGTTCAGGCTCACTATATGTCTTTTTATTATTTTAATTGCTTTTGGATGTGTGCTTGAGTAATGCACTTTCTCGCTAGAGATATATCATGGGATTGTAGAGTTTCTTTTTAATCTGAATTAACTTGTTGCAGGCAATTAAATCATGTAGGAAAGCTGCATTAAGAACTGCAAAGCTGCTTCAAGCTAGGGAATTACATGGTAAAGTTATTTCCTATAGAGGAAAGTACAACTTCAAGGAGGAATACCAAAAGATTCAAGCAGCCCAACCTGTGGTATTTTCATTGATGGAGCTAGACTCTTGAAACTTTTTGTTTTGCGTAACCTGTTAAATTAAGCGCAGTTGTATTTGTGGTTCTTATTTTGTCACTATTTTTGTAAGAAAGCTTTGTATTAAAAGCGAAAAGTTACAAGAATTCGAGGGAGGAGAACTCCATCCGAATAAGAAACAACTAATGAAAAATAATTTTTTTTAAATCAGAAAGAACTATATTAAAAAGAAAATGTTTAAAATGTTTAGTTCTTTAAACCTATTCAACAATAAAAAAGTTGACCCCTATCTCATAAATCATTGTTTAGAAGTTTATTCACAAGAATAATCTTATTTCGATGTAACCAAATAGCTCAAAAAATAGCTAGAATTCTAAGTCTCCAAATTAGTTTCATCTTCTTCTTGTGTCTTTTCTCCATAATAAAGACATCACTGATTAATCTTCCAATATCAAAGTAAACTCCTAGCGTCCGTTCAAAAGAGGAGAAAAGACGTATCCACATTTAAACATCAAGTTCGAATTACCCGGTCCTAGACGAATTTTAAACCTTTTTTAACATAATCAAACATTTTGGAATTGTGGTAGAGGCTGTAGTTATTGATCTTGAATGGAGAAAAGATGGGGTTTCTTTTCAGAGAATAATTAAAGTGTTCAGTCATCTCTGTTTGTAAGAGAAGTATGTGGGGGGATGCTGCTGCTGACTGGCAGGAGGAGAAATTTGGCCCATTAACAAGAAGGGTAGCTTGGGTATTTTGGGTACTGATGTGACAGAGTTTGTTATGTTAGGGGAAGTGGTCTATCAGTTAAGAGTAGGCTAAAGCAGGTAGTGGATTGGGAATATATGAGAGGGAATGGACCAGGGATGGGGGAGTGATTTGTTTTACAGAGTAGAATTCTTATTGTAAAGAGAGTGCCAAGTGTGTGGGAGTATTATCCTGTCTTGTGATAGTAGGGTAGAAAGCGATCTTCCTTTTCGGGAAGGAGAGAGTATGTAACTTGGGTTCACCACGTATCAGGGGAGGGTGTCTTATATTATTTATTTGGCCTATTGAAATTTGGTACTGGAAATCTAGAAATTGGTTGCTCTTTGGGTTCAAATTTGTTGCTTTTTATCAAGTTTTATGGGTTTTGTAGACGCACTTGAGAAAGGCAAGAACAAATATTGATTCCAAAAAAAACTTGCATTTACCCTTTTTGCGTTTGTAAAATACATATTTCATCACTTACAAAAGTAGTTTGAGATGAGTACATGGCTTTTGGATACGTATCATTGGAAAGTAGATGAAATTTCTCTCAATCTTGAAAATTAATTTTAGGAAAGTTGTATCAAATTTCCTTGAATCCTGGGACAATAGTTTAGTCATCCCACTATTATAGAATTCTGTTAAGTCCTTGTATAACTATGTAAATATTACTTTCCAACATACCATTTATCACAATTAGACTCATTAACTCTTCTTTATATAGTTTTGTTGCCTTCATTGCCGGTTTTCTTTTCGATCGAAAACATCATTTGTTATTGTCTAGTAAACTTAATTGTAGGAAACTTATATTGGATTTCCTAGAATCATCAATGATAGTTAGGGAATAATACTGATATAGAAATCTGTTAGTTTCTTGTGAATGAGCTTGTTTTTTTCTTTTCTACCAGAGGAAGCTAAACTCATCTCCCTTTTCTAACAATTATTTAGCAGAACATCTTTTCCTAACAATTATTTAGCGGAACATTGCTATATTAAGGTCTACATCCTTCATAAACTGTATTTATGATATTTTTTTTAGAAGAAACGAAATTTATTTAGAAAAGTATGTACAAAGAGACTGAAAGGAAAGAGATCCTCTCTTACAATGATCCCAAGCTATTAGTGAACTGTATTTATGATATTGGAACAAGCTGCCAATTGTTTCACCATTTCGCTTGAATTATAAACTGGTTTTAAAAAATATCATGTTGTTAATTTTTTCACTGCAGGTCTGGAAGTATAATGAGACGGAAAAGATAAGTGATGGAGCTTTGGAAAACATTCTCATTGATGTACAGACCCCTGAGGGTCAAACAGAAACTGTGGTTTTGTTAACAGGTGGCAAAAATGGCTACTTGAGGTATGCATAAATTTCGGCATTTTGAAGTTGCAGTTTTAGTTTTCTCTGAAGTTTAAGACTTGCTTGTTTTGAGGAGATATTGAGTTGATTTTGTGGGATAGGATGAGTTTATAGAGGAATTTGTTGAAGAAATTTTCTTGATAGTGATAGTTTAATCTATTGTTTGTCACCTAGCAATCACTTACTTGTCCTAGTAAGTAAAATATTAAAAAATTATTTCAATTATTTTAGAATATGCAATTGCTCACCTATTGTTTTGATTAGGGTAATTTTATCCTATGATATATATGTACTTCATTTCATTCACATGTATCTGTTTTTGTATAAAATTGAAAATTACTACATCGGTGTGTTTGATATTTTCCTTAACTGTATTCATTTGTGGGACTAGTGATACTATTTTTAATTTCCTAACCCAGTTCTTTCAGAACATGTTTTTTTTAATATATATACTTATTCTCCTCTTCGATCTTCGGTATTGCTGTTGCATTAGGATTGAACTAAAGTTGCTGCTTTTTAAGTTTGTCAATCTTGCAGTTTTTTTGGAGTTGGAAAACTTAGTCCACATATTGATAGTGGAGTGAAATGCGTGCCAGATATAGTATGGCATCCTACGGGAGCAAACCAATCATCATGGAGAAAACAGTCTCGTGATATTTGGAGCCTTCCAGGCGAAACATTTAAAATGTCATCAAATATATCTAACATAAATTTGTTTCCAAGACACGGTCCTTGTGGACTTGATTATGTCTCTAATGTTGGACATGCCTTGTATCCTTGTATCATTATATCATTGTAGAGTAGATTAATTTTTCTCATTGGCATATTTTTCACATTAAGTTCGTATAAATTGTTTTTCATCACCATACAGTTTATGTGGGTTGTGTTTCACATTGCCTAGTTACCTGATTCCCTTACTTTTCATCTAACTAAAGTCAAATTTGTTATAGATGAAAGAATAATATAGTTTAAGTTATTATCTACTGTCTTTCTATTTTTTACAAAAAACAATAAATGTCTATCTTATGAGGCCGATGAAACAAAAGGAAGCTTGGTTAACTGACACAATGTGTTCTAGGAAGCAGCTCTGGTCTGAACTCTTAATGATTACACTCGAAGCTTATGATTTCACTTTTGACACTATTTATGATTCCAAAATTTATCTACTCTTAATGATTACACTCGAAGCTTATAATTTCGCTTTTGACACTATTTATGATTCCAAAATTTATCTTGGAGATAGGGATTCGATATGTATGGTCGACCTTTTTTTAGTTTAATCTTTTTTCAATATTCTTACTTACTATCACTTAGAACTGTTTCCTTTGCGTAATGTTGAGAATTTCAAGATACTTCTAAATGTGGATTTAGAATGCTTTGTGTTTTTGTTTTCTTTTAGGACACTATTAGGATTTGTGATCATGACTAGTGTTATTTAAGGAGGTGCTAAATGTGAATTTATCGTGCTTTCTATTTTTGTTTTCTTTTGAGTCACTATTAGGGCTACTGATCATGACTAGTGTTATTTATGGCAATAAATGTTCGGAGGTGCTAAAATGCCCTTGAATGGATTAAGCGAAAGGCTATGAAACTAAGGCGGGGCTCCAAGGAAGGTGCATATTGTAACTATGCGATATCTTTCTTAAATGTAAACAAATATTTCAACATTACTTGAAAGCAGAACATAAATTTGTGATAGATTCAACACAAAATATATATTATTCAACTACTAAATAACTGTAAAATATAGAAATAAATCAAAGAAAATAGTGGGGTGGAGAGGCTAGATGAAAACTTTCTTTGCTGAATGTGCAATTAGTCATGTAATAGACAGCCAAAGCAAACAAAGAATGCGCCTCGTGGAATTGCCTTGTGCCATTAAGGCGGAGGCACCTACACCTTCTTGATGTTGCGGTACTTTTCATTTCTAGTATGATGCCTATAACATTTTCTTTGGTTTTTGGGTTCATAGTATGCATTTCCTTTATTATATTTCAGGCATTGCCTCCATAGTTGTAGTTCTTCATTAATGGAAACTCTAGTTTCTGATGAAGAACTACATTTCTTTCAAAAGTTATTTAGGTACCATGATGCCCGTAACATTGACTTGAGTGTTTGAATCTCCATTACGGCATTGTCTTTAATATAGCAATCAGCATAATGCTTTTTACAATCAGGGTAGGTTCTAAGATCGCTTATGACCATTTCTCAAGAGTTATTTACGTGGCATGATGTGAATAACATTGGCTTGGGTTTTTGGATTCTTATTAGAACATGGCCTTTTTCTTGTACTTCAACCATTTTTATTCTTTTTAAAATTTGAAGATTTTTTTTATGAATGATACTTGATTTTGGCTCATAGAAGAAATTATACTTGTTTCTGCTGTTTTGGGGAGTGATATCTTTGTCCTTAATTTAAAAGCCAGAATAAGTACTTTGGGATCGGAATCACAAGGTGGATCACTATATGCTCTTAATCTTGCTGCCCCGTTGGATTTTGATCCCACGTTTACTCTTATAAGGCACAGATTGGACAAGGTGTCATCTTTCAATTGTACAGTGTGGACTTTTGACTGTAAGCGCAATGGAGATAGAGCTGTTATTGGTATGTATTTCTCATTTTATCTTGTTTTATTTAGTTTCCATAAATCTTTCTTTTTCCCATTGCTTGCTATGTTCTAATAGTCGTTGCTTTATTTAGTTTTGTTGATTTAGTATACGAGACGTAAAAATGGTGAGTACAAGATTTTTTTGGAGAAGTAAAGTTTAAGCATTTTTTGAGTTTTAGGGGATAAAATTGGCAAATAGCCATTTCATTGCCAAGCGAGCATGTACTTCTAAGCACTTCAGCAATTATCCTTTTCTTTTGGTGCTTTTCCGATTGGAAAGACAGCATGATTTTAAAACTGTAATCTTCTTTCTTTTTATGGGGAGAATTTCTTATCCTCCCTATTTTGCATTTTACACTTTGAATACAAATTTCGTTTCTTACAAAAAATTGGAGAAAAGTGAGCTGTTCCTTTCAGTATATCAATGGCTTCATTTAATTTTAGTTGTGACAGAAACTTCTGGTGAACCGTGATTTGCATATTTTACTTCCATGGGACGTTGAAATCAAAATTTAAACCTTTCTTACCTCGTAGTAGGGTATTTCTCATAATCATATCTGTCAAACGTAAAACGACTTTTCTGTAAAAATTGATGTGACTAAAGACAAATTCTGTTTAATGAGTGCAAGGAGTAAGAAACTCTGACCATATTGGTTCGTGTGATTGTTTTGTAAGGCTTAGTTAGTTTTTCTTTTTTGTTTACTGCTTAGTTTGTATGACATGAAAGGAACCAGCTTGGGTGCTGCCTCAGTTGATTTGGGAACCGGAAGTCCTTCATGGATGTTACGTAGTAAAAGTGATGTTTTTGCACAACAAATTATTCAGTCGGTAAGTGACTTAGTTTTGATGTTTTTTTCGTTACAGTAATTTAGGGAAATTTCAAATGGACGTGTTTACATTTTTTTGCCCTCCCTTGGGATGGTGATTTGGCTTGCGCTTTGCGTAGTTCTACTTTTTAAAGGATTCAATTTGACAAATGGGATTTGAAATACATCTATGACTTTTTGCCTATCTTAGGAATTTTTTTTTGAATTTGGCAAATGGTGACAATGTTAAAAGAAAGTACCCTACACTTTGAAAGTAAATGATTCAAAACGGAACTGTTATTTACAGCTGATTTCAATTACCTCCAGTTAGGGATGAATGCAATCTTCCTATTCAATTCAAAACTCAAATTTCTCGGCATTCAATCCTCATTAATGGTAAACCTTGCTCTTCAAACATCAAATTGAGTCAAATCTGGTCACAATATATGAAATTTATCAAAATTTATGTAAATGTGTAACAAAGCAACAAGGCAGGACACTGTTGTTTAATTCAGTGGTAGATTTGTTGCATCACTTACCTGAATTGTAACTTTATTATGGCCTATAATTTCTAACGTGTTTTTGTACTTCAAACTGCGAACATATAATAAAATATGTCACGATGTTGGCTACTAATATTGCATTGGACTGGTTATATGTTTTTATGTTTTTATTGTTTGGTTTCTGTATCATTACAATTAAAACTGGAGAGTTATGTTAGTATTAATGGTATGACTTTTCTAAGTAGGGTGTGCTTCCAAAAGGCTGCTAGTTGATAAATTTCAAACTAATAAATCAGCTTTTATGAGAAACTGCTCTTTCATGCTTCTGACCTTGACCTTAAGTGGACATCCAATATGACAAGTTCAAATAATTATTTGTAGGAGCTACTCTAGCATTGGTTTTGTATTCTAGAAATATGCATTTGATCCCTTGTTCTTCAAGTGCATTGATTCTAAAAGACAGTTGCTAAAATGGCAAAGTATGTGACAGATTGGAGAACCACAGCTGTTATCATAATAATTTGTTTGCTAGGGTGGCATTGAAATCCGGCTTAATTTAAGCACAAAGTGAATGATCTCGAGTCACTTTTGAATCTATACTTAACTCATTCTTTTAAGCCTTATTTTATAGTTCAAACCTTCCTATCCTTATTGTAATAGTTGCGTGGCGGAGGCACTCGCTAGTCTTGCTTTAAATTATATTATATTAAGAATTATATGCTTGTATAACCTAGAGTTAGTATGTGATGAGATTGCTATATCGTGAAACTATAACTACCTCTTTCCTCTTAGTTCCTTGTTGGCTTTGCTGGAATAATTTTAAATCATTCTAGTTTTATTTGGTACAATAATGTTTATTTTACTAAATGGCATATTTTTTATTGTCATTAAAATGGTGAGATTTACTACCTAATCTTGTGAATATGATTTCTGACTATTTACTATTTGGAATGATCATTTCTTTGTTTCATCACTTACAGATTAACATGCAGTATTCACTATCCTTCTAACAAATATTCAACATTCTGGATCATCTTATGGATATATATATATATATATATATTTGTCCATGCATTGTAGGGAAATGTTGTTTTATGTGGACTTAGAAATGGCATGATTGTGACTGTTGATGCGCGGGAGAGACCACGAGAAATATCTACTAGACTTGATAGGCACCGAATACCTGTTGCTACTAATAGAGGTGTTGAGACCTCTAAAAAACAATGGTTCAAGGTATTTCTAAGCATAACATTGTCAATTTTTTGTCCCAGCAGAAGGGTAGATATATACTTTTAGATTTGGTTTTTTTTTTCTCAATTTTTGTTTAGTAGATAGTTTGTATTGCTTTTCTCCTTCTCTCTTTCTCACTCACTGTTTGTTGTTCTGTATCACACAAACACACACCCCTCTTTTTTTTCAATGGTCCCTTTGAAGGTGCTCTTTATGGATGTTAATTTAATAATTTAGTACATTTGTATGCAGCTTACTGGGAATATATGTCCTTCTGGTACGGTTACAATGCCTTCATCTATATCCAGGTAAATGGGGTCTACCATGGATTATTTGTTGAATTTTGCTATAACGATTAGTATTTTAGTTGATATGTGTAATGATTTTCATATGGTAGTTTGGTGTCACTTCAGTTCGATGATCAGTACTTTTTGGCAAGCTCCATGGATGGATCGGTTGGTATTCATTTTATATTTTTTACTCATGCAGTAAAATTTGCAAAAGTATATATTTGTTGAGTAAAATGAGAAGTAATAACTAATGCATGCTTTGAAATTTTATTGTCCTTTTTCTACTAACATTAAGCCATGGTTTGTTGATTTTGTACAGTCATTCATTTTATTATGATGTATGTTTATTCCTGAAACTCTCCCTTATCTAGAATTTAACAATCTATATTGTGGCTGTTCTGGGTGGCGTGCACGTGCCTGTATTTTAGAGAGAGGAAGAAAGTGAGGTTGAGGGAGATGGTCACGTTCCTTTTCCTTTAGCAGTCTCTTTTTCATTCATAATTTGCATTTAGTTTGACCATCATCTTATGGAGTAGATTGTTATATTAACCCAAACACCTGGGGTCAATTTGAATTGAACTACTAGGGTTATTTTAAGATATATTTTCTTTTACATTAATGAGTTGGTCATGCGTCTTAATATAGTTTTATTTTTTTTGCATTCACCTTTTGCTCTTAGCACATTTTCGGCCAAGTTGATATAGAATTACATTTTTCTAGCTTGTCAAAAACGTTAGATAGTCCATGTTAAATCCCGTTAAACATTTTTCATTGTTAGTACTGCGCTGGAAAATCGTTGAATGATGATATTGAAAAATAATATCCTCTTGGAGAGTAGCTGGGAACTTTTGACGGGAAGTGTCGGTTGTTAGATCATCACCTCTCTTTCTTCACGACTTGGTACTCCTTTCAGTGCTCCATGGAGATGCAAAAAGATGTGAGATTCAATCTTCAAATGTTTTTAAAGGAGGTTGGCGGTTGGCGGTTGGCGGTTGGCTCGATGGAAACACTTTTTCCTCTCTAGAGGGGAAGGATGAGTACTTTGGCTGTCATGCCAGTCGCCACTAGTTTAATTGGCAAGAATTAGCAAGTTGTTTTGAAATGCTTTTAAGATATTGTCTTGTGTAATGGCTACAGGGGGGAGATCTCAGTGGTTTACCAGGATCAAACAAAGCTAGTCTGATAAGCCCCGGCCACCACCCTGATAGATATTGTCTGCTTTGGGCGGCCCATACGGCCCGCACGGGTTTGTTCTCGACTCAGCGCGCGTGAGCTGAGTCGAGAACAAACCCTGGCCGTATGGGCGGCCCAAAGCAGACAATACCTATCAGGGTGGTGGCTGGGGCTAATCATTTGGTATCAGAGCCGGCCCACGGTCCGATGGTGGAATACCAGTGCCGGGTGACTGGGCTGGGCCCCGTGATCGGGGTGGACTATTGGGTTAGGCCTGGTGAGCCAGGAGACCCTTAGTACCACATCGGATGGTGGGAGTGATGAGGGCCGAGTTATAAGTGTTGGCCCTCCCTCCCTGATAGACGCGTTTTGACTCAGCGCGCGTGAGCTGAGTGGAGAACAAATCCGTGCGGGCCGTATGGGAGGCCCAAAGCGGACAATATCTATCAGGGTGGTGGCTGGGGCTTATCATTTGGTATCAGAGCCGGCCCACGGTCCGATGGTGGAATACCAGTGCCGGGTGACTGGGCTGGGCTCCGTGATCGGGGTGGACTATTGGGTTAGGCCTGGTGAGCCAGGAGACCCTTAGTACCACATCGGATGGTGGGAGTAATGAGGGCCGGGTTATAAGTGTTGGCCCTCCCTCCCTGATAGACGCGTTTTGACTCAACGCGCGTGAGCTGAGTCGAGAACAAACCCATGCGGGCCGTATGGGCGGCCCAAAGCGGACAATATCTATCAGGGTGGTGGCCGGGGCTTATCATAGTCATTGTCTAGTTTGTGGGGGGTGGTGTGGCTTCAAAAGGCGTATTTCATGCAATGTTGAAATGGGGAAATCTTTTCTTTTAGAAAGACAAATGGAATTGTCTTAATTCTTTGGAATTTGATTTCAGATATCTTTACTTGGGCTAGGCGTTGAGAGGCCACGCTTATGGACTTGTTGGAAGCAAGGGGTGAGAAAATTAAGTGGAATCTCGTATACATTTGATTGGAGAGAAGAATGTGTTTATGCCATGGTTCAATGGATTCACAACGTGTGTGTGGAAGTCAAGTCAAGTTAATGTAACCGTGGTTGCTTAAGACCCCAGCCATAGCTTAACCAAACCCAATAACTCAACCATAGCTAGCTCAAAACAGTTATCAACTTTCAAAGCCAATTCACAAATTAGAGCTAGAGCTAGGCTCAAAATTCGCATGCCCTGAATCCCTTCTGTCTTCTCTTTTATTAATCTCCGGTCCAAACGAATCCATTGAGCAACCATTTACCACTTTAGTCTTATTTGGCATCTAATTACAAAGATACCAATAAATCACCCTTATACTATTTATGCCTAGCAAAAGTGAGATAACCGGGGGCATATCATCATTCATAACATAACCATAGGATAGATTAAAAAATTTGCTAAAATAATCATATTTTGCCACAAGCAAAGTCAATACCTCTTTACATAAAATTGGGCAACTGATGCACTTCTAAGTGCAAGGAGGCAAATTCACACTTGATGCTCAATCGGCAATGTCAAAAAACAGAACCTTCAATTTCAAATGGATAGAACTTCTAGAGCATGTAGCCAAATATGTTCAAATTTTTAGGGCTTCAAGGAATACCAAAGAAAATGATCTAGTCCAAAATTCACTATAAAAAATGCTATGGAACGACAGTTATGCACAAAACTATAATCTGTCTCGAAACTATCTTCATAAAATAGTTTGAGCGACCTCCAATAAATATTGCACAAAATCGCGAGCTGATATCCAAATTTGGCCAAACATATATCAAATTGATTACAACCCAGAGGGGAACAAACCCTCAAAATTACAGGAAGAAATTCCAAACAACACAAATCAAACAAACTCTGACTTACAAGCTGGTCCGCAGATTCTCCATAACCGAGAACCGCGACTTCGATGGACTTTGGTTACAAAGCTTCTCCAACTCGTTTTCCTTCACTATTCTGGTCATTCTCTCTCAATGAGCAACTTGTCAAGGTTGTTGGAAGAGACTCAGTATGAAATCCACCTTCCAAGAATGAAAGAACGTGAGAATGGAAGTTCTTAGATGACAGGCCGCCAGTTGGAGCCTAGGTGAGCAATTCGGTTTTGCGTTTGGGAGGGAGCTCCAAAACAAGACTTAGCAGTAGTTGTTGTTCTTCAAAATTAGGTTAAGACATCATTAAGGGAAGGTTAAATACCCCCCCTAATGGTGCCCTAATGAACAAAGATGAAAATGCCCTTCAAAACACCAAAATTGGGCATGGTGACTCGGCTAACAAACTAGCTGAGTCTACAAAAACCAAAACCAAAACATATTATCCATCCTATAACTAATTAAAATAAACCAAAACTCTAGTAGTTCATCCCAACATACATCCAAAAGACATGTCATCATATTAAAATAACATGTTTTAAACTCTAGGGCACCTAGCCTCGGCAATATGGGACTTCATAACTGCTCATGATTTAGCTCCACCTGAGGAGTGCCTCCATGTTGCCAAGTGATCAAGTATTTTGGTATCTCCTTGTCAACATACTTTGGCTCATCTTCAAGGCCATTTAAGGATACTCCACCTGCAAAATAACAATTGGTTAGAAAAGTGATGAGCCTTTTGGCTCGGGCTCTAGTGATAGGTCCTTGAGATGCATCAGCAACTTTAATAGATTGATAGCAAAGATGTGGCCTCATTTCATACTTAGGATTGAGTCCAAACAACAAATGCTCCATGTTATGGATTCCTAACAAGGATGGTTGTTCTTGGTGATGGTCAGCTTGTTGTAGAAGACAGTGGAAATCCAAGTTCCTCTCTGCATGCCACCTTTTGCTTGGCTTTTGTGTCGTAAGACATTTCTTTCCATTAATTATCGTAGAAGTAGAGCGTTTGGTATTTGTAGAAGATGCATCTGTAGTTTGAAGGAAGAGGAAGATACGAATTGCCTTTGTTGGTTTTGTGAGGTTGTGTTTGCATGATGGCCAAACTTGTTCTCCATTGCTTGTTTTGGTGTATGAGGGACAAAAAAGAATTACTGATTTTCATGCAATGGGAGCCCTTTCACGTTGAGGATTTAGAATGTTTTTGTAGTACTTTTGTTTTAGTGGGGACTCGGAAAGGAATTCTAATTCTGTCAGAATTGCATTTAGGGCTCTGTTGCCTTCCGAAGCTTTGTGTCATGGAGCTTAATTTAGGAATCTTATGGGTATAGAACGCATGGATAACACAAGTTCTGTAATGCAGGTGTGTTCTTAGATGAAAATTTGTTTCTAAAATGTCTTGGAAGGAAGCTAACTAACTGAAATTGAAACAGAGGAAGAACTAAAAAAATTTATGCGATTCCTTGTCCGTGATTTGATGCAACAGTAAGAAATGTGTTAAACAAAAGAGATCAAAATTCAAGTAGTTGGACTAGATGAAATCTTCTATTTAGCTGTTGCGTTGATAATTATAAAATTTGCGTTAATGTAGTTTTTTCTAGTTCATTTTCGGGTAATATCGTGTGAAAAAAGCACATTCGTGGTTTCTACAGGTGAGGCTTTATGATCATCGACTGATCCAGAGGGGACCCGTGCAATCTTACGAAGGGCTTGTTAACTCACATACTCGTGTGCAGCTCGGAGTCGATCCTTCTGAGAGATACATGGCGTCAGGTTTATTATGATATCATTTCAGTGGTGGTTTTGCAAGTCAAAGGTTCGAAAACTTGATCATGTCAGGTGGATGTTTGGTTTAGGTGGAGAAGACTGCAACGTGCTGGTTTGGAGCATCAAGTCTGGGGAGCTGCTCTTCAGGGAGAAATTTGAGGATTCTGTCCCCACAACTTTGCGGTGGCAGAGAGCTGGAAGTAGTGTGATCATGCTTTCATGCCTCTCTCTCGTTCATTTCCTGATTGTATATTTTTCATCCCAACGCGCTCTCTTTGAACTTGCATGCAGGGTCTGCAATGGCACCGGAAGAATTTCAACTCTACAGAAAATGCGTGCACCATGAAGAATATAGCTTGGGGTCATGGGTTGGATCGGAGGAAGGAATTTATTACATGCAGTGGCCGATGACGTGATTGGTCAGAGAGAAAGAACGGAGGCAAATAGGCCCGAGGTAGATTTCATTGAAAAGCAGAGAGGGAGGTGGCGACGGGGCCTGTTGGCCATGGCTTCCTCTTCCTCGCCCTTCCATCTCCATATTTATTTCCACCATTACCATTCATTCGCCAAACTGCCTGTCTCCTCTAACAGCTGAGTTGCTTTTGCTCGCCCTGCGATTGTTGTCTTACTTTTCCACTCCCTTTTGACTGCAAAATGTTGTAATGAGAAGAACTATGATTGCTTACTCAATCTCATAAATGTGCGACTCGTGTTTGCAAAGGCAGCAACCATAATAAGCTACAAATTCAATATTTTTTTAATTATTTTTTATTGGGAAAATGACAAAGCAACCTTCATCTTTTACTGTTCGTGTCGAACAAACCATCATCTTTTTTTTTGCTAACATATTAACCACTAAATTATGAAAAAATAATGGCACCAACATCATTATCACGTTTGCCATTAAAAGCGATAATATTGAGTCACAGCGGTTCGTATACAAATCACCGTGGCTCCATAATTTTAAAAAATCTATATAAGAAATTTGATGGCCCGCTACGGTTTTATACTAAACCGCCACGGTGTATCGACACATCGCTGTCGTTTCATATGATATTGCAGCGGTTTATCTTCACATCGTTGCGGTTTAATACGTGTTTCGTTCAACAATTTAAAGAAATATGTGCATAAATAGGCTTCACAAATTCAAACAAATTCAAATGCGGTCGATCAAAAAGTGAAATGTTGGCTCGTGTAAATGTTGCTAATTTTACAGTTTCATAATAATCAATTTCATTTCATCATCAACAACTAAATTATCAATTCCATTACAAACAAACATATCATGTACATGTGCATTACAACTGCAAACCAATTTACTCATGCAACCTAATTTACCAATTCTATTACAACCATATAATGTATATGTGCTCTAAGAATCGATGTGTTGTAACCACATCAAGCATTTGTATTGTTTCTTGAGGAACATTCGACTGTCTACCTTGAATGAATTGTTGTAGATGATCCTTGCATGTTTGCTTACTCAATCCTATTATCTGATATTCCTTATTCGATGGACTTGCCATGATGCAAAACCGATATTCCGCTTGTTACCAGACGTGACGACTTTCCATTTTTCTCAAGTAAGTGTGAACTTCGTTGTGGCACTTTATTTGAAACGTCATTTCACCTTACATTTCACCTAGCAGACATCCCGCAACCGATGCTTCGCGCGAGTTGACCATGAACCACGAAGTCCTCAGCGACACTGGAAGTGGAAACATGTTGGAGTAGAGCTCAACGGCGATTTTCTGATGGTTAAATACTACGATTTTCGTCTTCAATGTTTTGGGAGGCTAGGTTTTGGCCATTGTCGGTACAGTTGCAGGACTCCGAGTGCTTTGAGGCGCTCCATTGTATGTGATCGGCTCAGAGCACTCGTAGTCTTGCAGCTGTACCAACAATGACCAAAACCTAGCTTCCCAAAACGTCAAAGACAAATTATAGTACTTAACTCTCAAAACATCGCCGTTGAGCTCTACTCAAACATGCTTCCACTACCAACGTTACCGAGAATTCCGTTGTTCGCGGTGAACTTGTCGAACCTTACATGAGATTCTTTTATACTAGGGTTTTGGAAACGTAGAATGAGGCACGCTAAATAGAGACGACTTCTTAAGAAACCGCCGCAATGTGATGATAAACCGCCGCAATGTCATACTAAAGCGCAATGGTTTATTGTCACACCGCTACGGTGTCATATGACATCGCATCAGTTTATCGTCATACCGCGGTACTTATCATCGCGGTGGATCATCAAAACTATCGTGTGAATTTTTTTTAAAACTATAGAGCCACGTCGGTTTGTATACGAATCGCTATGGCTCGATATTATCATTTTTAATGGCAAACGTGTATGTGATATTGGTGGTGTCATTTTTTCATAATTCAATAGATATATGTTAGCCAAAAAAGGACAGTGACGAGGGTTGGTTTATCACAAACATACAGTAAAGAATGTTCATTTTCTCTTTTTTATTTTGATCTTCTTCATTAACAAGCAGCTTCCACTGAAGGAGTGCCTCTAATGTAACTAAGCTCTAACTCCATTCCCAATGGCCGAAACACCATGCCCTAGATCTACTACTAACATGTTTTCTCTCCAAACTCCACTCCAGTAGGCACAGACTGTGACTTGGTTACCTGTTGGAAATGGGGTTTGGACCGCTTGGAACTTCATGCGCGCTGGCACTGAAATCATCTTCCTGCCGTGGCAATGCAAATCCTCGTTTTCTTTGTGCTTGTGGAACAACCCGGATTGCGTTGGTCCTCCTCCTCTCATCGCTATCATAATTGCTTGCCCCGTGTCGTTTTGCCCAGAATTCCGTTGTTTTTTCATTCCCACCTCCATCTCTGTGAGAGGCGGTAGTGGCAGGCTGATGGGTTTGCTCCTTCTCAGCCATGGCGCTGACCTCTAACACCATAAGAAGAAAAACGAACAGGGTAAAATTCTTCTGAGAAACTGGGTTAGTAGCCATTTAAGTTAGCTCTGTTATTCATCTCATCTGGAGACGTCCAGAGCGATCGACTGTGTAGGCCGTGCGGTGCAGAGAGAGAGAGAAAAAGAAGAGGCGGGTAGTCTGGTTAAACATGTTTTCAAGACATTCAGTCTGACGCAGATAATAATTGAGACGAAAGATTTTATAAATGGCAGAGTAAAAGAAACTCGAGTGTGTGTATCCTTGTGCATTTACAGAAGGACAAGGGAGAGAGCAGCTTTACGGCAGAGAGGGAGCCTTCTTAAACAGAAGAAGACGATGTGAGTGGGTCATTGGGGAGACACGACACACACTACAAGCCACACTAATGTAATACTAAAAGGGTGTGTCCTCCATTGCTGCTATTCATGCGTTAAAGACATTACCGAGTGATTGACCCAGATCACTGTAAGTTTAAGACGTTGGAGTTTATCGCTAAATTAATAACTCCAACCGTTTTGCATCAACCAAGAACAACCCATTAACAATTGCCTGTTTATTGCTTCGTACGAGTCTTTGGTGATATTGATTCTGGACAGTGCTTCACTGAGAAGTCGAAAGTGTAATGATGTGATTAACAATGGGAGAGCGAGGGTAATCGTAGTATAAGTTGGGGATCAAGGAAATTGCAGTAGGTCCGAATTTCACCCTCGTTGGGGCCAATGAGGATGTCGACGTTTCTGAGCTTGGCCATGGAGACACCCCAAACTGGTGGAAGAAGACGGAGGGCGTATAGGGCAAGTACTTGGTTGGCCAGGGGGTAAGTCCTGGAGTCAGAGTAGAGCAAGGCCGGAAGATTGAGTAAGTACTAGCTGTCGAACTTCTTCGGGATCCAAGTCGATGTATGCGGAAGTCCAGCTGATAATACGATAAGAAGAGAAGGGGCCGGGAAGAGGATGAGAAACATGTCAGCATTTTGGCAGAATTAGGCATTCACTTGTTTGTATTCTGAGCGAGTCATTAGAATCAAATTGAAACACGCTTATTCGTGCTGATTGCACGCACTTGCATCTGTATTTCCAAAAACCAGTCCAATCAATCTTCACAGCATGTAAAACAAGTAATAGAATCCAACAAGCATCCCCAATCGAAGCCACTGTCCATGTAAGCGGCCTTCAATCATCATCTTCGTCTGCAATCAGGATAAAATTAAGAGTCATGATACATAATAATACAACATATTTTGGTTCATTCTGCCCACAGCATAAGATGTAAGCTAAGCTGTCATTGTTGCTGCTTCAGTAGCAAAACAGGCGCAGGGTGGATTATTGTTTATCTACTTGACAAATAATTTTGCAATTCAAAGACAGCAGCAACTGGCAATGTCAGGGACCCTCAAAAGAAATCAATGTACAACTACAACTCTTCCTTCAGCCATTCAACACTTTACTACTCTCCTCCCAATTACTTGGCACTTTAATACATCATGAATACATCCAAGAGCTACTACATATGCTTATCTCCACTAGCACAATGCAGGTAGACAAAGACAACAAGTAATTTCAAATGTACGAGGAACATTAGAAACCTTCACTAACAAATTTTAGACCATGTGGCAAAAAGAATTGCTTCATACTATGCTAGTTTAAAGGCACAACGATTTTTCAGAAAGACATGCATCAACTTGTGACAGGGGGACAGATAAGAGATCAATTTTTATGCAAAAGAAATAAGAAGACAGACCTGTTCGGACAGGAGAAAGCTATCTTTATTTCTCCCTTAAGTTAGGAGTATTAGAATAGGCAGAAAGCCCAGTTATTCATGTTCAAGTTCAAGCAAGTTTCAGCAATACCATTGTGACTGTTAAGTGTTATGGATCTATGGGGTCGAGTAATTTCTTGGTCCTCTGCAAGGGAGGGGACTATCTTAATGTTAGAATTATTCATCACCAACTTGTTTATGCGAGTAGGGGAATTACATGGCAGAACATCAATATTCCATAGCATTCATTAGTATCAGACAACCTCTGTAACATCAAAGAAAGCAAGTTGCTTTGAGATGCACATTTGCACTATTTCTGGAAGCTCAACCAATGAAGCTACATTAAAAACCAGCACATGACTTGAATGAGATCCCTTCTTCATTCAAGTTAAAAATGTCAGCTTAAATTTGAGAATCCATATAAGAATCGTTTCCCGTAGATTATGTTAAATACAAAAGTTAAAGTAAAGATAATTTAGCACAAATGCATATGCTGAAAATAGGTAGTCACGAATCAATCTAGGTGAATTCTTAGACTGTCCTACTTACGCAATCCAACAATAGATGTAAAAAGCTGATATACTAGAGCAAATAAGATGTCATGATCAGCTAAATCTACCTGGGGAAGAGGAGTAATTGCAGAATCAACCGAAGTTAGGAAGAGGGCGACAAAGCAAATTGAAAAATTATGGAAGAAAAAAGGAAAAAAAAAAAAGAGGAAAAAGAGAAGGTACCAAAGTAGCGACGCTCGTTAGCATCCTTGGCCTTCTGGAGCATCTTATCGAGATCTTCTTGGAGCTTGGCGTCCCATTTGACAAGTTGGTTGGCGAAGACAGCTCCCAGACCCATGCCAAGAAGGTGCTCCCAAGGATCTGGGAAGACGAAAGAAGATGAAACGGAAGCCGCAGAAGAAGAAGAAGAAGAAGAAGAGAGGGAAATAAGGAAGAGAGAAACATACGACGCATGTAAGGAAGCTTTCGAAGAGCATTGGAGTACATCTGCGTACCCAACCCCAAAAGGGCTCCGATCATCGTCGCACTCCACGCCATCTCTCTCTGTCTCTCTCCAGTCTTCGATTATGTCTGCCTTCCACTCCCCACTCCCACCTAGAGTCCGTTAACAAAGTGGCTCGTTAGGCCCGTCTGGCTCCAACGGGCAACGTCCACCCAGCCCAAGTAAAGCTGAGGCCAGAGCTCACAATACCCTCGGGCCATTGAGGCAGTCCGTATCGTACTCAATTTTAAAAACTAAAAGATAATTTAATGAGAAATTAACACAGCAGATTTTATAGTTCACAATCAATAACAAGTTAAACCCTAAGAAACTTTTGTTAAGAACTAATCCTGAACTATGAGAAATTCTCACTGGAGATCTCAAAGTCACGTTTTTCGTCCAAATCCATTGACTTTAATGCCTCGATTTCGTTGACACTAAAAATCGTTGAACAGAGACGAAAATGTCAATTATCGTGGGCTGAGGGACGTCCCTACTGCCCGTTGGAAGACAAACGGTCGTTGAAACGATTATCGAGCGATGACGGACGATCTTCATTGGCCATTGGATCGAGGAAGGATGATGCGAATTTAAATCCATCAAAAGATATCAAGTCAAAGATTATGAAAATTTTTCAAATCGATCGAGAATCATAACAAAAGATCCACTTTTTAGGAGATCTAGATCCACTTATCTAGGAGATTTAGATCTACTTATTTAAGAGATCTAAATCCACTTATTTAGATTATCTTTTATTTAATTTTCTAATTTATGCTTTTAAATTAGTTATATATAAAGCCACCTAGTTTGATATTTTTAGACAGTTGGAGATTAATACAAAATAGCTTTTGCTAAACCCGAAATTGGAGTGATTCATTTTTCAAATCCTTTGGTGAGTTACATCCAAAAAACCCTTTGGTGAGTTATACCTAAAGAACTCCTAATGTGAGTCATATAACGGAAGCTCTATCACAAAGATTACTTTTCTAAAAAGAAATCATTTTTTTTTCATTTATCTTTTTCTTTCTTTAAACCCCTTCCGTGGTCACATCATCTGGTATCAGAGCTAAACATATCCTTACATAAATTTTTATTTATGATGACTCGAGGAACATCCAAGGCAATGCAAAAAGACGAGGCTACAACCTCCACGATGGCCGAAGCTTCAACATCTCACTCCGAAGAAAATTTGAGGGAACTCGTTCTTTCACTACAACGAGAAGTTGCTCAACTAAAGATGAATCAAAATCATCATAACACTGACGAAGAGGCCGAAGAGACAGGCGCCTTTCCGCAAAGAAGGCCAATACAACGAGATGACTTAAGCCTTGTCAAAGTATCAATCCCACCATTCAATGGATCTACTAATGGTCACGACTACATCGAATGGAGAGACAAAAATAGATCGGATATTCAGTTGTTATAACCTCCAAGACGACAAAAAGTTACAACTAGTTACGATTGAATTCACCGGTTATGCAATTATTTGGTGGAATAGCATAAGACAACTAGGAGGAAGAGCAATCCAAACATGGTCCTTACTCAAAGAATTTATGAACGACAAGTTCATTCCCAACAATTACATTCAAGACCTCTACCAACAATTCCAACGACTCAAACAAGGAACCTCCACGGTAGATGAATATGTTGCCAAGTTTGAAACTTTACAAATCTAATTTAATTGGCAAGAACCGACAGTACAAACAATTGCCCGATTCATCCAGGGTCTCCACTATGATATTAGCGACATTGTCGACTTGCAGCCCTACACCACACTGGAGCAAGTTATCAAGATAACACAAAAGGTGGAAAAACAATTAAAAAGAAAAGAGAAGGAAAAGACTAGTCGGCCTCCACAAAAAACTACAGGCTTCTCCGAACTACCACCCAAGCTAGATGACATCAAAACTACTACTCAAGCAAGCAACGATAAATCATTATCTATTGAAGCAAAGCCAAAATCGAGAGAGATCAAATGTTTCAAATGCCTTGGAATCAGACACTATGCTCACCAATGTCCAAATATGAAAGTGATGGTACTAAAAGAAGGCACTAATGAGGTTGAAAGTGAAGATGAAGGTGAGATACAAGAAACACACAAGGAGGAAGAACAAGTTGAAACAATATATGCTCATGAGGGTCCCCTCCTTATGATCATTCGAAAGGTACTCATTACTAAGGCAAGCATCAATGATGGTCAAAGGAAAAACATTTTCCATAGTCATTGCAAGGTCAAAGACAAAGTTTGCTCTTTAAAAATTGATGGATGAAGTTGTGCTAATGTGGTTTCTACAGATCTAGTCAGCAAATTGGACATAGCAACAACCATGCATCCAACACCTTATAAGATAAGTTGGTTGAATGACAAAGCAGATACCAAGGTTAGTAAACAAGCTCTAATTGAGTTCTCTATTGGGAGTTTCTCGGATAAGGTACTATGTGATGTGGTTCCTATGAACGTTAGCCACCTACTTTTGGGAAGACCATGGCAATATGATAGAAAAACTATGCATGATGGCTTCACCAATTGTTACTCATTCAAGATCCATGGAAAAATAGTCAAGCTAACCCACTTTCACCAGAACAAGTAGCCAAGGATTGCAAAAAAATGAAGGAAGGAAAGTTAAAGGCTACCTTATTCATATCAAAGAAAGAAGATTTGGGGTAAAATCCTCAAAAACCCAGAGAGGATGATGTGAATTTAAATCCATCAAAAGATATCAAGTCAAAGATCATGAAAATTTTTCAAATCGATCGAAAATCATAACAAGAGATCCACTTTTTTGGGAGATCTAGATCCACTTATCTAGGAGATCTAGATCCACTTATTTAGATTATCTTTTATTTAATTTTCTAATTTATGCTTTTAAATTGGCTATATATAAAGCCACCTAATTTGATGTTTTTAGACAGTTGGAGATTAATACAAAATAGCTTTTGCTAAACCCGAAATTGGAGTGATTCCTTTTTCAAATCCTTTGGTGAGTTACATCCAAAGAATCCTTTGGTGAGTTATATCCAAAGAACTCCTCATGTGAGTCATATCAAGGGAGCCCTATCACAAAGATTACTTTTCTAAAAAGTAATTATTTTTCTTCATTTATCTTTTTCTTTCTTTAAACCCCTTCCGTGGTCACATTATCACATCCCCCGCTTAGAATTGACTACGAGGATTGAATCTATCAATTTCCAAAGGTGATGTTGGACGATCGTCCATGCTGTTGGATCGAGAGAGGGACATCCCTTACAGAGATTGACGCCCAGGATTGAATCTGCCATTTTCCAAAGGTGATGGATGACAATCTATGGTTGTTGGATCGAGAGAGAGATGTCCCTCACAGCCAAGATTGAATCTGTTATTTTCCAAAGGCGATGGTGGATGACATTTCATGGCCGTTGGATTGAGCGAGGTACGTCCTTGGATCAAAATGGATGGTCATGATGGACTCCAAATTCTTTAACTATGAGGGTCATGTGCAAGGCATACGTGTTTTTAAAACGCGCGAATTTCCTCAATTAAGACGGATGTCCCTCTTCCATAACAGACGTCCCTCTTCAAATTTTAGACGTCTCTCTCCCACAAAGAACGTCCCTCGCCCCAAGACTACGTCGTTTTTCCCACAATTGACGTCTCTTGTCTTAAGAAGTCGTCGTTCAGGCTATAACTGACGTCCTTCTTTATACAAGGGACATCCATTTTTGATCGAAAAGTCATTCTTTGAACACTAAACAACAGTGTTTCTTTTCTCGATAGACGCAAATCTGCCTATATAATCGCAAAGGACATCATTTGCCCTAGCTATTGACGAGAGAAATTTCGACTTCTTCAGACCAAATCGAACTTCCAATATCTATCCTTACATTTGTTGAAGTGGAAAAATGGCGTCGAACTTCCGATAAGTCTATCGACGGTTCTTGGCGTCAATGAAACAGAGGCGTTAAAGTTGATTGAATTTGGACGGAAAACGTGATTGCGAGGTCGTTGACGAGAATTTTTCATAGTTCAGGATTTTAGTTATTAGCAAAATTTCTTCAATATTTGATTTATGGTTAATCTCAAACTATATGGTCTTCAGTGTTACTTTCCCTAATTTAATTGTCCAATTAAGTTTTCCGGATTTTTAATCATGTCGTTGTGAGACTTCATTTTTATTATTATTACTATAAATAATCAAAACAGAGACGTTGATCCTTCCTTCAAACACGCTCTTCCCAATCAACCAAATCCTCATGGTCTCATGGATGACCCCACCTTCCCAACGGTTCTCTTCCCCCCTACCTCCCTTCTTCCTTTTCTGTTTTCTCTCTTTTTCTGCTTCTCTTATCCTTCCTCTACGCTGCTTCTCTCTCTCCCCCCACCCTAACGGTTACTTGCAAGTTCTAAACATGGACATTCCAACTGGGTCTGTTCCATCCTTCTGGTTAGCGATGGTGTTCTAATCTCAACCTATTTTCTTCTTCTCTCATTGATTTCGCCTTCTTTTTTCATATGGGTTTCTCGCTGCTTTCTTTTGCCTTTGATAAAAAAAGAAAATGTCAGCTTTGATTCTCCCTTTGCCTGAGCAAAATTGAAGAAAATGGCATCTTCCCAAGTGGAAGTCTCTTCCTCCGCACCCTTCGGCTGTGTTCTCAGGGATCACAACCAGCGAGACGTTTGCAGAGAAAGCAATGTGCAAGCTGCTTTCCAGAAGAATCTTCGTTCCCTGGTTAGGGATCACCTCCATAGCTGCATTTCAATATCTTCAGATTCCGAGCCCAATGAAAACTCTCTTCATCAAATGAATAACATCGAAAACTGGGTTCGAAGCCAAGAGAAAAATGCGCTTCATAGCTTCCGATTCACCGGCGGCCAAGCCAATTCTTCTTCCACTACGAGTCCGGTCAAATCGCGAATGCTTGAGCATTGGGCTGCCAAACAATCTCAAATGGTTTCTGGCACTGCCCAAAACCACCTGCATTCCTACCTCTGCGAGACTAGGCCCGATACTGATCCAAATAATTCCCGTGCTTTCCCGACGGAACAATTGGTTTCTAGGAAGGATCAGTCTCTGCCAAGATCTTTCAAAATATCAAATCTCGGAGCTTCGACTCTCGTCCAATTATGGGAGAAGAGGCTAAACCAGACCAACAATGTGAATTCAAATAATTCCATATCCAATGTGGATTCCCACTCGGCTTCAATTTCTGAATGGAGTCACCAAGATAATACCTGCCCTGCCGAAGTAGCAGGAGATTTATCCTATGAAAGATTTGATGGCAGCCAGTCCAACAATGACTCGATAGCGTTAGTAGACTGGCAGTCTAACACAATTCCTCCAAATATCCCGCCTTCTGTATCACAGGACACGAATGCTGAAGCAGGAGAAAAGGACAGGGTTAGGGTGGCGGATATTATCAGGAGGTTAATAGCAGTGACGCAAACTCAGAGCCCCTTGTCTTCTGGGAGCGATGAGAATGATCTATTGAACGATGTGGCCTGTAGAGATCCAGCAGAACACAGACTGTTATCTAAGGTTATAAGTTCTCCACGAATCCGAGGACGGCAGGCCTTCGCAGATTTGCTGATGCAGATTGAGCGAGACAGGCACAGGGAGCTCAGTGCGTTAGTGGAGCGTCATGCTGTGTCAAAGTTCTCTCATCGAGGCCGCATTCAGGTAGACATGGTTATTGGATTCTCAATTCATTCTCAGGCAAAAATTGGTTTCTGACTGTGCGTTTTGTCATTTCAGTCGATGCTTCGGCTTAGACTCCTGCAACGTGGATTGGAATATGTTGGTCAACAGCATCTCCTCCGATCGGTGGTAGCGGAAGCAGACAGATTCCGAGAAGCATCAACCATCCATATCAGGTATTCTCCTTCTCAATCATGTCAGATTTGGTTGCAGCATTCAATTAATAGTGTAACTCCCCATCAATGGCATGTTTTTGTGACCTCCCTAGAAATCATAGACAGCATAAAATAAGATCAAAGAAAAATGAATACACCACCCTCTCTGAAGGATAAGTTCATTAGGCTTTTGGAAATGGAAGCATTTGTCCTTAGGTTGTATCCAACCCGACCTGGAAAGCTGTGTTGAAGTTGGGTGGAGTTCTCTAATGATGATAAGAAAATGTATTGTTTCTCCTGGCTTTTGATTCTTTTTAATTTGGGTGTTAAGTGTATTGCTAGAGGGCATTATTTTCCTACTGCTTTGAGTGTGATGATTTGATGAATTGGGTACAGGCAGAGATTTGTGACGGAGCACCAGAGTGGCGAAGCATCTAATTCGAGAAATCCTTGCAGAGAAAGCGTTGCAAATAGGCTGCTTCTCAGCAGTTGCTCTGCCTCAGTTCAGACAGACCAATGCGATCATTGTGAGCAGCAAGTTGAGGTGATTCAGGGGCAGAGTCCAGTCTCAGGTGATGGCTCTTTCTCTGCCGATGTACCTCAACATTGTCAAGAAGAAGAAGTTGGTCCGAGTTCAAATTGCTATCAAACAAGTTTAGAGAGTCACAATCTTGATTCAATAGGCACTGCAGACTCCATATCATTGATAGCAAACTGGGACAACATATCAGAAGAAGACGAAGACGATGATGAGGGAGACGGTCAGGCCGATGTGGGTACCAACTATGACTGGTTTAGTGATATTTCTCGTCCTAGAAGTTATTGGGAAGATCGTCGGAAAGAATGGTATCAGGAGATTCTCAGCACTGGCTCAGACAATGAGGACATACGTCAACTTCTTGAAAGGTATATATTTGATGTTCCTTCTCATTTAATTTAGTATTCATGTAAATGAGGAACTAACAAACAAACCAATTTGAATTCAATTATTCCTGCAGAAGGACAGTATCAAATTTTTTAGTCAGTGATTTCCGAGAGAGAATGAACAGATTGATTGTTCATCGTCTTGAGCGACAAATACAACACGAAGAAGAACAAAATGAGGAGAACCAGGGAAGACTTGAGCAATTACAGTCTTTTCCAGAAAGACATGCACAGACAGAAGGAAGAAATGATGGAGAAGACGAAGGAGAAGGAGAAGAAGAGGAAGAGGCAGTGGAGCAAGAAAATGAAGAAGAACAAACAGAAGAACAAGAACAAGAACAAGAACTAGAACAAGAAGACGAAGATGAAGACGAAGAAGCGGAAGACGAGAGCTTAGGCAGCGGTCAATATCAGGAAGTAACAGATTATGTTGATCAATCAACATCAAGTTTGGAATTGCCATCGCCATCTCTATTGAGGTCATGGAGTTTTCAGGATAATGAAGTTAGCAACGATTCCGATAGAGTTGCTTCCACGTATTCACCTCAAGCTCTACCTTCCCAATCCTCATATCAGGAGGACAGCCGGCAATGGTGGCCATCCATGAACAATCATCATCCTTCACTTGTAAATCTTTTATCCATTCCTTTCTCTACCAAAACAGCTTCTGCATATCTATAAAAATGGTGGATTGAGTGCAGGGAATGGAAGCAATGTACAATCTGAGAAAGCAGATGGAGCAACTGTATGAGGAGATGTCAGAGCTCAGGAAATCAATAAAGAGATGCATGGAGATGCAACTAGATCTCCAGCAATCTCTCAAACACCAAGTCGAAAATAATTCGGGGGGAGAAACGAACAAGTCCTACCCAGATGTAACGAGAAAACGCCATTGCTGCATTTGCTACGAAATGCAAGTCGACTCACTTCTCTACAGGTCTAATATAGTGAAAAAGGTTGTGAATTTTCAGACTGCAGGATATATAGATGGTGAGTTTTGTTTTGACGTTGCAGGTGTGGGCACATGTGTACTTGTCTCAAGTGTGCCCACGAGCTGCAATGGAGCAGCGGAAAATGCCCGATTTGCCGAGCTCCAATAGTTGACGTGGTGCGCACCTACACAGATTCTTGAAGTGGCTACGAGTTCTTGCTCCAGAGGACCGTCTTCATTCAATCTTCACGTCTTAGCTTGTAATTACGATCCAGCTTTGATTGCTAATGTGGGGAGGTTTTCTTTTACTAATCTGGTATTGTTCCTAATTTCTGTTCGAGTATGAACTTGTGGTTTTTGTATTTTGATTGATTGTATGTGCTCTGGGTGTACATGTTGTGTTTAGTTTGGAGTTGTCTCTCCTATTTTTACCATAACAATTTATTTAAGTTGAACCTCGTTGTTTTTGCTCCAAGTTCATATGATGCAAGATCAATTCTCAAAAGTCATCCTCTTCCCTCTTTTTCTCTCTCCTGAGTGCATGCTTCTTGAGGTGCAACTTTCTATCTTGTTCTGCACAGGCTCAAAAGATCCATGAAGCATTCAAGAAAACCAATAACAAAGGCTAGAGCTAAAATAAGACATTGAACACATTAACCCAACATGTTTATACTGAGAGGCACATAAAAAATATTTATGGTTTAACATAATCATGCATATATTCACAAAGAAGCGTCAATTTGTCTTACAAGAAACTGACGACGTCGCGTTAGGAGATTTTGTAAATATGTTAGTGTTATTTATAAGTTAGTAGAAAAATGCATGAGAGAAATAATGTAAGTGTTTAAAGCTTGTCGAATAGTATAACCATCTATTTCAATATGTTTTGTGCACTCATAAAAAATGAAATTAGCATCAACTTGAACAACAATAGTGTTGTCAGTATGAAGAGGAGTTATCATAGACCGAGGAAAACTGAGCTCCAACGAAAATTCACATAAGCAAATAATCTGAGAACAAGTAACAAACTTTGCACGATATTCAAACTTGGTTAAAGATTTAGAAACTTGGTCTTGCTTCTCACTCTTCCAAGAAATTAAGAAGTTGCCAAAAATAAAAGATTGCATCATCCTATGACAAATCTTCAAGTATTAAAATTGTAATACCCCGAGTTTTTATCTCGTTGAGGATAATGATGTTTGTTGATATTTGGAGATATATTGGATGATAATGTGTTTGGAATGTGTTTATCAGCAATGTCAATTAAATGAATTGATTTGCGATGTTTGAAGTTAATGGCGGAATGCTGTGATTGTGGCTTATGGAGGAGCTGAATTCAGATGGTTATGGATAATACAAAGTTGGGAATGGTTGATCAATAGGATGTGTGGTCGTTCAACTTCTAAAACAGATTTGACATAGTCGAAATAGGGAATGTAGCGGTTGATAGGGTGTGTCTTGGTGATTTACAAACTTCTGCAAGAATTGTGAAATTTATGGATTTGCGTTCGAACATAAGGGGTTTTGCAGTCTAACTCGGTCAGTATAGATTATAAAATGTGGATTTGCGGTTGATCATGTGAAGAGGGTGATCGACCGGTTTTTCGAGAAAATGTCCAGAGTCGATTCTCAAGCTGTTTTGCAATCAATCATGTGAAGAGGTTGATCGACCGACAAGTTGAAGAGTAGCCAGAAATATGGTGTCGTTGTAACGATCCGATTTTTCCCTTCTTAAAAATGTGTAATTTAAAAACACTTTTCTTTGTAAAAATACGTAAAATTTAAAATTTTTCTTTTTATAGTGGAAGACTTATCATTTTAATAAATATGTTGCGTAGCGGAGACTTTTCATTCATAAAACTATTTTAAAGATAATAAGTAAAATCCTTTTCTTTTACAATTAAATACCTTTACAAAACCTTTTACAAACCATTTCCTTTTACATCCTTTACCCTAGTCAGCCATAAGATTCGCGCGTACAAATTCTTCATTAATTGCTTTTTAACCTGTTCTCCTGTTCTCGTATGTACCTACATCACAAGACTTAATCTATGAGTCTAAAGCTCAGTAAGTGATATGAAATAAAACGTGAACATACAATACAGCTTTTGAAATTCATATGCAGTTATCTGTTTTTCGTTTTCATTTTCGTTTTCTTTTATTTTTTTCATTTTCTACTTCTGCGCACATCAATGCACCCCAACCCCTCCGATATAGCAGCTTCGGCATCGACCAAAATCGAAAGCTCTGTTAGCGGTTGTACGCATCAACGCACAACAATCGTAGTGCACTAGCAGCCGTGCACATTAACGCTTAAACGGCCTCACATACCATTGGTCGATCCGTCCCAACATTAATCGAGGACCGACTATGTGATAAAGACTCGACATAGATTGAACCGCCTGTTAACTACTGTGTACATCAATACACAGCGACCCCACATCTGGTATAAGCAGCTCCGATATCGACCGAAAGCTCTGCTAGCGGTTGTACGCATCAACGCACAACAATCAGCTCCAACATCAATCGTAGTGCACTAGCGGCCATGGGCATCAACGCTTAACTGGCCTCACATTACACTATTGCCTCGGGTAGCCTCCATATCTGTTAGGGTTCAGTGTGACCCAGATTCTAATTGGGCTAGGCCGGTTTGACCCACATTGGAGATTTCCTATTTCCTCCAGGATTAGGGTTTCTATATTTCCGTATGACTAGGGTTTCCTTTATCTATAAATATATGCTTGAGCCGTAAAGCTCATTGTACCAATTTCTATAGTGATTTCTCCTCTGCCCGTGGTTTTTTCCCATCTTGGGTTTTCCACGTAAATTCAGTGTCCAGTGTTTTCTCTTTCTCTTTTCCAAATCTCGTTCGTTATTTCAACGCTATATTTCAACAATTGGTATCAGAGCTAAGGTTCAGGTTTTCTATATCAATTTTCAACAATTGGTATTAGAGGAAAGTTGAAGGTTTCTGAAAATCGAGGTTTTCGATTTATCGGAGGTGAAACGAGTTATTGATTTGGTCTTGGAAATTAGAAATTGAAAAAAAAAAAAAAAAATTGGTGCTGCCCTAAGAGTGCTGCCCAGAAGCTGCCCGTGGAAGCCGCCCGCTGCCCGAGTCTTCATCTTCTCCAGCGAAGAAGCTCCTAGCCGCGGCGATCTCACGAAGCGAAGGAAGTCGCTTTACTGTCGACTACGAAGAACAGAGACGCCACGCCGCCGTCGATCGTTTTGCCGCAAAGAAGAGTTTGCCTCATCGTCGGCTAAAGACAAAGAGGTGGGAAGCCCATCCCGCACCGTTTGTCGGTTGATCCAGAACAGAGAAGCTGTTCCCGTCCGCCGATTGATCCGTCTCGCTGCGTCGCCGTCGATCGTTCCGAAGAGGAGAGAAGCTGCACCGCCGTCCGTCGCTGACTATCACCGAGGATCCGATTTGGGTATTCAGAAATTGATTGAATGTTGGATAGTGCAGGTTGATGGCGGAGATTGTGGATTTTTTGAGATTTTCAGGTTGAAGATTTATCGAATATTTTGGGGAAAATATTTTGTGAATATTTTTGGTTGGATTATTCTGGAATATTTGGGGCGTCAATTTTGCAGCAGATATTCTATTGAATTTTTGGAAAAAATTCTGATTTTTGGGAATGACTTCGATGAAATATGAAATTCCAATGTTAGATCGAAATACGAGGTTTCTGATATGGCAGATAAAGATGCGGGATGTTCTTGCTCAGATGGAATTGAACAATACATTATTGGGGTTCGATAATATGCCAGCGTCTTTGACCGAGGAGGAAAAATTAGTGAGGGACAGAAACGCGTTATCTGTGATTCGTTTTCATTTGTCAAATGCAATTTTGGAGGATGTCATGAAGACAAAATCTGCTACTGAAATATGGACAAAGTTGGAAAAATTGTGCATGCATAAAACCCTGACGAGTAAGCTGCATTTAAAGCAGCAGTTATATTTTCACCATATGGGAGAAAGAACTTCGATTGAAGAACACTTGGCTGCATTCAAAGGAATTGTTTCGGATTTGGAAGCAATGGAATGCAAATATGATGATGAGGATTTGGGTTTGATTTTGCTATGTTCGTTGCCTGCATCGTACAATATTTTCTGGGATACCATTCTGTACAGTCGGGACATATTGACTCTGAAAGATGTCTACGATGCTTTGCTTTCAAAAAAAATGATGAAGCACCTTGTAGTTGGATCTGGAACTCAGGGAGAGGGATTGATCACTCGGGGTAGAACATCAGAGAGGTCCGATAAAGGGAACAATAATAAAAAAGGTTCAAGAGGCAGATCAAAGTCCACTAACAGAAACAAAGTTTGTTTTTTCTGTAAAAAAAAAGGGCATATTAAATCTGAGTGTTACAAATTGCAGAATAAGAGAAAAAAGGAAGGTGATCAAAAGGGAAAACAACCAGTGAATTCTGGTGAAGCTATTGTCGCTGAAGAAAACGAGTGTGAATTAGGACGAGATCTTCTAGTAGTGTCTGACGGAAATTCAAAGCCATCCGAGGAGTGGATTCTAGATTCAGCCTGTACGTTTCATATGTGTCTCAATAAAGATTGGTTTTCGACATATGAGCATGTGTTAAAAGGTGCAGTATTGATGGGTAATGATTCATCGTGCAAGATAGCAGGGATTGGTTCGATCAGAATCAAGATGTATGATGGAGTTGTCAGAACACTTTGTGATGTGACATGTTCCCGATTTGAAGAGAAATTTGATCTCGTTGAGTACTCTTGATCTGAAAGGGTACAGGTACACCGATGAAGGTGGAGTTTTGCAGATCAGTCGTGGTTCTCTTACTATGATGAAAGGGCAGAGAAAATCTGGAAATTTATATGTTCTGCAGGGATCTACAGTTGCTGGGGATATTGCAGTTGGTACTTCATTGTCAGATGACGATCTTACCAGATTGTGACATTTGCGTCTGGGGCATATGAGTGAAAATGGAATGAATGAGCTTAGCAGAAGAGGACTTTTGAATGGTCAGAGCACAAGTAAATTACAGTTTTATGAGCATTGTATTTTTGGGAAACAGAAGAGAGTTACATTCACTAAAGCCACTTATAGTATGAAAGAAATATTAGGTTACATCAACTCAGAATTTTGGGGTCCAACACCGGTGCCTTCTAAGGGAGGGGCGCATTATAGGTTGACCATGATTGATGATTTTTCTAGAAAGCTTTGGGTGTTCTTTCTCAAAAGGAAAAGTGATGTATTTGCTACCTTCAAGGAGTGGAAGACTTTAATTGAAAAGCAGACAGGGAAGCAGGTAAAGTGTTTACGCACCGATAATGGGTTAGAGTTTTGTTCGGGAGAGTTCAACTCTTTCTACAGGTCAAAAGGTATTATGAGGCATCTGATAGTCCTGGGAACTCCACAGCAAAATGGAGTGGCAGAGCGAATGAATAGAACTTTAATGGAAAAGGTGTGGTGTATGGTTTCAGATTCTGGTTTACCTAAGTCATTTTGGGCTGAAGCTGCTGCTACTGCTTGTTATATTGTGAATCGTTCTCTGTCAAATGCTCTTGATAAGAAAGCTGCTGAAGAAGTTTGGTATGATAATCCTGTTGATTATTCAAGTTGGAGCCCAGATCATTGAAATGTATGTTCCTAGGATACCAGTCTGGTGTCAAGGGATATAGGTTATGGTGCCCTGAATCCAAGAAAGTGATAGTGAGCAGAAATGTGGTATTTGATGAAGCTGCTATGCTTGAGAGTTCATCTCCTAAAGGCTTGACAGATAAGACTAATCATCTATCTAGTAGCGAGGTTGAGGTTGAAGTTGAAACAGGGTCGACATCAGAGTCTTCGGGTCAGACCAGTTCAGATAATCAGGGTGATATCATTTCCATACAATCACTAGGATCAGCTTCACCAGAGTATTCCATCGCTAAGAATAGACCAAGAAGAGAGATTAGACCTCCACAGAAATATGGTGAAGCAGATTTAGTTACTTATGCTTTGAGTGTAGCTGAAAGCATTGATTCCAGTGAAGAACCGTCTTCTTATTCAGAGGCTGTGAGTTTAGAAAATTCAGGGAAATGGATGATCGCCATGCAGGAGGAGATGAAGTCTCTTAAGAAAAACGGCACATGGGACTTAGTTAAATTGCCGAAAGAAAAGAAAGTGGTTCACTGCAAATGGGTGTTCAAGAAAAAAGAAGGTACACCAGGTGTTCAAGAAGACAGGTACAAAGCACATTTGGTTGCCAAGGGGTACAGTCAGATTCCAGGTGTAGACTTCACTGATGTGTTTTCTCCGGTGGTTAAGCACAGTTCGATTCGAGCTTTGTTGGGTGTTGTGGCTATGCACGACTTTGAGCTTGAGCAGTTGGATGTGAAAACTGCCTTTGTACACGGAGAGTTTGAGGAGGACATCTATATGCAGCAACCTGAAGGTTTCATAGTCTCCGGAAAAGAAGACTATGTTTGTTCTTTGAAGAAGTCCCTTTATGGTCTAAAGCAGTCGCTGAGACAGTGGTATAAGAGGTTTGATTCATTCATGCTTGCTCAAGATTTCAGAAGGAGCAATTATGATAGTTGTGTCTACATCAAGAACAGTCTGAATAGATCAGTGATTTATCTGCTCTTATAAGTCGATATATGTTAATGGCAGCTAAAGATATTGAAGAAATCAGAAGGGTCAAAGCCCAACTGAGTAAAGAGTTTAAGATGAAAGATTTGGGGGCAGCGAAAAAGATACTTGGTATGGAGATACAGAGAGATAGAAAATCTGGGAAATTGTACCTAAGTCAAAAGGGGTACATTCAGAAAGTTCTCTGCAGGTTTAACATGAATAAGTCTAAACCTGTTGGTACTCCTTTAGTAGCTTATTTCAGGCTTTCATCAGACTTATGTCCGCATTCAGATGATGAAATTAATTATATGTCACGAGTTCCGTATTCTAGTGCAGTGGGATCTCTCATGTATGCTATGGTTTGCACGCGTCCAAATTTATCTTACGCAGTCAGTGTAGTTAGTGGGTACATGGCAAATCCAGGAAAGGAACACTGGAGAGCTGTTAAGTGGATTCTTAGGTATATGAGGGGAACTAGCGACACTAGTCTTCAATTTAGAAGAACTCGAGATCCTGTCATTGGATATGTTGATTCTGATTATGCGGGGGATATCAATAAGAGAAGATCTCTTACCAGATATGTCTTTACAGTTGGGGGTTGCGCTATCAGTTGGAGAGCTACCTTACAGGATACCATTGCATTGTCTACTACAGAGGCAGAATATATTACAGAGGCTTGTAAAGAAGCTATATGGTTAAAAGGTTTGTTTGGTGAGATAGTGGAGATTTGCAGATTGCCACAGTGTTTTGCGACAGTCAGAGTGCAATATTTCTCACTAAAGATCGGATGTTTCATGAGAGGACGAAGCACATCGATATTCGTTATCATTTTGTTCGTGAAGTGGTTGCTCGTGGTGATTTTGCAGTTAGTAAAATCAGTACTCATGATAATCTTGCTGATATGATGACAAAGACTTTTCCCACACCCAAGTTCAATCATTGTTTGAGCTTGGTTGGTATTAGCTGCTGATTTCGCCCTGAGGGGCATTTGTGGAAGAGGAGGTTTTCTATGAAGATATATTTATAGAGTGGAATTCGTGTCAAGGTAGAGATTGTTAGGGTTCAGTGTGACCCGGATTCTAATTGGGCCAGGCCGGTTTGACCCACATTGGAGGTTTCCTAATTCCTGCAGGATTAGAGTTTCTATATTTTCGTATGACTAGGGTTTCTTTTATCTATAAATATATGCTTGAGCTGCAAAGCTCATTGTACCGATTTCTATAGTGATTTCTCCTCTGCCCGTGGTTTTTTCCCATCTTGGGTTTTCCATGTAAATTCGGTGTCTAGTGTTTTCTCTTTCTCTTTTCCAAATCTCGTTCGTTATTTCAACGCTATATTTCAACAACATCAATCAAGAACCAACTAACAAGCTCACTTCTCATATCTCGTGGCACACACCTGAGGCGGCCATCCCATAGCACCCACCTGAGGCAGTCATCCTGTTTACATTTATTCCGTTTAATTAATCTATTATGTATTTTACTTTCCATGGTAAAATGGATTTTCTGACAACCCAAATGACGGTTGTCCGCTTCGGGTGATCAGCCCTCGAGAACACTGTACACTTAGTATGTATGAGCATCCATTAAACTATTCTTTTCAAAACCATGATTCATGAATGCTTGTGAATGGATACAGTCCTATATTCTCAAACATAATCAGTATAAATCCTATAATCCCCAAACATGATCAATATCAATCATATAATCCTCAAGCATGTCGTATCAGTTCCTTTAAAATCTAATAAACACATCATTAAAAGAACCTAATTCTAATAAACACGGCATCAAACAACAATACATCCTCGAATAATTGCATGATCAATATCAAATCTTATAATCCTCAAAGCATGAACCATATTAATATATAAAGTAAAGAATCTAAATCTAATAAACACAGTCAACATACCATTCCTAACTCTTGCAATGTAGGCCTTTCGGAAAAACATAAGTAGTATCACTTATCTGGCTTCCGTAATGTGCTCTTGCACTTAAGTCCTTTCTTCCTCTTAATACCTTCAAAGTCAAATAACACTTATAATCAATAATCATAGCTCATTAATCTCAACATCTTCTATACCAATATTCCCTATTCATTACATAATAGAATTTTGCAATCCAAAACCAACTTAATCACTTAGTAGTTTATTTGTCTAACCATAATAATATCTCAACTTGACAATTTATCCCACCTAACAGTTCTCAACCATAAAACTCAACCGGACAGCAGTGACCAAGCTACTAACATAAATCCAACTAACAGAACATACATATTCCATCATACTCCTTAACATTCAATCACAATAATACGACCTTTTATAATGTCCATCAAAGTAGTGCATGAACTAAAACCCACTAAGCATAGCATAAACGTAATACCCTGACTTTTCATAACCGAATTTAATAAGGATAATTGGAAAATAATTTGGGGTATTCCGATAATTGGATATTTATCGAGGTATTACCGAGGATGTAACCGATAGATTATTATTTAGGGAATTTATCGGATGATAATTAAGATTAATTTGGAAGAGGTATTATAGTGAGTTATTAAATTAAGAGGGTAATTAAAGTGGGGTTAAAGGAAAAATTAAAATAAAGAAAATTATATGGGGAGTTAAGGGCTGAACCAGTTCAGCTTGTGAACTGGTTCATGCTAATTGTTGGTTCAGTTAAAAATAGAATGGGGGGAAGAATTTTATGTTGGTCTGCAGTTTTCTGAAGAAAGGAGAAGGGGGATCGAGAGAAAGGACATAGAGGGAGATCGAGAGAGAGAGAGAGAGACCGAGAGAGTGACAAGCGCGAGGAGGTGAGGTTGCTCGAACGAGTTCGGCTGGGCTTCTTCGTGACGGGTGACGTTGTCTGGCTCTGGCGTTCGAGCAGCTGGCTTGCGAAGTGGAGCGGCGACTGCGGGCTAGGGCTCGGGGCTGCTTCCAACACGAAGAAATGGAAGGAGTGGCCTGCGTTCAACGATTGGACCGAACTGATCTGTCCCTCTGGTTCTTGCCTATGCAGGAGGCGACAACGTGCGGCTCGATGGACTCGCGTGGGCAACATGGATTGGCTCGAGGGACCTCTCGGGAGTTGGGTTGTCTGGCGGTTTAGAAGGGAGTTGAGAGACAGAGATAAGGGAGAGCCCGAGTGTCAAGATTTTGCCCAAAAAATCAGTACCCATCGCCTGGAATTGTGGGATAACCTAAATGGTTGTTAAGCGTTTCAACCCTTGCCGTCTGTGTATAAATACAGCGAGAGTGAGAGCACCGCTGCGAGAGAAATCATAGGGAAATTGAGAGACAGAGAAATGAGATAGTGTAAAGCCCCATTTTATTTAAAACCATTTTTCTCTATTCTAAAATTTAGTGATATAAAAATTTTTACTTAATTCTTTTCAACACGTGTAAATCAGAGTAATTAAATTCATTTGAAAATATGCCAAAGTTAATCGAGCGGAAATAGATACTAATTTTTCAAAACACAGTTTTAAATCTTCCCAACAAAGTCCATGCTTACAAAACGTTTAGCATATCAAAAGGGAAGCAAACATTTTAAAATAATCAATACTATTTTTATGAACCACAACCATCAGGTAGAACCCGATTGATAACCTAAGGGATTATCTTGAAATGCCTCCTCCTTAACTAGTACGTCACAAGCATCATAAGGATCACTTACATCATGGGGAAAACAATGAGCCTAACGCCCAACAATAATTAGAATTGAATGCAATGCAAATGCTAATGCATGTCATAGGATGCATTACAGAAAAGAACCTACCTTTTTTTGGTAAACTGAGAGATGGATACATCTTATGGTCATGTGGCTTAACCGTCACTCCGACGAGGAGATACATCTATTAGGGGTGTCACCACATGCCATCACCATTCTCTTTTGTTGAAGACATTGGGGATTTACGTACAAGAGAAGAGAATACATCCTATGGTCCATGTGGCTTAACTGTCACTCTGCTCCCTACGTGGGAGGAGATACATCCATTCGAGGTGATACCACCGATGGACCATCACTAATTCTCCCGAACCCCCACATACCTATTTACATATATTATGCATGTCATGTCACAATTTCATAAGTCGTAAATATAATGCATGAATGCAACGTGCAAATCACAGATATATAAAAACAGAATACAAGCTGAAAGCACAATATAAAGGTAGGGTTATGGCAGTTCATGCTAAAAATATTCATTTCCATTACTTAATACTTTCCCAGTAATGTACCAAGCATGATTTAGAAAAACTACAGATTTAAGTAACATTTGCTAATCACAGAGTAGTTTGTGTTTTTAACTTCCAAAGATAGTTTATGACTTATTAGATAAATGGTGGATTGTGTGCTAACAGAGCACTAAATTATAGAGAATTTACAGATGTGACAGGGAGCATTTCATGCATATTTCTAGCCGAGGGAATTCTTTGCTACCATTTTACTCATCATTTAACAGTGATAAACCCATCTTTATCAAAACAGATAAACAATTGGCAACAAGTAGTTAAGGTTAACCCACTGCACTATAATATTCTAAGTACATTACAACCACCGTGAAGTCTTAACTGACTCACAACATGATTTCACTACAAACAATGGCAATATCCAATAAACAGGGAGATATCATGCTTTCAACAACTTATATGTATCCCAAATTTGTACGTGCACTATTTTCTTAACCCAACAGAAAAATGATAGTAGTTAACAATCCAACTATCATTGACAATCTCTATTTGTTTTAACAACAATACCATTCCAATTGTTAAGAGAATTCCATATAAAAATCCAAGGTTTGCAGTAAAACTGAAGCATAATTTAACAAGCAAACAACTGTCCTGCAATGTAAGGCCTCCACTGGCCAACTAACATCCCAATCCTTACCTTTAGCAGAGTGTTACTCCACCATAGCTCACTTCACAACTGCAGCAACACACCCAGGAGATTTTCCAAAAACAAGAGCTCGCTTCAATTTTTCCACAACTCACAGACAACACTCACCACTCTCAAAGAACAACGTCACACTAACCACTTCTCTTCACTCAGTCACAGCACACACAGTGGAAGGAGGGAGAATTCAGAATGCTTACCAGGTGACTCCATCGACTTATAGGCAGGAGAACCCATGTGATTGCCAAGGCTGAAGGGACAATTACCCAAACCAATGGAGGGTGGTCCATTGGGAGAAAACCATGTAAAAAGGTTTCTATCTTCTCAGGGAAGGGAGAAGTGTTGTAGGGGAGAGAGAAAATCGAAGGAGGGAGAGAGAAATGACTGATAGAAAATGAGTTTCTCGCTTTAAGTTGATTTTTTGGTCGAGGAAGGCGTCCGAAATCCTCGACCGCATATTGACCAAAATGTCAAAAATACAAGCAGAGATGGATTTTGGTCGAGAACTTTGACCGAAACACGCGACCGCATATCGACAGTAAAATCAACAAATTCGATAGATTCAAATCCTTCACGTTCGCACTTGACCACCCGTCGACCATAGTACGACAAATTACCCCAATTGTGATCTGGAATGCATTTCGGTCGAGCCACTTGTCCAAAGCCTCAACCTCGACTTGACCCAAAATGCAAGGAGCCACTAGGATGCGTTTTTGGTCAAAATATTCGATTGAGGCCACAACCACTAGTTGACCGCAAACTCAGAAATGTAAAATCCTTGACAAATTTTCCACTTAAAATTTTTAAAAATATTTCTTCCTTTAATTACACTGTATCAAATCCCAATTTAACGATTACGGAACATATCCACTTCTATAAAATACTCGTTCATTAATTAACATATTTTACATAGTACATGGAGGATTGTCCGGGTATTACAGATAGTGTGAGGGAGAGTGGTTTTGGCGATTGAGTTTCTCTTCAAGTGAGGCTTCGGCGAGAGGTCGAGTTTCTGGGCGTGGTTTCGGTAGCAGATGGGTCTTCTCCATGGGGTAAGTCTCTTGTGCGGTTTATTTCTTTTTCTCTATTGCCAAGTGTTGTGGATTTCATGAGTTTTTGTAATATATTGACTTTTATATCGGAATTTAAAAATGATAAATTAGAAAGTAATTGGATTAGTCGAATAAGTTATAGGGATATTACCAAGGACGTAATTAATATATTATAATTTAGAAAAAATTATTGGAATGATAATTAGGGTTAAATAAAGTGGAATTAATTATAATTAAAATGTAAGATAATTAATGAGGGATAATTAGATGAATATTTAGTGAAGAATTAGAATAAATAGGATTAAAGAGGCAGAAGGGGCTGAACCGGTTCAGGCTAATGGCTGGTTCATGGGTTTGGTTCTGGAAATCATTAGAAAGAGGGGAGGAGAGGTTGGTTCGTGGTTTTGCTGACAAAGATCGAGAAATGAGAGAACGCGATCGGGAGGGAGAATGACAAGCGGAAGAACGATGGGAGTTCGGGCGACGATGGCTCGGGAGGGCGCCGGCGTACAACTCTGGTGAGCTTGCAAACTGCTGCGGCGGCGAACGACTGCGAGCTAGGGTTCGGCATGCCGCGGCTTGCAGGGACGATTCGAAGCTGCTAATCGTCGGTGAAGGTGAGTCTAGTTGATGAATTTAACTCTGTTCCACGTTCTTCTCCCTGGCATTGATTGGATTTCGGCCAAGTGTGGTCGTGTGTTGCTTCGGTTGACTTAGGTAGTGACGAACTGGTGATGGCAGGGGAGGGGCAAATTGGACCTGGCTTCCCTCCAGCTGCACCTCTGGCAAGCTTTCCATGTGGAGTTTGGTAAGTGAACCACTCTTCCTTGATATGTATAATTATCTGCCAGCTTTGGAAGTCATCTCCTAGGCTATAAATGAATGTAGTGAAGTGTTCCGTGTGTTATGTTTCCTCTCAGGTGTGTTTTGGTAAGGGTGCTCTCGGGTCTGTTTGTTTCAGCTTGGTTTTGCTGAGAGTGCCTTGTAGCTAGATGAAGACAGAAAAGTGGAGAGTGCAGCAGTGAATGGTGAACTCTTTTGAAGCATGGAAGCAGAGAGGAGAAAATTGAGGAACTGAGTGTGTTGCTTGGCTTCCTCTCGGGTCCTCTTTGGCTTCTTCAGGTAGTGACATTCTCTGTCCCTTAGTATACTTTCTGTGATGATTAATTGAAATGAATGGAAATGTGGGATGTCTGCTGCGTTGATGTTTTGTTTTGGATTAATTTTAGATGTTGGTGCTGAGATATATGAATCGGGTGATTGGTCCAGCTCTGAATTTTTGGATAAATACTCTCTGTCTATTATGGATTTCATATGAGAAATGTTCTGTAGCTTGGAAAATAATGCCTTTGTTATTGGATTGATCTTTTGTGATGTGGATGTCTGGATATAATTTCACTTGTTGGTTAATATTTAAAGCATAACTATGTTTGGTTTGGTTATGTTGTTGGGAAGTAAACTGTTAAGTTGGATTCTGTTGTGGTTTCTGAAATGCTGAAAGAGAATGTGTTAACTTGTTGTCGAATGTTCAATCTGTCATTGAGTGTTTATGTTCTATCCTCTAGGATAAAAAGGAGGTGTTAAACTGATATTTTGGATCAACATGTTAGATGATTATTCTTTGTTATAGTAATAATCTTTGGTGAAGCATAAATTTACTAGATATAACTCGATAAGCTCTATTAATGTAATCTGTGGTTGGATGTGTTAAGTGCTATGTTGTTGGATATTGGATTGTGATAAATGTAGAGGTGTGAACATTTGGAGATGAATCTGTTATGTTAGAAGATAACAAGTGTTGAAGTGTAAGTGTTATATTTTTTTGGGATGTAGAGAGTGTTAGTGCTGGATATAAACTTGTTAGCTGCAACTTTGGTTTCATATTCTATTGGTTTTGTGTTGGGCGATTAAATGGGTCTAAGGCTTGGATAATTAAGGGTATATGAAGTTAACTTTGTAAATTATTCACTTGATAATTCCATGTTAATGTGGAAATTAAATGGTTTTTTACTCTGCTGTGGGAAATAGGTTATTATGATGGAATACTGTTCGGTTTTGCGAAGTGCTAAGACGAATGACATAATTGTATTGAAGACTCCAGGTAAGTTGATACTTACTGTGTTTTGGTCTTCAGACCCTACATTGCAAGAATTAGGATCGTATGTTGTGTGTTTACTAGATTTAGGTTCTTTTAATGATATGTTTATTAGAAATTTATATCATCATATAGGACCGTATGTGTTCACGAACATATTGCATGACATAATTAATATATGTAAATAGGCGTGTGGGGGTTCGGGTGATTGGTGACTTTCCATATGGTAGGATACTCCCATGTAGGGAGTAGTGTGAGAAGAGAGTTAGCTACGTGGAATCTAGGGTTCACACTTTCCCCCATTTTGAAACCCCCAACGTCTTTAACAAAAGTGAGGATACTGGCATGTGGAACACTCCCGATGGATATATCTCCTCGTCGGAGTGGTTGGTTAGGCCACATGACCCTAGAGAGTATTCCACCTTGACTTCTAGAAGAGATACGGTTCTCTTCTGTAATGCATTGTATGATCATGCATATCATCTGCATTGTATTTCATTTTATCACTTACTAAGCATTAGGCTCATTAGTTAGGTCTTGTGATGTAGGTACGTACGAGAAACAGGTGAACAGGTCAAAGACAGTTGATGAAGAATTTTCACAGATGGATCTTGTGGCTGGCTGGGCTAAGGAATTTAAAAGGAAATTATTTATAAAAAGGGGTTTGTAAATTATTTAATATCCTTCAATGCTTTGTTTTAATTCCGCTGCATTTCATAAAAGGATTTTATTACTTCTGCTAAAATTGATAAGTGTTTTAAATAAAAAGTTTTAACGATTGGGTTTTTAAAGGAAGAATACTCTAATGTTTATAAAAGTTTTAAATTTTATGCGATTTTAAAGTAAATAAAAACCGGGTCGTTACAGTTTTATTCTGAATGCCGATTTTGTTCTATGACACATTTCTCCTCTGTCGTTTTTCGTTCAATTGATGGGCGTTACTGCGGGATCGTGCTCCATCATTGGGTGTTCTGCATCTTGGTGTTGGGTGGATATGGCAGTGGTAGCGTGAATGTAGTGGATGCAGGGGATGTTGGAGCTTCATGTTCTCGTATCTTCTGGTTCTTCTCGTGCTTTCTTCAGGTAACAAAGTCTTCCTCTGTGTGCTGTTGGTTTGTAAACGTGTTGGATTGATGTTTTGGATTGGATTATTGAATGTTGAAATTTATGGAAATGCCTCTGTTGGTGATTGTCCAAGTGTTAATATAACGGAATTGGTTTTGGTTGCTGGAAAAGAGTTGTTAATCTGTTGCGTTATTAAGTATTGCCGAATGGATCACTGTCTCCTATTATTGTTGTTGTGTTGGATAATATATTGTGTAATACCCCGACTTTTATATCGGAATTTAAAAAGGATAAATTGGAAAGTAATTGGGGCAATCGAATTAGTCGAATAATTATCGGAGTATTACCAAAGACATAACCGTTAGATATGGATTGAATCGGTTGGGTTCGGCTCGATCCGAAAATAGGTGACTGAATTTTAATTAAAAATAAAGAAAATAAATAATTGAGATTAAAATTGAAGAGGGTGACTAATTGGAGATTTAATGAAATGAGGGATTAATTGAATTAATTAATCTAAAGAAAATGGATTTAATATAAAGGAAAAGAAGAATTAAAGAAAGAGAAAGGGGGGAGTGAACCGGTTCACTCCTGAACCTGTTCGGTCTGAACCATAAATGGAATTGGCCTTCTGCCATCTGTGAGAGAAAGAACGAGAGAGACAGAGGGGGGATTGGGACCAAGAGTAGGGGAGAGTGAAGGCGAAGGCGACACGAAGAGAGGGAGAGAAGGAGAGAGAGCTCAGACGAGCTCGATGCTGGGCTCCGCCAGTGAGCGTCAGACGGTGACGTTGTGCGGGTTGCGGGTGATGCGATGAACAGCGGGCTAGGGCTCTGCGGGTTTGGCCAATCGGTGGTGCTGTGAATTTTCCTATGTGATTGGTTGAGGTAAGTCAGTAGTTTCTGCCTTGAATTCTTCTTCCTGGCATTCTGAATTTGGAAAATTGTTGTACGAAGTCAGTGGAAAATTTCAAGGATGAAAATCGGCAGGGGTGAACAATGCATTCTTGCTGGGAATTGGCTGGACCGAACCAGAGCTGGCTTCCTCCAGCTCCTCATCTAGCAAGCTTTCCACGTGGAGTTTGGTAAGTGGACCACTCTTCCATGATGTGTGCAATTATCCTTCAGGTGTGTAAGTGACATCTTCTCTCGGCTATAAATCATTTGGTGCAGAGGCAGTGAGAAAGCAGAATCAGAAGACAGAAGAAGTAGGAAGTGGAGATGCTGTCTCTCGAGTCTCCAGGTGAGGTGGTTTCCTTCATGGTCTTTGTGGATTGTCAAGTGATTGTTAAAGAGTAGATGATAATGAATGAAAGATGTTCCCTGTTTTGAATGTCTTGGGTGAATCGGTTCTGAAAATTTGGATTAAGCTACGTTATATTGTTGCCTTGATAAATGTTCTCGATTTATTTTCTGTTTATTACTTATATGAGTTTTTGTCTCTGGTCTTTACTGCCTCTTGGTTGTGAAATGAAAATATTGTACATATATTGGATTAATGCTCTTAAACGGGAAATAGAACATTGTCTCCTTGATTTGTACTGTGTTGGATAACCTGTTGGTATTGTTGGTGTAAAGCTTGTGAAAGCTAATATTTTGAATGAGTTATTTAATGTTGAAATACATTAGGATGCCTTTGTTGGATAGTAAATTTCTGGATATTGGGTTGATCTTGTTTTAGGTGTCTATTAATTGCTAAGTTGAACGGTTGTTAATCAAGTTGTGGCTATTAGAGACTGTGCAATGGTTGAGCCTTTTCTGGTTGTTTGGATTTTATGCGTGGTGTGAAAACAGTAATATTAAACAGTGAGGCAAATATGTAATATCTCGATTTTTATATCGAAATTTAAAAATGATAAATTAGAAAATAATTGGGGATATTCGAATTAGTCGAATAAATTATCGGGATATTACTAAGGACGTAAGTGTTAGATATGGACTGAACCGGTTTTGCTTCGGCACGATCCAAAATAATTGGGAACTTGATTTTAATTAAAAATAAAGAAAATAAATAAAGTGGGATTAAAATGTAGGGGAGCAATTAGTTAAAGATTTAATTAATATTATTTGAAGAAGATTATATAAGGGATATAAATTAAAGGAAATGGTTTAAAATTAAATGGAAAAGTAAAATTTATGAAATAGAGGGAGAAGTAAGCCGGTTCCTCTTGAACCGGTTTGACTTAAGTCGAAATGGCCTTCGGCCTATTGAGAGAGACAGAATTCGAGAGAGGGAGAAAACAGTGAGAGGGAGGCGACACGGGGAAGGAGAGCGAGCTCAAGCTCGGTGAGTAGGCGAACTGGCAAGCGTCGTGCGACGTCGTGGTGCTGCAGCTGCTCCTCTGCGGTGGTCGGTTGGTCGCGGCTCGGTGAACGACAGATTGCCGCGGCTAGGGCTCGAGAATGGAACGGTCGAGGATGCCACGGATTGTCGGCTACGGTAAGTCGTAATTTTGCAATTCAAATTCTCCTCCATGACACTCTAATTTGGGCATTCCTTCAATCTGAATTTTCCGTGAATTTCATGGGCTGAAATGGATGAGATGTGCGGGTGGCAGGGGAGAATGAACCGCAATTCGTGTGTTCTTGGAGTGGACCTGACCAAAGCTCCTCCAGCTCCTCACCTAGCAAAGCTTTCCACGTGGATGCTGGGCATTGGACCACAATTTGTTGAAGTGGGCAATTCCTTGAAGTGGGCAATTTTCAGCTTTGTGTCACAGGACGTCTTCTCTTGGCTATAAGTCATTTGGTGCAGAGGCAGTGAGAAGGCCGAATGAAAAGAAGGAAAGATAAGAGGAACGAGAGTTGCGAGAATTTGGGGAAAAGGTTGTGAAGCCACTGGATTGCTCTCAGATCAGTATGGTGAGAACAATTCCTATATTTCCTTTTGTGTTTTATGTGATGAATGGACTGTAGAATATGACAGAAAATGGGTGTAATATACTGTTGTGTTATTTGGTTATGCCGAATGTTGTTGCTGAGAAATTATGTTCTGCATCTTGATTTTGTTGCTGGAAATGGAATGGTTAGCTGCTGTGTTGATTACTACCGATGGTGCTCTCTACATATTTGTGATGGGATGTCAACCTATATGGGATTGCTTTGTGTTGGGAATGCATGTTGTTAACTTTATGTGATGGGTATTTTAGGTCATTTGGTTTAGTATAGCTACTGCCAAGTGTTGTGAATGTTTTATTGGGTTGAGTATACTGCCTAGATTAATGGATGTGTTCTATGTTTATAGATTTGGTTAAATAATAGTTTGGATTGTGAAGATTTCATTGAAGAGAAAGGAATTACTTTGGTTGCTTTATTGTTAGTTATGTTTTAAAATATGTGATGGAGAAAAGTTCTCTTCATTTTAAGCTCTTTGTAATTCTTGCTCTTAGGTTGAGAAATGTAAACACTTGGAAATATTGGTTGTTGTATGCATGCTAGTGTTTGAGTGATGGAAATGTGCTCGGTCAGTTTTAATAGATAATACCATGTAGATACGTATGTCTTGGAGACTGTGGGTTTGAGTAGTCCTTGATTGGTTACTACAACAATGATAGGAATATGTTGATATTTGGTTTCCATTGTTGGGACTGAAATGGTTATTCATTTAATTATTTTAAGGTGTTAAAAGAAGAAAGATGAAGTGCTAGAACGCGTCTCGGACTCTCCAGGTAAGTTGATACTTACTGAGTTTTGGTCTTCAGACCCTATATCGCAAGAATTAGGATTTGCATGTTGTGTATTTTTTTAATGATATGTTTATTAGACATTTGTACGATCATATAGGACTGTAGGTATTCATAGGCATATTACATGACATAATTAATGTATGTAAATAGGCGTGTGGGGGTTCGGGTGATCGGTGACACTTCCATACAGTAGTATACTCTCACATAGGGAGAGGTGGGATGAGAGTTAGCTACGTGGAAGCTAGGGTTCACCTTTACCCCATTCTGAAACCCCCAACATCTTCAACAAAACGACTGGGTATGGCTCGTGGTGACACCCCGATTGGCGTGGTTCCCCATAGGAAACATAGGTTAAGTCACGAGATCAATTGACTTACCCATCGTCCCAAACTAACATATGAGATACAGTTCTCCTCTGTAATGCATCGCGTGAACATGCATCATACCTGCCTTTTGTTTTCTTTTATCACTTATTGAGCAATAGGCTCATTAGTTTAGGTCTTGTGATATAGGTACGTACGAGACACAAGAGAACAGGTCAAAGACAGTTGATGAAGGATTTGCACAGGTGGATCTTGTGACTGGTTGGGCTAAAGAGTTTTAAAAAGGGAATTCATTTGTAAAAAAAAGGGTTTGTAAATTAATTACTATTCTTTAATGCTATGTTTTGATTCCGCTGCGTTTTATGAAAGTGATTTTTGTTACTTCTTCTACAATTGATAAATGTTTTAAGTAAGGAGTTTTTATCGCTCGAGTTTTTATACAAAAAGAATACTCTGATTTTATAAAGAAAGAAAGTTTTAAATTTTACGCGATTTTAAAGTAAATAAAAACCGAGTTGTTACAAAATATGTAAATATAAGTGGTGTAACGATTGTTATGATTAAAGTTGAGAACTACATTATGTCTCTGTTGGGATCAGTTGTAAATATATGTTGGCTAAAATTTATGTTGGCTATTATCAAGTGAAATGTACTATGGGAATATTGTGCACCGCTGATTGTGATTCGATTATGGTATTGGGCTATTATTGTGTACTTCTGTGCTGTAACTACTGCTTTGATAAATGCTTGGTAGGCTTTAGTGATGTTTCTGCTACTTGGTTTTTGAGATATTTTTGTTGTCATTATAGTCTGACGATGAAGCATGATTGTACTCTGCAATTTGGGTTGATTGTGGAATTGTGAGATTAAAGTTAAATGTTCTGCACGTTAGATATATGAATTGTTAGTTTTGTACATTTGGATAATTTATCTGCTGCCTTTCTATTTGGATAAAAAGGATAAAGGAATGTGCTCTGTTGGTTGTGATAATCGTGATATGTCTCTGTTGCGTTTTGTACTCCACTGTTGATGTTGTGGGACGATTTAACTGATGTTTTCCGTCGGGATAAAAGATAATGAAGTGCGTTTTGTTGTCGAATATCTATTGCTGTATTAATTTGGTTACTGTTGGCTGGATTTTATTGGGTGTTAAATATGTGAAAAATGCTCTCTGTTAGATGATACTCTATTGGTTTGGATTCGGGTCACTATTTGGAAAAATGTATTCTGGAAATTGGATTAAGTCGTACGTTTGGTTGGCTGTTAGATGCTGATGTTTCATGCCTTGTTGGGACATTATTGTTGGTCTTTGCCATGTGATGAACTTAGTTTCTAATGCTGTCAATTTGGATCAATCTATTAAGTTGGGTTATTGTGATTGAGCGGTTTTGTTTAGGAATCCTATTAAGTAATGTATAAGAATTAAGGGTAGGAAAGATGTTCAGATTAATAGGGTGATTAATTGATTAAATTAATAATTAAATGTGATTGAATTGTGAAGGTACTAAAAGAGAAGAAAATAATAACGAGTAAGCGTTGAGCACTTTAAAGAAATGAGTTAAGTGATATGTGTATGCTTCGGTCCTTAGAGCCCTACATCACAAGAATAGGATATGCACGTTTGATTGCTTACTAGTTGATTAGATATTGAGCATGTCTACTGTTTTAATAGCATGTCTACAACTTTACGAGCGTGTCTACAGTATTAAAAGCATGTCTATAGTTTTAATACCATGTCTATCACTTTCTAAGCATGTCTACAGTTTTATAAATACATCTATTATTTTATAAGCATGTCTACCGTTTTATGAAGCATAATTTGTGAATTGTATGTTGGGTGTTTATTTAGATTCCTTTAATTATAAAATAGAGATTGTATGCATTCACGAGCATCATGCATCACAGTTTTCAAAGTTTACGAAAATGGTTTTCATGCATGGTTTTGAAAAGGAAACGGAAAAAGAAAAGAAGTACAAAGGAACGATTAAGAAAGATAAAGGAAAATGGGTTGGTCCAGATAAGTAATGCTCGACAACCCAAGTAATAAAAGATAAAGGTTCTTGTGGTCTGGTAGGTCAAGCCTGATACATGAACAAAAGATAAAGATTTTTGTGGTCCGATAGATCAAACCCGGCACATGAACAAAAAAAAAGTAAAGAAAAGACAAGTAAAGAAAAGAATATGAAAAGAGAAACGGATGCGGAAACGAGAATGGAAACGAAAATGAATACGGAAACAGTATGAGCACAGATACTGATATGGAACGGGAACAAAAACATAAACAGAAATAGAAGCAGAAACAGAAACAGAAATGAGTTTCCAAAAACGGAAATAGATAAGAAAACAGACATAGGAACGGATACGGAAAAGTGTACGATCACAGATACCGAAACAGATACGGAAACAGGAACGGAAACAAAATTAAAAAGATAAGAACGAACGCGTGAAAAGATATAAGATAAAAGAAAGAGAAAGAAAAGAGAAACTGCATATGATTTTAAAGTGGCAGAGCATATGCGTATAGCATTTAAGTTCTATCACTTACTGAGCGCTAGACTCAAAGTTTATGACTTGCGATGTAGGTACAAGCACGAGAGAAAAAGACGAACAAATTAAGGAACAATTTGTGACGACCAAGATTTTTCTTTACTTTAAAAATACGTTAAATTTAAAACTTTTATAAAGCAACTGAATTCTTATTAAAACCTTTCAATTGAAATCAAAGTTCTTTTCTTAAAAACCCGATCGTTACAACATCTTACGTAAAACTCATTACTTTTATTAACAACGAAAGACTTTATTTATAAAATTCATTTTTCTTAATTAATAGCAGAAGCATAAAACATTTTATAGCGAAAGCATAAATCGTTCATTTTAAAAAGACAATAAATAAACTGGTATTTTACATTTATAAAACCCTTTACTCTTTTACTTTCCTTAGCCTAACCAGCCATAAGTCCCGCCCGTGAAAATCCTTCATCAACTGCTCCATGATTTGTTCATCATTTTCTCGTGTGTGTATCTATACCATTAGCAACTGTAAGCCCGAGACCCAGTATGAAATGAGATATGCAATATGATCATGCCTGTCTTTAATTCTTTTTAGAAAGGCTAATCGGCTAGCCCTTATTCCGAACACCAGAATTAAAACATATAGAACTTCACTTGCATACAGGACATGGGGCTCAAATTCACAGAATCACTAATTCACAATCAAAATAATAATGTCTCCATCAAAGGCATCGCTTAAACGAAGTTGTGCTTTAAAGAAATCAAATCTCGGATTAGGGTTTTGGAAAAATAGAATATGATCACCAAAATTAGAACGAATGTAACTCAACTTGCATACGCGTTTTGTATCACAAAATTATAGGACAAGTAGGGGTGGGACGGTTTGGTTCGGTTTGATTTTTGGCTAAATTGAAAACCGAACCGACTCGGTTCGGTTTTGAAATTTTTAAACTCAAACCAAACCGACTCGGTTCGGTTTTGAAATTTTTAAACTCAAACCAAACCGAGAATTGTGAAAACCGAACCTCGGTTTCGATTCTAATCGGTTCGGTTTCAGTTTCAGTTCGGTTTTTTCATGGCCTCAATTTTTATATGTTCGGTTCTATTTTTTTATTTTTTACTCGGTTTTTAAGTCAGTTCTTTCAGTTTAATATAACAATAATAATTAAAAATGAATTGGTAGCTTCAATCCCCTACAAATATTCAAACTGTTGAACAAACAATCATCACTCTAGAATTCACAAAGTCATCAGTTCATCTTCTCCCTAAAAGAAGAGAGCTCGTCCATCGTGAATATCAATTGTTTACCCTGTTTCATTAAAAAAAAAAAGGTTAAATCTAGCTGAAATTGACGATTTTACAAATGCAAAATAAGATTACCTCTGTATTCAACTAGTATCAAAATAAGAGTTCGTGCATCTATGTCTGTTTTCATCCCTTGTTGATTTTCCAATCGCAATCGCTGCAGATTCATCTACAACAAAAAGAATTGACAAAACAGATATTATAAATTATATGGATTGCATATCTAGGTGTAGTTATTTGTTATTTATTATGAATCAAGGAGTTATTTCACCAATGAAAAAAACACAATACATGGTAAAGAACATCTCTATTGCTTCCACTCTCTAGAAGGAAAGTATAACTAAAGAGAAAACATGGCAAGAGAATCTTAGAAGTCATTTTGAATCGCCAATTTATTCTAAAACACTTTACACCATCATTGGATGGTGAGTTGATTACTACCTAATTGACTATTTTTTTCAATTGCATTTCGTCATCGTGTTCCAAAGCCCAAAGTTCAGTCGAAATCCAAGAACACCAAACATTTGTTTTCCACTATTGCAACAATATCAATCGAAAACATTTAGGGAGGGGAAACGCGACAGCAGAATTAATAGAAAAGTACAACGATTTCAAACCGATTAGCATTTGCTATATATATATAATCACCAGAAATAATCTACATATACATAAAAGAAAAAAACAATCGAAACGAGACAAAAAAAATTGACAAAGCCGAACCTGTGAACTTTGAAGACTACACAGTGAGACTTCGACCTTCGCTGGGCGGAGACACTGGTCAGTGAGTTCAAATCGCCGATGTTCGGCTAGTGACTTTGAATCACCGACGTTAGTCTTCTTCTGTGAGAGTTCGTCGCAAAACTGTGAGATAGAGCAGACACTGGTTGGTGAGAGTTCGTTGTCTTCGTCACTCGTCGATGTCCGCCTTCGGCTAGCGCGACAGCAAGAGAGAGCAGGGTCGGCGACTCAGTGGGTGCTCGTGATTTTGGGAGATTGAGATGGAGAATGGAGAGATTTGAAGGGAGGGCACTGGTAGGAGGGACGCGTTTTTGAGGTCTCCAGACGCAGAAAACGCCAACAGCCTTCCAAAAAATTTCTGGTACTTCAACTTGGTAGTGATGACTGTTGTAGGGTAGGGCTCATGGTGCAAGGCTCGAAGGAAAAACAGGGAGAAAGACGGTTCGGTTCGGTTTACCAGAATTTTCACTTCATAGAACCGAGAACCGAACCAAAAATGTCGGTTCGGTTTGGTTCGGTTATAAAATATTTTTTTTTTCATATTAGAACCAAACCGAACCGACTAAAAGTGCTCGGTTTGGTTCGGTTACCCCGTTTAAATTGAACCGATTCCCACCCATAAGGACAAGTAGACAATAACCCATATATGAACACTCTCAAATATCAGTTTCAAAAACCATGCACACACGGAATTGTGCGTGAAGGAATCCAAAGTTCAGATCTGGATTTACTGAACACAGATTTGTGGTCACAATATCTTTCCTTGTATAACTCCAATATTCAAAATCTAAATCAAGAAATATTCTCACCAAATCCACACTAACAGAATAAGAACTTCAAAGAATCAAGAAATATAGAGCACCTTTCAAGAAAATCAAGAAGACAAGATAAGACACCAAATTGGTCTGCGGATCCTTCTAATGGTCGAGGGGGCGACTAGTTCGGAAGCTCCAAGAAGCAACACTGCAACTTGGCTTTTGCTGTGGTATTCTACCTTCACACCACAATATAAACCTCGTGAAGAAGCTGTTGGAAAAGGTAGTATGAGACCTCTCCTCCTAGACCATGCAAGAACAAAGGAGAGAGCTTGAGATGGTGAGAACCGTGAAGAACTTGGACCACCTTTAGAGAGTTAGAAAGAAATCTCTAAAACAACAAGCAATTCGATAGTAGGGTTTCAAAAGTGAAGATTAGGGTTCATTAGAGAGGACTAAATATCCCTCTAATAAGCATTACAAGAAATTTACGTATTTGCCCTTAAGTTCTCAAAAATGGGCATGAGTGCTCAGTTTACATGCAAACTGAGCACCTCAATTCTTACAACAACAAAATGATCTAAAATTCTCAAAATAAATTCTAACTAGTCTTCCAACCATCAAAATATCTGCAATAAAACACACTCATTCAACCTTGTTGGCTTCGATCAAAGTGAGTCCCTCTAAGCTGAGAGAATGCTAGCCGATTTCAATGAGAGTTGCATGGCTCCACATGAGATCATGATGCGGAGCTTCCTTGTCTTTATACGTTGGCTCCTTCCGTAAGCTCTATTAAACTATTATTCCCTCCAAAATAAGAATTCGTTAGATAAGCAACGAGCCTCTTGGCTTGAGGTTGGGTAATCGGTCCTTGGGGCACATCATCTCGTAGGCTGACTCGTTTCCCCTTGACAACGGGTGCCACACGGTCCATTTTAAGCCCCTTAGAAGTAGGATCGTGACAGTTGGTATTAGAGCCCAGTTGGATCGAATTGCAAGAAATCATGCCAAAAAAGAATTTGTCAGAGAAGGCAAACTTATTGATGGACTAGCTCGAATGGCTAGTCGAGCTGGAAGAAGAGATGAAGTATCTCCAAGAAATCCCTGATAACATGCATTTTATGGAGGAACAAATGAAGGAAATGTTTGAATTTCCTGCCGAGATTGATGCTGTTCATAACAGAATAGACACCATCTCGATGCAAGAGCTGATTGATCAGGTGGAGAATCTCGAATCCCCACAAGAGAAGGGAAAATGGGTAGATAGTGGAGAGAGCTCCACAAGTGCTATGGTTGAGTCCTGGAGCACGTTGAGGAGATTGACCACGCTTATACTCGACTATCAAGTATCGTGACTGACCTAACAGAAGACTTCAAGGCGATGTTTGAATCTCTCAAAGCTGAGATTGCTGAAATAAACATCAAATTGAACGTCACTATGAGATCAATGAAAAAACAAGCGCATACTACGTGTAATACCTGGATAATTTCTCTATAAATAGGATGTAAACGATTTTACAGAATGAACAAATATCTTTATAAAGGAAAAAAATACATGTTCCGTAACTGTCGATTTCATATTTTATGCAATGTAAATGAGGGTAGAAATATTTGAAAATTTTAAAGTGAAAGTAGTTACGGGATGTGTATTTGGCATTTTCAGTCGAGTCAAGGTCAAAGTTAGGGTCGAATATCTCGACTGAAATGCATTACAGATTGCTCCTTGCATTTTTGGTCGTGCCGCGGTCAAAGATGAGGTAGAATATCTTGACCGAAATGCATTACAGATTACTCCTTGTATTTTCGGTTGTGCTGCAGTCAAAGTTGAGGGCGAATATCTCCACCGAAATGCATTACAGATTGCTCCTTGCATTTTTGGTCGTGTCGCTGTCAAAGATGAGGTCGAGGTCGGATAGCTCGACCAAAATGCATTCCACATTGCATTTTGATTTTTTCGGTCGAGTCATCGGTCGGGACATGGTTACAAGGTTCGACCGAAACACAAAACAGAGGCAAATTTTGGATAATCGATCGTTGTGTGGTCGATGGTTCGGATGACTCCCTCGATCAAAAATTCCAATTTTAACGAAAAAACTATTTTTGTCATAGACATTTTATTTCATTCCTCCCGAGATTTTCTCCCTCCTCTCTCGAATGGATAGAGCACTTTCCACATGGTCAACTTACATTGGACCACCCTCCCTTGAAGTGGGTGATTAAAAGCAGTAAGCAAAAGGGAAAGCAAAAAATTTGCCTAAAAGGGTATTATCCTCAACAACATTTATCAAAACAGTAGAAGAAATCAAGAACAAAGTTCAACTAGCAGAGCAAGATTTCTCAACAGTGACTATCACAGACGTAACCAAAATAGAGAACAACGGACCCAAATCAACAGATTATTAACCTCACAATGTCTATAAAACAATAACCCAATAAGGAATATAGCTCTGATCAGCAGGACGAAATCTCAACAGTGACTATCAACTCGTAACCGAGATGAAGTACATAACTCAATCCGCAGAATAAAATCTCAATAGAACCGAAAATGGAGAACGAACTAAATCAACAGAGTATAAAACTTATCAGGCAAAAATGTCCATGAAGCAGTAGAGAAATGGAAAACAATACCCCCTAATACCTTGCATTGTAGGGCCGATAAGGCCAAAATCACGCTCAAGTATTTACTTACCAACAGCCTTACCCATATCGGGCTCTAGAATAACGGAGCAAACCTGGCCAAATCCCACTTCCGAAGCTCATCACTCTACTCTGAGCTCGATCTCTAGGCAGAAGCTTCAAACAATAGCCATTCACGGCAACCGCGAATCACCCGTGCGGCTAATCTCCTCTTGAAGGCTTGGCTTCTTCGCTGGAGCTATCACTCTCGCTGTTCGCACCGTCCGACATGTCGTCGCCTGACTGTGCCCCTCACCGTGAAGAACATTTCTGGCCACAGGAGCCATTTCTCCCTCAGTCCATCTTCACCGCGGGGAGGTCGCTCTCCGTCTCGCTGTCTGCCCCTTTCCCATTTTTCGTTTTCCCCCTTTCCTCTTATTTCCGCCAATTTTTTTTTTTTTCTTTATTATTTTCTTCCTTCAGTAACAAATATCTTCCACATCTCGTGGCCACTTACCTCAATCGTCCAGTTAATGAGATAAGCGGACTTTATTTCTTCAGCAAACTTAATTACTTTTTTTTTCTTTTTCCTTCATTTTGCTCAATAACCCTCTATGAGTCTATTCCCATAATCCCCTTTTTAACTTCATCCAAAATATCATAATTCCAATCATGGTTTTCAAAAATACCCTCTCAAATCTCGGCATTTTCTCTTCCTATTCCCCTATTCCAGCACATTGTCAATAACCCACATATTTCATATATCCTCCTAAATAATATCCACCAAATAAATTTCAATTTTCTCGCATTCATTTCCTATTTAATTTTCATAATCATAAAATAACATACCCTACTAATAGTGTAATATCCCAAATTTTCATTGAGCTAAGTACAAGGCTTATGTAATAATTTGGAATGATAGGAGTGAAATTGGATTGTTTTGGAGATATTGGTTAAGAGAAATGTATTTTGAATAAGTGAATTACGATGCCCGAATTATGTCTATATTTAGTTATGGAAATGATGAAAGTTAGGGATTAGTAAGAGAAAATATATTTGGACATATTTGAATTCTATAAGGACTGAAAGCTTGAGAATAATAAGGTTCTTATCATTTATTGGAAAATGTACTTGGATATAATAATGTTGAAAGTATAGGATTTATACTATTTTGAGGGCATATTGGATTTAATAAAGAATAGTGTAAAGGAATAATGATGGAGCATATAGTATAAATTGATAGATGATATAAATATTCATATATATATATATATATATATGGATTTAGTGCATAATGGTTTGGAGAAGATGAAGTGATATGAAGGATATTACAATTTAAATTAAGACCTTAGATTATGGTTGCAATATATAAATATATATATATATATAAGGTAGACATATGTATATAAGTGTCACGTTAAGGAAATAACGTGTGTATATACATAATCTGGAGAAAAATACGTATAATGCTCAATTTGGAGACGGCGTCAATTGGGGCGGTCGATCGACAAGGTGTCGATCGATTGGCATAGATCGACCAGCATGAAAACGGCAGTTTTTTGAAGAAGTGTCATGAACGTTTGGCTGCATGGTGGTGATAAGTCCCAAATCTCCAAACCCTCACTCCTAATGAAAATGACAATCGACAATACTCAAAACTCGGACACTTAAATTAAAATGAAGAGAACTCGACATGCATACAAGTTCTGGTTGTCAAATTTACAGGACAAGTAGTAAAGATCCAATATTATAATACCTCCAAAAATCACCTTTAAAGTTGACGCACACACGGAGTTGTGCCTAAGAGAAGACGCTGCTCAGATCTAGGGTTTCGAGAAGGCAGATTTGCGGCAAACAATAACCGATTCAAACAACTCCATATTCCGTCTCCCAAATCACCAAATAACCCTCAAAACTTCACACACACAGATTGACAATGAACTTGGATAAAAAAAAAATACAGTGAGCACCTTCAAGAAGAATGAGTAAAATCAAGAACACCAAGCTGGTCCGCGGATCCCTCACTCCGCTGAGGGGGCTACTTGTTCGGGTGCTTCAAAAAACACCTCTCCAACTTGGTTTTTGTCGTGATCTTCTACCTCCACACCATAAGGGAAACTCCAAGAGAAGTTGCTGGAAGAGATAGTGATGATCTTTGTAACGACCCAGATTTTCGTAATTCCTTGAAAATGCGAGAAATTTAAAATTTTCAAAAGACTCCTTTATAAAAGAAATCAGAGCGCAACGCTAAAGCCGCATCGCTACTGACCCTTCTTAAAACTCGTTGTGAAAACCAATTGGGAAAGTGCGGAGCATTATAAAAAAAATCATTTATGTTAAAACGTTGCGAAAGCGTAAATAATTTAATGAAAGAACTTAAAAGAAACGAAACAATTAAATGTAATTTCAATTACATTTGTTTTCTCTTTTCATTTAAGTCTGACCAGCCACAAGTCTCGTGCGTGCAAATTCTTCATCACTGCTTTATTGTCTGATTATTGTCTTTCACATTTACTCCTAAGTCTGTGCGTTTCTTTCCTCGTACTCATACCTATACCTACACCACAAGTAACTGTAAGCCCAAAGGCTTAGTAAGGAAAAATGGTAAATGCAATTATGCTTATGACTCTCTTTAGTTCTTTTGGAATAGGAGTTACCCAAACCAATCATTTCATTACGTCATTCGTTCATTCTTTATTTTACTTTCGTTCATTCGTTCATTTATCGTTCCTTACTCATTCGTCGAGCTAGTCTCTTGTGTGCATACTTGATGCCAAAATACAACTAGCCTCCTGTGTGCATACTAGCTACCAGACTATAACTAGCTTCCTATGTGCATACTAGCTGCTAGGCTAGAAACTAGTCTCTTGTGTGCATACTAGATGCCAGACTACAAACTAGTCTCCTGTGTGCATACTAACTGCCAGACTAGGTCCGTCCACCCTATTATTCTATCATTCATTTTTCTTTCTTTTAACATTTTCCTCACTCAATGCATGCGTCCTATTCCTTTCTATTAGCATGATGTGTGGTCATACATTCTCATCCTAACATGATGCATAATGCTTCATAACATAACATTAACAATAATTGAAGTGCGCATAGAAACGTATAACAGAAATGGAAAGCACACACAGGGAACAATTATAATATGGAATTGTAAACAGCAAAACACCGAAGAGAATTCAAGACATACTATAATATCCTAATTTATTTCCTAGTCATTTTACATGCTTCCTACATTCCTACATTCATTGTTCTAGGTGATCATTCTAGTTTATTGTCCGAGGTAGGTTACATATTTTTATCCAATTTTGATTACATGCTCGGTCTAGTTAATTACGCTAACCCATTTACATGCTCAAGGGAGATACGATTAACATTTTAGTTGGTTAGCCTAGTAAATATACATGCTTAATAATTTAACATACTCACTAATTAACATGTTTACTAATTATGATTATGCTTAACATCAACATGATGCTAATTGAGTTAAACATGCTAATTAAATTAAACCTACTAATTTCATGTTAATCACAATTACATGGCTTAACCTAGGTAATCAACTAAAGATTTCAATTATCGTTTTAGATAGTTACCTTAATTAATTTACAGGCTCAAGAAATAAACTATTAAACATGCTTTTGTATTCAAATTAATTGAACAAACTTAACAAGATTAAACATGCTTAGTCAATTAACATGCTCAATTGATTACTAAGCTCTAGAGTTGATTACATGCTTACTACAAAATCAAACATGCTTAATATTAACGTGCAGAGGAAAAAACAGTAGAGAATAAATGTGTAAGGAAATAAAATGATAACTACATAGCATAGAACTCTTAGCTCATCTATCATTCATTAGCTCATTCCTCATTTACTGAGCATTTTTCGCAACATTATCTCTAACAATAAAGGAACTATAATAGGGTATATTGTAACGGAGGAATCAACAAGAAAAGAAAACAGCAGTAAATCATCTAAGGAACTAACAGTAAGCATTTCGAAAAAAATGAACCTACAACGCATGCACTCTACTTGTGGTGTAGGGCCTCCAAATGGCCAAGACACCCCATTTTCCTTATCTCGAAGCTTTAATGAGCAATAGCATTTAGTCGTTATTCTTCTTCTCTTCTTCTTTGTACCTTCACAATTTAATAACGTTTAATTATTAATCTAATCACTTAATCAATTTATTAAATCTCGTCGTCTCTTTCTATCTTTACTTCTTATATGTCGCTTAATAGAGTTTTCCATACGAATCTGCTTCATTAATTACAACTTAACTTAATCAATTAACCTCACAATAACGTCTAGAAACTAAGGTTAACATATAGCAGAAACCAACAAGATTCCATCCATAAATTATTGGCCCATAAACCAAAGCCCAATAACAATATCTGAATCGAGTCATAAAACTATATTACCCAATTTCCATGATATCTTTATTTAAATTAGTTAACTGAAACCAAAACCAACGTAATAGCAGTTAAACTTGTCTAAACATGTAGAGCAGTTAATATAGGAAACTAGTAATCTAACATTTGATCCCATAGATTGATCCAACAGATTACATATATATCAAGGCTGCAACATAACAGATTTATATCCAAATTCCTTAACCACATATATTCGTCCAGACAATAACTAACAATATAACACTTCCAACATTCATTAATGTCCAACAACTGAATAACAAATTTCAACTTCATTCTCTGTAGAGTCATTTATAAACCAAACAGGGAAACATCATTCAATAACAGATTAAACACCCAACAACAGGTTAGCACATTCTCTTTTAGCATTTCTAATAACTATAATGGTGAACAAATCCACTTAATACACACTTCGAGTTAACAGATTATCTCATCCTATAAATTCATGCTTCTCAAAACAATCAAGGCAATAGTTAAACAAATCATCAATAACACCCAATCAGAGAGTTCATAGAACACTGAATCAGATCAACAGAGCATTATCCTATAAACTTTATATCAAACTACCATAACCAGCATCCAAAAGATCCATGCGCAATAGAGAAATAGATCCAAACAATAACCAACAGCTTATCATACCTAATAAAATCATCCAACAACAACATATAACTAAACACTTCTGACTAGTATAGGTCATATATTCCAGAATCAAACCAAACAACAACTTATCATCCATTTACTAAGCATTTCAGATTATACTTTCGAGCAACAAAGTATTGATCCAGAGATACATCCAATATACTTAAATCTTTTCTTCATAAAATCAAACAGTATTCCAAAACTTAAAACCAAATCCAACATAATGTTCAAATGGTTTCATAGAATATCACCTAAGTCATCATCCAAATAATAGAATAACAAACTCATCCAACAAAGGCATTATCCTGTCAACCAACCGAAAAGCTAATCCGACACAACATAATATCATTCTACAGCAGCTTAAACCATTTTTTTTTCAATATAAACCAAACAGATAACACCAAAAATAACAGAGTCTCACCAACACCCGAGAGAGGCCATCACCTCTCGGCCATCACCAGAAAACAGGGCAACTGGGCACTTAGCTCTTCACTTCTTCAACGCTGGACTCGCAGGGGAAAAATGGCAGAACACCCACTTCTGCCATTTTTAAACACTCCACCCACTGCCATAAATTCTCATCTATTGCTCATTAATTTTGTCCGACAACATCTCCACAAATCCTTCTGCTTTACAAAGTCATTTGTCCTCTTCTCCCATTCTCTCGTAATTTCAGCGAGTGTGCTTCCCATCTGCGTGTTGGTAGACAAAACCAACTGGGTTCATATGGCAGAACCAATAGAACCAAACCTTCACTGCCAACGGTTCACAGTCCCCTGCCCAAAATAGAAATTCCCCACTGCTGCGTTTTTCATCCAAGAAAATCATCCAATGAGTTGTCCAATAACTAGAACACCCAAAATACAAATCATAAACATCAACCAAGACATTTACCTTGGCCGACGATTTCGCAACCCACGAAGAAAAATCGAGACAGCTCGGTCGTGCCCTAGCCGTAACCTTGCCGTTCCTCGTCGCTCGCAGCCACTCGCCGTTTGCCGCTAGAGCCCGCGCCGGACAGCGCCGCCTGAACCTGTGCCCGAGCTCGCCGAACCCGTCGCCTCGCACGGTCTCCTCGGCTCCCTCTTGATCTCACCCTCTCTCTTTCTCCCCCTCTCTTCTCTTCTTCATCGCAAATGGCCAGGGGCCAAAAAGAAATTCCCCCCCTTTAATTCCCTGAATCGGACCAACCCAAGCCACAAAATCCGAACCGGACCAAACCAAAGCCAACTGAACGGTTCTTCACCTTTAATTCCATTAATTTCCTTTATTTCTCATTACACAATTAATATATACTTATCTCCAAATTAATTTCTTTTATTTCTAATCCCCCAATTTATCTTTACCTAATCTCCAATTAATTTACTCCTCACAAATAAATTCCTTTTTAATAATTTAATTAAATCCTTCATTTAATTAAATTCTTTTCAACCCAATTCCAATTCTCGATTTATCCCGCATATCGCTCGATGACTAATAGAGGTCCAATTTAAATTTCTCAATTCCATTTCCTAAATTAATTTCCATCAATTAAATCTTCAATAAATTCTCTTAAATCATAACCTAACGGCTACGTCCTTGGTAATACCCCGATAATTATCTAATTATCCAAAAATCTCCAAATTTCTTCCCAATTATTCTTATTAAATTCCAATATAAAAAATCGGGGTATTACAATCTTCCTCTCCTAGATCACGCAAGAACAAAGAGGAAGATTTGAAGATGGATGGACTGTCGTGAAGCAAACCGGACCACAGTGAGGAATACAGAGAAAATCTCTAAACAAAGATGCAATATCAAAATTAGGGTTTCAAAAGGGCTTTAGGGTTTCATTAGAGGAGGTTAAATACTTCTCTAATGAACATAAAAAGAAAATTACATAAATGCCCTTGAGAACACAAAACTAGGGCATGAGCGCTCGACTAACATGCTAGTCAAGCGCCTCAATTCACAATATCCCATAAACAACCTAAGATCCATCAAAATATAATCCAACCAACAACCAATAAACTATCATCATCTAAAGTAATAAAGCAACGTGAAAAAAAATTAAATAAGACTCTCTTGAATTGACCTTGTAGAAGCCAGCCAAAGTGAGTCCCTCCAAAACCTTGAGATTGATGACCTAGTCGACTTGAAGTTACATGGCTCCGAGTAAAACATATTGAGTGGCTTCCCTTTTCTCCAAGCAAGGGTTCCGCCTCAAGCTCCACCAATGTCGTATTTTCTGCAACATAATAACTCATTAAATAAACAATGAGCCTCTTGGCTAAGGGTCGTGTGATAGGACTTTCGAGGCACATCAGGTGGTCGATCGACTAACTAGAGAATCGATCGACTGCCATTTATAAAGGTCATCTAGAAGGTTTAACCAACTCCTGGAATCGTAAAGGACGTCATCAAACGCGTCTGAAATTGAAGTGGATAGACGTTATACGTGTTTGGACGTCGATGAGTTGCTGGACATTGATAAGGCTACACCTCTTGGACTTCTATCTTCATGTAGACAGACATTGATGGGTTAGTTGTTGTGGTCTATATATATGGAGGTGAGAGACGAGAGTTTCACAGAGAAGTTGCTGTGAATATGGTTGAGGGTTTCTGGAATTTCTATAGGAGCAGATATTGAGTGAGAACCCGAGGTGTTATGAGAGAAAGTGGTTAGCTAACAGTTTTTGGAAAAAGGACAGAGTGCTGCCGTGAAAGTTTGGATGGTTTCTACAAGTTGGTAAGAGAGAGAGGGATGTCGTGCTTGCTATAAATGAGAACATGAATGATAGTAAGTGTTGTTGATGCTTGCGGTGAGTTGAAGAAAAAGGTCTTAGGGAATGAAAGACATGAAGAGAAGGGACTACAGAGAAGAAAACTCGAGGGTTGAAACTGTGAATTGTTATGGTGCTTCAGGTATGCAATCTTCACTTACGTTTCTTAAGGAAATAATTATGTGGGATGGTTTCTGTCTGTTGAGTTGGATTAGATTTTGATATTATCAATGCATAATAAACTATTACATTAAACTGTTTAGAATAGGAAAGTGATGAAAATGTCGTCGGTTGTTCCTGGCCCTGTGATTTTATGTTATTGGGTAAAAATACTCTCGACTAAATAATAGGATTTTGTTGAATGAAGATATTGGTGTACATATGGTCTATTAATAGGTTTTACAGTATGAAATTATTAGAAAAAGGTGGTTGTATTGAATCAAGTGTAATCATGTTGCTCAAGTGAAACTATGTGGGTGGATGACTGATTATGAAAATATATTAGTTTAATAATATGAGTTATTAGTCTATTAGATTAGATAACCTCTGTTAGGTTACTTATATTTAGATGTTGTTACTATATAAATAGATGTAAGTTTAGGAGATAATATTTTCCTAAATATCAATAAGTTTAGATTGAAGAGATCTATCAGGCAATGATATGCTTGTAGTAGTAGTTAGGATTTCAGTTGTTTGAGAATTTTTATTGATGCTTATATGCTTACTGATAAATAGGTTTTGCGAAGGATAATTCTAAGTGATAACTCATTAAAGCTAAGAACTCTAGGTAAATAATAATACTTGTGTTTTGTCTGTAAGGACTTACATCGCAGGAGTAGGATTTGTTGTGTAGTTTTGGCTGTGTAGTCATAGATTAGTAACCTTGCTGTTAAAGAATAAGTTGGAAGTAATGCATTAAGGATAGAGAAGTAGACGTATGATATTATAGAGTAATATGTTGATAGAAACGTGTTTAGTATTATTGTTATAGTTGAAGCATAGTTATTGTTTGTTAGTTGTTTGTAATATTGTTTGCGATATAGGAACTACTGTGTGTGATCTTCATATAGACATGTTAGTAGGATTGCACGTAATGCATTTCGTGGGCTAATAATAAAGATAATAAATAGTGATTTCTACGTGGGTTTGGAAACTGAAGATGTTGCTCACACGTAGAAAACAGCTCATTTGAGTAAGCTCAGAAACTGAAGAGGTTGCTTTTACTCAACAGGGGGTGAGTTCGGAAACTGCGGAGGTTGTTCTCACCCAAGAGTAAATGAATGTAATGTAAATGGACTAGTTTTTAGTGAGTTCGGAAACTGAAGAGACTGCTCTCACGTAAAAATGAATCCAAGTGGTGAGTTCAGAAACTGAAGAGATTGCTCTCACCCAGCTTACGGATATATCAGGCTTAAGCATGTAGAGTAGTCATAGGCGTTACAGTTGCATTTCATGTTATATTCCTTACTGGGCAATAGACTCATTATTCCTCCTGTGATGTAGGTATGCAAGGGATCAAAGATAATAGCAGTTGATAAGGTATTTGTACATTGTGTGCTTGGTGGCTGGTTACGCCAAAAGGTTAAAAGAAGAAATGTATTGATTGGTCATAACTTTTTGAGGAAAGTGAACCGTTGTTATAGTATTTTGTTATATTGAGGAAGTTTTCAAATTGTGTTTAATCCTTTTAGTATTGGAAATACAAGTCTTCCGCTGTTGCAATGTTTTAAAGTTTTACAGTACAATATGTTTTAAGTAATAAATGGTTTAACGAAAAGGAGTTTATTTATGCACTTTTTGTTTAAGCTAGTTTTCAAATGAAAAGTCTTCTGCTGTGATTTTAAAAGAAAAAGTTTTCAAAAAAATCATAAGTTTTAAATTGTAAGAATAACTGGGATGTTACAAATAGATCAATCTGATAATTATTAAATATGTGAATGACATTGATGTGATCTGGAAAATGCACAAAGACAAAGCTCCATTAAGAGGCAATGGAGTCCCAAACAATAAAGTGTTGATAAAGAAGGTGAAGGAAAAATCACAACTTTTTTGTGGAAAAAATCCAAAAAAGGGGGTCTAAGATCCATGATCAAAAAAGCATTAGACTTGCTAAGCATTGGAGAGAAGTTAAAAGAGGAGGCCCAAGTCAAAGAAAGCAAAAGGGCAACTTTTCCAAATGGCCCGAAGGCTCACTGCAGCGCGCGCATTCAGACAGCGCGCATAATCCGCACACCCATTCAGTTGCCCAGTCCGCGCAGCGCGCCCCAGCGAGGAATCAGTCACCACATTGTTTCATCGTAACAGATGCCCATCTCACCATAACAGACATCCAACTCACCATAACGGACACCCGTCTCACCATAACGGACGTCCGTTTCACTAACTTGCGTGCCAATGGACGTCATTTCAGCATAATGGACATTCCTTTCACTGACCCATGTGCCAACGGACGCCGTTTCACCGACCCGAGCAGTGCCAACGGACGTCCAAAATGCCTTGCCCTGTCATCGCGCCCCATCAGCGTGCACATCCCGTGAATCCTGTGCCTATGTCCTAACGCCAGGCATGCCTCATCACAGCCCATCGGCCTATAGCCAATTCCCACCGCGCCTCATTCATTCGCAACCCAACTCCAGCATTCCGAAAGCGCGCGCATTTCCCGCAGCCCAATCGACAGGGCTCCATATCTCCGCGGCCCATTCGCTTGGCCCAACAAGTTTTCCTACAGCGCGCCACCTGTCTTTCGACCAAGCCATGAAGAGCACCCACCCGCACACCTTCTTTCGACAGCACCAACCCATTAATTCCAGCACAGCCCATCCGCGCCCGACCAGTTATGAGGCATGTGCTCACCATCCACCAGTTCAGCTAGTGCCCGCAAGCAATCATGCGCGACCCCTTTTTGCCCAGAGCCAAGCAGGCTTCCGCCAAGTGCGTTAGTTGTGCCCAACAGCCCACTTCACGCTAGCAGCCATTCAACGCACCAGCAGCACATGTGCACCAGCAGCATCACCCGAAGCCCATTCCATATCCGACCAGTAACCATATGTGTACGGCCCATCACCCATGAAGCCCATCCCGCGTGCAACCTTTTAATGTAGTGCTAACAAATTTTTTTTGGGTGGTTGTTACCCAATATATGAAAAAAAAGATTTTTAGCATGTGAGAGAGAGTTCTTCTCTTGAGTTCTTTGCAAAGAACTTGATTTTTTTCAAGTGGATTCTTGAAAGATCAAATTTTGATAGCTTTGGTTCAATTAACAAATTTGGTTAGGGTAAGCTCCTCATCTGGTAACGATGGTTCTAGTCGACAGGTTTGGCTATGGTCAAAGTTTTGCTCCGACCTTGTTTCGTGAGACGATTCGTTGTTTTTTGGCATACGTTGTTAGGTCTAGGGTTCGTATATCCTAAGTTTGCATTAGACATCCTTAATCATTTTAAAATTCATCCAAAAAAAATTTCGGTCGTTACATAATGAGTCGAGCCTAACATATAAATTTGGATACTTTTAACTTGTATCAATTATAAGTATTTTTAAAGGATTTATTATCTTATTAAAATTATAATGATTATTTAGCATTCTAATATTCATGATTATAATAATGGTTTATAATTTTATATTCCCACGTGTTATCAAAGTATTAATGTTGCAATTACGTTATACTCTAAATAAATAAAGTAATGCATTACTTATGTCAATTTAAGATTGATGGAATTAGGTGTGGGACGATTCGGTTCGGTTTGATTCGGTTCTAAATTAGACTTGAACCGATTCAGTTCGGTTTTCATTTTAGAAAATCGAAATTGAACTGATGATTTATAAAACCAAACCTAAAACCGTTGCTCGGTTTTGGTTTTTTCGGTTTCGGTTCGGTTTTTCATGATCTTAATTATTTTGCATTTGGTTCTATTATTCGGTTTTTACTCGGTTTTTAATCGGTTTTTAGAATGGTTTTAATCGGTTCTGTTCTTTTATACTACACAAAATCTAAACTACCAAACTACAAAAATTAAATAGAATACAGATTAAATGCTCACACTCCAAATAAAATACAATCTCCACTTAAAAAATATTAAAACACTGCTTATGTCCTCCTTCAATTCTTGAGACTTCACATTGCACCTGTTTAAGCATGTTTAAAAGAAACAAAGTCAGGTAATACAAAGTTAAGAGAATATCAAATATCAATCTTGGGTTAATATCACCTGAGAGAATATCAAATATTATCAATCTGGTTTGCTAATGATATAAACTCATTCAAATCTACAAACAAAAAATAATCAAGTTAGTAATATTTTCATTATCTATTATTCAAATGTTTCATTATCTATTGTTCATTTTCCATTCTAAAATGAACAATAGATAATGAAACATTTAACCAATGCAAACATGTGTAACAACATTTAAAATCGAAACGAACGAAGGGATGAACTGCGTCTGCGATTGAGAAACGAACGAAGCTTGAAGGTTGGAGATCAGATGATTGATAAAGCAGTTGTAGACTTGTAGTCGAGTCGACACTCGGCCGATGAGAGCATTTTCTGAGAGAAGTGGAAGAAAAATGGCGAGATTCTAGCGGCAGCTTCTTGGAAGTGAAGGACATCACATCAGGAGATTAACCTCTAGTGGAGGACAACTTTGATGCTTGAGTCAAAGTCTTTGATAGAGTAGTACATGGTGCACATGGCTCGAAGCCTCTAGTGAAAAACCGATTAAGTTCGGTTTACTCGGGTCTGCTCCTCACCAAACTGACAACCGAACAGTAGTAATTGGTTCGGTTCAGTTCGGGTATAAATGATTTTTTCCCTGCATTTCAACTGAACCGACCCGAGCAACAGTGCTCGGTTCGGTTTGGTTACCTGGTTCAACTCGAACCGATTCCCACCCCTAGATGGAATAGAGATTATCAAATTATGTAATCACTCTTAGACATAATATTTTAAACAATTTTTAACCCTTTTTAATCTCACCCCTCCATTTTTAGGGTATCTTTTTCTGTCATCTCTCTCCACTTCGCCAAATGCCACCTCTAGTCCAACACTCACTCCCTCCCTCCCTCATGGACGCTCTAATATATTCTAATTTTTTTTCCAAATAAAGCTCTAGCCATCTTTCAAACTTTCAGAAATTAGCCACTACTTTTTCCCGTGTGCTATCGGAGTGAAAATGTGACATTTGTCGCAAAAATTTAAGTGGTCCAGTCGCTGTTGTAGCCTTTGTTATATTGCAAAATCTAATACCTAAAATCGACAAGTGGAGACAATGAAAAGTTGATATTTGGCAATGGCTAACCCTATCATTGCTAGAGGAAGAATTGGGGTGGAGGAGGGAAATAGTTGTTGACCCTTCCAAGAAAGCAGTTGTTCGGAACTTGGAAAGACCTTGGTTAGTTTCAGAAATTTGAAGCTGCCTAGGATTGGCTAGATATTACAAAAGATTTGTAGAAAGATTTTCACGATTGGCAGCTCCATCAACGAAGTTAACTACAAAATCAGAGAAATTTGAATGGAATGAACAATATGAGATAACATTTAAACCATGAAAAGAAAAGTTGTTATCTCCGCGTACACTGATTATTCCATAAATAATTATAGGTTACACTATTTACTATGGTGCATCGTTTCAAGGGTTGAGTTGTTTAATAATGCAAAATGAGATCAAGTTGTAACTTATAGGACCAGACAATTAAAGAATCATAAATGCTACTATTCACACACGATCTAGAGTTGATAGCTATGATATTTGCTCTCAAACATTCAAGATATTATTTATATGAAAAAAATTTTGAGATATTTTCTATTCACGAAATTTCGAAGTATTTGTCTACTCATAAGCAATTAAATCAGAGACAAAATGAGATAGATGAAATTTTTAGAGGACAATGATTATATTTGTGAAACTCGTAAAAATTTTGATAGACAATTTTCACGTGTAAATTTTTCGCTTAAAAATTAGTCATGATGTTGAATAATTGTTGTGTAGTAGACACATGTTAAATTTGGGTCAATTAATCAAATCGATGAACTTAAAAATTTTTGAACTGAAGATTAATTTGGGAAATAGAATTTAGAGACTTAAATTAGACTGCTAGACATTGTTGGGTCGATGTTTAGAATAAATTAGGACTTTTAGGATTGAAGTCAGAAGTTGGAGTTGAATGGTATGAGTTATGGACAAAATTAATGGGGAAGTAGGTTGAATAAAATAAAAAGGAAAAGGGGGATTTCAAGTAAGAGAAATGATAAGAGGGAAAGATTATATATCGAAGGAATTAAGAAAAGTAAGGGAAAGAATTAAAAAGTTAAATAAAAGAAAGAAACAAAATGGAGAGAAAGAGAGTGAAGGACGGTGGAGGTTAAGTTAGAGAAGGGTAGACATGGAATAAAAAGGAGATTAGAAAAGAAAAGGGTAAAAATGTAAGATACAAATGAAAGAGGTAGGGTTAAGTAGAGATGGCTAACGGGTGGGCTGGCGAGCCCGTCACTGTAGCGGTCCGAGCTAAGCTCGGCCCGCTACAGTCACCGAGCGGGCTCGGCCCGGGCCTGGTAGACGGGCCGAGCCGAGCCCGAGCACCCAGACTCGTGAGCTCGCTGAGCCCGAGCTCGGGAGCCTGGCCTGCGGGCTAGCCAGCGAAGTTGCCTCGCGAGCCTGGCGGGCTGGCCCGGCGAGCCAGCTCGCCAGCCCTCTGCCGCGGGAAGGCCCGAAGCTCGCCAGATGGCAAACGCCAGGCGAAGCTTGGGCTTGCTGGATCTCGCGTCGTTGGCTCGATGGATCTCGCGTCGAAGGATGAAGGTCGTCGAGGCTAGAGTCTCCTGGAGGCCAGCGCTGGAACTCGCGTCGAAGGATGAAGCTTGTCGAGGCGTCGACGAACAAACGAAGGTCGAGGGCTCGTCGTCTTCTTCGTTCGATGCTGGATCTCGACTCACACAGACGTCTCGACGTCTTCCCTGGATGATTCGTGCGAGGCTGGATCATCCGGCCTTGTCGTCGTCTGTGAGTCTGAACGAACTCAGACTCACAGACCTGTCATCTCTGAGTTTCGAACTCACAGATGTCGTCCACACTGTGAGTCGAGAACTCACAGACGACGTCTTCAAGACTCACAGTGTGACCTCTGTCTCTCAGTCTCTCAGACTGAGGGACACTTGTTTGGACCGTTGCCCAACGGTCCGAACTGGGCAACGGTCTTCAAGACCATTGCCCAGCAGTCCAAACGAAGCAACGGTCTTCAAGACTGTTGCTTCTTCAAGAAGAGTGAAGGTTCACTCTTCACTCTTCAAAAATCCTATATATATCTCCACATTCCTCATTTATTTTTCACAACAATTTCAAAGATTCTCTCTACTCTTTCATCAATATTTTCTTCAATATTTCAATTTATTTTTCAATCTCTCAAATTCACAATTTCTCAATCACTCTTATCAATTTCAAAAGGTATATATATTATTTAGTTTTATTTCATTTTTTAAATTTAATGTGTATTATTTAACTAACAATTTTTTTTTCGATTTTTGTAAGACTCGTCGTATTCGTCGAGGTGATCACAACAATTGCATACTATTGTTGCGTAATTGGTGTGCGGTATCATTTTTATTATTAATTGTTATGCATTAGTCAATTTTTTCAATTATGGATCCATGTGAATTTTTGCTTGACACTTTCAATGACACTAACGATGATATTGAGGAAATTAGGAAAGATAATGTCACAATTTCATTTGGTCAATCATCTGCACATGCATCTACATCGTCACCTAGAAAAAAGAGAAATAAAACGTCGAATGTGTGGAATCATTTCGAAATAAAAGATGTTAAAATAGGTGGAAAAATAAAAAGTAGAGCACCAATGCAAATATTGTATTAAAAATTTTGCATACGAATCTGGTAGTTCTACGAGCACAATTGGTAGACATTATGCTAGTTGTCACTTAAAGGAGCAAGTGAATAACCCTAGACAAACACTTATAAATGCTAGTGGCAGTGGCAATTTTATGTATTCACATAATAAAATAAGAGAAGGAGTAGCAAAATATATATCACAGTCGGAGGTCCCTTTATCTATGTTTGATAGTGAGTTATTTGAAAATTTTATGAAAGAGTATGTTAATCCTAGTTTAGACGAGTCCCTAGAACTACGACGCGAAGTGATATTATTAAAATGTATAATAATATGAAAAATGAATTAATTGCGTTTTTTTCAAATTCTCCGTCTATGTCTATATGTATTACTTCTGATTTATGGAGTGCACTTAATGCGTTAGGATATATTGTCGTAACTTCTCATTTTATTGATGACTCTTGGCAATTAAATAAAAAAATATTAGGATTTCGTAGTTGTGAATATCCACATAGTGGTGTTACCATTTATAGATATATTGTTGGAATTTTGCAAGAATATGGTATTAGAGATAGAATTTTTAGTATTACGCTTGATAATGCTTCTGCTAATGATGTTGCAATTTTTGAATTTAAAAAGTTATTTCAATTAGATCCGGCTCATAATACTCTTTTTCATATGAGATGTGTTTGTCATATTTTAAATTTAGTTGTTCGAGATGGCATGTCATTTATTTCGCGTCATATTGAATCTATTCGATCTGCGATTTCTTATATTACTTCATATAATACGCGACAACAAGAATATAAACAATTTTGTATCGATGCTCAACTTAAACCAAGAAAATTAAAAACCGATGTAGATACAAGATGGAATTCGACTTATTTAATGTTGGAAAATGCTAAGCCGTATTGGTTAGTTATTTGTGCTTTTATTAATGAAAAAACAAAATGTATTACTCTTGATCAAAATAGTTGTAATATTGCTAATTTATTTCTTGATTTTCTAAAACCATTTTTTGAAGCTACAATGACATGTTCGGGAATTTATTATCCAACAACTCATCTTGTTCTACCAACTTTTATAACATTAACGGGCACTTTTAAACAATTTAGACAAATAAAAGAACTTTCTCCCTTGATTGATAAAATGGAAAGTAAATTCAAAAAATATTGGCTTAATATACCTAATATTTTTTGTTTTGCATGCATAATGAATCCTAGATTTAAATTAAAAGGAGTGAGTATAATGATTGATAAAATTTCTTCTAATTTAGGTATTTCTTCTTCAATTACTTTTTATCAGTTAAAAATTGAACTTGATCATTTATATTATTCTTATGAACTTAAATATTCTAATGTTGATCGTTTCATGCAATCTTCACATGTTAATGCTAGCTCTAGTAGTGGTGCTCGTGGTGGAGCTCCACAAAATTTTATAGATGATATATTGGATGCAATAGATAACGATGTTTATTCTCATACTTCACAGAAAAATGAACTTGATAATTATCTTACTACCAATTATTCAATTCCTCGTGAAAAAGAAATTGATGTTTTGGCTTGGTGGAAAACCAACTCTCTTACATTTCCTATTCTTTCAAAAATGGCACGTGATCTACTAACACCTCCAGTCTCTACAGTAGCCTCGGAGTCTGCTTTTAGTGCAGGTGGACGTGTATACGATGATAAACGAGGAAGACTTGCACCAGACATCGTTGAAGCACTTATTTGCATGAAAGATTGGAACGACGCTGTGACGAGAGATCAACAACGAAAAGATGACATAGTTGAAGAATTCAAAAATTTGGATGACGAAGACTAAATTTTCATTTCAATTTCAAATTGTAATTTTCATTTTCATATATTTGCTACTTGAATTTTAACGTTGAAAGTTGTGTTTTGAAATTGCATTTTTCATTTAAATTATTTCCTTTTCATTTTTATTTCAAATTGTAATTTTTATTTTTATTTTAAACTATAATAAAAATGTTTTTTTTAATTATATACGATATTATTATTTGTGTATATTAGGCTCGTTAGGCTCGGCTCGTTAGGCTCAGTTCGTTAGGCTCGGCAGGCTCGTTAGGCTCAGCTCGTTAAGCTCGGCAGGCTCGACGAGCCTGACTTTTTCAGGCTCGGCTCGGCTCGTTAGACACCTCTAGGGTTAAGTTATCATAAAGATGAAGTGGGGGGAGAAGGAGTTGCGGCAGTGGCTGAGAAAGGAGAAAAAAAAATGGGGAAAGCTCCCTCCCTTCTTTAGCCGAGAGAAAAGTTTCGTAATAGATGAATCAATGATTTTTGCTCACCGAAGCTGCGATCAGTTGGGCTTGTCGCACTGCAAGTGGTTGTGTCGTCCATTCGAGGACACTTTGCTAGGGTTTGGTCAAGACGGAGAATTCCGGATTTAGGGCAGTCTCGACTTGGACATCTTCCGCCATTTCTTCGACTTTAGTAAGTAATGTTGTGAGCTGGGTTTGTTTTTGGTTATTTCTACTGCTATTGATAATGGGTTTTTGACTAAGCTGCTGTTTTTTTGGGAATTTTGCTTCCTGCTCTGTTATTTATGCAAGGGGTTATTGACGAAATCCTAAGAAGTTGACCATGTGCTATTCCGGTTTTATCAATGGGATTTGAAGATGTTATGTTGGTCTTTGATATGAATATTAGTTCACGGTTTTATTGATGGAATTTGATGATTTGAGTGGAAATTTCATAACAGCAGAAGAGGGATATTTGGTTTGTTGATTTGTCAATGATGTGAGTTGTGCCTCATTACCACAATTGTTAATAAAATGTGAACATTGTCCTAACGGTTAAAAATATTGCACAATATTTATTTATGCCATTTTCCAAGAATATTATTCTCTTGGTTTGTTGATACAATTTGGAGAAAATGTTATATTGGTCCAGTAGGGTGACTGGATTTGATGATAAGTTTGAGGACTTGAAAAAAAATGGGGTTACGGTTGGTCAGTTACTTGCTTTGGTGATTCAGTTTAATGTGTTGTGATATTGAGAATTAAATAATAGCTGAGTTAAAACAGATATAAAAGTTGCTCAGCCCTTGTTTGTGAGATGTTACTTGGAACTATTATTATACTATTAAGATGGGGTTATTTACAGTTCAATTAGGAAAATTGAGGAATTTGTTATTTGCACCGTTGATGAAGTTTGTGAATTTTGTTGGGATTCTTAGATGAGACATATATATGACGGTTGGGTTCCTAGATCGATATAGGATCTTTTCACCTATTTATTGAGAGAGGTTGACAAGAGTGTTTGTCCTCTAATATGTTTTAGGTTCGGATGAGTTTGAGGACGTCGAGCCGACACCCACGGTTGTTGTTCCTTCGGATACAAGGAGAGACCGCCATCGAGGTAGGGGTTTTATATCTATTTGCTTTGCATATCCCATACCACCATGTTTTTTTTTTTTTTAAAAAAAGAAAACTAATATTTTGTGGTTTACCACATATGCACAAAAACCGACGGGGACTATTCGACAGCATGTTCGATTTTATTATATCTTTGTACGTGAGTTTCATGGTATGTGATATCTGTTTTGGAGGCGATGAATCCTCTTGACACACTGAACGCTCTCAGCGTCAGAGTATCATGAGGCATCCCCGGTACGTCTCGTGCTACGTGGAGACGAATGTTTGTAGACATTATCTGATAAAATTTAATTGGGAAGGTGATGACTCTTCCTTGGGTTCGAATCCCTAAACCGTGCCAGGGTGTACTTTTATTCAAGTTTGTCGGCGCTGAGCTATGCTCGTTGGCAAATTTGAGATTGAGTTTATCGGCGCTGAGCTATGCTCGTCGGTAAACTCAACGAGGTGATTCGAGTTGTGTTGGCGCTGAGCTTTGGCTCGTCGGCAAGACTATGGTTTATCTCAACCTGTGGTTGTTGGCGTTGAGCTATGCTCGTCGGCAAACTTGAGATTGAGTTTATCAGCGCTGAGCTATGCTCGTCGGTAAACTCAACGAGGTGATTTGAGTTGTGTCGGCGCTGAGCTTTGGCTCGTCGGCAGGACTAGGATTTATCTCGACCCGAGGTTGTTGGCGCTGAGCTATGCTCGTCAGCAAACTCGGGATTTTATTCAAGTTTGTCGGTGCTGAGCTATGCTCGTCGGCAAACTTGAGCTTGAGTTTATCGGTGCTGAGCTATGCTCGTCGGTAAACTCAACGAGGTGATTCGAGTTGTGTCGGCATTGAACTTTAGTTCGTCGGCAGGACTAGGGTTTATCTTCATTCGAGTATGTCGGTGCTGAGCTTTGGCTTATCGGCAAACTCAGGACGTGAATTAAGTTATGCCGGTGCTAAGCTTTGGCTCTTTGGCAGGACTTGGGTGACGATACGGGTTGGGTCGGCGCTGAGCTTCGTTCGTCGGCAAAACCTGGGGTGACGAGTCAGGTCTACGGACCGTCGTTGCGTTACTTTGTACAATTGATCTGAGGAGTCCATGAGTGACCTCCTTTTTCACTGGCAATGATTTTTCAGTGTGAAACCGACGAGGATACTTTTGAGTATAGCTGTCTATGTAAACAGCGGTGTTTTTTACGATATCTCGTTCGGGCCCTTCGAGGTTGGTTTTCCTTAAAAAAGGATGTGAATGATTTTGAAAACGTTTTGATAAAATGCATAGCCCCCTAAAAAGAATCAAAGTTTTGATAAAGAAAAGGTAAGACAAGTTTTCTCACGCGCTTGGCGGTGAGTATAAGTTTCCTACTGAGCTAGTCATTCACTCCTTCGACTATATTTTTCCTGGGTAGAGATGGGAATACCCAAAGCGTGGACGCATCAGACCTGTGAAGTTCTAACTTTGTATTGCAGGTGACTTCTTTTGCTTCATTTGGTTAAATTACATTTTCCGCTGGTAAGAACAAATGGTTTCTGTAATAGTCTATGATTTAGAATTCTGGATGTATGGACATGGATGCACAGTTTGTTTGGACATTTAAGTTTATATTTTTGCAATTTAATTCTTGCAATCACTACTTGGACCGTGACCCATCCAATGCGAGTTGCGACTGGAAAATATTATTCCAAGTCTTCCGCTAAATTTTAACAAGCCTTGGGCTAGGCGACTGGGTCTTCTACGAGACCGGGTCGTTTGGCCCGATGTTTTTGTCTAGCCTCCCTCCGGGTCGTGACAATATTTTTGCATTATCATCCAAGAAAAAGCAATGTAGTCATTGATGCATTAAGTCCAAAAATCTGTATGAGTAGCTATTCTGGGTATGCATGAGTATAAGACATGAATAGAAATTGATTCATTTGATTTGAAATTGAAGGAGCAAAGTCAACAAATTTATCTCTAAAATTTTTATCGCTAAGCTAACTTTGCGAAAAAAAAAAGTAATTGATAGTCAAAAGAAGATTAAGAAGTTTCACAAATTAGAGTTAAACTTTCAACTGGTGAAGCAAAAGGATTTTTTGTAGACTCTGAAGCATTAATTTGATATTTGGAAAGAATTGTAAAGCGAGATATCGAAGAGATTAAATGTGAAATTCTTAAGGAATACCATTGCTCGAAATTCGCAATTCTTCTAGGTAAAATTAACATGTACAAGAATCTAAAGAAACATTTTTGGTGGAAATGAATGAAAGCAGATATTGCCAGATACATGGCCAAATGATTAACTTGTTAGAGAGTTAAAGTTGAGCATAAAAGCCACCTGTGTTAAATCCATTACTAGTTGTAGAGTGGAAATGAGAACATGTGACAATGGATTTTGTTACAAATTTGCCCAGATCAATTAAAGGTAATGATGTTGTATGGGTAGTCATTGATCGATTGACAACATCTAATGACGTGCCTCCAAAAAAGGGATCAAGAATCGGTCCAATGAAAAATGGAGTAATACAAGCAAGTAGCTCACTTGCAAGTAGGAGGTGGCAGATGATATTTTCCAGCAACTGCTTCCAGTTGGTAACGGTTGATCTCCCTCTCACAAGCTCCTATGAAGCTGATTCTTGGACACCTCACTTTCACATATATCTATTTTACTCCCTCCAAATTTCAGATTAAAAGCCTGTATGCAACTCGAGATCTTGTACGAAAGCTGCTCGGAGGTCGGTTGGAATCGGCAAATTGACTCTTTAGTAAAGAAAGGTGCGTAACTTCTGAACTGAACTCCTTTTCTGTTGATTTTTCTTTCCTTGGAACCCTGATGGAGAGGGGGTGATTTTGGCAGTGGTTTTAGTAACTTTGGTACTGCAATGTTGGAGAAAAAATGGAAGGCAGATTCAGGAGGAGCCAAAGGTAAACCGATCTGCACCTTTGGTTTGATTGAACTCCACAAGGAGTGTCTCCAACCGGGCTGGGATGTGCATTTTACCTCACTTACACTCTGGATCTACTACCTTAGAGGCAGCAGGGCAAAAAGGGACAATAAGATCTTCAACCAAAACGAACAAGGGCTGAAGAAATGGTGGACTCACTCACTCGGATCTACTCCAAGAAGCTTGGCTGATGTTCCTCACAAATGAGGTGAAGAATTTCTCTTCAAAAACTAGGTTTTTTTGTCAAATGTTCACTGCTGCTCAGTAGCTCTAAATGTACTATATATAGTGTTGTCTCCATTAGGATTACAAAAATAAGGAAAAAAAAAGAAAACAAATGACAAATAAAATGGCAATGTGAATGTTGATCACCACTGGCTAGGTGCAATGTGAATGGCCGAGTGGACTTAACTTGGGTGGTCCATGGACTCTAGCATCACCACTCTATTTCTCATGCAAAAGTTCCTTTTCTAAAACCATGCAAATCTCCAAAAACACCAGCATGATAATCTCCAAAAAGCATCAGCATAAAATGTACAAAAGGATTGAACACACGGCCTTAGCGGGAGTACTTTTCTTGAGGGCCAAGAGGAATATCACCTTGAGTTGTCTCCTCCATTTTCCAAACCAATAAATTGAAGGTTTTCTCCATGTCTTCAATTGTTGGTTCTCCTCCAAGATTAGCATAGAATTGATCCCCTGCAAAACAAGCAAACAAATTAGAAATCTCCCGGGCTCTCTATCTAGTTAAGGGACCTTGCGGCATATCATCTAATCATATGTTACCCATGGAAAGCAGCCATTCAATAGAATATCTAAGCGTATAGGGAATTTTCAAGTTTCATGGAGTTCATATATCTATTATATCAGATAGAGATCATAGATTTACATCTAATTTCTTGCAATGGGCACAAGATTGGATCTCAGCACAACCCCTCAAATCAATGGTCAATATGAGAGGGTGATTCAAATATTGGAAGATATGTTAAGAGCCTCTATAATTGACTTCTAGGGAAGCTAGGATGATCACCTGCATTCAGTGGAGTTTGTTCATAATAATAGTTATCAAGACAATATAGGAATGACATAATTTGAAACACTTTATGGTAGATCATGTAGATCTCTTATTGGCTTGAAGTTGGTGGGAAAGTGCTATTAGGACCTGATATGATCCAAGAAACTGATGAGAAAGTTAAACTCATCAAAAAATGGTTATTAACTTCTCAAAGTCATCAGAAGACTTATGTTGATTGACGACGAAGATCGTTGGAATTTAATGAAGGTGATCATGTTTTTTTTTAAAGTCAAATCTCATGAAGGAATAAAGAAATTTTGAAAAGGTTGTGAATTCGCACCTAGATTTGTTGGACCTTTTCAAATTTTACGACGCATTAGGCATGTTGCATATCAATTAACTTTACCTCCACAATTAACAGGTATTCATGATGTATTTCATGCATCCAAGTTAAGGAAGTATCAACTTGATCATTCTCATATTTTGGACTGAGAAAAGTTCAAAATTCAACTAGACATGAGTATAGTGGAATAATCTGTTAGAATTCGTAATGAACAAGATAAAATTCTTCGCAACAAAGTTATTATTCTAGTTAAAGTGCTGTGGAGACAACAAGGAAAGAAGGAAGCTATCCAGGATTTAAAATACGAGGTCCAAGAGAATACCCTCAATTGTTCCAATAGTGAAGTATATTTTAAATTTCAATACGAAATTTCCTTTAAGAATGGCAAAATGTAATAGATTGACTTGTAATTAGTATAATTAACTTGTAATTAATGTGTCATCTAACTTTCTTTTTGAATGCCTTTGATGTTTTCTTAGCTTGAGAACAATCGGCTTAATAGTGTCCTTGCTTTCGACACTTAAAACAACTTGGTCTCTTCTCTTTTTAAGGTTTTTAGCTTTAATGGCCTTTTTCCTTTGCCATCTTTTTTGTTGAAGGAACTTGTTGAATATTCTTGTAATGAAAGCAATCTCCTCGTTCACTTTTTCCTTTTCAGACTCAACTTGGTTGCTTGATAAGGCTTGGAGTGCTATGTCTTTCTTCTTGGGGATTTCTTTATCTTTAGTTTTTCTTTTTCATTTGCCTTCATTTTGATTTCATGAGTAATAAATGATCCGATGAGCTTCTCCATCCCATTCTTCTTAAATTGTTTTCACCTTTGGTTGACACGGTCTTGGTAGACATCTTAAGATTTTTTTTATTAACTCTTCGTTAGGATATTTCCTACCAAAAGTTTTCAAACCATTAGTAATGTTAGTAAAATGTGTAAACATTTGCCAAATGGTTTTATCATTTTTCATAGAAATAATTCATATTCATGTACATGTAAACTCACTTTACTTCCTTTTACTTGATTTGTAATGACCAGAAATTTTATTAAGCATGCATGTTAAATTTATTTTGGGAAAACCACTTATATTGTTGATAATATTATAATGTAATTAGTTATGAATGGAGGATTTAATTGTGAAAATCAAAGTTTGGTAATTTAGGATGAATGTTGGTATTATAATTTATAATATTATTGTTGAGATTGAATAATTGAATAGGGATATTTCTTTTGGAAATTAAGGGGGAACTATTGTGCTTTATTTTGGGTGAAGATTAAATGAGAACTTATGGATTATGTGGATTTAGGGTAGTGGCTAGAAAAATATGAGAATGCTAGAAGGAAATAATTGGGGACAAAATACAAGGATTAATTAGAATTAGGGTAATGGGTGATGTGGATTATTTTGGCCAAGGGAAATCATTATTTCACCACATAGGAGAAAAATAAAGGGGTGAGTTGGAATGTAAGAAAAGAATAAGCTGGAAAATAAAAGAAAAAAAAACAAAGGAGAAAGGGTGCGGAAGGATTTTGAGAGAGGGAGAGAGGCGACTCTCCCGCGGGAAGAAATCCCTTTCCTCGTGAACAGGGATGGTGGCTCGGGTGAGTTCTGTCTGAAGGAATCCAAGAGGGAGAGCTTTCATGAGGAGGTCGGGCTCCTACGAAGATACCGAGCCTTCGAGAGGAGACTAGCCACACGGGCGATTCGCGATTGTCGTGAATGGCTGCTGTCCGAAGCTCCCACAAGGAGCCCGATGTGAGTAAGGTTGCTGGAAATTTTTGTTGTATGCGTCTTTGCCGTTCAACCCTACAGTGCAAGGTGTTAAGTGAGTGTTTTTCTCTAATTTGTTTGTTGTTGTTAGACATTGATGAAGTTTCATTCTGCGCTGATATAGTTTTACTTCTCCATTGCATTTTCTGTTTGATGGACAGTGCCGAGAATTTCTACCTGATAGAAAATGTTGAGAGCTATTGCTCTATTGATTTAGGTTTGGGTATGTATATTGATTTTTATTTGATGGATGTTGCTAAAAGTTATGCTCTGTTATTCGGGTTTTATCCTCTAATTTGATTACTGGTTGGGTAGACTTTATAGAGGAACTTGGCTCTGTTGATTGGGTTTGACTCTCATTTTTGTTACTGCCTTAATAGATAGTGTGGAGGACATCACTCTGTTAAGTTGGCCTCGTTATTTATTTCAATTACGGCTTTCGATGAACTTGGATGAGGATAACAAATCGGTTAAGCGGATTTTGTCCTTGATTTCTTCTACTGCTTGATAAGTATTGTTGAGAATAGTGCCCTGTTGCTTTGGGGTGTCTCTACTTGATTACTACTTGGATAATCGATGTTAAGGACTTAAGCTCTATCTCTTAAATTTATAATTTGTATATAATGATGTTCTATCATTGAGTTTTGATCACTGTGTTTATGAACATTATAGAAGGGCCATGCTCTGATATGTGGGTTTTGTGCTCTACCTCATTTACTGCTGATGGAAATTGTTGAGGGTAGTACTCTAGTGATGGAGATATGTCTTCTGTTTCATTTACTGCTCGGATATATATGCTGCTGAGGATAGTATTCTGTTGTTTAGGGTTGTGCTATATTTCAGTTATAGCTTGATGAACATTATTGAGAATAATACTTTGTTGATTGGATTCTTGTCATTGATTTCCCTTACTGTTTGTTGGCTTGGAAATATATAATAAGTGTTCACTTATTCCTGATTAGTTGATGCATTGCTTCTATTCTTGGGAAACTTACTATTGCTATTTTCTTTGAGTGATAAGCATGTGGAAGATTTGTTGTTGACTGTGGTTTGATAGTTGCATATAATGTGGAAATGTTCATGTTGTATTATGATGTATGTTCATGCATGAGTTTACATTTAAGAAAGATAAAATAAGAAAAATGTATGTAAATGGTGACTGAGGACAGACTGTCCAAAAAAGGGTGGGCCAGTGGGACATTAGCCCTTTTGCTTGTTTCCAGTGCAACTTGAGACTGACAGGCACAAGGGTCGCCTAGGTCATGGAGCAATAAATTGCACAACAGCTAACGGAGGTCTCCCAAAGGGGTGGAGAAAATTAGTGTGTGCCCTACTATTGAACCTACTCATATTTGAAAAGTGAAAGAAAGATGAAGAAAGAGAAATAAAAATGTAGGTAAATGGTGACTGAGGACAGGCTCCCCCAAAAAGGGTGGGCCAATGGTACATTAATCCATTAGCTTGTTTCCAACGCAAATCCGAACTGACGGGCACAAGGGCCGCCTAGGTCGTTGTGCATTAAATTGCATAGCAGCTAATCGAGGACTCCCAAAAGGGTGGAGTCTGTCTTCACAATGGCCGAAGACTCTCTAAAAAAGAGTGGAGAAAAGTAGTGTGCCCCACTATAGAGCCTACTCATATTCAAAAAGCAAAAGAAAAATGACAAATGCAAAGTCACATTGAGGGAGCTTGCTCATGATGAAGACTTAGTTGTTGTTGGATAATTCTACAGTTTATTTTACTGTTTTATGGACTGAATATTTTATACAAAATTTGTAAAGAATTGTTAAAACTTGAATTTTGGTAAGAATCTATTTTAATTGATAAAGTCATTCGCTGTAAAGATTTTATAAGTACACGGTTTGATGGCTGATTTTAATGGTATGCTTTGTAACAAAAGAAATTAAGCAACATCATTTTAGTGTGACAATTTTAAAGAAAAAAAAATATATCACAAGAATTTACTAAAAAATAAGTTTTTCAAAAAGGGGCGTTACAACTTTGGTAACAAAGCCCCAGACTTTTTAAAATCGATTCTATAAACCGTCCAACAACCTAAGTCTCAGCATGGAGGAGCCTTCTCAACTGTGTGTATTCTTTGACATTTTGTATGATAGCTTAGTAGTTTATTCTTTTGTTATACGATATTTGAGAATCTATTGTTTGCCTACTTTGTTTTGTTCATAAGATTAGAGTAATTGTTTGATCCATAGAAATAGGGAATAAACCTAAAAAATATAGAATATAAGTTAGACTTTGTTTTGGGAGTTAGAGTCTTTATATGGCTACAGGTAGCCGAGTGGTCGGGATGAAAGGGCTTCAATTAAATAATTGGAGAGATAAGGATACTATTTTTCCCTAATAGATACTGCACTAAAGAGGTTATTACTGTAAGGAGGATCATACCACGAAAGTAACACAGAAAAACACGGTTGAACGGTTGAGCTGTGGAAACATAGATATAAGCGGAAGGGAACACTTTTGGAATGTCGATGTGGCCGCTAACGGATAGTTGAATTACGTATGGGGAAATGAATATTCACTAGGAATATTCTCAACGGGTACCAATTATGTTACCGCAAAAGTTAAGGTTTCCGCACACAAAATGTTATTCTTTTGGAATTGCTCCCTTACATTTAACATAGTTTGCTAAGGATGTGACCATGTCCTTTAAAGGCCAATGTAGAACTCTTAGCCATATTTTATTTAAATTTTAACTATTATTTAGTTTGATATTTATTTGTTCTTTTCATAAGTTAATAGTTTAATGTTAAAATAAATTCTAAAAACATGAAGTTTGAGCGTGAAAAGTATAAGCAAGTTTAATCTTAGAATCTGAAATCTTGAACGAGATTATTTGTTGATTGATTATTCAATCATTTTGAATTTAGCATAAACAATTAACCAAGATGATTAAGTTTTAATAAAAATAAATAAATGAATAATAATTTCAATAATCAAATATTATTATTTAACAAGGAAAACTAGAAAAGTAAACAACTTATGAAAATATAAAGATATATATAGTTTAATCAAATTAGCTATACAAAGATGAAACATTATGTTCATGCATTTGGAATCGGAAGACAATCTATATCCTAGGTGATGATCACAGAAGCTAGATTTATGTTTTATTGATTGTATCTTTGGCATTTTTGTCAAATGTTGGATACCTAAGTAATATATATTGATTATTAATAACAACTCCTGCATAATAATTCTTTTTTTTTTTTTATCAAATTTCTTGAATATGTTGTCTAATATATTAGGGAGTAGAAACAAAGAATGAAATTTAAGTTTGGTTCCATTTTAAAATAAAAATAAAGACATGAAACGATTTGAGTTGTAGTAGTATAATCCAAATGTGTAATCTCTGCTGGAATAATCTAAATGTAATGCCCCACGTAAATTTTGAAACCTTTTCTTTTAATTTTACGCCCCGCATAAATTTTGAAACCTTTTCTTTTAATTTTCGTGAAAAAATTAAAAACTATTTTCTTTTATTTATTTAAAACCTACAAGAGCAAATAAATTGAAGTGACCGAAATAAATCAGAGTGCGCAAAATAAATCAGAGTAAAAAGTGGAAAGCATTAATAAATCCAAAATACAGTTTGACAATTAAACATGAGTTCGTCGTTTCACCAAATGTTTATCGTTTCTCAAACCAGTTCGAAACAACATTTTTGCTTCTTTATGAGTCATAACCCCTCAGGTCGATTCAGCTGGGTAACCCAAGTGCTTAACAGGTAATGCCTTCTCCTCCCCTTCAAGAACGCTAATATCTTGACAATTACCTGCACCACAAGCAAACTGTGAGCCTAATGCCCAGCAAGAAATGAGATGCAATATGATGCATGCCTATAACTGATTATGTCAGAATGAATCCACCAATTCTATTCTTTATTTATAGTCATATACGTTAACTCGTACATTGAGTTGGGACATTGGAGGTCTTTCTCACAGGGAGAATAGTCTCTACTCGGAAGCTAACCCTTGGGCAGACAGGCTCTTGCGACCCGACAAGGGAATGACATAATCTCGAGTCTCCCTGATTTGATCCGAAACTAAATCCCCAACCTCCAACTCCCTTACATTCATTTACTTTATCTGTTTCTCTCCCGTGCAATGCATAAAAATACCAATCCAAACATGGTATTCCTAATTGTTTCCATTATCATGATACATGTCAATGCGATGCAATAATCACAACAATATGCATATCAATATCGTATAGCTAGAAATGAAATAGTTCTGCTCAATCAAGCCCAAACCACAAATTAAAGGCAGATCAACAATCTATATTACCAAGCAAGCTAATATAATACAATGATTAAGAGAAGTAATCTAAATAACAAGGAGTAATGATCTAATTAATAGAGTGTTATCGTGAGACAATATAATATGATTGCATTTAGCATAGCATGATTTTTAAAAAGAAAACAACAATAAAGTATGGAACACGGTATGAACTATTAGTATGCTACAACATGGAGTAGTATTCTAAAATAGGGTATTTCTAAGCTATTTTAATATATGCCAACAATTCATTTTATTAACAACGAGTAATATAACATGGATTACTAGCCAACACAGCAACATTTTAATTATAGAAGCTAAACATTGGCGGAAATATGCATACTAGATCAATAATTGACGATATGAGGTGAGCATAGGAATAATAAGCAAAGACATCATGATATCTAGTAAATGAAGCATCAGTGCAGAGTGTAACAAAGCATTATAATTGATAGATGCATCGCCTAACAGTCAACTGTACAAGAAGGAATTAAGCTTAAAGCAACGAAGTCCAATAAACTTAAAGCAAAACAGGGAACTAACAACTAAAATATTACTTCCAGAGCAATAGGGAAATATTCACAGGGAACCAGCAGGCAAATCATAATAGTTGGTTAAATGACAACCAATAGCTTCTAAGTTGAAAGTCAAGAGAGCAATAAAATCCAAACTCCACAGTTTATACATTTCATAACAAGGAGCTATCTGCAAAACCATTATGAATTAACAAAGAGCATTATCAACTAAGCTACAAAATTAGGCATTGATATTTACTACAACAGTTTAGTGTTCTTAACAACAGCAGTGTGTTTAATATCAACCAAGAGTTTATTGGCAACCAAGAGCAATAATTAACTAGCAACTAATAATTTTAACTTGACAGAGAGTAATATCAACTAGTTCACAAGATCGAGCATTGATAAATCAAGAGGATATCTAGGCATAAATAATATCAAACCATTCAGAAGATATATTGTAACGATTCGGTTTTTCGTAACCTTTTAAAAATAGGCTAAAATTTAAAAATTTCATTTAGTCACCAAAACTCTCTTTATTTAAAACTCTTTTAAAGAAATATCAGAGTGCGTCTAACCGGACCGCTACTAATTATCGTTAAACTCGTTATGAAAATCCAATTAATAAAATGCGGAAGCGTTATAAAATCTTTTATTTAAAACATAGTGGAAGAGTAAATTAATTTTTAATTGACAAAAATTATTTTTAATTAAAAGCGTAGTGGAAACAAAATTAATTCATTTAAAATAATTAATAAAATATTACTTTATATTTACAACTTGTTCATCTTTACTTTAATTAGCCAACCAGCTGCAAGTATCGCCCGCGCAAATCCTTCATCAGCTGCTCCTAAATTTGTTCATCATTTTTTTCTCGTTCTTGTACCTACATCGCAAGACTTAAACTATGAGCCTAATGCTCAGTAAGTGATAATACCTATCATGATACTACATGCAGTTTCAGTTTTCATCTTTTCTTATCTTCTTATCGTTTACGTTTTAATCATCGTTTTCGTCGTTTTCTTCTCATCTTTTTATCCTTTGTGTTTTGGATCATCATTTTCGTCTTTTTCTTCTTATCTTTTGTCTTTTGCGTTTTAATTGTTATCTTTCATTGGTCGTTCTTTTCATCGTTGACCTCCAATATAGCAGCGATGGCATAACTCGAAAGTCTGGTAATCATTGGCCATTTGTCCCAGCATAATCCAAGGACCTTGCAACAAATATGAACAACAATGACATAATCCGAAAGCTTGCTAGCGACGATGGCATAATCTGAAAGCTCGCTAGCAGCCATGCCACGAAGGCTTAGCCACAAGGCTTTAACGGCCTCGCGTCATATCGTTGTCTTTTTCTTTTCTTTACTTTAATTACATTAGTTAGTTCTCATTTCTCTTTACTCTTTATAACTATTTCTTCATTCGTCATCTATTTCTTCATTCGTCATCTGTTTCTTCATTCGTGATTTGTTCATTCGTTATGCCTTATTATTCGTTCGTTATTTGTATCTGTTTTGTATAATACTCATGAATGCATACAATTTCTGAAAGCATAAATAAACATCGAAACGTGCTGTAAAAGCAGTAAGCAACGAAACGTGCGGTTAAAACTGTAAACAACGAAACATGCTCGGAAAATAGTAAGCAACGAAACATGTGATTACTAATTATAAGCATGTTGTAAAAGCAATAAACAACGAAACGTGCGGTTAAAACTGTAAACAACGAAACATGCTAGGAAAGCAGTAAGCAACGAAACGTGCGATTACTAATTATAAGCATGTTGTAAAAGCAGTAACAACGAAACATGCAGTTAAAACTGTAAACAACGAAACATGCTAGGAAAGCAGTAAGCAACGAAACATGCATCTCCTAATCTTGCGATGTAGGGTCCGAAGACCAAAACACATGCATGTCACTTACCTCGTTTCTCATAGCGTTCAACGCTAAAGGCTAAATTTTCTTCCTTTTCAGTACCTTCACAATTTAGAAGCATCTAGTTATTACTAAAATCATTTAGTCTACTCATTAACTCTTAACATCTTTTCTATTCTACTCCTAGTTACATAATGATCTCCTAATTAAATCCCAATTATTATCATGCTTTAGACCCATTAATAGCCCAACACAAACCACAAGGAAATAAAACCAAGGCTGCAGCTTAACGAGTTTATATCCACGAAATTAACACTTCTATACTTATCAACTTCAGCATCCAATTTCCAGCAATAGTTTAACAATCCCTTATTAACATTCTTGAAACTAAAAGAGATAGCAAATCCAACTCAACATAATTTTCCCCTTTTTATCTTAACACTTTCCAATTACTTAACATGAACAGAGCACAACTATTCAAACTAACTCACGGCCAGTAATTAACACATCAACAAAGTGCACAAACCATATGTTAACCATCACAGAACTTAACCCAAAACAACAGATTAACCTAAAGCAACAGAACCTTGATTTCTCATAACATTCATCCAACCAACATGTTAACCAACCAATCCCAACATATTAAAGTTCCATTAGAAATACTCAGATTTGCAGAACCAATACCAACAACAGATTACATTCAATAACTCAACACTAAAAACTAGAATACAAACCCCAACAGAAGTTTTATAACCACTGGACATCTCAAACTAACTACAACATTCCAACGGAGTATACTTCTTCCATTCAAAATGTTTGATAAACAGAGACAGAGAACATTTATTCAATGAACAGAACATCAATCATTTAACAGAGCAATATCCCATTTCACAACAGAAGATATATATATACAACTGAATATCTCAAGGTTAACTATAGCATCCTAAAATACTACTCAATGTCAACGTGGGAGTTAACATCCAAAACATAACCAGAGATTAAGCAACAGAGGAGAGAACCTCACCATCAGAACACACTTCAGTTTTCGACCTCAGAAGAATTCGCCCGAGAGCACTACCCAGCTTTAGGATGCCTTCAGCTTCACAATGAATTGGCTATTCTCCCTCAACCCTCCTCTGCCTCTGCCATTTTATCCTCCCAGAAAGGCAAGCCCTCTGTAGCCTACAGCACGCCCGACCACGTCATTTTCTCTATGCAGCTTTCTAGAGGCTGCTCCCCACACTCACACCGTCGTTGTCACCTACTGCAAGGTATAGGCCAGACTCGTTCGGACCCAACAACGGGCTAGAGCCTAGCCTTGGGCCAGTCCGGCCCAAACCTGCCACCCGCAACTCGCTCCTGAACAAGCAGCCAAAATAGCGAAAAGTCGAAACATCAAGAAGGAGAACAAAGACTACCGACTCACCTCTACACGTTGTCGGAATCCGTCCACCGGAGGAGCTCCGATTCGTCCAGTCCCGCGAAGCCCTAATCATCCCGTGCAATCCGGTCGCATGCCGTCGTCGCGTAGAAGCCCACCGGCGAGTCTCCCCCACGTTCGCCCTCTCTATCNGGGTGTGACACTATCGCACCCTATCTCACTCTCTCTCTCTCCCCCCTTTCTCCTTCGTCGAAAATGGTTAGGGGCCAAATTAAAATTCCCTCTTTTAAATTCCTGAACCAGACCGCAAAACTTCACACCACAACCATTGAACCGGACCAAACCACAGCCAACACAACCGGTTCTCTTTCCCAATTGCCATTTTAATTTCTTTCTTTCATTCAAATCCCCACTTTAATTATTTACAAAAATTCCTAATTCAAACAAATCCAATTAATCTACGTTTAATCACTCTCCAACATTTTAATTCCAACTAATCTAATAAAAATCTTATTTTATTATTCTTCCAAATTAATTATTAATCATTCGATAAATTTCATAATTTATAAAATTACGAATACGTCTTTGGTAATACCTCGATAAATTCAAATAACCCTAATTAATTTTAAGTTATTCTTAATAAACTCCGTTATAAAATTAATTCGGGGTATTACATATATATTCAGTTAATTAACAAGGAAGACGCTGCTTGTGGTGTAGGGCTTCCACTGGCCACGACTAACCCATTTCTTACCTCACTGGAGAATTTCAAGTTGCAAAGTTCCACATTGCAACAACACACGATTTTTACCAAGAAAATCCCAACCAACAACAGCTAAATTCCACGCCTTCACACCCACAATTCACCAAAAATGGCAGAGTGCTCACTCCTTTCTCACACACTCTCTTTTCCTCACACTCAGTCTCAGCTCACAGCAACGGAGAAATGACCCGAGACTGTCACACGCCCTATCATTTAAGTAGAAAGAAACTGCTTACAGAAGTGAGGGTTGATGGACAATCACCCGGATTAAGGGAGGAGGTTCAATGTGACAATGTCATGTGGAAAGCTCCATATCTTCTCAGGAGAAAAGGAAAACATCGGGAGAAAATAAAGAAAATGGCTGCAACAAAAGCAACATTTTTGTTAAAACCAGACTTTTCGGTCGGGGAAGTCGATCGAACCATCAACCGCGGCATCGACCAATTATTCCAATTTGGCCTTTATTTTACATTTTGGACCAGCACCTCAACCACGTCTTTCGGTCGCCCGGTGACCGAAAACCCAAAATGCAATCTGTAATGCATTTTGGACGAGCACCTCGATCGCGTCTCCGACCGCCCGGCGATCGAAAACCCAAATTGCACATTTTCCCTCAACAATGTATACTTTAATCAACCCCATAATATTTTCCACACATTTACACGCTATTATTTTGACCACAGAACACCGTCCCGAAATTAAAATGCATATTTCACAAAATTCTTCATATTACATGAGCGGAGGAATTTATCGGGGTATTACACTAAATGTTAAGATTTAAATTTCTTTATTTGTATTAATTGCCGTTATTATTAGATGGTTACAAAATGTGGGGGTATTTTCTTTCCACGTTCATGGGCATTTCTCCTTATTAACAACTATTTCTATTCCCTTTCTTAGAGAAGTCTCTCCTGTCTCCAAAACATTTCCTTTCTCTTAGCTTTGGGATTTTTGGTTCGTGAGATGCAATTCTGGTTTCTCATTCGGAGAAAAATTGGTTAAATCATTTCTTTCTACAACTCAAAATCATTGGGGAAAATCAGACGTCTTTGGGAGGTAAGAACTCAATCCTAACCATTGTTCATCCATAACTAAAAGATTGGATTTTTATGAAGTTTTGATGATGGCTTTATGTTTAAGAATTTGATTTTTGACTTGAAATTTATCATTATATAAAAAGGAATGATGTTGTCGATTTGACCCATTATATTGTTAATCGTTTATGTTAGTTTTCGTAAGATTTTTGAACAAATGTTGTATTTTTCGAAGTGACATGACACTTTTGTAATATAGCGGACGACTAGGAATGGGAAACCGGGAAGTGGCTAGGAATCCTATGTATGAATTTTGGTCACGTAACCTAGGACTAATCAACTTGCCCTAAGGATGGGGAAGTCGTGTCAAGAGTTTTGCTTTGATTAGATTTAATTGGAAAACAACATACTGAGGTGTTAAGTAGGATTGTTTTGATAGTGTAGTTGGATATGCCCGCTAGACAGAAGAGTTAGACATATTCATTAGCAACCTCAATGTTTTTGGTACCGGAGTGATCGATCTATCTAAGGTCATAGGGTGAGAAGACTGGCAAGACAAGGAATCATGAACTCAGTAATTTTGATTGAGTCTATGATGCCAAGGACTTAATCAAGGATGAAAGGAAAGTTGATCCTCATACAATGAGAAAAAGAAGGATTTAAAACATTTTAGAGACTGTTATGGGCCATCTTATGTGGCACACAGACAAATAAGCACCGAAAACATGAAGGAATTATCTATTAAGGATTGTAGTGTGAGTTTTTTCCCAGACGACATGATGCACCACGGAATTCTCTCAAGATCTATCAAATGGAAAAGTTGTTTAATTATTTTTCAAGTGTTTTCTTTGTAGGTACTCAAGGGGAAATGACTATTAAGGTCTTCAATTATGACCTTAATATATTCAAACTAAAACATAGGTGGAAGATAAAGTATAATAGAACTTCCCAAATCTGCCTAAAGTATGACCTCTGGGCACTCGTCGACATTTTTTTGTAGTTAAAACAATCTTTTATCAAAATGCAAGCTTCAAAGAATTTGTAGCTGACGTGTCAAGATTTCTAGAATGTGCTTATTTGTAAAATTTAGAGTTTGTTTACTATATCAAATGCTCTTTTATCAAAGAGATACAAACTTCAATCGAGGACCAAGTTGAAGATTTTAGTACCATGACTTAAGGAAGGCAGCAAGCTGAAGATATGTCTCTCCAATAATTTTATATGTTTCTTTACTTTACGTTTAATGAATTGCTAGATTTTTTGATGAATTTGGGATGGATTTGATGATGTTGAAACTTTTGGTTATTGGTTGTACTCAGCTAGTGTGCTAGCCGAGTACTCATGTTGAATGTTTTTCCTTGTGAGGTTAAATTTGTAATTTACATTTTAGGGCAACTCTTGGGGAAGTATTTAAGCTTCCTTAAAGTTGTTTGAATGGATTATTGAAGATTATCAGGTAAAACTCGTGTCTTTGCAGGGAGCTCTCTCGATACAATCGGTTCTCCTTTTCTAGGGCTCAAACCCGAAAATTGTGAAACCAAAAATTATCTCATTCACTTTCTTGCTTAGTCTTGGAGTGAGATTCTTACACTAAGCCCTCCATCAGCTTGTCTAGAGGTGGTATTCAGAGTGGAGACTTGGAAGACTAGCATTGAAGCAAGGTGAAGTGGTTCCTTGTACAAGAGATCTATTGAAGTCAATAATAGCCGGCATAGTTGTTCTTGGACCAGCTTGTAAGTTTGAGTTTTGTTTTTGATTTTACTGTGCGATTTGGCTTCTAGAATTTTGTGGATTAGTTGTTCACTAATTAAGGTTGGAGTGTGCCAATTTTGGTACCATTTGGATCAAAGTCGTGATTTTTGTACACATTCCATTTTGAGTCAAAACTGTCTAAATTGGTACCCTTTTCGGTAGATTATTGCCGTCAGTATAACTTTCGTAATTTAGTGAGTTTGGTGGTGATTTTTGGATGCTTCCTTCTAGACTGGTATTTGTGCTTCCTCTCCAAATTTGGCATCATTTGGATAGCTGGAGTGGAAGTTACAGAGGATTCAATTTTGGTGTCTAGTTTTTGTACAAACCAGTGACCTCCTTTGCCTCCATTGTTGATCATTGGCACCTCTTGGTGTGTAACCACAAAAGCCTAAATTACATTTTCATGTAAGAGTTGAACTTAAGACAACGGCGTTGCCTAGAGTCCGTAAGGGCTATTAATATGAAATTTAAATATCACCATAGGGAATCTAAGTTACTTGGTCCAAAGATTCTTTCAACAATTGCAGAGGCAATGTTGGTGATAAAATAGTGAATGCTAGTGGCTCAAAGGTCGACAAAGAAGCTAAGCCGACTGAAGGCGTTGAGGGCTTGGTCTATAACATCCCATATTTTTCCCCGTTTATTTTTTTTACCTTTTTAAAATTGTCATGAAACTTTTTTTTTTTTAAATCAAATAGAACATCAGAGTAAAAAGATCGAATCAGCGTAAACGATTTCCAAAATTCTGATAAGTAATCATAAAAGTTTATAAAACAGTCCCTTTACATTATTCAAACTAGAACAAAGCAGTCTACTACTATTAGCAAAATACCAATTTTCAAAAGTCCCAATGTATCATATTACCAAAATACCACTTATCTCAAAATACCAAATTACATCTGTGATGATCCACAACCAACAGGTCAAAATGGCTGATAACCCAAAGCATCGTCTTGGAATATCTCCTCCATGACTTGTTCATTATCAACAAAAGCATCACCTATATCACAGGGGAAAACAATGAGCCTAATGTCTAGCAAGAATTAGAATGAAATGCAAATGCAATGCTATGCATGACCATACAATGTAATTAAACCAGGAGTGACATACATGACAAACACCATAGGGTCATNTTTCCCCGTTTATTTTTTTACCTTTTTAAAATTGTCATAAAACTTTTTTTTTTTTTAAATCAAATAGAACATCAGAGTAAAAAGTTCAAATTAGCGTAAACGATTTCCAAAATTCTGATAAGTAATCATAAAAGTTTATAAAATAGTCCCTTTACATTATTCAAACCAAAACAAAGCTGTCTACTACAATAAGCAAAATACCAATTTTTAAAAGTCCCAATGTATCATATTACCAAAATACCACTAATCTCAAAATACCTTATTACATCTGTGATGATCCACAACCAACAGGTCAAAATGGCTGATAACCCAAAGCATTGTCCTGGAATACCTCCTCCATGACTTGTTCATTATCAACAAAAGCATCACCTACATCATGGGGGAAAACAATGAGCCTAATGTCCTGCAAGAATCAGAATGAAATGCAAATGCAATGCTATGCATGACCATAAAATGTAATTAAACCAGGAGTGACATACATGACAAACACCATAGGGTCATGAGGGAGAACCGATCATCGAAGGTTTCCCCATGCCATATTCACTCTTTTGTTACGATAACGTTGGGGATTTTAGTACAGGAGACGATGAACCCTATATCCCATGTAACCTAATCATTTCATTTTGAACATCTACATGCCATGGGATGTCATTGTTTTCCCAAACCCCCACACACCTATTTACATAGATTTATTATGTCATGCAATATGGAAACAAGTTCATAAGCCCTAAAATGATGCATGTATGTCCACAATATACTTGAAAAAGAACACCACAACACTTGTAATTGAAAGTCAATTAACATAGCTACACATGCTCTACATAACATACTCACAATTGGTAACACATGTATAGCAGAACTTAAGCATATCATACCAACAGTGAACTAACTGAAACGCCATAATTCACAAGGATTAACCTTGACTACAATTCTTGATCCATTTATTAGACACTAAAGAACTCAGCATACAAAGGCTTTGTAAGAAGATGCACAGATATCAATATGTCTCACACTTTGCTCATGGAGGGTTCTGAAAACTTGCAATATCAATGACATAACCAGTTCAACAACCCAAACTTTCCCTTAACAGATTACGACTTCCAAAGAAAAGTACTGAATAACTAAAAACATAGTCATTCTCAACTTTCATGCTTCACAATTGTATCCAAACAGAGGCTTATTACTAGCATGTATCACTGATCTCTAAACCTTGCACAAAACCAAGACATAAACAACAAAACTATCAAGTTAAAGCATGTCCATGTAGTAGCTTCATAAAAGCAGGTCGACAATTTCTATCGTAACAAGAACAAATCAAGCAAAACAAAACCCCACGTTGTAGGGCCTCCACTGTTCAAACATCACTCATAATTCTTACCTCAACTTTGTAGAATTCCAACTCTTCAGCCGTACCACCTCTTCACTGCTGTCCAACTCCAGATAGAAAAATGGACTCTTCCCAAGTGATAAGAATGAAGAACAGAATACACTTCACACTCATGTATTTCGTACTCTGTATACTTATGTAAACTGAAAACTTACCACTCCCTCTTTTCTTCATGTTACGGTTCTGCAGCTCACACCAGCCCTCACCATCACTTATAGAAGAGATCAAAGGAAGACATGTGGAGTTGCTTCCAATTCTAAGGGGAAGAGGTCCAATGAGCTGGAGCCAAGCAGGACACCTCTCCACCTTCCCATACGTGTCTCCAGCAGAAGAAATTGAAGGAAAAATCAAAAAATGAAGGAGATAATCATCAAATTTAAATGGATTTTTCAGCCAATTTTGCCCTTTCAGACGCGGTCCATCGTCCGCGTCTCGTCCGCTGTTCTCCAAAGTCGTTTTAGGATGAAAAAAATGTGTCCTTAATCACTCATTTGTATCGTCCGCAAGACATATTCGGACGATGTGAGGCGTCCGAATTCAGCGTTCGCAATCGTCTGAATTGTCCTAAAATTTGGACAGAGTCATTTTGGACGCTGTCCATCCTCGTCCGTAGGCTTCTGCAAGCGTCTGAATGTTCCCAGAATTTGTACAGATTCAAAGCGGACGGTTCTGCTGTAGTCCACAGCGTCCGTACTTCGACAGCCTGGAGTTTGGGACGCCAAATACCGTCCCAACTCGTCCTAAACTCCAAATTATGTATTTTTCTTTGACTTTTTACACTACATTTCATTTGCGACATATACTAAACCATATTATGACGTAATATAATCTTAGTACAACGTACTACATGGATTACACGGTAATTTTACATTTTGGGACATTACAAGGCCTTTATGGAGGTCTCTCCATTTAAAGAAGTAATGAGGTTTTAGGTAAGTAAAGAAGTTGTTCTTTAGACAACAAAGAGAAGATGGATTGCAAAATGCTTTGAGAATCATTAGGAGCCATCTTGTGTTGTTTTCGGACAAATAGCATCTGAGAATTTTACATGATGAATGATTTTGCACAAGTAGTAGTGCAAGAGGGGGAGAGGATCCTCAATCATTCTCACGTTAAGAAGGGAAGCCACGTAAGAAGGGAGAAGAATTTGAAGACTGAAGAAATGGTAGAGAAGGGAGGAGGATATTACCTGGATGGAGGGGACAACGTACATACCTAGGGGGAGGAAGAGGTCGGCGTCCCCAGGTGATGTGCTCCAAAATTCTCAAGGAACACTTGATAGAAATAGGCCACAATAATCTGTAATATTCCAACCACAAAACTTCAACGGAAATAACTCCCAATCTAGACATGAGAATCAGCTGAATTTTAGAGGTCACCAAAACAACTTGTTCATAAATGACATATCAAAAATTCAGCGCAAAAACCACTCGGAAACTCCAGATATGGCAAAAACAACACAACCCTGAAATTAGGGTTTCACCCAAGCAGAATTGATATCCAAAATTAAAAATGCAAGAACTCCACTTGCATACGCCCAAATAACGTCAAATTTGGAGGGGAATATCTGGAAAAATTAGCTAAAAAAGATAACAACAAGTCGTTCAATTTCGTATCCAATCTGATGATCCGAGCAGAGAAATTCCAGAGACAGATTATCCCTTGGCTTGAGCTCAGGTGACGGGACCTTGGGGCACATCACCAGGTGAGGGTGGGGGGAGGTCAATTCATGTCTGCCATGGGTGTAGTTATGGACTACACGACAAGAATTTGGATTTTAAATCCCTAATTTTACGTTGAACTGCGATCTTTTGGACGAGTGTGGACACACTGGTCTTGTCCGCATTCGTCCACAAGTGCAAAATCCTACAGGCAAAGTTGTGTTCTTGGATGAGAACTGGTATCCTCGTCCAGTCCGTACCATCTGAAAACAGCATTCGGACGAGCTTTAGAGTCCGCACATAGCGTCCGCAACCATCTGAATTTGTCCATAAATTGGACAGAGTCAATTCGGACGAGGCCTCTCCACGTCCGCATTCATCCGGACTCATCCAAAAGTGTCTAGGATTTGGACAGATTCAAACCTACAACGTCCGCCTGCGTCCGCGAGCATCTGGGGTCGTCCGAAAACTCATGACCCAGGCGAAGTCAGGACGTAAAATCGTGTCCTGAGTCATCTCAATCATCAGGATGGCGCTCCAAACGTTTGCGGATGACATGACTTGTCCCCAGCATCGTCCGCAGGCGTCCAAAAATGCCCAAGACAGTAATTCCTCACCTTTTTCCCACTTAAATTTTATCCCATAACAATTTCCCCATAATTACACGTCATAAAAAAACACGTATAAATACGCAATGTAATATCCCAATCACCCCATCCTAATTATATCACGTATACAGGGAAAATGTATCGAGAATACCTCTCGACTTAACGATCTGAGTACATCCTTAGTAATATCTCGATAATTATCCAATTAAAATAAATTAAGGTATTACAATTTTATTCTAATTTAATTTTCCATGCTCAGGTTTAGTAAACTATAGTTTATAATTAACACAAAGAAAACAATATCAAATGAAAGATAGAAACATATATTCACATAGTCAATGGAACCCTTAGTCCGTTCACGTTTAGCTCATTCCTCTTTCATCTTCTCTATTATTCTCTAATAAAGTAAAACACCAAATTGTAGAAGTTACAGTAAGGGAAATTGCAGTAGAAGACAATATACAAAGTAATCAATAAAGGAATTCAACACTACTCAGATTAATTGATTACTTGGTTAAACATGCTCGGATTAGTTATAGTTAATTAGTTAACTAAACATGGCATAACTTAGTTAATTAACACGCTAACATTATTTTCGTTAATTAATTAAACATGCTATAACTTATTTAATTAACATGCTAATTAAACATGGCATAATTTATGGTATAACGAACATGCTACTAATTAATTTAAACATGCTAATTAAACGTGCTAATTACATGCTAATTATATGGCATACCCTAGTTAATTAACATGTAAATGTTATTCTAGTTAGTTAATTAAACATGCTAACAAGTTAATTGATTGTTGTCCTAGTTAATTAACATGTTTAAGGAATAATTACAATTATTACAATTTACTTGCTAAAGGACTAATTACAATTATTATCCTAGATGTTTAAACATGCTTTTATTATAGTTAATTAACATGCTATTCTAGTTAGACAATTAATCATCTAATGGCACAACTTAGTTAATTAACATGCTAATATTATTCTAGTTAGTTACTTAAATATGCTAACTAGTTAATCGAGTGTTGTCCTAGTTAATTCAAGGAAGTGATTAACACCTATTAATTAAACAACTAGTTAAACATGCTCGGATTAATTATATAACGACTAGCTAATTAGTTAAACTAGTTAATTAAACAAGTTCAATTCTAATTAATCACTCTAGTTAATTAACATGTTCAAGTCTAATTAATTATTTTAATTAAGTTAATTAACATGTTCAAGTAATTATTACAATTAGGATTCTAATTGATTAGCAGTTAAACATGCTTAAGGCCTAGTTAAGTTAACGTACTAGTTAATTTAACATGCTAGACTAGTTGCTTAAACATAGGGTTTAGTTAACACATAGATACCAAACGATGGTAATGGTAGAGTAATATGTGTGAACAATCTATACATTGAATGAATGAAATGACAGTTGAATTAACATAGAAAATTTAAACTAAACAACAAGTAATTAACAAAGAACAGAACAGTTAAGGGAACTCTTTAGCTCATTCATGCTCCTCATCATTCAGACACTCATCACATTCAAACATTAAGCATCCATCACAGTAATCAAAGTAAAGCATTGGTAGTAAAGAGAACAACTAACAGTAAAGAAATCTACACTACCAACTGAGAAATAAAAATAGTAAATCATCCAAGGAACTTATATCCACTAACAACAAGCATTACTATTATCAACTTATCTAACTAGCAATTATAGTATAGCATAAGGGAGTTACAGTGAACTAAATGTAAAACTCAAGCACTCTACTTGTGGGTAGAGCCTCCACTGGCCAAGACACACCCATTTTCTTACCGTTTAGGAAGAAAAACACTCACAGACAGCAAGCTCCATAGCTCCTAGCTCACGGTCAGTAGCTCCAAGCTCACGAGTTCTAACCTCCGGCAACCGACGTATCACACTCACACACGAGCTCACCGTTTCTCTCTCACAGGAACCCTCTCTCGGCAGAGGAACAAAATGGCGAAAATGGCTGGAATGAAAATGGAGAGAAAAATGGCTTAATGGAAAGCCATACTTGGGAGGGAGACATCGTACACATAAAGGTAGAGAGGAGGGCGGCTCCCACATGGACTACAGCGTGGGAGGAGAGACACTCCGTGTCTCCAAGAGTGGGAAATAAATGGCTAAACGACAAAATCCCAATATTTTAAACCCTAATTTTATGCATGTTTGGGCTGTTTTGGAGGCGTGCAGATGTTTTGGTCTTGTCTGCACGTGTAAAATTCCTTAGGCAGATTTGTGTTTACGAACAAGAAATGCCGTCCTCGCCCCATCCGTACCGTCCGAATGCAAAATTTGGACACGATATGGCGTCCGCATGTAGTGTCTGAAAGTGTCCAAAAATTGGATAGATTCAAAACTTCAGCGTCCGCCTGTGTCTGCATGCATCCAGGTTCGTCCGAAACTATCTAGGAATTGGACAGATTCAATTCAACCGTGTCTGCATGCATCCTCATTCATCCGCATGCGTCCACAAGTGCCCAGCGACAGACGCATGAGGACATAAAACCACGTCCTGCTGTGTCCCAAGTACTGGGGACGCCACGCAATGCACTTGCGGACGACATTCCTCGTCCTCATGTATTCAACATGCGTCCGAATCTCCACTTAACAGGTTTTTCCTTACATTATCCCACTTAACTTTCATCCCATAATATTTTCCTCATAAATACACGTCACAAATGCATTCACGGGATTGATGCATCATGGTTTTCAAAATGTTATGAAAATGGTTTTAAGTATATGTTTTGAAAATGAAATGGTTTTAATTGTATAAGTTGTGTATAAGAAAGGAAAAGAGTAAAGAGAAATACGTAAAGCAAATGAGAAAGGTTAAATTGGCTTAAGTTCACCACTCATTCCCGAGTTGTTAGTAGAAAGGAAGCGGTAAAAGTGCATCATGATGGACTAAGTTCTCCATCATGATGCAAGTTCACCGTTTGCAGTACAAGTTCACTATGCTGGCTTAAGTTCACCAGCATGGTACAAGTTCACCGCTAGGGCCTATGTAATACCCCAATTTTTCATAATAAAATTAAGTAAAGATAATTAAAATTTCATTGGATAATTAATGGAATAATTGGTGGGAAAATATAGGATTTAATTAGTATTTTATAGGGTGAATTTATTATTAAAGATTTATTAGAAAATAATTAGAGCTGTGTTGGGTATTTATAAAAATTAGTGAAAATAAATGGTGGTGAAATATTGATTAAAATACATAGTGGTGGATTGTTGGTTAAAATAAATGGTGGTAGATTGTTGGTTAAAATAAATAGTGGTGGATTGTTGGTAAATAAATTGGTTGTGTATTTATAATGATTATATTGTTGCTGGTGAAAATAATTCATGGGGTATTTATAGTAATTAAATTGTTATTGGTGAAATTAATTGGTAGAGTATTTATAGTGATTAAATTGTTGTTGGTGTAAAGGAAGTGATAAATTAATAAAATAATTAAAAAAAAATTGGCACCAAAGGAAAAATGTGAAATACCGTAGATGAAGTGTGTGATTTCTTGTGCTCCTCCTTTACGTAGTGGAGAGTTAGGTGTTAAGTAACTATTGATAAAATAGGAAGAATAGAGGATGCACTATTTGGTGGAGTTCTTAGTGGTTGATAAAAGAAATATATGTGAGTGCACCATCCACCTATGGCCTCTTGCTTATAAATTGAGGGTGAAGCCTTTGAGAAGGTAGTAAGTGAGCAAGAGAAGAGAAGAGAGAAAGAAAGTTTGAGAGGAAGAGGAAATTGTTGTGTGAGTGAGAGAGGAAGTCGTGAGTGTGAAGCTAAAGAAGAGAAGTTCTGGAAAAAAGAAAAATGAGGAGAAATAGTAAAGGAGTCGAAGACGACGATGACGACGAATGGCCTGCATGATGCTCGGCAGTGGGGATTTGGCGTTGGGGACTGTCGGCGACGCCTCAGGCCATTGGGCATTTTGACGGCTTATGCTGGACCGGCGGAAAGCCATGGTCCAATTTGTGGTTCAATTCACTTCTGCTGCTTGCTCTACCAAAGTCGATGCAAAAGACAAATTGGAGACATTTTAGCTATGCGGCAGGGAGTAGATATTGGAGTGCTCTACTCTAGACAACGTAGAGAGGCAGTGGAGAGGGACAGGATAAAATGACAGGATTCTGTCGATGAATTGGAGAAGCTGAATGCAGGAGATAAAGTAGAGCTCTCGGGTGAGGAGGAGAGAAGAGGAAGCAGAGCTGAGAATTCAGAGGTGGGCTCTCGGGCATTTTCTGCTGGCTGCCGAGAAGGGTAATATTTCCTTCATGAGTCTACTTGTTTTCATGTAATGCTTGAACATCACTTCTGGAGACTTTGTTCTGCTGTCTGGGTTCATGATTGGAGACTTTACTCTGTTGAAGTGGTTTGTTCATGATTGGGTTGTGCCGAGAGCTGTGAATGATGTTTCTATGTTGTTTGGTTAGGATAAGTGCTCTGTGAAAATTTGGTAGATATTCCATGAGAAACTGAGCTTTGTGGTTATTTCCACGGGCGTGAATATGTTGGTCATTTGTTTTGTTGCCCTCTATTAAGTGTTAAATTAATTATTGCCTATGAAATTGTGATGTAGTTTGTGGGATATTATCTCTGTTGTTGGATTTGGTCAAAATACACTTGAGGATGATGCTTCTGTAAATTACTACTAAGTTGGGCAGTTGAGATAATTAGGGATATTGAATGTGGCAATGAATCTACTGCTGCAATGTTTAAATTCCATTGGGTTTGATTATTACAAGTGGATTAAGCCGTTAAGCTGGGATAGGTGTGGATATTACGAACAATTTGGGAGTTCGAGGAATATATTTTGGTTAGACTAGAATGATTGTTGTTATTGATAAGTAAATGTTCTGATTGTGAAGGTATCAGAAGGAAAAGGAGAACAACGATTAAGTGCGAGCGCGCAATAAAGAATTGAGCTAAGGATTAAGGGGTGTTTTGGCCATTGAGGCCCTACACCAAAAGTATGGGTGCGTGAGTGTGTTTCTTTGGTTGTGGTTGTTGATAGTGTAAAATTGTTAGCATTTGGTAGAATATGATTAGCTCCTTATTGTTAATTGTTCTTCTTACCGCTTACGTTTTACTTTAATTGTTGTAAAGAATTACTGTGATAAATAATCAATGAGTGAATGTGATAAGTGTAAATGATGAGAGGGTGAAGGATGAGAAGCAACAATAAGCTAAGAGTTTTCTTGATGAAGACCATATACATTTCCTTATTGCTTTCCATGCTTTATTTTATTGCTTCCTTTAGTGTTATACGTATATTGTTCTGCATAAGTGTCTTTCCCTCAGAATGAGAACAACCCTTAACCAAGCACATCTAGTTAACTTTAATTAGAAGCTGAGCATGTTAATTAATCTAATTAATTAACTCATAATCAATTTATCATAGTTTAACTAATCAACTCACTAATCTAAACATGTGAACTATTTAGTCAACGTAAGCATGTGAACTAATTAGTAAATCTAAATATGTGTATTAATTAGTTAATCTAAACTTAAGCATGATTAGTTAACTAGGATAAAAGCATGTAATCAACTCTTGAGTATGTAAATTGTAATAATTGTAATTAACTCGAGTATGCTTAATTAACTAACTAGTTGAGCATGTTAATTATTACTGAACCTTAAGCATAATAGTTGTTAATAACTAATATTAGCATGTTCAACTAGTTAGCATGCTCAACTAATTAACTAGGCTAATACAAATATGTTAAGTAATTAAAGCATGTTAATTAAATAGCCGTTTAATCAATTAGCCACAAGAGCATGTTTAATCATTTAGGGTCGAAAAAGCATGCAATTGGTAATAGTTCAAATTAACTAACTAGAATGGCATGTCCATTAAACTAATAAAGGCATGTTTAATTAATTAGCTATGCATGCTTAATTCATTAAACTAATTAAGCATGATTAGTAAATCATAATAAATGCATGTTTAATTATAATGTTTCTAGAGCATGTAAATTGACTAGGGAATTAACTAGGATAACTAGCATGTAAGTCAATAATGTGTTCTGTTCAAGCATGCCCTTCATTGTTTTAATTCAATGACTGTTGTTCTGATAGGTGGGTGTGTGATTCATGTTTCCCTTAGTGTTCGTTGCTGATGTCCTTATGTGCTTCGCTGTTTCTAATTCAGTAATTTAATTGTTCTTCAATATGCGCTTTCCATTACGTTATTCAATTATCGTCAATTACTCTCTATGCGCACTTCAATTATTATGAATGTTACGCTATAAAGCATCATGCATCATGCTAGGTTAAAAATGTATGAGCATGCATCATGTTAATAGAAACTAATAGAAAGTGCCACGACGTGGTACGTAAGCATGCATCAGTGAGGTAAAATTTTAAGAAAAGAAGAAGAAAAGAGAATTGGTAGTGGATGGGTAGCGGATCTAGTCTGCGATCTAGGCGTAGCCCTTCCCTTATAGGATACGGGAGTTCTAGATGCCTGGAACAAGACTAGGTCCGACCACTATGCCATTGCACGAGAAAACCTTCCAATTTCAGCTCGAAGTATGATTATAGAAAAATGGAATGATAGAATGATAGAATAATGGATCCCAAGGGATCAATAGAATAACGGATCTTAAGGGATCAAAGAAAAAGGAAGTAAAGTAATAAACGGATTGATGATCTAATGAAAGGATCGGTTTGGGTGGCCCCTATTCTGAAAGTACTAAAGAGTGGCATTCATGTTGCATTTCCATTTTTCCTTACTGAGCCATTAGGCTCACAGTTTACTTGTGATGTAGGTGTAGGTACGTCTACAAGAAAAGAAATGCATGGACTAGGAGTAGCAAAAGATGAATAAAGATGACATAAAGGCAGCGATGATGGATTTACACGCGCGAGGGAGTTCGTGGCTGGCCAAGCATAGAAAGGGTAAAAGAGAGTAGTTTTAATTGAGTTAAACTCCTTAAGCTGTAATTAAGCTAAGTTTTCTAAATTTCAATTGAAGGGTTGGTTTTGTTCATATACTTATTCACGTTTCCGAAATGTTTTAAAAGATTTTCATAACGCTTCCGCTATGTTTTATAAACGACCTTTTTATATAATGCTTCTACATAGTTTCATTAAAAAGGGATTTTGTAGCAAGTTTCACGAATGGTCAGTAGCGATCCGATTTAGCGTCGCTATCTGATAACTGTTTTAAAAGAGATTTCAAAGGCCTTAGCAAAATTTCAAATTTTAACACATTTTAAAAGATTTATGAAAATCCAAGTCGTTACACCCTACCAAGCATAAACACCTCACCAACAATAATCCCAGAATAGTAGTCCATTACATGACAGATACTCAACAAGGCCTATCCAAACGGTAATGAAACAGAGACTCCCCAAATCAACATATTATCAACCCCAACAAAATCTAGATTCTTGACAATGTCCATTAAACTGTAAGTAAAATAAACAACCCAAACTTATCAACAATTCATTATCAACAGCAAGTGAGACAAAAGACAAACTCCAATCAACAAACATTATTATCCGCCACTTCCATCAAGGCAGTACAAGCAACAGAGCATTTAAGCACTTTCAACCAAGCGTAAGACTTTCTAAAATATCTATTAAGCAGTAAGAGAACTATAGAGAAACACCCCACACTCGAGCAACAAAGCACAATTCCAACCCACATAATAGACATCTCCAACAATCCTATACATGATTCATAAAAACAGAAGGAATCTCCTTACCTGCAGTACACCTGAATCCAATTCAGCCCTGCCAAATGCCACACTGAAATGCGAACAACCCTCATCACAAAAAACTAGGGAGAAGAATACAAAACCAAAACCATCGACTTACCTCCACCAACGATTCGCAGCTCCAAAATTGACCCTGTTACGAAACCAAAACCATCGACTTTCCTCTATCAACGATTCGCAGCTCCAAAATCGACCCTACGAGCCATGGCACACCGAGCCCTAGCTTGTTATTTGTCGCACCGGCTGCACAACAATGCTGCCCGACGCACGTCCGTCCGCCAGCCAGCGCACAAGCCCGAGCCTGAGCTCTGCCGCCCTCTTTCTATCTCTCTACGTCCCTCTCATCCTCTCGGTCTCTCTCTCTCCCTCTCCCTTTTGTCTCTTTCTCTTCAGAACAAGGGCCAACATTTAATTTCTTCCCCTTTCTCTTTTAATTTCAAACCAGTTCAAGGAAGAAAACCGGTTCAACATTCTCCTTCTTTTTCTTCAACCGATTCAACCTCTTCCCTCCTTCTATTTCAATTATTCATTTCATCTTAAATCTCTAATTTCCTTATAATTAATTTTCTTATTTTATTTCTCCTTAATTTAATTAATCCCCACTTTCATAAATTAATATTACATCTATATTTTTATGCGTCGAATATACGTGCCGTATATTAGTCAACCCAAATTTTAACTCACGACTTATTCCAAATATTGATTAACAATTATTACGAGTCAATTCAAATTTCCCAATTCCAATTCCCTAATTAATTTTCATCAATTAAATCTTCAATAATTATTCAATTAATCCAATTACACCCAATTAATTTTCTAATTATTCTTACTTAATTCTGTTACGGGAAATCAGGATATTACAACTAGGCCTCGGAGTTGCCCAGGTTTGTAGGGCACGGGTTGGATCGATCGAAACATGTGATGTGGATTCGTTGCCAAGGTAAGTCGGTCATTTTGTCCTCTAAATTATCTCTCTAGTGTTCTGCTGATTGGACGAATTTGTTGGATGAATTTGCTTAGATTTACAGCTGTGATTTGCAGGGACAAATTGATGACTTAGGGCAGCAATTTTTTTTGTCAATTACACAGTGGACCTTGGGTGTCTTTAAATCAATTAAACATTTTAGGTGGCAATCACTCAGTGTAGGTGTCTGTCTGCCAACTACCCAGAGACTTGTTCCTACTTTAAAATGGGGAAGGCGGCTCTTCTGCGAGGTAGTAAGAGAGTTCTGCTGAAGGGATTTTCCAGTGGCTGAATTGTGACTAAGTGGGCCAAGAGAGTGTGAGTGAAGGAGAGATACCCACTGTGTGTTGTGAAGGTGATTGTGAGCTGAAGCAAGTCGTTGGTTTGGACAAATTGTTGTTGTGTTTCTCTAGTGCAGAAGACCTTCATCGGTTGGTAACCATGAGGTAAGAAATGAGTAAGTCTTGGCTAGTGGAGGCCCTACACCACAAGTAGTGTCGTTGTTATTTTGCTGCTCAAATACTACATTTTTGGATGAGTTAGTTTTGTTTGAGTACTCTTTGATTGATTTATTTCCTGTCCAATTACTAGTTGAAATGCTTGTGTTAATTGTCCGTAAATCCTCACTCATTTTTTTTTTTATTAAGGATAGATATTTGCTGCTGGATTTGAGCATTTTAAATTATGCCCATACTTGAACTTGTAAACCTTGCATCTTGGTGGTTAATCTTCTGTATTCGTCGTGGAAATATTGATTGAATTTCTTAATGTTAGATACCTATAAATTCCCACTTATATAATGATCAATGTTGGATAACTACTGCTTGTAATGAGAGTCTTAAACTACCTTGCAATTATCCATGTTTACGTTTGCATACTAGTCGTCAAAGTTCTTGTTTTAATTCACAATAACTGTATGGAAAATTCGCTGCTAGCTTGGAAGAATATTTGGTTGATTAACCTTTATTTCGTTATAACTTTATAAACGTATTTGCTGGATTGTTGGCTGATTCTAGAAGATTTTTTGCTGTTTGAAAATTACAGATTCATCACTAGTTTTCCAGCTGGGTTTTAAGTCATCGACAATTCCATTGATTTGTTTTCTGCTGTTAAATAAATTGCCTTATTATACTCTGCTCTACCATTTTGTTTGTCAGATATTATACTACTCTTGTTCGTTATATCCATGTTTGTTTCATACCATTAAATTGTCGTTAAGCATGCTAGGACATTGAATATTGATGTATTTCCTTCAATTATTGAGCACGTTTAATATCCGACTTCATTGTTGTTTTTTCGTTAAATCCTAAGCATGTTAGGATGTTGAATATCGATGTATTTCCTCCAATTACTGAGCACATTATTAATATTTGATTTCTCTGCTTTTTTTTGTTAAATTCTACGCATGCTAGGATATGGAATATCACTGTATTTCTCTAAATTTCAAGCATGATAGTAACCCAATATCATGTGGTGTTAGTTTTTCGTTAATTAATTTGTTGGGTCGTTAATTAGAGTATGTTTTATAACCGTCATTTTATACTAGGAATTGTTTAATGATATAGACTGTGATTTTCTTTAATGATTAGTTTGGACTGCTTTACTCATAGGCATTTCATGGTATGATAGTTACATATTACTGTGATTTTATTGACACATTGACATGCATCTTGGTAATAGAAACCTTTAGGAATGCCACGTGTAGGTTGGTATTCATTTGTGTGAGGAAAACAGATAAAGAAAATGAATGTAATGGAAATTGGAGGTTGGGGAGGTGGTTCGGATCGTAATTAGGTAGACTCAAGATTATGCCCTTTCTTTATCGGATCGCGAGAGCCTGTCTATCCAAGGGTTAGATGTCGACTAGCAGCCACTCTCCCTGCGACGGAATCTCCAATGTCTCAGCTTAATGTATGAGTTGATGTATATGTAACCGTGAATAAAGAACAGTTTAGACGGATTCCATTCTAACATAATGAGTTAGAGGCATACATCATATTGCATATCTCATTTCTTGTTGGGCTTTCAGCTCATAATTTGCTTGTGGTGTAGGTGATTGTCAAGAGGTGGTTATTTCTGGAGCGGAGGAGGAGGCATTACCCGTTGAGCATTTGGGTTATCCAGCTGAATCGACCTGAGAGGGTTATGGCTCGCAAGAAGTAAAAATGTTGTTTTGGAATGGGTTGAATATGAATAATGTTTCTGTAAAACTATCAACTTTCTTTTGATCTTCAAACCGTAATTTGAATTTAAGTATGTTTTCGATTTACTCTGATTTTATTACGCATTATGGATTTATCTCATTTACTCTAACTACTTCATCTCATACATTTTCAATAATTAAAAAGAAAAATTTTTACACAACAATTCTTAATAACGAAAAAGGTTCTAAATTTAATGTGGGGCGTTACAATTCTCTATTCATTGCTTAATAGCATTTCATAATCCAAACTCAGCTTTATCACTTAACAATTTCCAAACTCCATATTCCAATAGAATTTCATTCACATAACATAAATCTTCAACTAACAATGAACATAAATAATCATCCAACTTAACAGGGTCTCAACTTAAAAATGCTTAAAACCCAACATACAACAATAGTGATAATACTTCATAGCCATCATGCTTCAACAGTATATAAGCTCAAATATAGCAACTATAGTGACCGTATAGAATCACCGACTTCAAATCCCAAAATCCAATCTCATTAGCCAAGCACTAATGTACATAGCATTAAGAGGTAGCAACCGACGAACGGGACAATAACCAGAACCCAACATACTCTCACCAATCTCGGCAGTATACTCAAACCAATAAAGCATTCACCAGAAGTAGTAAACAATGGAGAGTATTACAACATCCCTCACTCTTTTATTTTATACTTTTAACAACAAGCAACTCATAAGTCCATAAAATCAAGAGAGAGAGATGTGGGATACCTGAAGACCCGAGATGAGCAGGGGACTTCTAGCCAACTCCCTCTTTCTTTTCCTTCAGCTTTCCGAAGCACCAACTAAAACACAGAATTGAAACTTCATCAACAGATAAACATTTCCTCAATATCATCAATAACACAGAGAGTATTTACCTAAACTCCTTTTCTTTCCTCTTCTACACCTCCTTCTTACTCTCTCTCGACTTTCACTTTCTCTCAAAGCTCCCACAAACAGACTCTCTCCCTCACTATTTCTCTCTTTTCCTTTTTCCCTTACTTCCCTCAGCTCTGTCTTCCTCCAGAGATTACTCTACCTCTCTCCTTTTCTCTTTACGTCAATTCATCATAAGAGTCTTCCCATATATGAATTAGAAATTTCACCTAACACCCATTGTAAATTGCCATCTGTAAAGGGGAGCAACGTGGAGGAATCATAGAGAGTAAAATTCTCAGGATCTGCATTTTTTAGAGTTCATGTGCGACCAGTCAATCACTTGATCAACCGGTGTAACGTCAATTTTTCGCGTTTCGCTTCTGGAATCTTTTCCCTGTGGGCCTGGTTGATCCAGTCCAACAAGGAAATCACAAGTCCAGCTTATGCTCGACCTTTCCCACGTTGAAACCTTCATTTTTCGCCTCTACCTTATTTCTTCTAATTCCTCTCTTTTATTTTCAATTCTTTCTTTTTATTTTAAATCCTATTCATTTCTTCTATTTAATTAATTCCCTTCACATATACCTTATTCATTTTAATTTTCTTCCACTTAATCCTTCAACATGCACTTAATTATATGTACCACTCATTATTTACTCAAATTATCCCCAAATATTAACATTATCTTCTTAGGCATACGATAACTTGAAATTGGGGGTATTACATTTCACAATAAAATCATTCTGAAATCTCCAATAATTTGAAACCATTATTATTCTTAATCCAAGCTTAATTCCAAGTATTACAGTTCTCCTTCACTGTGAATAGCCAACACTTTAACTCGACGGTCCTTAACTCATCCATACTCCCCTTCCTCATGCATTGTTCCAAATCATTCCACACACTCTAATTTTGTCCTAAAAATTAAGATTTTCTACACCCATCACAATTAACCATAACACACCATAAATTCCTATTTAAATTCCACAATTCATGCAATAACATTCCCCCGCTTTATGAACCAACCAATACACATTTTGTGACATAATTAAATATTTACTATTCTTATGTAGGGAAATCTGGTCATTTACATAAATCCAAGGAGCGCGTCATCACATCCCTATTGCCCATTTTCACACAACACAACAAAACATCTTCACATAGTATAAGATGTATCAAGATTGTAGAGACTGGAAATTTCTTTTGAAAAAGGACTATTAAATGTATATAACGCAATGAGTTGTATTGATTGTTAATGGTAAGATGTATGATTTTATGGTTGTTAGATTGAGATGATGACTAATGTAAATTTATAACCTGCCAAGATTTGGATGGTAGTTAGAATGTTGGTTGAAATGATGTTGTGTCTTTGTGGAGGGAGAGTTAATTGGTTTTTGGAAAAATTACTGTAAGTGTCTAACAAGAGGAAGGTATTTGGGTTCTGGAAAAATAGTGCATGGTTTCATTGGAGAATGAGGAAAATTACGTAGAAAGGAATACATCTCATTAGGTTGGGGTGTCCGCTAAGGAGGAGTGTCTGCGAATAGAAACACATCCTCAAAAGGGGTTGAAAGGAGACAGGGAAACAAGGATCATTGGATGGAAAACACGAGTAAAATATTGCTCATCAAATGGAGACCACAGAGAGGGATACATCCGCAGAAAAGATTGGGTTGAGTGGAGGGAACAATGGTCGTTGGATGGGAAACACATATGAGTTAAGTACGATCAGATTAAAGGGCAAAAGAAAAGATGCTCCTGTGAGAGAAAGATTCCATTGCATGAGAAAGGATTACCTTCGGATGGAATAGCAGGACAAAACACAGACCATTGGAAGTAGGAAAAGGTGCTACCTCGGGGTGTGTAAAGATTCCTCATTAGAGGAGATGTGGACGCACTGAGAGTTAAATGGTGTCGTCTAACTAATGAAAACGTGGGAGTTGTTTAAGTGACGAAAGCTAAATGTCGTCATTTAGATATAATTGTGCATTAAACAGTGGAAGTCGCAGGAGCATAGGCATGCACGGTGCGGAACACGTCTTTGAATTAAAGGAAACTATGTCGTTTGGGTTTCAGGTTGCAAAGGAAATGCAAGCAGCCCGAAAGCATATTTTTCAACGAGAGTAAATGCGATTGTGATGTAACGACCAGATTTTTCGTAAATCCTTTCAAACGCATAAAAATTTAAACTTTTGTAAAACCGTTGAAATTGCTTTTAAAACAAATCAGAGTGCGACGCTAAACCGAACTGCTACTGACCTTTCATTAAACTCGTATTGAAAATTCAGCCAACAAAGATGCGGAAACATTATAAAATTATTTGTTTAAAACATTGCGAAAACGTAAATAATTTAAAGGAGAAAGTAAACAATTGAATACAATTTAATAAAACTTAATGTAATTACAACTGTTTCTTATTTTACTCTTTTTGCCTGGCCAGCCCCAATCTCGTCTCTGCAAATCCTTCACCTCTACTTTATTATTTGTTCGTTGTTCCTCGTATATGCACATTCGTCGTTTGTACCTACACCACAAGTAATACGTGAGCCTAATGGCCCAATAAAGAAAAGGGTTTAATGCAATATATTTATAACTCTTTTTAGTTCTTCCTGGAGTGGGTACCGCCCCAAACCAGTCTTTTCATTACGTTTGTTGATTCTTTACTCGTGCTTCGAGCTGGAAATTGAAAGAATCTGTGGCGGTAAAGTAGATCTTTGTCGACTTCAACCACCTAGGGTAGATAGTCTCGCAATCCTGACAAAGGAAGAGTAATATTCTTTTAAATCCTATCTACCTGGCTGATTCGTACTTACCCCACCATACCCCAACTCCCTTTTCTTCTTTTCTTCATTTTCTTAACATTTTTCTTCACTCATGCATGTATGAGTACCACCCTTGGCAGCACTCCTTATTGGTTTTCTATTAACGTGATACACAACCATACATTCTCAACCTAACATGATGTATAATGCATTGTATCATAACATTAACAATAATAGAATTACGCATTGAAATGAAAATAACTATAATTGAAATTGCACATATAAAGAACAATAATAATTAAAAGCATACAATAAAGCATAACAGGGAACAAATTATGATATCAAATTGAAAACGATGAGCAATAAGAGACAATAAAGTAAAGGTGCAATGAATCACAATTAACTAAACATGCTCGTTAGACTAAGCTAAACTAAACATGGAAACGTGCTTTAAACAACAAATAACAGAAACATGCTTGTAAATTGATAACTTCTTATTCTAGTTGATTAAACATGCTTTATTTCTAACTAATTAAACATGCTATAATTAATAGTCTAATTATTACCCTAATTAATTACATACTCAAATTCATTACATGCTCAAGAAAGGGTTACAAAAATTACTCTTGATGATTTAAACATGTCTTTTTCTATGATTATTTGTCATACATCAAGAAATGCTTAAGTCACTTAAACATGCTTCACTAGTTAATATTAACATGCTCATCTATTTAGTTAATTAACATGTTCAAAAGTTGATTACATGATTTTATCCTAATTAACTAATCATGCTTAGGTTTAGTAAACAATCGCATGCTAAAAACAAATAATTATAAACAAGGTCATAAGCAATCCCAAGAAGACTAACAAAGGTAATGAAAAAACATCCATTCACATAGCCAATGAAACCCTGAAGGGTGGAGAAAAGTAGTGCATGCCCCAACGCCGAGCCTACTTGATAGATCCGAAAACTCCAAGTCAACAAATAATCGGATCTTATAATCGACCAAATGCTAAACCCAAACACCAGAATTAAAATAGTTAAAACTCCACTTACATACGTGATATAAAGCTCCAATTTATAAATCTACTAGTAAAAAACCCAAATAAGAACCCCTCCACAAATCAGCTTAAAAGGCGTTGCACAATCAGACCTCAAATTAGGGGTTTCCAAAAACAGATTCTAAACACCAAAATTGGAACACACGTAACTCAACTTGCATACGCGTTTTGGATGTCAAATTTGTAGGACAAGACGACAATAACCAACATATGAATGCTCTCAAATATTAGCTTCAACAGCCCAGCATAAACGGAGTTGTGAGTGATGGAACCTGAAGCTCGGATATATGGTTCGCTAGAAACAGATTTATGATATCCATATCTTTCCACAAATAACTTCAATATTCGAAAACCAAATCAAGAAATATCTCCACCAAAATTACACCAGTAGATTGATAACTCCCAGGAATCAAGAAATAACAAACACCTTTCAAGAAAATCAAGAAGGCAATAAAAGAAACCAACTTGGTCTGCAGACCCCTCCAATGAACGAAGGGGCGACTAGTTCGGAAGCTCTAAGAAAGCAACACTCCAAATTGGCTTCTACCTAGGCTTCTACCTCCACAACCACGTACACACCCTCGTGATGAAGCTGCTGGAAGAGGTAGTATAAGCCTTGTTCTTAAGAACACACAAGAACAAGAAGAAAGCCTGGATACATGGAGATAAGCCGTGAAGCAACCACATACCAAGAGAGAGCTCTCTAAAATAATGTTCAATTTTTATTTTAGGAGTTTCTAATGTGATTCAAATTAGCTCTAAGGCTTATAAGCTATATACAAAATTAGAGCAATTGAGTTATCAAATTACAAAAATATCCTTAATAAAAAACACACAAAGAAAAAGAGTCCGAGACTGGAATTTGGTCTCTATAAACGCAGCATTTGATATAGCAAACAAGCTCCATTTTCCTACAAAAGTATACTTTGAAAAGCTTGACTATTAGCAACAATCTTCATGAAAGACAATTTGATATGAAGTCTTCCAAAATGTCAAAAGTGCCCTTGAACTCTCAGAGGTCAAATACTAGGTAGAAATGAAAAGTCCACCATTTCTTCTATATTTTGCATGACATCCACTTGTCCAAATGCACGACACCTCTATGTGTAATTGACAAAAACTCTCCTCCAAACTAGTTAGAGAAAAAACACCTATAAAATAAAGAGATTCGAAAATAAAAAAGATCTTGGCTCGAGCTCAGGTGATAGAACCTTGAGGCACATCACTACTCATATTCAAAAAGAGTAAGGAGAAAAAAAGAAGAAAAATGATGATAAAAATGTATGTAAATGGTAACTACTACAAAAGGGTGGACCAATGGAACATTAGTCAATTAGTTTGCTTCTGGAGCAACACGAGGTTGACAAGCACAAGGGCTGCCTAGGTGATTGTGCATTAAATTGCATAGCAGTTAATGAATGACTCCCAAAAAGAGAGGAGTCTGTCTTCACAAAGAACAAATACTCTCTCAAAAAGGTGGAGAAAAGTAGTGTGTACCCTACTGGTGACATACCATCCGAAAAATGAAAGAAAATAAAAGCAAAGAACGAAAAAGGAAAGGAAGAAAGAAAGAAGAGAAAAAATGAATGTCATCACATGACATACTATAATATCCAGTAAAATCTGTGTTTAGCATAAAGATTTATGTGTAGTATGTTTTGATTAATGGAATGTGCTTGAATACAATCCAATCACATACCAATATCCAATTAACTAATATCACACTCCGTGCACAATTGACTGGTATCCCTACACACCAACTACCTATCCATAAATCAATGACAGTGAATGACAACTTTGAGTTTATATATACGTTGGAACTTTTGGCATACAAAAGAGACCTATCCGGTAGCTTGAGGGTGGACTCTAGTTTCTATACAATTTTGGAGCAACTCTAAACACACAATGATACAATCAAATATACCATGCATGCTAAAATGGAAAGAGAAAAATTAGCACATAAGTAAAAAACAATATGAATCTATACAAGTGAAAAGATATACCTCTCCATATCTATTTGCACCATGACAATTGCAACTGCTTCTTGTAACAAGACTTAGTATGAGTAATGAATGTGTGGATCAATAGATGATAAAAAACACGATTGTGATAGGTGTGTTGGAAAAGTAAACATTGCGTTAAAACTGTTCAAACATAAAGTACAACAAAAGCAAAAAATTTACTTACGTAAATCCACCCTAACATAATAATCAATCTTTCCAAACATTAGACACTGCAAACAAAAAATGAATAGTTGAGTACTAAAATAAAATCTTTCAAACTACTTAATTTAACAAAACATAATTCTCACTAAGATTGTTGTCATTTCTTGCTTGGAATGATGAAATTATTGATGTGGTACCCATCATCTTCTAGACAATGAAAACAAGAAGCAAAATATGTTAAGCATACAAATAAAACACGTAATGCCAAAAAATGAAATAGCATATCATAACCCTAGGAAGAACTCAAACACCTACAATTTGGGCTTCTGACACACCTAGAACAAGACAAAAACCTAAGAACACGATTGAAGCTAACATTGAGGAACCATGTTCACGATGCAAAGACAATTCAACAAGGAACAAGAAAGAGGAGCGACACTTTAAAGATTGCAAATTTTGGAGTTTTAGGAGCTTTTCTTAGAACAGCACTTAGTTCAAAGGTGTGCTTGGATAACCAATCTTACATATAAAATTCTTTGATTAATTACATAACTCTTACATGTTACTCAAACTTGTTAGTTACGATCATTCAATTGTATATATTTTTTGTTGACATCTAATATAAATTCAATATTTTATGTTTTCTCCTACTTGTAGACTCACTATTTCAATTGTATTGGATTGATTAAATAAATCACATGTACGAAGTTGCAAGTTTAGTGCATTTGTGTGAATGCACGCTTTCTTAGATCGTTGTCAAATTTATTATAACTACTAAAGCTACATCCATGGATGATTTAATATATGTAGCTAATTTTTTTTATTAAGTGACAACGTTGGACCATAGAGATTCAAAAACTCTTAAGGAGATCTTTGTTACTCTAGTCCTATACGGATATAATTTGTGAATTATATATTTGTAAAAGTGATCAATGAAAAATGTTTTCTGATGTTATAACTAAAAGCAAGATGTTGCACAATATTTGTAGGTGACATATCTTAGTTATTCATGTTAAATAGTATTTTCACCAAAAACAATTTGTTTTTTGTACTCAAATGCAGTTACTTTATGTAGTAAACTAGGTTTGTCTCTAACAAAATATGGATGTTATTTTACTTTTCTACTTTGGAAAATTCTTTTAAACCTCACCTTATAAGTTGGAATACAATTTGATATTTTTGTTTATTTTCTTTTAATTCTAAGTGTTTTTTCTTTTTACAAAAGTTGACAACTTTAATACCACAATTAAAAGTATTTAGTGTTGATCTTCTCTATAAGTCGCAAATATAAAAAAATGAAATATACTCTCTATCTTTATTGACGTACTTCAATTGTCATATGCAAAAACTGTTATGCTTGGATTCGAACAAAAGGATCCCTGCAAGCAAATCATTAAACCACTTATTTCTAAACTCAGTATAAATGACACTAATATACAAATAAAATTCTCATTTCTCACTGTTTAAACAAGATATACATTTATATTCACATTACATCATAAAAATAACTTTTTCTACTAATTCATTTGGAATCTCATCTAATTCATTTTTTCGCAAACAAATTCGTGAAATTATGATGTTGGATTTAAGCCAATGGTGAGAGAGACCGATTAATATTTTTATCTATGAGATTGGTCCTTATTTTTTCAAACTAAAATAATTTGTCTTCTAATGTGAGGATCAAGTCATTTTCCATCAATAAACCACATTAATTCACTCTAAACTAAATATGCATTAACACCACTATCTTCTGTCATATGGCTTTTTTCAACTTGAAAAAAAAAAAAAGAAATCCCTAAGTTAAAAGAATTTATATGGCAAAGAACAATGGTGCTGATGCACATTAAGATAAGGATGAACCAATGCAATTTATTAAAGGAAAATGACTTAATCCACAAACTAGAAGACAAATTATCTTAGTTTGAAAAAACAAAGACTCATCTTATAGATGAAAAACTAACCCCTCTCAACTTTAGCCAAAATCCAACATCATAATTCTACAAATTTATTCGTGAAAAAATGAATGAGAAAAGATGTCAAATAAATGAGTAAAAAACATTATTTTTATAATACAATGTAAATATAGATGCCTACTATGTTTTAGCAATAAGAAATGAAATTTTTTATTTGTATATTGGTCTCATTTACACTAAGTTCAAAAATGAGTAGTCCAATGCTTTACTTGTCATTATTCTTTTATTCAAATCAAAACATAATAATTTTTACATATGACAATTAAAAGAAGTCAATAAGAAAGAGTATATCTCATTTTCTCATATTCGCGACTTAAAGAGAGAAGATTAACACCTAATGCTCCTAACCATGATACTAAAATTGTCAACTTCTACACAGAAAAGTGTTTAGAATTAAAAGAAAACAAAAAAAAAAGTGTAACTTGTATTACAACTTATAAGGTAAGGTCTTAAAGAGCTTTTCAAATTAAAAAAGTATAATAATATCCACGTTTTTTTAGAGACCAAACCTAATTTGATGCATAAAGTAACTATGTTTTACACAAAAAACAAATTGTCTTGAATGAAAATACTATTTAACATGAATTAATTAAGATACGACACTTGAAAATAACATGCAACACTTCATTCTCAATTATCCCACCAAAAAACATTATTTATTGATTATTTCTACAAATATACAACCCACAAACCACATGTTTATAGGACTAGAATAACAAAAATCTCTTAAAAGAGTTTTTCCAAAGCTCTATAGCTCAATATTGTCACCTAATTAAAAATTAACTACATATCATAAATTATCAATAAATGTAGTTTTAGTAAATATAATAAATATGACAAGTATCTAAAAAACGTGCATCCACACAAATGCACTAAACTTACAATTAAGAGTTAAAAAACAAATGTTACCACATACATGGGACTTATTTAATTCATCCAATACAACTGAAATAGTAAGTCTCTATTAGAAAAGCATATAAAATAATGAATTTATATTAGATATCACCAAAAAATGCATACAGTTAACAAATTTGAGTAATATGTAAAAAGCTATGCAATTAATCAAAAAATTTTATATGTAAGACTGGTTATCAAGACACACCTCTGAACTAGTGTCGCCCTAGAAGAAAAAACTTCCTTGAAACTCCAAAATTTGCAATCTCCATAGTGTTGTCACTTCTATCAATGATTAGATTTTCTGGCTTCAAATCTCGATGAATGATTACGAAAGAATGTAAATGTGAAACTCCATAAAGGTGTTTCAAATAAACCTACAAAATGTAATCTCATTGAGCAATATGACAAAGACCCTTTAATATATCCTTCAAAGAAAATAATTTCCCACCTTTATCTTAAGACACTTAAATTTCATGTGCAGATATTCTAAAACTAGATACATGTTAGTTAGAGTGAAATAACTCGTGTTACTTGGAAGAGTTTTACACAATCAATAAAAATATGATAGACTGAAAATACATTTGAAAACAAGATCATCGTAAAGAAAATAAACATAATTACATCCTATTAAAACAAAGTTTAGCTCTACTAACTAAAATAAATTACTAATCATCACTATAAATCTTGGATCCAATATTGGATTTATGATAAGCAATATCTTAAAAAATTAATTATTTACAAAATAACTAATATCTAAATAACCCAATAGAAAAAAAGTAAAATAGTTCCCAAATAAACAAAAATTACTATTGTTGTTTAATGATATAAACAAGCATACAAAGATGCGAGATTGGAGAAAAAAAGATAAAAAAAGTACATAAATAATTACATGAAAAATTAAAACAGTAAAAAAGAATACGGGAAATGTGTGAGATAAGAGATTTGGTCCTCATAAGAACTTAAATTTGTGGGGTTATTGAAACACTTAAATGATCAAAATAGAAAAAAAAATTATTTTATAACTTATTTACTGATGACTGGAAAAACAAATTTAAGAAATTATATTTTCAAATAACTTAAAAATGTTATAACTTTTGTAAATTCCAGTTTAACTTTTGCCAATATTAAAAAAAAGGTCAAACTGTGTGGCTATCTCTCTTTTAATTAAAGTGTTACCAAAATATATGAATTCCATACCTTCGTTGTCACATTTAAAGCGTTCCCAGGACTTTATAGGAAAAATCCCATGTGTCACACATAACCCATGCTTGGCAAGCACTCTCTATAAGAATGTTGAAGGGCAAGCAAGTCAATAAACTCATAGAATACGTGAAACTAAAAAAATATGCTGCAAATAAATACGAAAACAATATAGTAAAGATGGAACAAAGCTTTTGATTTCACTGCGTATGAGATTCATGTTGATCTACTACACTTTCAGCCTCTTCAACACGTGGTGTGAATCATATAATACAAAAATCCACAAAGGGAAATGCTGCAGCTGCTCATGAAATCGCTTCCATGCTCCATCAGGAAAAGCCACTGATATCTGAACATTACCAACATAAACTTTGAATAATCATGTTTCATGCAAATTATGAAATAAAACCCTTCTTTTTTTTTTTTTTTGCAATTACTCAATTCTTCAATGAGTAACTACAAAAAAGATTAACTTTAAAAACATACAGAGAGGAACAAACACGATCCATAACCAATCAATAGGACTGACAATCAATTTCACCAAGATTTCAGCAAACAAAAACGGCCCAGCTGAGAGACCACAATCACACTGCATGTCCTTACCTCAATCGGAGCAAATGGAGGAGAATGCAGCTCCTCGGTTCTTCCCTCCGTCTTCCAGGAGCGTCGTCTCTCTGAAAATCCTCAAACGAAGCTGCTACTGTCGCCCGAAGTTCGGAGTTCTCGGCCACTCGCAGCTTGGGTTTTCTGTCCTCCACCAGCACCCTCATGGAACGCTCGGGTTCGCGTCTCCCCTCTCGGCCAAACGCCCTTCTCCTTCCTTTGATTTCTCATTTGCGGGACTCTCTTCTGTGAATCGCCTTTCGGTCGAGTTAAGGAGCTTTCCTTCCCCTCAACTCTCTCGCGGGCCTTCTCTCTTCCCCCTCCTTATTTCTTTTCTTTTAATTATTTTTATTTTTTTTGTTGTCTATTTCATTCCTTAAATCCAAATCTCCCTCTTCTATTTTAACTTTCCCCCTCTTTCTTCTTCTAAATTCTTCCTTGCCGGGATTTCTTCCCCGCATTTCTCCACATCCAAAATCCCTTGCCAGGATTCTTCTTCCCTTTGTCCAAATTTTAATTTCACTTTAACTTCATAAATAATTGCATATTAATCAACTCAATTCCAGCATTCCGACCTTAATACCAACTCCTCCCGTGCTAGTCGATAAAGTCTTTTAAATCCATTTAATTTTTCAATTTCGTTCCCTTAAATAATTTTCCTTTTGAAAATTTCTAATTTCACTGATTTAATTAATTGATGAAAATTGCACACGAGGTCCCTACGCGACAATTCGAGTAATTCTTCAACGTTATGACCAATTTTAACGCAAAAAATTTATACGTAGAATTTATCATTAAAAATTTTCTCTAGTTTTACACTTCACCTCCGGGAAAAGTAGAAATAGTTGATTTGAGAGAGGAAGAAGACGTAGCAGGAAAAGCGTAAGAGAGGAAGAAATAGATTGTGTACTGAATGAATAATCTATATTTGATATTTGTTAGTATGTTTACAATATATACACTAATGTATAACTAATCTACACGTGTGGAAGCTTCTACACATTTTAATAATGACGTTGTATCATTATCCTAACATCCCCCCGCAAGCTGATGGTCGCAGAACAGAGAGCTTGGACTGAAGCATATGAAAACTAGATGTAGGAAGTGGCTTGGTCAAGCAGTCCGCTAACTGGTTAGCTGCAGGAATAAAGTTTACAAATAACAATTGGCAACCTTCTCTCACATGAAACGAAAATTTATTTCGACGTGTATGGATTTCGAGTGCAGCACAGGATTAGAGGAGAGATACGAAGCACTGATGTTATCGGTGAAGATCGTCGGAACAAAAAATAGGATACCCAATTGTCCAGCCAAAGAAACTAACCAAGAAATTTCTGCGGCACCATTAGCGCAGCTCTGTACTCGGCCTTAGTGCTAGAGTGAGAAACAGAGCATTGTTTACAAGAAGACCAAGAAATTAAATTTGTGCCATAAAAGACACAATAGGCACTGATGCTCCGGCAATCATCAGACATCAGGGCAGGAGGCCCTGTTAGCGTCTGTAAACCCAGTCAATGTGGAATCTAAACATTTGGATAATGTCAAAGAAAAATCTGATGTACCTTTTAAGTAGCGTAAGATGTGCGTGTCTGCTTTCCAATGAGTGTCGATTGGAGAATGCATAAATTGACACACCTTATTAATAGCAAAACTAATATTCGGTCTGGTTAACGTACAAAACTGCAGAGCTCCGACAATACTTCTATAACTAGACCCATCCGGTAATAGAACCCAAGAATGAAGAGATAAAGTCTAACTGGCAGCCATCGGTGTGGGAACTGGTTTAGAATCCAACATGGATGTATGAGAGAGAAGGTCTATAATATACTGTTGTAGAGATAATCTGAGAGTAGAGTCATCACACTTCACTAATATCCCAAGAAAATGGTGTAAAGGACCTAAATCCTTCACGGTAAAGAGAGACACAAGATACTTCATCAATTCTATAATAAAAGTATAATCATTTGCTGTTAAAATTATGTCATCAACATAGACAAGAAGAACTGCAGTAATCAGGCCAAATCGAAGAATGAACAAGGAGGAATCAGAACGGGATGCTGTAAAACTGCATTGGAGCAGAGCAAGCTGTAACTTCAAATACCAGGCACGAGGAAATTGCTTCAAGTAGTATATAGATTTTCGCAAAAGGAAAACTTTAGAAGCATCATGAATATAACCTAACAGTTGATGTAACGACCCAGTTTTTCGTAAATCCTTGAAAAATGCGCTAAAATTTGAAATTTTTCTAAGGCCATTGAAATCTCTTTTAAAACAAATATCAGAGTGTGATGCTAAACTGGACTGCTACTAACCTATCATTATACTCGTTATGAAAAACAATTAATAAAATGTGGAAGCGTTATAAAATCAGTTATTTAAAATATTACAGAAGCGTAAATAATTTAATGAAAGAACTAAATAACTAAATACACTTAATTATAATTGTTTTCTCTTTTTTACTCACTTAGCCTGGCCAGCCACATTCTCGCTCGTGCAAATCATTCATCTCTGCTTTATTATATTTTCATCGTTATCGTTGTTTTTGTGTACAATTACCTACACCTACACTACAAGTAACTATAAGCCCAAAGGCTTAGTAAGGAAAAGGGTAACTGCAATTATGATATGCCTCTCTTTAGTCCTTTTTGGAATGGGGGCCACCCAAACCAATCATTTCATTACGTCGTTCGTTCGTTATTTACTTTACTTTCGTTCATTCATTCATTACTCGTACATCGAGTGAAAGATCAGAGGGTTCATAGGGGATGGAATAGTGGATCAGATCTAACCTTTTACTTGCAGCTAGGTCCCCATTCCCAACACGGTAGGGGTCTTCGCCCAGCTGAAGTGTAATACGATATGTTTTAAGTAATAAATGGTTTAACGAAAAAGAGTTTAATTATGCACTTCTTGTTTAAGCTAGTTTTTAAATGAAAAGTTTTCCGTTGTGATTTTAAAAGAAAAAGTTTTCAAAAATCATAAGTTTTAAATTGAAAGAATAACTAGAATGTTACAACACTTCTTCTGAGAAGATAGAAAAGACGTAGAGAAACTCTCTAGAGGAAAGGAGAAAGCCAAGGGAAACTCAGAGAAGAGAAAGGGAGAGAGAACAAAGAAGTGAAAGAGAAGAGAAGAGAGAAAAAAAGAGTGATAACCTGTGAGTGATAGCCCAAAGATTTACCTGCATCTTGCTCTCAGCTCAACATAGTAGTAATTTGCATTGTCTCCCATAATGAATCTCATAGGTTTAAATTCTAACAATAACTGAAGAAATTTATTACATTTGAGCCTAAATAGCTATCGTGCCAGCCTATAAATCCGAAACTAAACAATCTCTTTAGGGGGAGCTACAAATCACTCAAATTTAACTCAGTTGTAAAATCTCTGTAAAACTAACCTTAATCAAAACACTTAGATCTTAATGAAGCACATCACTGAAAGAATAGTAAGATCAAACGATAACTCTCATATTTATGCATTTTAACTAAAACCAATAATAGTCCATTTTCACTGAAAATATAAGAATTGAGCAAAAAGATCAATGGATTGAGACAATTCGACATCACCGTACATCTGACATATTCTTAATAGTTGGAGTGTAAAGCCAATAGTTGTCATACCTTGTTTCTCACACTTTAGAGAGAAGATCTTAACAACTTAGCATGTTTCAAGTGTTTAATTTCTAACTTGTTAATAATTCAAAATCTATTCGCACATCATATACACTTAACTCCAAATTAGCCCTCTACACTATTGGTTCAACACTTCAAATATTTCATATTATCCGTATAACTTATCAACTAAATCTCTTTGCCAAAACTATGAATTATCAGACACTCTAAATAAATCAATGACAATTCATAATTTCTTTAGTACTAACTTCCAACAATCATGTTGTCCATAATACTTCAACTTGTTAATTCTCTCTTTAAGTTCATCATTGAGATTCTTCATTTTCCAATATGTTGGAGAAATTGAAAAATTATGACAAGACTACATACCTCAAATACTGGATCAACACCAATGGTCAAATATTCCTTTTAATCCTTCCACAATAGTCATAAAGTTAAAAGTTTGAGTTTAACGACCAGAACTTCAATTACAAGAATGATACTTGACAATTATTCATATTTCCCACCTATCAGAATATTATGGCATTCACTTTAATATTTCAACTCTTAGAATCCAATAGAATATAAAATTTCACACCATAAAGTAATTCTATTAAGCTTCCAAAGTAAAAGAAATAATTCTTACTAACTTAACTCATGATTTTTGCTCATCTGACTTAACTAATACAGCTTACAAGAATAGATTTCATCTCTCCATAGCAACAACATCTAATCCAACTCCTAATGCATCTACACGATCTTAATACAACGAACATGCACATAATACTGCTAACATCAGAGCAGTAACCAACTTGAATTTCAATTCCTTATAATCAACTAACAGTTTCCTTTACAATGAAACATAACGTTTATTTCCATAAGGTCACTCAACGATACCAATAATAGACGAAATTTTTGCAATTAAATGACATTGCAATAATTCAAAATCAAGAAAATCTATCTCTCTATGATATTAGTGGTTCCAATGCTATCATAATTGCATTTCTAATAGAGATCAATGAGATATTCAGTCAAAATCGTTATGCCTGAAATATTTAATTCATCATTCAATAGTTATATCCAAGCATATCTAGCTTACAACTTATGCTCTCTAAAAGTTTACAACAAGATATTAGACGTTTCATAAGCTCATCACAAGTATCTCAATAACCAATCCTTTAGGGGACATTTAACAAAATAGTTCACAATGACCTGAAGATCCACTTCCCTATGCTTATAATCTTAACATGTTAAATCAACGTCAAACTCTCAACTCGAATCATCCATAATGAACTCAAAATGTTGATCATGTGTACATCTCATTAGCAATTTACTAATGATAGTCCAACTTGAAGTCATTTACGACAAAACATATTGATCATTCCAATTGATCAACAAGTGCATTTCTTCATTTTAATAGATCATTACTATTGATCGCCACTTGATCGAGCTTCAAACACGAAATGTACAAAATTGGAAATAACCATTCTGTTTCCAAACAAACATTGAAACTAGTATATCCCTTATGATAAACTAAACATGTGGAACTCATTCCATAACATATTCATCTTATGCAATCAAAGTTCATTCCCTTCACCTAAACCATCCAATATGAAGCAACGAAAACTAGAGCATTATTAGGACAAAATAAATGCATAAATCAAGATCACAATAGGGTGGTAACCCTGATAGATTATCAAGAAGAATGTCATATCATAGTCATAACTGACAAAAACTAAAATATGTCAAGTAACTCATAGTCACTGATAACAAGAAGCATACTGCATTAATGCTCTAGTCTTCCTTGCCACATAGAGAAACATTAAATGTCAAAAGAAATATCTCGCGAAGCAACAACTTGCTTGCTCACAATTGAAAAGTCGCACCATCTACGTAACAATTAAATATAAACTTAAACTCACTTAATCACTTAACATTCGAGATCACATCAAGTCAAACTATAAGAAAACCCAAATGTCCACTGTTTTCTTATGTTCAAAAATCTTATGGCATCATATTGCACTAGATGTAACACACATCATCATCAGCTCTCAACGCACTTCGAACAAAGTGGAGATTAGATTTCTTTACCATAAATCTTCAAAAGAGTTCATTTGTCAATCGAATCACATACATTAAATCATTTAACGACATAAACATGCCTCAACAAACTTCCCTTAAACTCCTTTGCATCCATATTGAATTTTATCACTGCATTCCAATCATTTATCACCTTCACTCAAATATTTAACAAGAATTTGCTCCAACATTTCAAATAACACCCAAACATACAATCATATAACTAAGATTGTAAATCTCAAGATAATCTTGGTCCTGAAGTGATTCTCAGTCATACAACTTCATCAGTCGTAATCTAGGATTCTAATGTAATATATCATTTTTCACAATTAAGCTTTATATTCCAAATATTAAGAGTTTTCTTTATTCCAAATTATGATCTATCTTCAAATCACCTCATACACTGAATACTGTCTAAATTTTCATTAATCTTACAACTTGAACCAGACATTAATCCTTAACCCAATATGAATTATAGCAAAACAAACCACATGTTCCACAAACATAATAATAATTTTTAAATCATTCACTATCAATTAAGCCTTTCAATATAAACTTTGACCAGACAAATTTTCGCTATAGTCATTCTACAAGAAATACCCACATGAACGATTCCAGATCTCAGACCAAATATTTCCAACAACTTGTGCTGAATTTTGAAACTAATGTTGAAACGCTCCAAATAAGATCTCTTTAGAAATTTCTATTAATAGTTTTCAAACCAAATTCTACAACTGAAAGATTCCAACTCAGATTAATGAATTCCACACAAAAAAAACAAATATTGGATTTTTTTTTTTTAGAAACTAAGACTTTGGATTGCCATCTTAGATGATTTATTAAATTCCAACTTCACAGGTCCACACTTATAACCCAGCAGAGTTCGCAGAGTCATATGTTTCGAAAAGTGGCTTCTAATCATTTAAAATAATATCTCAGCATTTCTAACTAAATCCTGTCAACTACGAATTCCTTGTATCCAATTAGAGAAATACTTTGATCCACCAACAGATAACCTCGAGATATTTATCTAACATTATTTGAACCCAAATTGATTTTTGTACTTTATCCTAAAGTACTTCATTGATAAACTATTGGATTGCTTTGTTTTATGCTCCCTATTTGAGTGATGAGAATAATTCGTGAACAGTGAAGGATGTTAGCAATTTTGTCTACTTTGTTTATGAACATTTCGGATGACATGCTCTATTGCTGGTTTGGGCTCTTTGTATAATCTATTAATGGATAAACCTTTAGGATTTTGTTCTCAATTGATGACCATTATTGAAGTTAAGTAGATTTAGTTCAGTAATTTATTTATTGTTGTGTGGAATGCCTCTGATGGTTCACTGTTTGAGGATTTAAGTTGCTCTCTGTTGCGTTCCTGCCCATTGAATATTGATGGGTAGTTATTGGTTGTTTGGATATAAGTGATGAAAGCTCTAATATGCATACTATTGAGATATGAGTTTGAGAATTTTGGGAAGTGGATTTATTATTGATGATTATATTTAAGGTATTAAGGAAAAGAATATTAAATTACCTTGAAGACCGCTAGATAAGTAATATTGCTTGTGTTTTTCCGAAAGACATACATCGCTAGAGTTAGGATTTGTATGGTGCTTGTATTTATTAGATGATTAGGTTGTGATATAACTGTTGATTGAGGATGTATTGGTGTTTACTATTCGATATTGTGTTTATTAAATTTAGGTTCTTTATGTTAAGAAATATGATATTGAGCATGTTTCGAGGTTATAGTGATGATAGAGCATGTTTTAAGGTTATAGTAATGATATGATCGAACAGTATGCATTCACGGGCATTCATGCATCATGGTTTTTAAAATGTTACGAAAATAATTTTCATGCATAATTTTGGAAAATGGTATAATGGAAACTCATACATACTAAGTGTATGATGTCCTCAAAGGCTGATCACCCGAAGCAGACAATCTTCATTTAGGCTATAGGAATATCCATTTTATAATTGAAAGTAAAACGGAAAGAAATATTAAGTGTAAGTAAAAGTGAGTTCTTGAGTTGGCCACCTTAAGTCTGTGCCACGGGATGGCCGCCTTAGGTGGGTGCCAAGAGATAATATGAGATGTAAGCATGTTAGTTGGTTCTCGATTGATGTCGACACTAGCCAAGGCAACGTGTGGTGAGTTTGTTTAAGCGTTGATGCGCACAACCGCTAGTGCATCTTCGATTGATGTCAAGACCGATTGTTGTACGTTGATGTGTACAACTGCTAGCAAAGCTTTCGGTCGATGTCGGAGCTGCTTACACCGGATGTAGGGTCGTTGTGCATTGATGAGCATAATAGCTATCAGGTGGTTCGATCGATATCAAGCCTTTATCACATAGCGAGATTGTGGGTCCTCAATTCATGTAGGGACCAGGTGCATTGATGTGCAAGGAAAACAAAACATAGAAACAAAAAACAAAAACAAAAATTGCATACATATTTTAAAAGTTGCATTGCATATTTAATTTATATCGCTTACTAAGTATTAGACTCATAGCTTAAGTCTTGTGATGTAGGTATGCGTGGTACAATGATAGGAGCAATTGATGAAGGATTTGCACGGGTGCGGCTTGGTGGCTCGCTAGGCTAAATGATCAAATGTTAAAAGGATAAGAGTAAATGGTTTAATAAATGTTTTGTTTTATTCATAAAAGTCTTCCGTTGTGTTTTATAAAAGAAGTTTTCCAAATTGTAATGGTTTTAAGAAAATGATTTTATTTACTGTCTTTTAAATGGTTTTAAGAATGAAAAGTCTTCTGCTACACAAAAAATTTAAATTTTAAGCAATTTCTAAAGATAATTTTTTTTAAAAACGACACGTTTTAAGAAATGAAAATAGGGTCATTACACGATCGCTCAGCCCAAAGATAGGAATTTAGTAGAAGTCTTAACATAAAATTAATCCCAAAACCCAAAACAAATGGGTCATGGTTCACAGATTGATCAACATGAGTTAGAGATAGCGTAATAATAAGGAGGGAGAAAACTACTATGCATGAAATGAAACCACACAACAAACATAACAAACTAAATCATAAGAATAAATCCTCACCAAAGACAACATGAAAACACCAAGAGGAAACAAAATATGAAGTAATCACATCTCAAACACCATACCTGACCACCATGATCAAAACCTGAGATAGAGGGGTTGTTGGGGTCAGTGACTAATTCAGTAGAAAACTTATACTAAATGTAATACATGTAAAACTGCTTCTATCTTCTCTTCAAAATCAATATCGTACTAGTGCATGGATTTAAAATCATTTCCATAACATCCTTTACCATAAACAAATAGGCTCCACGAGTCACAGATGAGGCAATCATCAAAACATCGCTGGATACCTAGACAACTATAGTAAAATAAGACTATATCATTTTCACAAGTCATAAACAAGGATCCATGAAAAAGGACGATCACTTAAGTACCCTTTTGATACTGTAACATCCCATTTTTTGTTTGGATTTTTGTTAAAAAGTTTTCTTTTCAAACTTATTCAAAAACACGTGAAGGGAAAATAAAAGTGAACAAAAGCAAAAATCTTTATAATATTAAAACATCCAATCATAACTTTAAAGCTATTTAAAACAAATATCATCAACATACTTTAAAACTAAACTATTCAAAATATTTAAAAACTGTTTAGAGTCCTTAAAAATACTTAAACACATTTTATTTCTTTTTATGAACCATAACCCTCAATTCAATACGCGCCAGGTAACATAAGCGCTCATCATATCATACTTCCTCCACATACATTTCATTAGGATCACAATCATCACCTACATCACAAGAGAAACTGTGAGCTTAAAGCCCAGTAAGAGATACAAGGAAATGTAATGAATGCTTATGCTGACTCAATGCACGTGTCTTTCATGTAAGAAAAGAACGTATCTCTTATGTTCTTTAATCATAATCTCACTATAGTTCAGAATATTAGAGATTTTCCACATAAGAGAATAGATACATCCTTGGGATCTAGCCTAGGCTAAATCGTCACTAATCCCTACGTGGGAAAAGATACATCATCTTGTAGTTCTCTCAAGCATCACTGTCACTAATCTCCTCAATCTCCAATGTCTATTTAAGTTTGTTAGGTACATTGTATTCCCGTGCAATGCAAGTATATGCAACCCTATCAAAACATTTCTACTTGTGATGCATGTCATGAATGTATGTCACACAACAGTTCATACTATACTTTGAGAAAACAATACAGTTTATTCAACAAACTATTGAAACATGAAACAACAAAACAACTTCAATCAATCCTATACATGTTGTAAACTAACATCTCAATAAGGCAGAAATCAATGTGTTCAACATTATTTCTGACAGTTTCCATCAACACAGTATCAAGCAGGGATCCATTCCAACTACCAAATTGAGTAACACTATTTATTCTACTATATTGCATGTACACTAATCAGTACAAAGGAAACAGAGAATCATGCCACAAAATAGTTTATCCAACATTGTCTTAGCTAAGTATTTTATCATTCTCCCTTATGCGTTATGTTATCAAGCAGTAGATGAAAGAAATTTACAGTAAACTAATATCAGTAAAACAACAGGTCTCATAACTCTATCTAGCAAAATAAGATGAACAGAGAACAAAACCAACAGTTTCTATCAAGGAATTCTATCATTAACAGATTCTAATCACTCTTTTCTAATACAGGGAGCAATTCAATCCAACTAACATTACCATCAGCAAGTTTTCATCAAAGCAGTGATTATAAACATGGCAGAATCCATTTAACATACATATCTATCAAGAAGCAACACCAAAACAACCCTATTCTTGTGATGTAGGCCACCCCTGGCAAAACACATGCAATATCTCTTACCTCTCTTTGTTAATTCCTCTTCTGTCGAAATTCTTCTCCCGCAAAATCACACAGCACAACAGTAACCTCCAGGGAACCGAACACGTAGAGCTTGAGAGAACACCAGAGAACTTTGTGTTTTTCTTCTGCAAATTCCCTCAAATGACAAGTTTATATTCATTACAAGAAGATCACAAGTCAGGACAATTCAATTTCTAAGTACCCCTTCTATTTCCAAACAACGGTTAGTCATTTTTCGGGCAATTCTTGACATTCTAGTCAATCACCTTCTTCTCGTGATCGACCACAATTCATCAGAGTTATAATTTTCATGGCAACGATTGATCGCAATTCAACAACGATCAACCGCAAATATGCCTTTTTCAAAAAACTGCCCGATCACTCGCAATGGATGATTGAACGCTTCAAATATTGCTGCTCTTAATATAAAGTTTGTTTTGGAGCTAGTCGTTCACCGTCCTTTAGTTGATCAACTGCTCACCAAAAGCTTACTCTTTGTAATATTTTGTCCATGAAGGAGATCGACCACACCAAATGATTGACCGCCATTCAATAAACCCTTATTTTGTCCATTTCTTATTAATTTCTTCAACATATAAATAATTACACTAACACCATTATCATTCAATTTAGCCTTAAACATCAATAACTTCATCTTCCTCAATGATATAAACGATTCGGAATTACAATTTCACTATGACCAAACATCACATTACACTTAATCAAAGTTTTATATGTAGACGAATTTTCCTAGTATTACACATACAAATACCTAGAAAGGTGGCAGTCTGAAGATGACAACGTCTCATGAGTCTAGAGGAAGAATTATGAGTACGATCCAAAGATTTCACCCCTCACAGAGGTTGCCGGCGAACTAGTCACCGATGACACAACCCCAAACATACACACCTTAATCAGGTTTAGGGATTCAAAACCTAAGGAGGACGTCATCACTGCCCTATTGCCCATTTTAACACAGCGTACAAACAAAACATCTTTATGCAGTACAAGATGTATTGGGATAGCCTCATGATACTTTGACACCATGAGCGTTCAAAGTATCAAGAGGATTCATCCTCCCATATCAATATCATATTACATCATAAAATACCATGCATGAAAAGGAAACGTGTAAAACTCACGTAATATGTAGCATAAAAATTGACATGCTGTCAAAGAGTCCTTGTCCGATTTTCATATATGGCAACCCACAAAATAAAGCTTAGAAAACCATGATGCAAGGCAATTTAATAAAGTGTAAAATGCCTACCTCGATAATGACAGAAGCCTAGCTAACTATCCGTACACACCCTCATAAATAGACACCAAAACTGGGGACCCTGTCATAACCTAAAACCAAACCGACGTTAAAACCCCAAATCAACACTAAGAACAAACAGGAGTCCCAAACCAGAATTCAAAACCATATTAGAAAGACTAACACAAGACTTCCCATTACATACAAGGAGCGATAAAAACTCCAACATTGAACCGAGAATCCACACCAACTGGAAACAAGACATGGCTGAGGAAACTTAGTGAAGTTCATTAAATGTAAACTCCATGAAACAAATAGTTTAGTTAACCAAGACATAACAGCGGTCAACCAGGTATCCCAATAGTCAACCCGAAAGACCCACTCACTGAAAAGACATGGCTATGGTCAATGACATACAACTAGACACACCTATTATCAACTGGAACTACCCAGTGTCAACAAGACAAGGCGATAGTCAACCGAGACCACCCAGCAATTGATAGGGAACGGTGGTAGTCACTCAGCACAAGCAATAGTCGATGAAACTCAAATGGGGTCTCCTGAAAGCAAACAACAGTCAAAGACATAGATGTGGTTGAAAATGCATGACTTCTGTCAACCAGGACCACCCAAGGTTGACAAAATATGGCGACGATCAATTGGGACCTCACAACGGTCAACAAGACAAGCCAACGACCATCTAAGACTCAACAACAATCGACATGACACAGTTATGACCAACCGAGCCCAAGCAGCAATCGACGACTAATGCTACAGTCAACGGGACCACATATGAACCCGAACTAGAAGGGAAGAAACCATGGTCATGAAGTTCGTTGAGGAGCGTGGCCCTGAACGATGAAATCTAACCTAAAAAGGCTTACCTCCTATCCATTTAGTCCAGTGCAAACACCGTTCACTTCTACAAAGGGTCACACTTCTGCAAACGTACAAAATGAACGTCTGTTCCGGTGGAAGAGTGGAACAGATGTGTAAAACAAACGTCTTGGGTTTTCCCAGATGTGGGATAGGGACATCCCCAACACTTTCAAATAATCTCTCGGTCGATTGGACCTATAGTAGCAATTGCTGGAGGATGACATTTCTAGTGCAAACCCGCGAAGAAAACTTGTCCCTTTCACCGATTCTCACTCGAATCTGCTCAAACTCCAGCATAAACTATGAAACCACAACAACAACAAAGCAACCATCAATGGATTCGAGTTTCCAAACTCGAATCCAAAATCAACATGAAGCAGAAAACTCAATCAGAAAAGACACAGTTACAAAACAATGTACTCGTACAACTCCTTTACAAAAGTCAGAGATTTGAATGCCATGAACATAAATCAGGCAGAAAAACAATGAAGTTCACTCGCCAATCTCCCACGAGGAGGGAGACTCGTCCTTCCAAAGGAAAAGAGAGAAAAGTATAAATAGAGATAAAATTTAATTATTTTATTTAATATATATTAGTATATGAAATAAAATGCTTAAATTCTATTCGACAAATACCCAAGGATTACCCACAAAACTCAAAACTCAAACCCCAAAAACACGAATTTACCAAACAAAACTCATAGCTCAGGGTCGTAGGAAAACACAGGATGCTCTAGTTGACCATTGACTAGATCCCTCACACGAGGCCAAAGACCCACAACATGTGGCGAGGACCTAGTTAACATAAAAAAAATTGACTTAGACCAAAGCAAAATATTTACTCAAAAAAATATAAAATCAAAAAAATTATCAATTGTATAATAACCCTTCTTGTTACAAATTCTTGAGCTTCTCAATGTCAATCAAACTTTACAATGGCTCCTCACAGGCATAACCCTTTTTCATGATTGGACTTATGAATGTCAATCAAATCTTAACCGACTCTTCAAGGGAGTCACTCTTTTTGTTTCAAGTGGTAGAAAAATTTAAGTACAAGACCTAAACCTCTAAAAAATGAATAACCTCAAGTTTAAGAGTATAAGATATTAGGTTTTCAAGAATGAAGGCTTAAATCTCAGCAAGTGAAAGGGTAGCATTTCGCCATAGTTAGCTCTTTTTGAGTTATACAGTGGAGTGGGCTTCTATTTATAGACACCTCTTGATGTGCCACAGATTGCCTTCAATCACAATCGAGCAAAGAGATTTTCTAACGATAATTTTAGTGTTTACTTTGAAGGTAATCATGGAGAAAAGTGCATTAAAAGCATTAAGCACATCTATCAAGCATCCAAATATAGCTGAGAGTTATTCAAGATCAAGCATAATTGGAAAATCAAGTACAAGTTTACAAGATTTCTTAGACGTTCCAAAACTGCTGGTGGTCTAACCATCAAGAACTATTTGGTGAATTTGATAGCCTTAAAAATCTCATATCAAAAAGTGTACTTCATAAAGATTGTAGCTAGCATTTCAAGCTTTTTGGAATGAAGTGTTTCATTAAATTTGAAGTTTTTTTACTATGCCAAAATATTCCTGAATAGAGAACTTTGTTTCTTCCAAGGAATCCCTTTCTGTCTTCCCTAGAATTGAAGCCCAAATCCATTTGAAGAAGGGCCTAAAGGATTAACCAATTGGATTGTCCCAACAATCAAGACTTATAATTTATTTGTGGAGTTTTTGATAAATTAAAATATAGTGCTTTTAGCCTCTCTTCTTTGTTCTTCTCGAGCAAACACTCACACTATGCTCGATTGTTAACAATTGGTGTTGTGTCCAATTTCTAACTCTTTGTGAGAGTTGGGTTAGCTTTTCATGTACTACACCTCCCTCACTTCCTTGGTGGAGTAAAATTATTGTGGAGTTGTTAAATCTCACAAATTATCAAGTTGCAGAGTTGTCTTCATTCAAGAGATTGCCTTGGAGTTGAAAGTTGTAATTTTTAATAACTTTCTAACTGACTTGCACCGTTCTAATGAAATTATAAGGGTTTCTTTTAGCATTAATCCCTTGAGATCGTGTCAAAAAATTGTATCAAAATTCACCTATTAGAAGTATTTTTGTTGCTGTCAAAGTTTTCCCAATAAGTTTGCAAAACACCAAATCCGTAGATGCAGATCACTGTTCACCCAATCCACCGCTCACTGTTAATCATGTCGACCACAAGTCATCTAGAATTGATCTTTTAAACTTATTTGTTTTTTGGTCAACCACTCCTTAGCCACAGGTCGACCACGCACTTCTATAACTCTACTAAATCCTACATGAAGCCCATCATTTGGTATTAGAGCTAGATCCGATCTTATTTCATGTTCTTTACCATTCTACATGATGACAAAATGTTGAATTTATGCTATGGATTACATTAAGGAAGAAGATGTTTTAAAAACTTATATTCCTTCTTTTAGAGGCGCCAACTAGGAAGATGAATATATAGAGTGGGAAGAGGTTAACAAAGTTTTTCAGAAGCACCATTTTTAAGACAAAGCCAAGGTAAAATTTGCTTCTTTGAGGCTCACAGAACAAGCTTCCCTATGGTGGAGAAACATTAATTTTGAGAGCAGAGAAAGTGGTGAAAACGCCATCAATTTATGGAGCATGATGAAGTGACTCATCAGAAGAAAGTATGCTCCAAAAAATTTTCAGTCAGGTTTGTCTTCACTATCATCTTCTAATTTTGAGAAGTGGTCGTCCAAGTTCTTTATAAACCATCTTCCTCCTAGAGAACTGAGTACTTTTGAGCCTTGACTAGTGCAAAGGAAGAAGTGGAGGGGAGCCACTCCCACCCAAAGTCATCAAGCCCAAATAAGAGACATTGAAACCACCTTAAAGAATATATCTCAACAAGTTCACAACAAGTCAGTAAAATCAAATTTTGCTTGTGCTCCATCTTGGCATGTACAAGACTATGTTGAGCTATTAGAGGAAACCATAGGGGTAGAGTAGCATTTTAAAGGAGTTATATTACCTCAAGGATGGCAATTTCTATCTTTGGATTTCGAGAGCATGGACGAAGATTTTTTGGAAGGAGTGCTCGAAAGTACACGCTTCATGAGCAAGGATCTTCCCATGGAACTAACTCTAGAAAAAAAAGAAAGAAATGAAAGCTGAGTTCATCGATCCACATTACGATCCGCCAAGTCAAATGAATTGGGAGTTAGTGGATATAGTTGAAGAAAAAGAGGTACATGTGGAAGAATGTTGCGAATAAGAGTAACATTTCCTCTTAAAAATACATGAGCCTCCAACTCTCCAAACCCACAGAGATAAACTCCCAAAGGAGCAAAGTTTTCATGACCGATGTATGAGCCAATGAAGGTACATGCTAATGAATTCCTTAATTGATTGACTTTTTAGAATTGGATGGAGTAAGGAATTAACAACTATTGTAGATCTGTTTGTTGGGACCAATTATTATATACATATTCGTGGAGAGGAAGAACCAATAATAGTACACCTCAGACTTCTATTGTTATCGTTTGATTCTTGGGTAGTGAGGACTATAAAGAAGTCATTTTCGATTATGATACATATTTGATTGTTAAACAAGACCATATTGAGGAATCTCGATTAGGGTGAATGATTTTAAGTGTTGTAGGTGTCGATAAAAGAAGTATTGCCATATCGAGTATTTATTTTTACCATTGGATCTTGTTGTTTATTTTTGTGGGGCCATGTCACTTTTGGTTTCCATGTTACCAAGAAGAAAAAGAAGCATTCTCAACGTATTCGTAGATTAAATTACAACTAGTGTCTTCAAGATTGACAGAATCACTTTGACTTCATCAAAATACATTGATTTATCTTCTACAAGGTCTTCACCTCTTTATAGGCATTCCATTTCATCTTCTCTATAGCAAAGATGTTTCTAATCATGAGCAAAAGAGAGAAGAAAACACTAAAAATAAAAACAATTACAAAAACTAACAAAATTAAACTATTGAGCCTAAAAAATGTATAAATAATACAAATATCAATAAATTTTAAATATTACAAAGAAGTTAGTCTTTGCTCATAGATTAAACTTATGTGCCAATATATCATGCAAAGATTTATACACTAAACTTTACCATATGAAACATTAAGCTCATTATTTCTCTTTCACAATTAATCACAATGATAAAGTTTAGGCAATGAATATACTTTTCATTTCACTTTATTATACCATAAATTTCATTCACAGATATATGAAATTGTCTTCACCATGTTATTTCTATAAATTCAATTATAGTAGGGTACCTCCCTCTGTCATTCTTTTATTCCAACAAAATTTACTGTATACAAAATTTATCAAAACTATATTTCTATCTAAACAGGTTACTATTATAGACTCAGACTATTAAATAAAACACTAGCATGCTCAACCCAAAACAAACAAATAAACATAAAAACTACTAAGATAACCACTACTATCAAAGCACACCCCGAAATTTATTAATTACATTGGCCTAAATGTACAAGATAGCATACATGACCATGAAGTCCTAATTCCTGTTTGTCGCCCTTAGTTTTTTTTAATACTAAAATTAGAGACACACCTTGTTTGGTGGAGTTTAATAAGAAATTATATACCTGAAAATTGTTCTTGAATGCCATGTTGATTCCGAATCCGACATACCCCCAAACTTGATCTACTAAATTTCAAACAAAATAATTAATTAAACTAATGTATGAAACAAAACTAAAATTAAAACTTTAAAAAGGAAAAGAATATGGGTTGCCTCCCAATAAGCATTTGGTTTAAAATTGTCAACTTAACTTTGTCGCTTAATTGAATCTGGGCCAAACAGTATAATGAGAGACTTTTGTCGATCATCTCCTCCGTAATTCTTTATACTTGGCCTATTCCCTTGAAACGATGTAGTTCATTTTCTTCCTCAATCTCCACTATTTCACGTGGAAGAACTTGAGTGATCTTATATTAGCCAAACCTTTGACATTTGTGCTTGCAATGTTTATAGTTTGGATAATTTGATAAGATAGGGTTTTTGGTGTTTCCCTTTGCAATGTCAACTCTGAAAGAATTTTCACTATCATCCTACAATTGAGTGGCTTGAATACCTTGAAGGTAATTTTTTGGTCTTGCACCCTCATAGTTGGTTCACCCTTCTGCATATCAATTAATGTTATGCTTGTAGCCAAGAAAGGCCAACCTAAGATGATCATAATTTCACTATCCTCCTCCATGTTGAGCACAATAAATTCTACTAGAAAAATAAAATTTTCAACTTTGACGAGAATATCTTCAATGAAGCCTCTCAAGTAGGTTAGAGACCTATCTTCCAACTACATATTGATATTAATTGGTTTGGCTCATTTTAGTTTGAGTTTCTTGTTGATAGAGACTAGCATTAAATTGATACTCAGCCTAGGTCACATAGAGTCTTCTAAAATATTTATCCCCATTGGAGTAATGTATAGTAGACGATATGCCACAAGAAGTCCTCACTATAACTCAAACTAAGAAACTTTCAACTTATTATATGGTGTGCTATTTTTCAGATTTCAAGCTACAAAAAGAGTTTAGAGAACACGCCAAATGAGGTGGATCAAGAGATACCAAAACATTTGCTTACATGGCAAGGTGAAGAAGAACCACCAATGAAGAGGTTGTCGTGGATTTGGGATAAATTTTCCAAATATAGATCCCATTCAAATTTAAGTTAAAAGTTATAGTTTAAATTCAAGTGATTTTAAAGTTTCCTGGATAGTTTAAATTCAAGTTATTTTAAAGTTTCCTAAATAATTTATATTCATATTTTAAATTTTGAATAAAGTAGATAATGATTGGTTAGGGATAACTATGAGTCAATCCTATTCCTAGTCGAATTGCTTCATGATGGTCTATAGATGTAACATCTTGTAACCTTTTTTCCGTATAATTTTTTTTTCTTTAAAACCATCGTAAAACCATTGCGTAATAAAACCAAAGTCATAAATATACAATGGAAGTCCTAATTATATAAAACATACAGCGGAAGTCTTTTAGATTTTCAATACCATAAACCCATTGTTTAAATAAAAACATTACTTAAAACATTTATTTAAAATCATAAAATACTTAAAAGTCTTTAAAACATTTATTCCATTCCATGAGCCATAACCACAGGTCAATGTCGCCAACAGCACAAACATCCACACAGCAATGCTCCGTCAGCTATGTCCATCAACAGCTTTATCCATTCATCTGCTCCTTATCTACATCAACGAGACTTAACTATGAGTCTAACGCTCAGTACGTGATATAAACGTAAAACATTGAATTCACATACAATTTCTATAACTTTGCATAAGGTTTTCTATTTCGTTTCTCTTTTACTGTTCATATCTTATATCGTTATTTCATTTGCTTATATGTCGGCCGTATCAAACCGGATCATATAAACATCCTTTTACTATTTATATGTCGGGCATATCAAACCGGACCATATAAACATCCGTTTACTGTTTATATGCCCGACGTATCAAACCGGACCATATAAACATATGTTTACTGTTTATATGCCGGGAGTATCAAACCGAACCATATAACATCCGTTTACTATTTATATGCCGGGCGTATCAAAGCAGACCATATAAACATCCATGTCGCGCGTATCCAACCAGACCACAATTGACTTCTGTGTCGGGCGTATTAATCTGGTCCACAGTCATTTACTTGATATCTGTGTTTGGCGTATCTAACCGGTCCACAGTCGTTTACTTGATATCTGTGCCAGGCGTATCTAACCGGTCCATAGTTACATAATTTATCTTGATTTCTGTGCCGGGCGTATCCAACCGATCCACAGTTGTTTATGTGCATTTCATTTTATTGTACTTTATGATTTCATGTCTTAACGTTGTCGTGCACATACAATCCTATCTAACGTGTTCCTTAATCGTATCATTAAACGTGATCTATCTTATCTACGGAACTGAACTTAATCCATAAACATACAATCAAACAACATACATTTTCATACAATAACATAACTTATACATTTAGTAAACAAACATCAAACAAAACCCTAATTTCCCGAGATGTAGTCCTTTCAGACAAATCACATGCAATAGCATGTACCTGAAATCCTTAGCTTTATGGTTTAACACTTTCAGATTCTTCATAAAAGCCCAGTTATTTACAACATGAAATAATCAATAAATATTCCCCACTAAATAACTGTAATTACTAATACTTCATGGCTTAACATATCTCCATAATTCAACCTAACAATTGCTCCAACAAGGTATAGTCTACAATATATCCAACAATAGCAATTCCTTATTCTAATCTATACCTTCACCAAAATCCCACATAATAAATTCAATAGCATGCACTAAATCTCTATTCATCAACCAACTTAGTAACCAAGCATGCATAGTATTTTCTCAAAGACTATTAATCATAAATTAACCTATCAGAGTACCCACAATTATAGAGTAGTAACCAAAACCCAATTACTCCTTTACATGCAACAACCAATAATTCTAACTTTATCCTACAACTCATCTCATCAACTAATATCACTTGATAATAACTAATTACATGAATAACACCTTACTACTTCAATACCTTCACCAATAATAATCTACCAAATAATAAAGCTCATATCACCAACTAATTAAATAATCACTTAATCCAACAATTTATCACTTCGCCTATCGTTAACGAGTCTATTAAATTTCTACTTTAGTATTATTTCCCAAATAATACTCAATTATCCATTTATTTTCCAAACAATATTCTTCAACGTTCAACAAAATAATACTTTAACCAAATAATATGTTCAGAATCTGTTACCTGAATCATTCATGCGAACAGAGAAGCCAAAAACTAAACTCCTTTACCATCACCAAAACCTTCTCAATCATTCCAACTTCTGTAACATTTCCTTCTTCAAGAAACCTCACGGTTTCTCCTCCTTCACCAAGAGAACTCAAAGATTTCTCACGAAACTCCAAAACTACCAACAATCCTTCACTGCTTCACACACAACCCTCAGCACTCACAGCATCCTCTCAATATTTTGGCAGAGTAACCCCAGCTTTTTCACTCCTCCAATTCACGCTGCCACACTCTCTATTTATAGAAAACCTTCCTAACTCCTAACATTAACTTCAGAGGAAGACGAAGGCCATGGGACACCATCATCAATGACCATAAACGTGTCAAACATCAGTCCTTTTATTCATGCATAATTATATCATTATTTCTTCAATAATAAAATACAAGTTGATTGAACACCATCAACCGCAAATGTTGTGAAAATTACTTGAGCTTTTGATTTCTTACAATCTTCTAGCCAACTTTCAATTGGTGAACGTAATCAAACTCTCTTTTCTTATTGGTGAGAATTCCCTTTTTGATTAATCAAGGAGGAGTTCTTTGGTGGAATAGAGAAGTTGTAAAATTGGCAACTTTTCCCCAAGCCAACCAGTCGATCAACTTCCCTAAATTGGTCGACCGTAAATCTTTCAAAACTGACAATTCTCAATGATGTGAATTTTCTAGTCGACCACTCCTCAACTTGTCATCGACCACTATTCGTCCAAAAACAACATAGTTTTGAAACTATGAATTTTATAGCCGACCACTATTTGGACACTGGTCAACCACCCAGATCCAAGTAGCTTCCAAAGCTTGCCCGAATCCGCATCAGTAAAACTCTCATAATTTTTCAACTTGGATAAGAGTTTCTTTTGGAGTATGACACTACACTTCTCATTTAACAAATGTCCTCCAAATCATTCATTCTTCTCATTTTAGACATAATTTTTCATAAACTCTATATAGCTCTGCATTTACTCTAGAGCTTCAATGAATGATATGTTTATTTGAAGATTTTTGAAAACCTATAAAATTTTAGAAAACTATTTATCTACTTTTGCCTTCTAGAACCTATAAGGGAATGGTGGCGGCAGATACATAGAAGAGTTAGAAGAGTTATCAATCTTAGCATTATTTTTTAGCTTCACTTCAACTTGAGTTTCTTTGTCCTCATTTTTTCATGGTTGAATAGCTTATGAAGCGTATTCAATTTCATGACTGATTTAGATAACTCATTCCATTTCTTATTGCAATTATACTGCAGTGATCTTTGTCTCCTCTTTTAGGATTATTATATTGTTGGCCAACTTTTCCATCTAAATTACTAGATTCTTAGTGAAGTTGAGGGACTTTGTAGTTGTATCCTACTTTCATTTATAAACTAATTGGTGTTGAAAGTCAGTTGAGCCATTAATTCTCCCAAGTTCAAGTTCTTCTCTTGTGGTAGCATGTGTGGTGTAAATCTAGGTGGAGGCATTGGCTTTGAAGATGATGCATTTCCTTGATTATTAGTCCAAGAGGAATTAGGGTAATTTCTCGAGTCATAATTCTAGTAGTCTAAGGTAGGGTTGTAATACCCCAGATTTTTATCATATGAAGTATAAGGTTATGTAATGATCATAATAGACAATTTTGGTTGTTGAAAATATTGATTATTAGAATTATATTGGATGAATTGTGGTTTATGGCTTTTGGAGGATGAGAATTTTCAATGTTATGGACAATTAGGCAGGAGTGTGGTCGACTAGTGTTGATGGTTTACTCGACTAGATTGTCGACAGTGAGACATGTTTTGGCCTCGGGTAGATTTGTGGTCGACTAGAGCCGGGTATGTGGTTAACTAGTTCAAGGACAGATCGAAATATGTTGCTCTCCGGTAGTTATATGGTCAACAAGAAGTGAGGTTGCGATCGACTGGGATAGTGTAAATAGCTTTCTATGGAAGGCTAGGCTTCCGAAGCAGATAGCTAGGCATTCGTGGAAGAATAATTGTCCACAGAAGAATATTTGGTGTATGATTTCGTGGAAATATACGAGTGCAGTTGACTAGGAATGTGAAAAGTTGCTTGAAAACATATTATGTGTCAAGATTTAAGAAGAAGAAAATTGATTAATCAGCATTGGAATCCTAAGGAGGGACGATACCTCATACTTAGAGCTACCATGTTCTATAAGGAACTATTTTTCCTTTGGATTGAAGCTCCATGCGTGAGAATTTTTTTGAAAGGAAGAAGTTTTCAAGAGCTACGGTTTTCTCTCAAGGTAGGTTGAGTCTCCTTTTTGGTTTTATGGAATTTAGTTGAGTTATACATGATTTAAGTTATTAGTACAAAAGTGTATGCTAATATGAAGATTGGTATGTTTAAGGTGTTGAAAATCAAGAAGGCAATTGAGTAGACTTGCAAAACGTTGTGATAAAGCTTTAAGGTAAGTAATGATTGTTTATTTTTGGCCTTTTGGCCTACACCATAAGATGCTAGGTTAGGTTTGATTGTTATTATGTTATGAGATAGATGTTTCGTTGATATTGATACATACTGATTGTTTAGCCATTAAACTAAATTGTTGATACAAGTAATACTCGAGAGTGTGTTGTTTGTTGTAGTTTTAGGATAATGTTGATCTTTAAGGATATGATATGTGCTGATAATGCATATTGTTCATGCATCATGTTTTAAAGAAAAAGAACGAAAATGTTTTCCATGCATACGTTTTTCAAGTAAGAAAGGTAAAGAGGATTAAAGGATATGCTTGAGTTTGTTAGTTTGATCTTGATCGATGTTAGGACAGACCGACCAATGGTATGAGGTCGTTATGCATTGATGTGCATGATTGCTTGTGAGATGTTAGGACTGATAGTTGTACATTGACTAGTATGGCCACTAGAAAAGCTTTTGATTGATGTCGGAGCTATTGCACAAAGGGTGATAGGTCGTTGTGCATTGATGTGCATGATAGCTATCAAGAGATGTTGTGCATTGATGTGCATGGCAGCTAATGAGTCTTTGATTGATGTTGGATAGATAGTTGTGCATTGATGTGTACAACTGCTAGCAAAGCTTTTGATGGATGTCAAAGCTGATTATATGGAATATGGAAGAAAATGAAATAAAGAAAGAAAAGAAAATAGATAACAACATGGTTTTTACGGAACTGCATATCATTTTCAGTTCGACAACAAGAGTTTTATTAATTTGATGACATGTTTAAATATTGATTACTTATTAAGCAATAGACTTTTAGATGATGTTGGACCTTATGCACACCTATAGAGAGAGGGGGGAGGGGAATTAGGTGAGCTAACTTTTTTGTGTAATATTATAATTTATATTCTCTTAGTGATTGATAACTAAATATATATTAAGACAATAGCAAATATAAAGGAGATAAGGGAAAGAGAGACAAATGGTCTGTTCACACGATTCGACAACTCTGCCTATGTCTGCGCTCGAAGTTTCCCACTTGGAGATCCTTAACCAACTAACCTCTCCGGTTAGTGACTATTCTCTGGGCGTCACCTTTTCCTTTGACTATTCTTAGGGCGTCACCCTTTTGATGACCGTTTAAGTACAAATAGAGTAAAATGAATAATACAAATCTAAAGCCTAAGCTCCTAAAAGCAAACTCTCAAGTTTAGGAATGAGAAATCTAGGCTAAGCACTTAATTTGCTAAAAGAAATTGAGTAGAAATTTTGGTAACATTCGGTATGGTTCTCTCTCTATTAGATTGTATTTTGAAGTGTTTCTATATGAAGACACTATCTAAGTGGTTGACCACCCTTGTTTTGGTCTACTGCTATCGACCGTTAGAATATAGTCGTTATGCTTTCGGTCGTCCAATTTTAGCTTTTGTCTGTCACTCCAGTCGACCTATCCATCTCCGGTCGAATGCTTTTCTTAGCTTCAAAATCCAGAGCAATCTGCCTTGATTTCGATCAACTGCCTTCTCTGCATAGGTCGACCACTTTAGCCAATTTCAAAATACGGATGCTCACTGTGATAGTTCTGGTTGACCCTTCATGCATTGGTCGACCACCTCTTTTGGTCTGGCTCTCCGTAGCCATTATGGTCAACCTCCTTCCCAGCCATGGTTGACCCATAGTCCGTGTATTCCACTCATTGAAGCTTTTAAGTCCAAATAATCTATCATTTAACTACATGAACTTAAACATATATATTAAAACATCTAAATACCCTTGTTAGAGGGCATTGCTAATAAAGATCAATATAAATTTAAAAATAAAACATATTAAGCACATACAATTCATAAACAACTTAATAACAAATAAATCACTCATCCTCAAATCAAATAAGCTTAAAGTCTATTAGGCAAACACTAACAATCTCCCCATTTTTTATAATGACAAATATATATTAAGTTGTTTATTACTCTCCCTAAGCATGACCATGATATATATTGCATATATGATTTCTCCCCCTTAAATTATGCAATTCATCTCTTTTAAGTTCATGCAATTAATCTCTTTTAAGTTCATGCAACTCATGCTTTCCTAATAACTCATATTAACTTCTCCCCCTTTGTCAAAATTGAAAAAGAATTCAATGGGAGGTTAATCAAGACTCAATCAAATACACACAATGATTCAACATATAGATCAAAACAAATATTCCTCCCCCTTTGTCATTATTCAAAAGAAATTCAAGGAGGGAAACCAAACCAATCATCAAATCAACAAATTAATCTGACATATAGATTAAAAACTATTATTACTCCCCCTTAGACATTATCCATGAGAAAGTTGGGGCTAAGTCAGAAATTAAATTAAACCAAATCAATTATATTTCTTCTGCTTAGAATACTAATTGTTGGGAGAAGATCTAAGCAAATACCATGAGAAAAAAATACCAATTGCAAGAATGAAAACATTTAATCTTTGATAAAAAAAAAAACTCAAGTTAAACCTACTTCTCCTCTTATTTCAATGTAACAATTCAAAATAATGGGGATACAAAAAAAAACAATACCTTGTTATATTATCAAATTCTTAGCTATATGATACTAATTGTTGGATTGACACCACTTGAAGAATTTATACAAATTGAAGGATTAAAAAAATTAAGTTTAAGATTAGAAAGTAATTTGCATACAATGAGATTAATTTAAATCAAGAGTATGAATATTAACCTATATGCATACTATACATTTAATTCAAATCAAGAGTATAAATCATTAAGCAATTTCATCAACCTATTTGCATACTCTTGTTCCAAAAGGGAAAAACACCTGAGTGTTTTTCTTAGGAACCCAAATCTTTTTTGGTCATTGAATCTTGGGAATGGTTTCTTTAGGAACCCCAACAATTTAGAATTTCTAATTTTGTCATTTGATTTCAAAGGACAAGAAAATAATTTATGTCCTTTACAACTACATACATGACAAATTGAAGGATCAACAAAGAAATTCTTATAATTCTTTTTCTTAGCAAATGGTTGTGATATGCCGTAAGGTCCCTTGACTAGTTCGAGAGCCCGGGAGATTTCTAATTTGTTTGATCATTTTGCAGGGGATCAATTCTATACTAATCTTGGAGGATAATCAACAATTGAAGACATGGAGAAACCCTTCAATTTATTGGTTTGGAAAAATGGAGGAGACAACTCAAGGTGATGTTCCTCTCGGCCCTCAAGAAAAGCACTCCCACTTAGGCCGTGTGTTCAATCCTTTTTTTGTACATTTTATGCTGATGTTTTTTGGAAATTATCATGCTGGTGTTTTTGGAGATTTGCATGGTTTAAGAAAATGAACTTTTGCATGTGAAATGGAGTGGTAATGCTGTCCATGGACCACACAAGCTAAGTCCACTTGGCCATTCACATTTCTCCTAGCCGAGTGGTGATCAACTTCAGCATTGCCATTTTTATTTTGTTATTTGTTTTCTTTTCTTTTTCCTTATTTTGTAACCCTAATGGGGGCACTATATATAGTACATTTTTAGCTGCTGAGCAACAGTGAATATTTGACAAAAAAACCTAGTTTTTGAAGAGAGACTCTTCACCTCCTTGTGAGGAACATCGACCAAGCTTTGGAGTAGATCCGAGTGAGTGAGCTACCATTTCTTCAGTCCTTGTTCGTTTTGGTTGAAGATCTTACCATCCCTTCTTGCCCTGCTGACTCTAAGATAGTAGATCCAGAGTGTAAGTGAGGTAAAATGCACGTCCCAGCTCGGTTGGAGACACTCCTTGTGGAGTTCAATCAAACCAAAGGTGCAGATCGGTTCACCTTTGGCTCCTTCCGAATCTGCCTTCTGTTTTTCTCCAACATTCCTAGGAAAGAAAACCACTGCCAAAATCACCCCCTATCCATCAAGGTTCCAAGGAAAGAAAAATCAATAGAAAAGAAGTTTGGGTTCAGAAGTTACGCACATTTCTTTACTGAAGACTCAATCTGTCGATTCCAGCCGACCTCCGAGTAGCTTTCGTACAAGATCTCGAGTTGCATACAGGCTTTTGATTTGAAATTTGGAGGGAGTAAAATCGATATATGTGAGAGTGAGGTGTCCAAAAATCAGCTTCATAGGAGCTCGTGGGAGGGAGATCAACCAACCAGCTGCTGGAAAATATCATATGCCACCTCCTACTTGCAAGTGAGCTACTTGCTTGTACTTGTCCATTTTTCATTGGACCGATTCTTGACCCCTCTTTTGGAGGCACATCAGCGTGGTATCAAAGCTAGGTTGATCTGTTTTGGTTACATTTTGATGACAAGAAGTGGGGCTCAACAAAACCAAAACCGGAAGCTTCAACTAGTCAACCAGTTGCTCCTCAACCACCACCCACTGTTGAACCATCTTTACAGCAGCAAATGGACTCTTTGATGGAAGAGATAAGGCTAATGTTACAACAAGTTACATGGGCATAGAGGCCCCAACCAAAAGCAGACCGACCACAACAAAACCCTCAAACAGCAAGGAGAAGAAATATTGGTGCTAGGAGACCACATTTTGATGACGATGATTATGATGAATCCAATTTTAATCCAAGAATTTCCACCAAAGATGAGTTGAAGAATGTCAAAGTGTGCATTCCTCCTTTCAAAGGGTCCAACCAAGGTGATGAATTCATGGAATGGATTGAAAAGGTGGAGCAGATTTTCGGGTGCTATGATTATTCCAATGGAGCAAAAATTTAGCTTGTGGCACTTGAGCTTACTGGTTATGCTCACTTGTGGTGGGAGCATCTTAAAGCTCAGCGGAGAAGAGATGGCATGGAAGAAGTTCATATATGGAGGGAAATGAAAAATTTGATGAGAAAGAAATTTGTGCCACAACATTACCGCCAAGAGTTGTTTTATCAAGTGCAAAGTTTGAGACAAGGGCCATTGACGTTGATGAGTATTTGGCCAAGTTTGAAACTTTGAAGACTTGATGTGGACTTGAAGAACTAGAGGATCAAGTCATAGTGAGGTTCATTAAAGGTCTCCACCGTGATATAGGAGACATTGTGGAGTTGCAACCACTTGACACCATGGAGGGTGTTATCCAAATGGCCATGAAGGTGGAGCGGCAAAGATTGAGAAAAGGAAAGGAGGGGGCTACCAAGTTCACCCCTCAAAGAAAGTTTACCTATCCCAAGTCCCAAACCAAGGAGAATGAGAAGATAACAAACTTCAAGGGGGCAAATAACAAGGGAGTTACCATCAAAACTGTGGAGGAAAAAAAAGTGGTAGATGGAGTTCAAAGGCCTAGAGCAAGGGACATCCAAATTATTCCATAACTCTTTCATAAATCCTATTTACTCTAAATTATTTATCTCAACACAATAATTTAATTTATTAAATTAACATATATTTTAATTCTAATTTATGCAATTTATTCCTTAATTTATAGTCCTACGAATACGTCATTGGTAATACCCCGATAATTATCCAACTTGAAAAGTCGAGGTGTTACACTGTATAGAAGCTGAAAATGTCCAAGAGAAATCAGAGGAAGAACTTGATTTGAGGATAAATCCTCAATTACCCCAGGAGGATGGTATGCCGAAAGGTCCCTTGACTAGATCGAGAGCTCGGGAGATTTCTAATTTGTTTGCTCATTTTGCATGGGATCAATTCTATGCTAATCTTGGAGGAGAACCAACAATTGAAGACATGGAGAAACCCTTCAATTTATTGGTTTGGAAAAATGGAGGAGACAACTAAAGGTGATGTTCCTCTCGGCCCTCAAGAAAAGCACTCCAACTAAGGCCGTGTGTTCAATCCTTTTTTTGTACATTTTATGCTGATGCTTTTTGGAAATTATCATGCTAGTGTTTTTGGAGATTTACGTGGTTTAAGAAAAGGAACGTTTACATGAGAAATGGAGTGGTAATGCTAGAGTCCATGGACCACACAAGCTAAGTCCACTCGGCCATTCACATTTCACCTAGCCGAGTGGTGATCAACTTCAGCATTGCCATTTTTATTTTGTTATTGTTTTCTTTTCTTTTTTCTTATTTTGTAACCCTAATGCGGGCACTATATATAGTACATTTTTAGCTGCTGAGCAGCAGTGAATATTTGATAAAAAAAACCTAGTTTTTGAAGAGAGACTCTTCACCTCCTTGAGAGAACATCGACCAAGCTTCTTGGAGTAGATCTGAGTGAGTGAGCCACCATTTCTTTAGTCCTTGTTCGTTTTGGTTGAAGATCTTACTGTTCCTCCTTGCCCTGTTGCCTCTAAGGTAGTAGATCCAGAGTGTAAGTGAGGTAAAACGCACGTCCCAACCCAGTTGGAGACACTCCTTGTGGAGTTCAATCAAACCAAAGGTGCAGATCGGTTCACCTTTGGCTCCTTCTGAATCTGCCTTCTGTTTTTCTCCAACATTCCCAGTACCAAAGTTACTAAAACCATTGCCAAAATCACTCCCTATCAATCAAGGTTCCAAGGAAAGAAAAATCAACAGAAAAGGAGTTCGGGTTCAGAAGTTACGCACCTTTCTTTACCAAAGACTCAATCTGCCGATTCCAGCCGACCTCCGAGTAGCTTTCGTACGAGATCTCGAGTTGCATACAGGCTTTTGATCTAAAATTTGGAGGGAGTAAAATAGATATATGTGAGAGTGAGGTGTCCAAAAATCAGCTTCATAGGAACTCGTGAGAGGGAGATCAACCATCACCAACTGGAAGCAGCTGCTGGAAAATATCATCTGCCACCTCCTACTTGCAAGTGAGCTACTTGCTTGTACTTGTCCATTTTTCATTGGACCGATTCTTGACCCCTCTTTTAGAGGCACATCAGGTCGATAGAAAATTCTACCTTTATCGAATGTAACTCTTTGCTTTTGTAAAAGTATACTCAAATTTTTGCTACCATTTGTGAATTTAAGACCAATGGATTCAAATCACTATTTTTAGCATTCAATTAACAAATATCATTCTCAAATGATTTGTTAGTAGCAATAGAAATCTCATTCATGCTTTTCAATTCAACAATTTGATTTTAAAAAAATTTAACCAATTCAACATTCTTTTTCATCAAATTTTCATACTCCTTTTTCAAAAAAATTATATTTACATTTAAGCATATTGAATTGATCAAATAAATCATTAAATGCATCCAAAAATTCATCGTTATCATCAATATTATCATCTAAATCACTAGATGAATTGTGTACTTTTTCCTCCTTGGCCATGAAGCAAAAATTGGATATCTCTTCAATTTTGGAAGATGAATCCTCATCGATATTGTTCAAAGTGACCTTGAATGCCTTCTTAGAGACCCTTGTCTTCTTTCTTGCTTTGGGACAATCATATGTGGTGTGTCCAGGTTTTTCACACCCAAAGCAAACTATTACCTTCTCCTTTTTATCATTCTTTCATTGAAGTACGAATAAATTGTTAGCTAATCTCTTAGTTACTTTTGTATAATTAACTCTCTGTTCATAGTTGTAAACATTAACCCTCTATTATTCGCTGATTACTGGTTCTGATTGGTTCTGTTTCCTTTGAATGTGCTGAACATTTATCCTGCTCATTATTTGATATTCTCGCTGTATTGTATTAACCTATCACTACTTCCTTACTACTTGCTAAACAATGATGTTGCCCTTGATGTGAACTTGTTAGTTAATCTTTATTATGAACTGTTGTACTTCCGTAAATATGAATAGGTTGTTAGTTTGGTTTAGAAATATTGTTAACAAACCAAGCTTTACTTTTTGAAGTTATTTGTGTTATAGACTAAATAGCATGTTCTCTGTTTATGATTAACTGCTGTAGCCAAATAATGCTTTGTAATCCATGTTGAACCTTGTACTAATAACAAGATGAATTGTTAGGTTGTATTAGATAGCTCTAGATATAATTCCATGATTTACAGCATGTTGGTTCTTTTATCATATATCTTGTTCTATTACTATAATTTTATTCCATGATAATTGCTATCACATGTTAGCTCAATTCCTAATATTTTGTCGTGTTGCTTGTATTTAATTTAGTTGGATTCGTTTGATTTCCGCAATATTGACATGTTATTGTAATTATTGTTTTGCATTGACATGCATCATGATAATAGAAACAAGTAGGAAATGCCCCGTCGGAGGTGGTATTCATATGCATTTGTGTGAGGAAAAATGAATAAATAAAATGAATGGAAAAAGGAAAAAGGGAGTTAGGGGATGGAAGGGTAGTTCGGATCTAACTAGGTAGGCTGGAAGAATGATGCCTTGCCCTTGTCGGCTTGTGAGAGACTGTCTACCCTAAGTGGTTAGAAGCCGACAAGAGACTACTCTCTTCGCCACAGATTCCTCCAATATCCCAACTCGACGTACAAGTAATGAATGTATGAAACATAAAGAAAAGAACGGTTTGGGGTGGGAGACCCATTTTGACATAATGAGTTAGAGGTATACATCATATTACATACCTCATTTCTTACTGGGCCTTAGGCTCATAGTTTGCTTGTGGTGTAGGTAACTGTCAAGAAGTAATGATTCCAAGAGCAGAGAATGAGGCTTTTCCTGTTGAGTCTATGGGTTATCTGACTGAATCGACCTAAGAGGGTTATGGCTCGCAAGAAGAAGAGGAAGAAAATGCTATTTTGAAATGGTTTGAAAAAGGACACCGTTTTGTAAAACTATTAACTCTTACCCTAACCTTCAAAGCATATTTCAAATTTAATTATGTTTCCGTTTTACCTCTGATTTTAACTTACGCATTTCATGTTTTCTCGCTCATCTTATGTATTTACTCTTGCTTGTTTTAAATAAATAAAAATAAAAATTTTACACGGTAATTAAAAAGGAAAAAGTTAAAGAGAAATTGATGCAGGGCGTCACAAGAAACTCTTTAGTAGTGTGATTCAATTCTTCAATCCCAAACACCTTGTATTTATCTAAATAAACTAAATCATCAGTCATCAAATTCATCACAATTTCTTTCATTATCCACTTCCCCTTTTCTTTAACATTTACCTCTAACTGATACCACTAAAACCCTTCTCTATCAAGTTCATCTCCATTTTCTTTATTGTTGAATAAATGCTTGGGAGTTGAGGATAAAATAGTTCACGTACAGTGTCATTATATCCTGCCTTTTGAATGAAGCACGAAATCAAGAACTTCAAATAATCGCACAAAAGAATTTTTGCTCAAATAATTTTCTCATCTCTTGTTAGTGGAGCTGCCATTGAGATTTTCATCTATTATCAAAGCTTAAGTTGCAGTTTCACCCCTGATCACATGCTTTGAATCCAAATTCATAGCGTCATTTTCTACATAAATTTGCATCAAAAAAATTCTTCTCTTCTTGTTTCAAAGTTCCCTATGGATTGAAAATTGAGGATTCTATGTCTATTCTCCCATTAATAGTCCACTGCCTATTTGACATCGAATTAGTTAACAATTAGACATGAATAAGAAATGTCTAATATTAATGATAGATAAACCATAGAAAAACATGTGATATAGTTTGGAACTAGACATTAATGAGAAATGTCTAGATAGTTTGGGATTAGACACGCTTTAGAGATGTCTAATGTTAGTGATACATAAACCATAAAAAACATGAAATATGATTTGGGATTAGACATTAATTAGAAATTTCTAAATTGTATTTGTAATAAATTGACTATAATAGAACACGTGATCCTTAATATGGAAAATCATGTTGGAATGTAGAAAATATATTATAGAATAAATATTCTATGGAATATAAATGTGTTTAAAATGGAATTTAACATAAGAATTGGGAAATGTAGGCTATAATTACCTAGATTATAGGTCTAAATAGTTATACATATGCATTAAATATTTTTTACATAAAGAGGTAGAACACATAGATATGATATTAATAAGAAATATCTAGATATTTAAATAATATAAGTCATGGAGTATGTGCAACACCTTGACTTTTTAAGTTGGTCAACTATCGGGGTATTGCCAAGGACGTTTTTGAGTGTTAAGTCGAAAGAGTAATTCCGTTACATTTTCCCCGTATATGTGATGTGATCGAAGTGTTGGAGTTTGGAGGATATTACGTGACGTATCTATACATGTCATCTCATGACATGTATTTACCGAGGAAAATGTTATGGGATAGGAGTTAAGCAGGAAAAAGGTGAGAAAGGCTGTCCAGGGCATTTTTGGAGGCCTGCCGATGACACTATGGACGCATTACGTCATCCACAAATGCATTGCATTACGTCCCCGATGCTTGGGACGAGTTTGGGGACGCGAGGTATCGTCCTGACTTCACAGTGCTTTGAGGTTGTGGACGAGGCTCCGGACGATGCGGACGAGATGAGTTGTCCGCAAATGCATTGTGACGTCTCCCTTAGCTTAGGTACGAGCCTTAGGAGGAGGTGTTTCGTCCTGACTTCACTGTACAGTGGAGTCGCGGATGAGGGTCTGGACGATGCGGATGAGAGGAGTAGCGTCCGCATCGAATCTGTTCTGACCTGGACAGTTTCGGATGAGTATCATCCGATTTGAATCTGTCTGACTTTTGGACACTTTTGGACGCCGGCGGACGACACGTGCAGATGCGATTTGGCATCCAAACCTCGTTTGCAGACGGTACAGGCAGGGACGAGGACGCCTTTCCTCGTCCCCAAGAGTGAGTTAGCCTTCGAAGATTTAGCCTTGCGGACGACACCTAGGCATCCGCACCCGTTCGAAATAGCCCACACCTACGAAATAAAATAAGAAGAAAATGATGGAAATCGTTGAAAAATCGTAGAAATCGACAGGAAGTGACCCCAGGCGACGAAAGTAGCCTCTCTACGCCGTAGCTGGCCTCCCCTGCCTGAGGCCATCCTCCTCCTCCTCCTATGGTCATCATGGTGTGCCCTCCAACCCAGGTCTTTACCCTCTTCCTTCCTCTTCAGTCCATTTCCTTCTTGTGTGGAGAGTGAAATTCAGAGAGAGAGAGCTGCGAGAAAGAGAGAAAGTTCCATTGAGGGAGAAAGAGAACTTCAAGAGTAAGGAGTTGTGAGTGCTTAAGTGAATGTGAGTGAGAAGTGAGCTAAGTGTAGACGTGAGGAGCTAGAAACTGGAGCTTTCTGCGATTGCTGGCTGCCGTGAGTGGAATTGTTGTCCCTGAGTTTTAGTTCAACAAATTTGGTATGGGAAATGGGGTGCTTTGGCCATTGAGGCCCTACACCACAAGTATGGGTGTGTGTGTTTTATGGTTGTGGTTAGTTGCTGTAGTGTAGTGATCGATAGTGTTGAATATGTGATGCTTCCTTTTTATTGTTAATCTTTGTTTTACTGCCCATTATGTGATATAAATGTTTAGTTGGATGATAAGGTTAAGGCTTAAGGGTGATGGGTGTTAACTAGTGAATGAGAAGTGCTTAATGTTTTGGTAGTGCAAATGACAAGTACGTTGATTGCCTTGAAATGTTTACTACTAGCTGTTAAG
>CM039475.1:24797261-24808400 GCA_022433065.1 Begonia loranthoides | reverse complement strand
CACAGGGTACGAGAGTTCTAGATGCGAGGAAAAAGGCTAGGTTAGACCACTAGGCCACTGCATGAGAAAAACCTCCCAATTCCAGCTCGAGATACTAGTACGGAGGAATGAAAGAATAGAACGACAGAATGATGGATCCCATGGGAACAAAGTAAATAGAATAATGGGTCCCAAGGGATCAAAGTAAGAGTAAGTAAAGAAAGAAATAAATGAATGGACTAATGAAAGGATTGGTTTGGGTGGCCCCCATTCCAAATGAACTAAAGAGTGACATTCAGATAGCGATAGTTTATTTTATGTATGTACATTTCTTTTGATATTATGTTGCGAAGCAACATGCATCATGTTAATAAAAAGTATAGGAAGTGTCACCTCGGTGGCGGTACGAACGCATAAGTGAGTTAAAATGTTAAGAAAGAGAAGAAGAAAAGGATTGGGAGTGAATGGGTTGAGGATGTAGTCTGCAATCTAGGCGGAGCCCCTTCCTCATAGGGTACGGGAGTTCTAGATTGCAAGAAAAAGGTTAGATCCGAGTACTATGCCATTGCAAGAGAAAGACCTCCCAATTCCAACTCGAAGTATGAGTAATGGCTTAAAGTAAAGAAATAAACGGATTAATGACTTAATGAAAGGATCGGTTTGAGTGGCCCTCATTCCGAAAGGACTAAAGAGTGGAATACATATGCATTAGACCCTTTTCCTTACTAAGCCTTCGGGCTTGCAGTTGCTTGTGGTGAAGATGTAGGTACTAGTATGCTATGAGGAATGCACGGACTAGGAGTAATAAAAGATAATAATCAGACAATAAAGTCAGCGGATGATGGATTTGCACGCGCGAGGGAGTTTGTGGTTGGCCAGGCATAAAGATGGTAAAACGAGGAATAGATTTAATTCAATTAAGTGGTAACAAATTGTATTTAAAGGTTTAGTTTTCTTCAGTTAAATTGTAATTACGCTTCTGCAACGTTTTACATTAATGGTTTTGATTTAACGCTTCCGCATAAGCTTTAATAAATGAGGATTTTATAATGAGTTTTACGAATGGTTGGTAGCGATCCAAACTCAGGGGCTCTCTGATTTGGTTTCAAAAAGAAATTTCAAATTTTCATGCATTTTCAAGGATTTATGAAAATTCGAGTCGTTACAGTATGAGATTATAGGCATTGATCAAAGATGAATGTTGAAGATAAGGATATGAGGACTAATTATGTAGCGTTTAGTACATGGTTAATTGTAATATTTGCATAGTTTATTAGATCCTTAGATTAGGATTCTTACGGAATTCACCTTGGTTCGTTTATCATATTTTTCAGGAATATGTGGTAGCAGCTCAAGGACAAAAAGATAAAGATTACTTGGACTGATAATTAGTAAAGTTTTGTAAACAAATAATAGTATAACTTTCCTGTGTGGGTTAGATTTTATATTTGTTTAGCCCAATTATGCGAATGTATATTTCATTAAGAGCTTCCGCTATGAGTTGTGAGCAATCTCTGGATAGAGAATCTAGTTCGTGATGTAGTTTTTGAAGGGATCAAGGGTTGGGGCATGACATTATTAAACTATTTGTACCCATTGTTGATCACTTTATGGACATCGATTAATTTCTCTTGGGCTTGAGCTTTAATTTTACGTTAATTCTTCTCCTAAAAACCTAGCCATGGCTAAGCGATCGGGTCCTCTATGATGATCAAGTTGTTTGATCTGGTACTTTTGTTAGTGATGCACCAAGAGGTGCAATCTTGAAAACAATGGTGAATGGCGGTTATCTGTAACGCCCCGTTAATTTAAAACCACATTTTCTCGTTTTAAAATACGTCATAAAAATTTTCGCTTAATTTATTCAATATTCGAAATACATTTTAGAACTGAAGTAAGAGTAAATAGTGCAGAATAATAGTAGAATTCAAAGCATAGTTCAAATGTTCACAATAAAAGTCCCAAAGTCCCTAGCTACAATTATTAGTGTTCAAATACCATTACATCAAATTACCAAAATACCCTCTCTCTCAAAATACTATCATCTCACATCCCATAGGAGCCACACTCAGCAGGTCAAATCGGCTAATAACACGAGGGGTCATCCTGAAACGCCTCCTCTACAACTGGAATGTCCTCATCAAAAAAATCACCTACATTACGGGGAAAACAATAGGCCTAATGCCCAGCAAGAATCAGAATTTAAATGCAACGCAAATGATGCGTGACCACACAGTGCATTACAGAAGAGAACTGTTTCTCTTCTAGAAGTCAAGGTGGAATACTCCCTAGAGTCTTGTGGCCTAACCAGTCACTCCAACGAGGAGATATATCCATCGGGGGTGTTTCCACAAGTAGGTATCCTCACTTTTGTTGAAGACGGGAGTTTCAAAACAGGGGAATTGTGAACCCTAGAATCCACGTAGCTAACTTCTAACCTACCACTCCCTACATGGGAGGAATCTACCGTATGGAAAGTCACCAATTCACCCGAACCCCCACACGCCTATTTACGTATATTAGGTATGACACACGACATGTAAACAATTCATAAGTCCTACGATGATGCATGAATGTCACGAAATAAATCAAAGGCACAATACTCAAAAGAATACAATTAGTGCACATGAAACTGTAAGGCAACATAATTTAAGAACAACATATACACTTTCAATTTAAAACAACACAACTATTATCATTTCATCCCATTAACTAGCTTTAGTGTTTAGCAAGGCATTACAAGTGTTGGAGACATTCTTTCAGCCATTACGAGCAAGGTAAACATGGTCAAATCAAGTTAAGGAATAGAGTTTACTTATCTTCATTTCAACTATCCATTTCAACTATCCAATTTTCCAAGGATTCTCAAATTCAGATTTTTATGCTTGCTACCAACCAAGTTCACCATGCATATCAATTTCTTAAAGGCACAATCTGATCATCGACTATAACATATTAACAGCAGCTAAACCATGGAAGGTGGATAATATCATCTATCAATTATTCTAACAGATTCTCAATTCAGATTTTCATGCTTGTTACCAACCCAGTTCACAATTTTTAGCAGCTTTAACCACAGTTAATTGGGCATAAGACCAATATTAAACAACTTATTATACTTCACAACAGCTGTCCTAATCATTGAACTCAACATCAACTACTTGTTCTATTGTTCAGCAGATTATATCTCTAATTAAAATCGTCTATCATGCATCACATTCAACAGCAACTAACAAGATATTCACTAACACCAATCATCAAACAACAACATTGATATCTAGCAACCAAACCCATAATGTAGGGCCTCCCTTGTCCAACTACAATTCCAATTCTTACCTCAATCTCCAGCTCAATATCCAGCAGCTAAATAGCAACAAACCAGCAACTACAATAGGTTTTCTAATTGTCCAAAACCCCCAATGTTCCTAAGCAAATAACATAACTAGTTAATTTGATTTCCTCATAATCAAACTTGACTGGAGGTCCATAGTTTACAAAATGATAATTCCCAACAATCAAACCTTACCTTCCAACTTCACGGTGGACATTACCTTGCAGCAAATCCTATAGAGTAATACACTAATAGTACTACACTAGACTCACCTATCACACCAAATCCTTCACACTCACAAGTACACTCCCTCGCACCAAATCCTTGGATAGATTGAAGATTCTTACATTAGTCACATTATCTTTGGTTATAGAAATAAAGATATTCTCATAAATTTTGGTAGAAGTTCATTCATGACTATGCATATTGGATTATTACTGATTTTGTTTAATTTTGGTAATGAATTTACTTGCTATTTTGGGGGTAAAAGAACTTGTTGCATCGTGAGAAAGATTTGGTTGTTTGTTGATATTTGGCAATACTCTTATGACAACAAGAATGATATTGATCTTGTTAAATTTGATTGCTATATTGGAACTAGAGGAAGATATTGCATCTTAAGAAAAGTTTTGGCATTTGACATTAACATGACCCCTTGGCAAGACATTTATGGCAACAAGGATAATCTCAATATTAAATGGTTTTATGATTTCAAAAACTACTTACCTATTTGTACATCATTGTTCAAGAATAAGTTGTTGGATTATTTTCCTTATATGATCAATTGCAAAAATGGAAAGAGGAAGATAGTGGTCAATGCTTCAATTCAAAGATTTTGTTTCCAAAGATGGCAAGATTGGTATGACAACTCATGGAATTTGAAAATCGCAATGCAAAGATGGCAAGTTTGGAGCATCACTATAAGAAAAGCTCATGGTTGGAATCTAGCAAGCTATATGGGAGAAAGAACAGCTTAAAGAGTTACCAAAGAATTGTTCTTTGGCCACAAATTCTCAAAGGTATTCTTAAAATTATTTTTATGGAAATCATTGAATTACAAAGGGGTATCCTCGACATTCCTAAGCTATTGTTCAATTATGGAAAATGGTTTGTGAACATCTTACTATTATTGCCTTACCACATCATAATAGGGTTATTTCCTTATTTCATTCATAGAGATTTCAAAGTCAATAAAAATTTCAAGGCCCCAGAAACATCTTCTTATTTGACTAAGGCATATTATGAAGAGATTACTCTATGATCACATATTCTTAAAGGTGTTCTCAACATTTTATTTATGGTAACCATTATTGTTGTAACGACCCAGATTTTCATAAATCGTTAAAATGCATAAAAATTTGAAATTTTCTTTTTTAAAAACAAAACATATCAGAGTGCGTCTAGCCGGATTGCTATTGACTCTTTTTTTAAACTCGTTATGAAAACCAATTGATAAAATGTACGGAAGCGTTATAAAATAAATCCTTGTAAAAATATGGCGAAAGCGTAAATGAATCATTTAAAGAAAAAACTAAACAATAGAATACAACATAATAAAACTTATGTGATTACAACAATTTCTCATTTTTCTCTTAAGCCTGGCCAGCCGCGATCTCACCAGTGCAAACCTTCACCTCTGCTTTATTATTTGTTCGTCGTTCTCGCATATGACCCTATTATTATCTGTTCGTTGTTTGTACCTACACCACAAGTAATACGTGAGCTTAATGGCTCAGTAAGGAAAATAGTTAACACAATTATGCTTATGACTCTCTTTAGTTCTTTTGGAATGGGGCCCACCCAAACCAATTCTTTTGTTACATTCATTCGTTTGTTCGTTACTCATACTTCGAGCTGGAGATTGGAGGTTTTCCTTTGAGATGGCTTAGTTTGGTCGGCTTCTAACCCCCTGTGTGCATACTAGTTCCTTTCCCAACTAGGTGAGGGTGTATTCTAGCTGGTAGGCTAGATCCGAATTACCCATCTACCCCAACTCTCTTTCATTTTCTTTTCCCTTCAGGCGTATCTCGGCCTCGAGGCTATTTTCTCAGTGATAGACGTATCTCGCCCATCCTAAACGTTCCTTTTCCCTTCGGGCGTATCCCGCCCTTCGGGCTTTATTCCAATGTAGACGTATCCCGCCCATCCAGAATGTTTTCTATTTCCTTATTCCTTAACATTTTTCCTCACTCATGCATGTATGAGTACCATCCCAAAGTGGCACTCCCTACGGGTTTCTATTAACATGATGCATGATGCTTCACAATATAACATTCATAGAAGTTGAAGTGCGCATAAATGAAAGTAATTAAAATTAAACGAAAGTAACTGAGATGAAAAGTGCATATAAGAGCATAATAGGAATTGAAGCGCATAGCAATGAATACAACCAATAATTGAATAATACACAACAGAGAACACTTACAAAATTAGAATGTAGGAATTTACATGCCAATTATCCTATTTAACTCCCTAGCCCATTTACATGCTTCCTTTATTTATTATTCTAGGTGATTTAAATATGCTTTTGTTCTAGCTCGTTAGTTAAACATATTAATCGAACATACTAATCACAAGCTTATTACATGGCATATCTAAATTAATTGTCATGCAAATATTAATTTAATTTAATTACATGCTTGACTAATTCGTTATCATGCTCAAATTAACTAATTTAGTTAAGCTAATTAACATGCTCGTCCAGTACTAATTAATATTTAAACATGCTGGTTAATTTACATATTTAACTAATTGATTTGCTTAAATAATAATTAACATGCTTGAAGGAAGATTACGATTAACATGCTTAGCCAATTTACATGCTCGGAAGAATATAAATACAGGTTAAAGTAATTTACATGCTAATATCGTTCTAATTAATTATATGTTCAAGTTTATAATTGGTTATTCTAGTCGACTTATATGCTCAAGTAAAGTATAATTAAGTCATCTACTTTCATCGTCTAAGTAAGTTAACACGCTTGAGTGCAATTAATAAATGCTAGTTTAGTTATCTAACATGCTCAACTAATTAGTTATTAATTACAACTAGTTAATTATCATGCTTGATTGGTTAACAATTGGTTGACATGCTAGTTAATTTAATATGGATATCAAAAGGAAATAACCGATCGATATATATATTGGATGAAAGAAATGACGGTTGAATTATCATAAGAGATGTAATCTAGATAGCAAGTAGATAACACATGACAGAACGTTTAAGAGAACTCTTAACACATTCATGCTCCTTATCATTCACGCATCCATTATTCTCTTCTCTATTCTCATCACATTTAGACATTAACCATTCATCACATAACTAACAAGTGTAATAAGAAAAACAATTATTAATACAGGAAATTTACACTATCAACAAAGGAAATCCACACAAGTAAAAGGGAACACTTAACAGCAACAGGGATCTATACTTCTACAACGGAAAATACTAACAGCCAAGAATCAATCAAGGAATTAACGGCGGTGATATCAACTAAATTTATCTACTAACACAAGCATTTCCATTATCAATTTATCTAACTATCAACCACAATATAACATAAGGGAATTCACAGTGAACTAAACGTAAAACTCACGCACACTACTTGCGGTGTAGGGCCTCCAAATGGTCAAGACACACCCAAATTCTTACCTCAATTCGTTATTGCGTGTTAGCACTTACTCGCTGTCCTTCTTCGTCTTTTCGATACCTTCACAAATTAGTAACATTTATCATTATTCTAGTCGATTAATCAACGTATAAACATAGCTTCTCTTTCCTATTCTAAATCTTTAGAAATTCTAGGAACTTGTTAAAACGAAACATAACATATCTCACTAAACTAATTCAATTACTAACACACGTTTATCCAATGAATGACTCAATCTAAAACAATAGAGCATGTCATCAAAGCTATAACTACCCAGGTTTACTCTAAGCAACATAACACTTATGTGCTTATCAACGTCCAATAATAGTTAAGGTCGTCCAATTTTAAAGAGCATATATCCAAGTCGCGTAGAACACTTAACTTAATTCTTAGTGCATGAATCTAATTCAAAGTACATGCATAATAGTTTCCAAGAGCTATAACTACAGAGTGCTATATCCACAATTCACACCCATAAAATATGACCCAAGCGACAGAATGTTGATTTCCCAAAACATACACCCAACATATTCAATTTATTCACAGTTGCAGGAACAAACCAGAGGTTATCATAACCAACGGAGAACTATCATTCAACATGAACATATATTCCTTAACTAAATATTTTAGACTTCCAAATTCACAAAAGCAATGCTAACAGGTTATTATCCTATATCCAGCAACTATTCCAGTGACCAAATCTCATAACACAAATCCAACATACATACAAAACTGAGGAGCAGAAAGTAACAGAGGCGTAATTCATCCAACCACAGAGAGCATTTCTTTATCACAGATAATACAGAGAGCATCAACCACTTAATTCACGAGGCATAGAGGAAGAGTTAGTCACCTTAAGATAGGAGCAAACCCGAGTGTAGGGAGCTCCTTCCATCAGCTCCTGGCCGACACTCCAGCTCCAGAGATTCCTCACAGCTCAGTCTCCATTTCTCCCAGATTCTCCAAAGCCAGGAACTTCATCTCATCTCCCATTCTGCCTTGTTAACATCTCCAGCCAACAAACATTCCTCCGACAGTATTTTCCTCAAATCTTCCAGCTTTTCAGAGGCAGTTCCCCACGCCCGACACGCTGTCAGTTTCCAACAGAGCAAGCACCAGGAGAAAATCAAAACACAAGCTGGACCATGACCTTCGGCCGGTCCAACTTGAACAGCTAGCTCGCCCCACGGCCAGAGGCAACACCCGCAGCACCAATTCTCACTGAGCATTGTCGTGCCGTCTGCACTACCATTGTAACGACCTGAATTCTTACTTGTCTTAAAAGCTCGTTGAAATTTTTAAGTTAATTAAAAATTTAAAGAAAACATCATTTGGAAACCCTTTGACATTTAAAATCAGAGCGCCGAGAAAACCTGAGCATTACCAACTTACAAAGAAAAACAACTAGTTTAATCAAGGAAAAAAAGTAACTATGATTAATAAAAGGTAGCGGAAGCGTAATTTAGAAGTGTTAAGAAAACAAACGTTAACTAAAAATTTCGATAATCCTAATAAGTATCCGACTAGGGTTAAAATGATAAATAAACGTTTACAAACCATGTTCGACGTTAGACCATTTTCAAAGCAACTCCTTCTTCCTTAACTTGGTGCCACACTACTACTCTACTTTCGTTTCCTCCGACTACGCCGCAGGCTCCACCGGAATGGCCTCCTCTATAGCTCTTGGCATAATTACTTCATTACCTACACCACAAATAAGGACGTGAGCTTACGCCTAGTAAGAAAATGGGGAAAACAATTATGCATAACTCTCTTAAATTCTTCTTGGAATGGAGGCCACCCAAACCAATTATTTTCATTACGTTCGTTCTTTGTTCATTCTTTACTCGTACATTGAGCTGGAGGTTGGAAGGTTCTTAGGGAATGGAATAGTTGACTGGACTTCACCCTTTACTTGCAACTAGGTCCCCGTCTCCATCAAGGTTAGGGGCTTCGCCTAGCTGCGGGCTAGTTCCGCTACCCATCCGGCCTCCAACTCCCTTTTTTGTCCCCTTTCCAGCGTATCCCGCCTTCAAGGTTCCTCCCCTTTTGGCGTGTCCTGCCTTTAGGGTTTCTTCCCTTCCAGCGTATCCCGCCGGAAGGGTTTCTTCGGTGATGGGCGTATCCCGCCCATCCCAAACATTTCTTTTTCTTAGCATTTCCCTCACTCATGCATGTGGGTACCACCCCGAGGGGGTAACCCCTACTTGGTTCCTATTAGCATGAATACAGCCTAGCACTTTCAAACTAGATAACACATTTATGAAAAATAAAGGACAATGCTTCAAAGGAATTCACAATAATAGACAAAACGATTCCTAGAGCATGCTTGCATATAACTAAAACAAAACAACGTATAATTACAAGTAGAATTAATCATGCTAATAATCGTCCAATAAAGCAGGGGACAGAGCATGCTTTATATAGTTAGGGCAAAAAAAACAGCATAGAAAAACGAACTAATTTTGAATCAAGACAACAAGCATGCTTTTTAACCGATTATATGAGCGTCCAAGCATGTTCATGATTGAGTATTCAGTAGAAGAATTACGAGCATATAAGCATGTCTTTAACCAACTATGTGATAGAAAGATAAGTACGAACATCTATCATGCTTTTTAATCGGCTACACAAAGGAACTAAACATGCTTTTAATGACTAAAATGAGGCAATGGAAACATGCACATCTACACATATCTTGAATCAAGTATAACGATGGAAATCATAAATGACTAAGCATGCTTTAATCGATTATAACAGCAGAATTTTATCACTAATATGGTTCTCTAACGATTTTACATATAGCAGCGAACAACGCCGTAACAGAGCAGTGAATACAACTTCAAATCAGTAGTTGGTGACAAACTAATTGACGAAATATGCTTCTTAATCGAAACTCAGCAGTAGTGAATGATAATCAGAATGAAACTACGAGACGTGATTCTTGTATGCTAATAAACAGCAGCGATTATTCATGCAAATCAAAATGACTAAGGAAGAACATGCCTCGTAATGACAATGACAACAGTGAATATGAATAGCATTACAGCAGAAAATATGAACGTCTAATGTGCTTTTTATCAGCTATACAACGGTAATGACGAATCAAATGAACAACGAAAACATGTTTTGATTTACATAATGGAACAGCAATAAATGAATGCTATCATACTTTTATTCGACTACTACAGAAACAGAATATCTAAGGAAGAACAACGGAACATGCTTATTCATTGACTAATATACAGCAGAAACATAATGAGGAACATACAGCGAAACATGCTTCTCAAATGATGATCAATCAGCAGAAAATAATCGTTAACCATGCTTCTAATTGAACACGATAGTAGAATTACGAACAACTAAGCAATTTTCTAAATGGAATAAAACAACGGAAATTACGAACAACTAGAAGTGTCAACTGAGGAGTATCAAAACAGAACATAAGGACATGCTGTTCAAACCACTAAGATCTACAGCAATAATTATTGATTAGCTAGAACCATGCTTCCAAGAGATGAAAGCAAGAATGGCGAGAGTGGAACAGCTATAGTCGTGCTTTTAGAACATCTACAGCGTCAACGAACATTATATAAATGAAACGGTGCACATATATTGAATAATCTATGCATGTAGGCTATGAAAATGAAATCACCATTAGCACAAACCGCAGGAATCCATTAGTCATTCATTCACACTTCTCATCCCTTTTTAAACGTCCTTTCTTTGAATCCATTCAAGCTTAACTAACACTTATGCATGGGTATAAGCATTCAACACCAATAAAACACCACATCTAGTAGAACATCTAAAGAGAAACAAGAGGGTTAAAGTAACTAACAATATGCAGCAAGAAACTACTTAGCAAACTTTAAAGCAACTACAACTACAGAGTTTCTACAGCAAAACAATTACTCAGACACACGTATACTTGGGTGTAGGGCCTCCAAATGGCCAAGACAACCCATTCCTTATGTAACGACCCGGATTTTCGTAAATCCTTTAAAATACGTAAAAATTTAAATTTTCTTTTTGAAAGTAAATCAGAGTGCGTCTAACCGGATCGCTACTAACCCTTTCGTAAAACTCAATATAAAATCACATTTATTAAAACTTATGCGGAAGCGTGAAATCAAAACCATTAATGTAAAACGTTGTGAAAGCATGAATACAATTCAA
>CM039475.1:24675442-24787466 GCA_022433065.1 Begonia loranthoides | reverse complement strand
CCTTACCCATGTAGAAGAGTCTTCACACAGACAGCAGATCTCCCTTCCACCCACACACTCCACACAGTAGCTTCTCAAGGAAGAAAACTCTGAACCAGAACAATGAAGAAGGAGAGGAGGAAGCTGAAGATGATTTGTAGGCTCACCTTGGGGACAATCGTACGAGTGGCAGAGGGGAGCAGGAGACAAGGCTCTACAGGTCAGGATCATGGGAGTGAGAGGCATCGAGCTGCATTTTTTATTGGTTCCCGTCGTTTTTGTTTTGATTTTAAATCAGTGCGGATGGAATCTTCGCGTCCGCATTCGTCCCCAAGACCAACTTTCGCAGGCAAATCCTAAGGTCTCAGACGAGAGCTGGTGTACCCACTCTCGTCTGTACCATCCGCAGTCAGGTTTCGAACGCCATTTTGCTTCCGCATGTGTCATCCGCATAGATTTTAAGTAGAACAAATTCAATTCGGACGGGCTCTCCCGCGTCTGCATTGTCCGCACGTATCGTCTGAATGTTTCCAAGAATTGGACAGAGGCAAAGTGGACGATGCCTTGACTCGTCTGGAGACGTCCCGATGCGTCCCAAAGTCCCCAGACTTGGACAGATTCGATGTGGACGCATCCTGCCACCATCCGCATCATCTGTACCATCGTCCGCAACACCTTAGCACAGTGAGGTTAGGACGCTGGATAGCATCCCGAGTCGTCCCCAAGGTCTGGGTTATGTTTCAGGTGTTTTGCGGACGACACCTCTCGTCTGCAACGTCGTCCGCATGCGTCCTAATGGACCAAAAGTCCATTTCCCTTGCATTTTCGATTAAGTTTTGATCCAAATTAGATTTCCCACAAAATATCGAGTCACGACTCAATAGGTATAAGGATGATGTGTATATATATATATATATATATATATACACGCCAATTTTTACTTCCAAAGTTTGATTACATCGTTTAGCTGAAAAATTAGGATCGGGTTGTTACAACCATCGCCATTCCATCGCCGAGCAACACCGGGAGACAACAGGGCATCGCCAATCTACGTGACCCGACGCCCAAAACCAACAATCCGCTGCCAAAATCGACAACCTAAGCTCCCCGTGAAGCCCAACGCTTCAACCGTCGCTAGCCGCTCGATCGTCGGACCCAAGCTCGCCGTCGACGTCTCCCCTATCACGAACTCCTCTCCGTCTCTCGATCAATCTCTCCTCTCGCGACTCCTAGCTCTCTCTTTCACCTTGTGTCACCTGTGAAGAAATGGCCTCTGGCCATTTCTTCTCTTCCCTCAAACGATTCACTTTAGTAAACAGGTTCAGTCACCCCCTTTAATTATTTCCCCTAAATAATTTACCCTAACACCCTTTATTAATTAAAATTTTAATTTAAATTATAATTTCTTCCATAAATCCCCAATAATTTTAATTAAATCTTAATACCCCCTTTTTGTCATTTCATCAAATGGCCGAAGGCCAAACGAAATGAGAAAAGCTGAAACGGTCTGTTAACAGAACCAGTTCAGTTAATCAAAAATACATCCCCACTTATAAATATTAATTCCAATTAATAAAATATATTATAATTTAATTTAATTAATATTTATTTTATTTTGATTACGTTAATTTCAATAATATATAATCTAATGAGTATGTTCTTGGTAATACCCCGATAATTGTTCCACTTAAAAAGTCGGGGTGTTATAATTGTGGCTCACATTATTTCTAACTCAAGGACAATGAGTGAAAATCTATTATCCAGGTTATTGTTCAAGCATAGGAAGAGGTTTATGGAAATATTGTTAGCTTACAGCAACAATCATTATTTGTTTCCTTATTACAACCATGGAGATATTGAAGATATTGCTAAATTGATGGCCCAAGATGATTCTTCTTTTTATGGTAATAAAGGATATAGTGACACAAGATATGATTTGAGGTCGAATCTTTTTCAACCCCGAAAGGATGATGGACTAAGGGTCCATTCTATTATTAATCAAGCATAAAATAATATCATATAGTCATTCAAGATCAAGCATAAGTGGAAGTTCAAAGAACAATGGAAAAAGAAATGGAAAGACTTTCCAAAATTATCTTCCTTCTGACCTCCAACAAGTATTTGACTATTTTGGCATCCATAACGACATCATTTCGAAAAGAGGGCTTCATGAAGATTGTAGCTGACTTCTTTAAATTTCTAGAATGAGTTGGATCACTAAATGTGGGCTTCATTTTCTATGTCAAAAGCCCATAGAATAGAGAGCAAAGAATAAAGAAAGTCCAAGTGTCCAAGCTTGAGACCAAGGAAATCTTTACATAGAAACCATCCAAGTAGTCAAGCACCAATATGGATTCGCTACCAAATACATCTAGCCTTGGAGAGGAAGAAAGAATGATATTAATTTAATATTCTTTTAGTTAATTAACCTTGTTTCTATTAAGTAGAAAATAGGACAACTTACTCTATGAGCCGATTAGGATTATTATTGTTTATTTAGTTTATTATTATTATATTCTTTGTAATTGGCTATATAAAGCCATCTAATACTTATGTTTTAGAGAAGTTGAATTTGATAATAGAAAAGCTTTAGCTTATTTTTGAAATTAGAGCGATTCCTCTTTCACCCTTTTGACATGTCACAACTAAAGGTTTCCTTGTGTGAGTAATATCACAAGATTGGGCTCACTTGTAAGTTGGGTAAGTTCTCTTATTGGCATCCATGTACTTACTCCTTGGAGGAAGAAGGTGATTGTCATCCATGTACTTACTCCTTGGAGGAAGAAGGTGTAAAGTGGTGTCCAACTTTCCAAAGGTGATTCATCAACAATTCATCCATACGGGAGTGTTCATCTCAATTGTTTCTATTTCTGGCAACATATTTTGTATCATGTATATTTCCTAAGTTGTAGCTGATATTAATGTGGTTCTTGAAGGGTTATTTGCTTATCTTATTCAAGAAGGTGTTGTCAAAATTGTAGCTCAAAAGCCTTTAAAACAAAAAAGTTACAAGGTTCTAAAGTCAGACCTTCCATAATTGAAATTATAGAAAATTAAGGAAACTCAAGATTAGGTAGACCAACTCGATCGATTCTACGACTGAATCATTGACCAAATTCTAAAGTTGAATCTATCCTACCTTTAGGTTAAGCAGCTCAACTGCGTCATCAATCACACAGTTGACTGTAAAGCCAGAAAACAACCACCTTTGGTTGATTAACATACTTCAACAATTATCCTACATCTTCAACCAATTATTCAGCACTTCTTCCACATATTTTTTAGGTTATTTCTTTACCCCAGTGAAAGGGGTAAAGAAATAACCTATAAAATATGTGGAAGAAGTACTAAATAATTGGTTGAACAAGTAGGATAATTGTTGAAGTATGTCGATCAACCAAAGGTGCCTGTTTTCTGGCCTTGCGGTCGATTGTACGGTTGACGACGTGGTTGAGTTGCTCGACCTAAAAGTAGGACAGATTCAACTTTAGAATTTGGCCAATGATTTGATTGCAGAATCGGTCGAGTTGGTCGACTTAATCTTGAGTTTCCTTAATTTTCTGCAATTTCAATTATGAAAAGTCTTGAGCTGAAATTTTGACCACGCCTTCTTGAATAAGATAAGAAAATAACCCTTCAAGAATCACATTAATTTCAGCCACCGATTAGGAAATATACGTGATACAAAATATGTCGCCAGAAATAGAAACAATTGAGATGAACACTCCCATATGGATAAATTATTCATGAAGCGCTTTTGAAAAGTTGGACACCACTTCACACCTCCTTTATCCAAGGAGTAAGAATACTGATGCCAATAAGAGAACTCACCCAACTTACAAGTGAACCCAATCTTATGATATTACTCATACAAGAAAACCTTCGGTTGTGACATGCCAAAGGGGTGAAAGAGGAATTGCTCCAATTTCGAAAATAGGCCAAACCTTTTTCTATTATCAAATTTAACTTCTCTAAAACGTAAGTATTAGGTGGCTTTATATAGCCAATTACAAAGCATAAAATAATAATAAACTAATTAAGCAATAATAACCCTAATCTGCTCATAGAATAAGTTGTCAGATTTTCTACTTCATAGAAACTAGGTTAATTAACTAAAAGAATATTAAATTAATATATTTCTTTCTTCCTCTCCAAGTCTAGATGTATTTGGCAACTAATCCATGTTAGTGCTCGGCCACTTAGATGGTTTCCATGTAGAGATTTCCTTGGTCTCCAAGCTTGGACACTTGGTCTTTTCTTATTCTTTGCTCTTTATTCTGTGGGCTTTTGACAAAGCAAATGTAGTCCAACTTTAGCGATCCAACTCATTCTAGAAAGCATAGAAAGTCCGTTACAATCTTCATGAAGCACTCTTTTTGACATGGCATCATTTAGAACGCCAAAATAGTCAAATACTAATTAGAGGTCAAAAGGAAGACAGTTTTTGGAAAGCCCATCAAATATTCAACAATTATCCTTAGACTTCCATATATGCTTGACCTTGAATCTTTTCATACTAATCTTGGAAACTTGATTAATAATAGAATGAACTCATAGTCCATCAATAAACAATCCTCCAAATTCCATAAGCTAATTTGTTCAGCAAAGAAAATCATAACTGAAACTTACAAGCTGGTCCAAGGGATGCTATGTTGGCAACCCTTGACTTCTATGGATCCTTTGTTGAAAAGAACTGCTCCACCTTACTTCACGATAAATCTTTCAATCTTCCACCCTGGATATCACCTCTAGAAAGAGCTGATGGGAAGATCAGTATCTAAAATCCACTCTAAGACAAGTCAAGAAAAAGTGGACTCGAAAATGGCTCACACAATCTCGGGTTTTGCCCTAGAGGATGATTGTCGAGTGCAAGAGAGAACTCTAACACAAATGATAAGCTTCAACTCAATAAAAATCTCAATTAGGTTCAAACAAACCTTAAGGAAGGTATAAATACCTCCCAAAGTTTCCCCTAAAGAGAAAATTACAAAAATTTCCTTCAAAAGAAAACAACATAATATAAGTTCTCGGCTAACACACTTAGCCGATAACACCAAGTAACATCACTATCCAAATTGACAATAATCAATCCAAAACGGAAACCTATGCAAGCATACCATCGACCAATAATTAAGAAAGCATAGAATCAAATTGGAAGAACACATCTTCAGCTGTTGTCCACATAAGGCACAAAATGGGGGAAACAACCTTGGTCATCTGGTGAGGTTGTAACTGAGTGGTGTGCATAAACTTCCCAAGTGACTAGATGCCTTGGCCATGCTTTATCTTCATGGTTTGGCTCATAATCAAGGTCCTCAAGTGTAACTCCACCTGCAAAATAAGAATTGGAAAAGAGGTTAATAATCTTCTTGACTCAGGGTCTAGTATTTGGGCCCCGTGGTGCATCAGTTAGTCTCGTCTTTTGGGTCGTGACAGCTTTGAAGTCAAAATCAACCAAGATGATAGTCTAAAAATAGCCTAACATTGTTTTCTTTGTTTTCATTGACGAGAAAAAATCGAAATAGATAACTCAAAATTTCCAAAGAAAATTTATTTGATCTCGAAACACTAAAATTGTAAAAACCAAGATTATATTAAAAAATTCAAAATTTTGGTTATGATGTCATGTCAAAATGTATTGATATGCTCCCATTGTGACATTTATTTTCATTGAATATAATGTTTAGGAGTTACAAAAATTACTCAAAATCAGCTATTATATAATTACTATATATTTACAATTATGAAATATAATAATGCATTAATTGATATCCTAAATCCAATCATTTCTAGCAAATGATATCCTAAATCCAATCATTTCTTGACAATGATTCTGCGCTTCACAACTACCTTAACAATTAAGAGCTAGTGCCCCAAAGTTGATTATAAGTGTAACACCCAGATTTTTAATACGACAATTTATAATTTAATAGGTTAATTGAGAAATTTTAATAAGGGAAAATTAAAATGGTGCAATCACTTGAATTATAGAAATTAGGAAATATTTAAAGAAAAAAATTATATTTTATAGGTAATAAAATAAAATAGAAATTATTAAGAAATTTAAGAGGATTAAGTAAATAATTATTAAGGAATTAGAAAAACTAAATATATTAGAAATATTAAAGAAATAATGGTAATCCACAATTAAGGGAGAAGAGTTTAAGTGTTAGTTTAATGATCAAATTCTGGAAATTAAGGGAATATAATTTAGAATTATCGGATTAACTCTGATCTAACTAAATTGGATGGAAGGTTTCTGCAAAAGCATGGGGAGCCGCAGGAACAAGGAAAGGAAATGAGGACTGTCAGATTATACTTGGAGATGGAATGTATAGCATTCAATCTGATGAAAGATGCTCCCGCGAAAGCCAAAGATTCTTCTGGGAGTGTTCTTAGCAGTTGGATTTAAAAGAGGAAATTAGGTGAAGTGTCAGCCATTGGATGATTTACACGGAGCGAGGAAATGCAAGTTGAACGGAGTCGTTTTGGGGAATCAATTATTGTTTGGGAAACATAGAGATTAGATATTAATTGAAAAATCACTAACTACAGAGATCATAGTTGATTTAATTAAAGTCGATGTGTTAAAGTATTACATTTACATTCAAGTATGTAGTTAGAATGATCATTCGTTAAAGACATAGGAATTAGATTGTAATTGATTATTAAATTTTGAAACTATAATTGATCATAACAAAATAAAGAAACTTAAGTATAAATTGTATTCAATTATTAAATTAAGACAATCATTGATTGAGAAAATATAAGATTAGATTTATACATGTAGACTAGGAGTCTAAATATTTTATAGAATAAAATTTAATAGCACCATTGGGATGAAAGAATCTTAACACAATCATAGATAACAAGGTAGTCGACAAATTAGGGTAACTCGAGAGAAAAGTTATGTTGTATTGAGTCATTGTACATTGGGGAAAAGATAAAAAGGATATAAATTTGTGAACATTAAGAAATAAATAATTTTAAGGTGTTGGAAATGGTAAATTTTGAAATTTCCTAAAATCATTTTTAAAATCTTGCGTTAGGTTAAATGGAAAACATCAGATAAGTAAGTCACCTTGTGAGATAGAAGTAAAGATTTAGAATTTTTTAACACCTCTACTAGTTAAAGACCGATAAATTATTTAAATGTAACAAATTGTAGTTATTAGATAGCTCAACTTGAGACTTAGAAAGATCAGTAAGAGAATAAAAGCTACTTAGGATCAAAGAATATAACCAAGACTATCTAATTGAGGATGTTAAACAGTGGGAAATTGTGTGCAAATAATAGACTTAAGCTTGATCTCTAGAAATTGTTTTGAGGAGTTAATAAATTCTTAGTTAATTACACTATGATTGAGGATGATAACTCTTTTAGTTATTAATTTGTAACAACCTGATTTTTTTTTTCTTCCTTCGAAAATCGCGTGAAATTTAAAACTTTCCTTTTCTTTTATAAAACAGCGGAAAACCTTTTAAATTGTGATCAGAGTTCTTTTCTAAAAATCGGACCGTTAAAAATCCTTTTTCTTAAACTCGTTACTTCAATTGTTATAAACAGCGGAAAGCTATGATTATGAAACCTTTTTTCTCAAAACGTAGCGAAAGCATAACTAAATCATTTAAAGATAATAAACAACTGTTTACATTATTATTTACAAATCTCTTCTTCTATTTTACCTTCGATAGCCTAGCCAGCCACAAGATCCGCGAGCACAAATCCTTCATCAACTGCTATAACACCCTGACTTTTTAAGTCGGATAGTCATCGGGGTATTACCAAGGGCGTGCTAGAGCGTTAAGTCTAAGGGTATTCCGTTACATTTTCCCTGTGTGCGCGATGTAATTAAGGGATGAATGGGGTAAGTAGGACATTACATTACGTATTTATATGTGTCATTTTATGATGGGTATTTATGGGGAAGTTGTTACGAGATAGTAGTTTAGTCGGAGAAATGCAAGGAAAGGCTGTCCATGGCATTTTCATAGACCTACGGATGACACTGTGGATGCCTTATGTTGTCCGCAAGTGCATTGTGTAACGTCCCCGACGTTTGGAACGCTCGAGGATGAGGGTTCGCTTCCTAATGTGTCTAGGAATCGACTTCCGGACGCATGCGGACAACCTTGTGGATGAGAAGTGTCGTCCACAAGAGCATTACACGTCACCCTTAGCCTGGGGATGACTTGGGACGTGATTCTACGTCCTGACTTCACTGTGTAGTGAAGTTGCGGACGAGGTCCGGACGATGCGGACGAGAGGAACCGCATCCAGATCGAATATGTTCTAAACCTGGAAAGTTTTAGACGAGTCCGGATGGCTGCAGACGGGTTGTAGGCTCATCCGATTTGCCTCTATCCGATTTTAGGACACTTTCGGACGACACACGGATGCCACGTGCAGACGTGATTTGGCGTCCGAAGCCTCGATTTAGCCTGTGAGATTTTAGCCTTGCAGACGAATGCGAACGAGTCTTATGCATCCGTACCCGTCTAAATTAGCCCAGACCTACGAATAAAATAAAAAGAAAATGATAGAAAATCCTAGAAAATCGATAAGAATCGACCTTTCCCCACCCCAGGAGACGAAAGTCGCCCTCTCTACACCGGTAGCTTGCCTCTCCCCCTGCCTAGAGCCATGATGGTGTCTCCTCCCTCTCCTAGGTAAAGCCCTCTCTTTTTCTGCCAAGTCCATTTAGTCTTCAGCTCTTCTTTTCCTGTGAGAAGCTCTCCTCCCCTGTGAGAGCCTCTCTGTCTGTGAGTGGAGAGTTGAGTGTGTTGTGTGTATTGTAAGTGTTGTTAGTGTAGTTGAAAGAGTGAGCTGAGAGAAGTGAGTTACGTGAGTGAAGTGAGGAATGAGTCAATGAGCTGGAGCTGCTGAAACCGTGAGCTATGGACTGGAGAGTTGTCCCTACTTGTGTTTTTCATCGCTATAGGTAAGGAATTAGGGGTGTCTTACCAGAAGAGGCCCTGCACCACAAGTATGGGTGTGTGAGTTACGTTAGTGTCTTGAAATGTTTACTACAATTGTTGTTAGCTAAGTAGTTAGTTGTAAGTGCTATATTCCCTTAATGAATTGCTACTATATTTCCTGGTTGAGTTGACTTACTTTGTTGTACTGTATTTCCTTGTTAAGTTGATTTACTTTGCTGTAGATATTTCTGGTGTTAATAGTGTAGTCCCTTAATCGATGATTCTGGTTGTTGATATTCTTGTAAATTGTGTGATTTCCTTTACTGCCAAGTAATATTGTTAGTTGTTAATAATGGTTGCTGAGAAATAGAAATAGAGAATGATAAACTGGAAAGAGGAATGTGTGAGGATGAGATGAACTACGATTTCCTTTTCTTATGTCGATGTTGTTCTCGTTACTTTCCTTTACTTGCCGTTAGTTAAATTTCTCTGTATAAGCATATAATTGTGATCCTTTTTAAGCATGTTAATCTAATTAGAGTAAATTAACTGGACTTGAGTGATTAATTAGACTTGATGTGGGTTTAACTAACTAGTTTAATTAATTAACTAACTTCACTAGGATGACTAACTAGATTAGCATGTTAAATTAACTAGTACATTAACTTGAGTAAATACTAAAAACTTAGATATAATGGTAGCTAACTTAATTGTACCTTACTTGAGCACGTAATTGGTTTGAATAATATAAATATGTTAATTGATTGAATTAAAACTAATTAGACTTGAATACGCGTATTTAACTAATTAATTATCTAGTCGTTAAATAACAATCCGAGCATGTTTAACTAGTTGTTTGATTAATAACTAATCCTTGAGTATGTTAATTAACAAACTAGTCGAGCATGCTAATTAACTAGCGAATTTAACTTAATTAGAAATTGAGCATGTTTAATTAATAAATAACCAGCATGTTAATCAACTAAGTCATGCTATGTTTAATTTGCATGTTTAATTAACTAACTAGAACAAAAGCATGTTTAAACCATCTAAGATAATAATCGTAAATTATTCGTGAGCATGTAAATAAATTAGGATAACCAACTAGATTAATAATTTGTAATTTGACTTGAGCATGTTAGTTAATTAGGATATCTAACTAGAAGGATAAAGGTAGTTATTTCTTGAGCATGTAATTAGCATAATTAATCAATTAGCATGTTCACTTACTTAAGTATGTTTAATTAGTTGGACTTATAAGCATGATTAATGAGAGAATGTTAATAACTAAAATAATTAGCACATTTAATGAACTAACTAGCATGTTAATTAACTATTAATCTCGAGCATGCAACTTATCTAGGATAACTAATTAGAATAATCACTTAGAATAATAAATGTAGGAAGCATGTAAATGGACTAGGATAATAGTATTGTGTTCAGTTAAATTCGAGCATGTTTTCCTTATTTCAATTCAGTATCGTTCTCTAGTGTGCGCTTTCAATTTCCATTATTCATTATATGCGCTTTCAATTTCAGTTGCTTTCAATTACTTATATGCGCACTCCAATTTCTGTTAATGTTATGTTATAACACATCATGCATCATGTTAGGATAAGAGTGTATGTTCATGCATCATGTTAATATAAATGAATAGAAAGTGCCAACGGGGGTGGTACTCATGCATGCATTGAGTAAGGAAAATGTTAAAAATGAATGATAAAATGAATGGGTAATTGGGTCTAGTCTGGCAACTAGTATGCACCCAGAAGGCTAGTAACCTAGCAACTAGTATGCACCCAGAAGGCTAGTCCATAATGGAATGAATGGGGAGTTGGCGGCTGGTGGGTAGTCGAGTTTAGTCTAGCAGCTAGGCAGAGCCCCTACCATGACGGGAAAGGGACCTAGTTTGCACCCAGGAGGTTAGTCCGATCAACTGTACCACCCCATATGGGTCCTCCAATCTCCCACTCGACGTACGAGTAAAGAATGAACGAACGAACATACGTAATGAAAGGATTGGTTTGGGTGGCCCCCATGCCATAATGGACTAAAGAGAGGCATTTCATAACTACATGTAACCCTTTTTCCTTACTGAGCCATTAGGCTCACGTATTACTTGTGGTGTAGATACAAACGATGAACAGATAACAAGCAGATAATAAACAGATAATAACAAGCAGGGATGATGGATTTGCACGCGTGAGAGAGTTCGTGGCTGGCCAGGCGTAAAGAGGGTAAACGAGAAACAATTTTAGTTACGTTAAGTTTTCTAATTTGTAATTAAATCAAGTTTTCCAAATGGAGTTTTAGTTATTAAACGTAGTATTTCAATTGTTTAGTAATTCTTCCTTAAACGATTTAAATTATATTTCCGCAATGTTTTATAACAATGATTTTATTATAACGCTTCCGCATAGATCCATTAATGGGGTTTTTATATCGAGTTTTATGAATGGTTGGTAGCGGTCCGGTTTCAGGAGCCTCTGACTGGTTTCAAAGAGAAATTTCAAATTTTCACGCATTTTAAAGGATTTACGAAAAACTTGGTCGTTACAACTGCTCCTCTAAAGAGTACTGGAGTCATTATAATCACCTACACCATGAAGCAAACATGAGCTAACGCCCAGCAAGAACTGAGATGCAAAACTAGGTATGTCTATAACTGATTATGTCAAAATGGAATCCACCCAAATTATTCTTTACTCACAGTCATATATACATCAACTCGTACAATTGGGACATTGGAGGTTCCATCTCAGGGAGAGTGACTGCTAGTCGACATCTGACCCTTCAAAGTAGACAAGCTCTCGCGACCCAACAAGGGAAGGGCATAATCTCGAGTCTACCAAGTTAGATTCAAATAACCTCCCCAACCTTCAATTCCCTTACATTCATTTCCTTTATCCATTTTCCTCACATAAATGCATATGAATATCAACCCAAATGTGGCATTTCTAGTTGTTTCTATTATCATGATGCATGTCAACACAGTGCAATAATCACAACAATATATCAAGGTCATTCCACGAGAAATGAAGCGAATCTAATCAGAGCAAGTCCAACCCAATAATCAAGAGAAATCTAACAACCTATATTACCAAGCAGCATATTATGATACAATGATTATAAGCAATAATCTACCTAACCGAGATCAACAAATTAATGAATGGAGGGCTAACATGAGGCAATATAGTGAGATTGACATTAACATGGCATATTCTAATTAGAAAGATAGCAATAAAGCGTGGAACACTATATGAACTAATAACATGCTATAGCGTGGAGTAATGCTTTAAAACATGCTTGGCAATTAAAGGAAATAACAACTATATCGGAAATTCTAAACATGCTTGGCAACAAATCGATGACATAAGATGAGCATAGGCATGATAAACAAAGACAGCATAATATCTAGTAAGCGAAGCATCAATGTAGGGTGTAACAAAGCCATTATATTTGATAGATGCATTATCAAACCATCCAGAACATATATTCAAGAAATTAACACAGAAGACATTGCTTGTGGTGTAGGGCCTCCACTGGCCACGACTCAATCTCAATTCTTACCTCGAAGATTTAACGCGTATCAGCACTTAAACATTATCTTTCTTCTCCTTTTCAATACCTTCATAATTAATAACATTTATTCATCAATAAATGCAACTTATTAATCTCATCAATCTTTTATACCCTAAATCCTTATACATTACAGAGTTTCATAATCTAAATTCAACTAATTTCATAACAATTCTAGGAACCCAATAAATCCCTAAACAGAATACAACTCATCTAATATCCATGTTCAGCCAATTAATAATCAGAGCAAATAAAGGTGCAGAACAACACTTAATCAACAGGGTGTACCAATATCTATCAACACAACAACAAAATACACCTCATCAATCAAGTCATAATAGAGAACAACACAACTCAAGCAACTGAACATAATTCAAAGCAGCAAATAATCACAGAGGTATACCAAACCAACAACGGTGCACAATGTCTATAAATTTAAGGAAGAAACTTTGTATTACCTTCTTCTCTAGAGCTCTGCGGGCTTCATTCCAATGCACAGCTCCTGTCATCATTCACTTCAAGCTCTCACTCTCGGTTTCCAACCAAAGAGCATTACCCACCCAAATGTCCGAAAGTAGCAGAGAAGGAAATCCTTACCAACAGAGCATCCAAGGGAATCAACTTCCGTCCCAGTCACCAAAGAACTCACAACTCCTTCACTGCCATTTCTCCAAAACAGAACCCACGCCACGGAAGCACCCATCCACAACAATTACCCAAAATACAAAACAATTAACAATAGAGTACCAAATCATCAAAACTTCCTACGACAGAAGGAGAACAAAACATGGAAGTAGCACTATGCTCGGCACAACGTACCTCACCCAGTCGTAAAAGAAGACGATATCATAACCGTCTACAAGCTTTTTACCCGAACTGTAATGACCTGGTTCTTCGTAAATCCTTAAAAATGCGTGAAATTTAAAGTTTTTATAAAACTCTTTTTAAAACAGTATCAGATTGCCAAACCGGACCGCTACTAACCTTTCACAAACCGTGGTATAGCGTGAAATGTCACAGATATAAAATCATTTGTAAAATATAGCGGAAGCGCTATAAAATCATTTATTTAAAACATTGTGAAAGCGTAAATCGTTTATAAAATCTTTTGTTTGCTCTACTAACACTAAACAATTAAATATACTTTAATTAACAACTATTCTCTCTTTTACTCACTTAGCCTAGCCAACCACCAGCTCCTTCACGTGCAATTCCTTCATCCCTGCCTTAATATTTGTTCATCATTTTCACATTGACTCTTAATTTTGTGCATTTGTTTCACGCATACAAGTACCTATACCTACACCACAAGTAAATTGTAAGTCCAAAGGCTTAGTAAGGAAAAAGAGTTTAATGCAATGTGATATGCCTCTTTTTAGTCCATTTTGGAATGGGGGCCACCCAAACCAATCATTTCATTAAGTCATTCGTTCGTTCATTACTTTACATTCATTCATTACATGTACATCGAGCAGAAGATTGGAGGATTCATAGGGGATGGAATAGTGGATCAGATCTAGCCTTTTACTTGCAGCTAGGTCCCAGTTCCCAACATGGTAGGGGGCTTCACCCAGCTGCATACTAGACCCACTACCCATCCGCCCCCCAACTCCCCATTTCCTTCCTTTTCTTTAACATTTTACCTCACATATGTATGCTTGAGTACCACCACCAAGGTGGCACTCCCTATTGGTTTCTATTAATGTGATGCATGACCATACATTCTCAACCTAACATGATGCATGATGCTTCATAACATAACATTAACAATAATAAAAATTGCGTATATAAGGAAAGTAAACAACAGTAATTGAATAACTAGAATTGAAAGCACACAACAACTATAATTAAAGTGTATAGCAGGGAACAATTATAAACTAGAATTGAAAGCAACGAACATTAAAGGAAGTGAATAATAAATCATGAAAACAATACAGAAATCAAGTATCTGAACAATATACAACGAATTATAGCATGCTTGAACGTACAAAACATAACAATAAAGGAAGTAGAAGTCGAAACATGCTATTAATTAACATGCTAGTTTTACATGCTCAAGTAGAATTATCATTTAATTAGTTGTCCTAATTAATTTGCATGCTCAAGAAGATAAGATAAATATTCTAGTTTGTTATCCTAGTTAGGTTACTTGCTCAAGACAATTACAACTATTAAGCCAATTAGTTATCCTAACTAAATGCAGGCTCAATCAAAAGATTACTGATTACAATTATTAAGCTAGTCAGTTAATTACATGCTAGTTAATCAATCTAAACATGCTAGTTAATTAATTAAACATGCTAGTAGTTATACTTATTAGTCAATTTACATACTCAAGAAATAACAACACTTACCAAAGCATATTCTAATTAATTATCACTAATTAGTTAATTAGACAAGTTAGTTAGTTCACGTGTTTAGACTAATCAAATTGTTTGCATGCTTAGATTAATCAAATTGTTTACATGCTTGGACTACTAAATGGGTTAACATGCTCAATTGATTATCATTTAACTAAAATAATTAGCATACTCAATGGATTAGCATTCATCGATTGACATTTAACCTAGATTAAGGAAGTAAAACGAACCGATGATGGCAAAACAATAACGAAGGAAATAACAGCATTATAGTTAATAATGAAACAGTAAGTAAACATCCATTAACAAGATAAAACTCTTAGCTCATTTCCAGACTTCACGTAACCGTTTTCCGTTTACGCATTCAACATTCATCACCATCACCACTATCAATTACGGAACTCATATGCAGTCAAGGAATAATTTACAAGAAATCACAGCAGCATATGTAAAATGGTAGGAACTATCACACAAAGGGGAGCAACACCAGTAAAAAAAGAACAACCAACAATCAACAAGGAAATAACATAGAAATATCAATATGCTACAAAGTGCTAATAAATCTATACTATAAATGAAGGGGAGCATTTAGTCATAGTACTAACAACAAGGGAATTACCTACAGAGTATCTACGCAATATCAACAAGGAAAATACAGCAGGAATCATCCAAGGTACTAGCAGTAAGCAATTCGGAGAACTAACATAAAACTCACGCACACCTACTTGTGGTGTAGGGCCTCCACAGGCTAAGACACACCCAAGTCCTTACCACTAACGAAGACACAGAGCAGGGATAGCACTCCACAGCTTACACAGCTCCAGTAGGACAGCAGCTCCAGCTCACAACTTCCAACTCACATGGAGCACCCAGCAGCTCCAAGCTTCCACCTCACTTCACACACACAGCACACCAAGGAAGCTCACTCTCATTGGCAATTTTTCTCTCTAGAAGGGACTCTCCCTCTCACAGTTATCTCTCACTTTCTCGCAGGAAGAGCTCTCTCGTAGGGAGAGAAGAGCTCATGCAGTATGGGCAATAATGACTGGACAAAGGGGAGAGAAAGCTTTACCTGGAGGGGGAGGGGACAACTCGTAGCTGAAGGGCAGAAAGGAGGTAGGCTCCAATAGGGGAGGTCAGCGACCTAGCGTGGAGGGTGGGGTAGAGTCATTTCTTGTCTCCAATTAATGACTAAACGACAACATTTCATCATTTTGACCTTAATTTCGCGTAGGTCTGGTCTCGTCCGGATTCGTCCGCAAGAACAAAATCCTGCAAGCAAACCTACGATCTCGAATGAGGAATGGCGTCCTCGTCCTGGTCCATACCGTCCGAAAACGTATTCAGATGCGATATGCATCTGCATACGTCCTAATGTGCCCAGAAAATCGGATAGAGACAATTCGGACGAGGCCTCTTCACATCCGCATTCATCCAGACTCATCCGAAATTGTCCAAAATTAGAACAGATTCAACTCTATAACGTCCGCCTACGCCCGCGAGCGTCCAGGGTCATCCGAAAACTCGCAGCATAGGCAAATTAGGACGAGAAACTGCGTCCTAAGTCATCCCAATTCTCAGGAAGACGCTCTAAACGTTTGCGAACGACATGACTGGTCTGCAGCGTCATCCGCAGGCATCAAAAAATGCCCTGGACAGCTTTTCTTCACATTTTTCCTACTTAACCTCTATCCCCTAATAGTTTCCTCATAGATACACGTCATGAAATGACACGTACAAATACGCAATGCAATATCCCAACTACCCCATCTTTAGTTACATTGCGTATACGGGGAAAACATAACAGAAATACCCCTAGACTTAACGCTCCAAAATGCCCCTTGGTAATACCCCGATGACTATCCAACTTAAAAAAAGTCAGGATGTTACACGAACACCCCCAAATAGAAGCAAAAAAGAACCCAGCTTGTGAGAGCTTCCATTCAAATTGTCTCGTGGGTCCCGCGCTCACCCAACGCACTACTCGGCCCAGTGAAGCAAGCAGCGACACCCGGCTCGTACACACACAATGACGCCATCTTGACACCTGTTGTTCGTCGCTCGTTGCACACTGGACAACGCTTCGTCTTCGCGAAGGAGCCTCGGCCAAACCCAAGCTCTCGATCGCCTCCCTCACACTCTCTCGCTCTCCCCTTCTCTCTCGATCGCTCACGGTTCGCCGAGAAGGTTTCCCCTCCTTCTCTGCCTTTTCCAAATTGCCAAAGCACACTCCCCCTTGTCCCTTCTCTCTTCTCAGTAAATCAAAACGCCAGAACACTCTCTGCCTTCCTTGTTTTTCCCTTAGAGAGGCGCACCTCACAATGCCTCTGCCACTCACGCCATGTCCTTAAGCCATATCCTGTCTCCTTTTCCATTCCTCCACACAAGTCCATCGAGCCACTCCCCTGTCTGTCTCTCACTTAAACTCAAAAACACGTGAAGGAAAAAGTATAAAAAGCTTCCCTTAGAAGCTGCAGATCATCATAAGCTACCACATGGACAGGAGGAAATGGCGTGGACAATTCACAACCATCCAATCAAAAGTCATCAGTGTAAGAAATAGAATTCTAGGGAAATCATGTGTATTAAAACACATTTTAGACATATTTCGGTAACCTGCGACCGTAATGCGATCGAAACGTTAAAAATACACTCTGCCACACGTTTCGGTCGAGTCCACGACCAAAACGTGTGACCGCGCAACGACTGAAAACCCAATTTTGCCTCTACCTTGAGTTTTCAGTCGGACCTTGCGACCACGTCCCAACCGATGACTCGACCGCAAAATCGACGAATTTGACAGATTCAAAACCCTTTGTTTTTCGGTTGCGCATCACATCCACACCCTCAATCACGTTGCATCTGAAAACCACCAGATGTAATCTGCCACACATTTCGGTCGAGTTGCTCGACCGCGGAGTCGACCACAGCCTCGAACGAAATGCTCCAGCTCATATTTCTCTCATTTTTCCTCCTTAAAATCAACACCCATAACAATACTATCCTACTCAACCCTAATTATTTTCCAATAAATTCCCTTAAATCATAATTATTGATTATGTCTCTGGTAATACCCCGATAAATATCCAAATAATCTGAATACCCCTAATTACTTTTCAATTATTCTTATTAAATTCTTTTACGGAACATTGAGGTATTACATAATGTTACGTACTTAAATGCCCTTAGAAAGAAATTTTAATATTTTACACCCTTTAGACTTAGTAGAAAAGAAGGTTTTACATGTGATAAAATAATAAAAAAAATACTTGAGGATTTAACAAGATTGACTCTAGACAAATAAAGTAGAAAAATTGAGGAGAAAACATGGTATTTTTAGGTTTACCATTCTAAAATAAGAAGATTTAGAACTTCACGTAGCACAAATTTCAAGGACAAAATTTATTTAAGGGGAAAAGAATGTAACACGCGAATTTTCCATACGACAACTTATAATTTAATAGGATAATTGGAAAATTTTAATGAAGGAAAATTAAAATGGTGGAATCACTAGAATTATAGAAATTAGAAAATATTTAAAGGAAAGAGTTTTATTTTATAGGTAATAAAATAAAATAGAAATTATTAAGAAATTTATGAGGATTAAGTAAATAATTATTAAGAAATTAAGAAAACTAAATATACGAGAATTATTAAAGAAATAATGGTAATCCATAATTAGGGGAGAAAAGTTTAAGTGTTAGTTCAATGTTCTAATTCTGGAAATTAAGGAAATATAGCGTAGAATGAACAGACACAACAGGAGCCGTTGGATCAAGTCTCGAATGGCTGTGATCTAATTGAATTGGATGGAAGGTTTCCACGAAAGCCTGGGGAGCCACGGGAACATGCAAAGGAAATGAGGACAGTCAAATTAGACATAGAGATGGAATGTGGAGCGTTCGATCCGATGGAAAATGCTCCTGTGGGAGCCAAAGATTCCTTCTAGGAGTATTTTTAGCCGTTGGATTTAAAAAAGGAAATTGGGTGAAGTGTCCATTGTTGGATGATTTACACAAAGCGAGGATTTTAAGTTGAACGGCGTCTTTTGGTGTGTGATGCGTTTCCATGAAAGAGTTCATTTCCGTTATGAATAGTGGAAACGTGTGAAACGCTATCGTTCGATTTATGGAGTGCGAGATTTGAAGTTCGGAATGTCGTCGTTTTGAAGGAATAGTTTGCGAAGAATAGAAGGATGACTTATCAGTTTGGGTAGTGTCATAGGTTTTTGAGGTAGCGTAGGATTCCACAAACTAAATGAAATGGGCTGACATGGCTTGCCACCTGATATGCCGCAAAGTCCCTTAACTAGATCAAGAGCCCGGGAGATTTCTAATTTGTTTGCTCATTTTGCAGGGGATCAATTCTACGCTAATCTTGAAGGAGAACCAACAATTGAAGACATGGAGAAACCCTTTAATTTATTTGGTTTGGACACATGAAGGAGACAACTTAAGTGATGCTCCTCTCGGCCCTCAAGAAAAGCACTCCCACTAAGCCGTGTGTTTCAATCCTTTTTTGTACATTTTATGCTAATGTTTTTTGGAGATTATCATGCTGGTGTTTTTTGGAGATTTGCATGGTTTTAGAAAATGAACTTTTGCATGAGAAATGGAGTGGCGATGCTAGAGTCCATGGATCACACAAGCCAAGTCTACTCGACTATCCACCTAGCCGATTGGTTACCCTTTTTTCAACCTTGCCATTTTATTTTATTATTTGTTTCTTTTCTTTTCCTTATTTTTGTAACCCTAATGGGAGCACTATATATATTACATGTTAGCTACTGAGAAGGTAGTGAACATTTGACGAAAAATCCTAGCTTTGAAGAGAGACTCTTCACCTCTTTATGAGGAACAATCGGCCAAGTTTCTAGGAGTTGATCCGAGGGAGTGAGCCACCATTTCTTCAATCCTTGTTCGTTTTGGTTGAAGATCTTATTGTCCCTCCTTGCACTGCTACCTCTAAGGTAGTAGATCCAGAGTGTAAGTAAGGTAAAACACACATCCCAGCCCAGTTGGAGACACTCCTTGTGGAGCTCAATCAAACCTAAGGTGCAGATCGGTTCACCTTAGACTCCTTCCGATTCTGTTTTCCATTTTTACTCCAACATTTCCAGCACTAAAGTTAACAAAACCACTACAAAAATCACCCCACATTCATCAGGGTTCCAAGGAAAGAAGAATCATCAAAAAAGGAGTTCGGGTTCAGAAGTTACACACCTTTCTTTACTGAAGACTCAATCTGTCGATTCCCACCGACCTCCGAGCAGCTTTCGTATGATATCTAGAGTTGCATATAGGCTTTTGAGCTACATTTTGGAGGTAATAAACTAGATATATGTGAGAGTGAAGTGTCCAAAAATCAACTTCATAGGAGCTCTGGAGAGGAAGGTCAACCATCGCTAATCTGAAGCAGCTGCTGGAAAGTAGCAGTTGCCACCTCCTACTTGCAAGTAAGCTACTTGCTTGAAGTACTCCATTTTCATTGGTCTGATTTTTGACCCCTCTTTTGGAGGCACATCAGCATGGTATCAGAGCTTGATTGATCTGTGTTTGGTTACATTTTGGTGATAATTTACTTGGTATTATGATGACAAGAAGTGGGGCTCAACAAAACCAAAACCGAGAAGCTTCAACTAGTCAACCGGTTGCTCCTCAACCACCTCCCATTGTTGAACCATCTTTGCAGTAGCAAATGGACTCTTTTAGGGAAGAGATAAGGCTGATATTACAACAATTTACATTGGCACAAAGGCCCCAACCAAATGTTGACCGACTACAACAAAACCCTCAAACCGCAAGGAGAAGAAATGTGGGTGTTCGGAGACCCCATATTTATGATGATGATGAATCTGATTTTAATCCAAGAGTTTCCACCAAAGATGAGTTGAAGAATGTCAAAGTATCCATTCCCCTTTCAAAAGGTCCAGCCAAGGTGATGAATTCATGGAATGGATTGAAAAGGTGGAGAAGATTTTTGGGTGTTATAATTATTCCGATGGACCAAATATTCAACTTGTGGCACTTGAGCTTAACGGTTATGCTCACTTGTGGTGGGAGAACCTTAAAGCTCAGCGGAGGAGAGATGACATGGAAGAAGTTGATACATGGAGGGAAATTAAAAATTTGATGAGAAAGAAATTTGTGCCACTACATTACCGACAAGAGTTGCTTTATCAAGTGCAAAGTTTGAGACAAGGGTCATTGACGGTTCATGAGTAATTGGCCGAGTTTGAAACTTTGAAGACTTGATGTGGACTTGAAGAACCAGAGGATCAAGTCATAGCAAGGTTCATTAAAGGCCTCCACTGTGATATAGGAGACATTGTGGAGTTGCAACCAGTTGACACCATGGAGGGTGTTATCCAAATGGCCGTGAAGGTGGAGCGGCAAAGATTGAGAAAAGGAAAGGAGGTGGCTACCAAGTTCACCCCTCAAAGAAAGTTTACCTATCCCAAGCCCCAAACCAAGGAGAATGAGAAGATAACAAACTTCAAGGGGGCAAATAACAAGGGAGTTACCATCAAAACCGTGGAGGACAAGAAAGTGATAGATGGAGTTCCAAAGCCAAGAGCAAGGGACATCCAATGCTTCAAGTGTCTTGGACATGGTCACATTGCCTCTCAATGCCCCAATAAACGAGTTATGATTTTTAGGGAAGCCACAAATGAGTTAATTGAGGATGAAGATGAAGCATCCACCACCCTTGAAGAGGGAGAAGAAGAAGTTGATGTAGCCGAGAGATGCTTGGCGCAAGAAGGACCTTTGTTGATGGTGATTCGGAAATCTCTAGTTGCTCACACCCGTAGAGACAATGAGCAAAGGGAGAATATATTTTTTAGTAGATGCCTAATCAGAGAAAAAGTGTGCTCACTCATCATTCATGGAGGGAGTTGCACAAATGTGGCATCTTAAGAGCTTGTCAACAAATTTAAATTGGAGACCACCATGCACCCGAATCCATACCAATTGAGTTGGTTGAATGACCGTGGATTGTTGAAGGTGTCCAAGCAAGTGAAGATTGATTTTGAAATTTGGGGCTATGAAGAGCAAGCCCTATTTGATGTGGTACCAATGAATGCAAGCCATATCTTGTTGGGAAGACCATGGCAATCCGATCGGAGAGTATTGCACGATGGTTACACCAATGAGTACTCACTCAGGCACCAAGGCAAGAATGTCATTTTAATGCCTCTTAGTCCGAAGCAATTGGCCAAAGATGAGGAAGCTAAGAGGGAGCAAAAGTCCAAGGCTAACTTCTTTTTGTCCTCATCTTGTTCAAAGAAAGAATGGATGAGCTAGGAGTAGTTCCTATGGAAGTTGCACAACTCCTTGAAGAATTTCAAGATGTTTTCCCTGAGGAGTTACTGCAAGGACTTCCAACCTTTCTAGGGATTGAGCATAGAGTTGATCTTGAGCCCGGAGTAGTTCTTCCAAACCGTCCCACTTATAAACTAAACCCGGAGGAGGCCAAAGAACTTCAAAAACAGGTTCAAGAACTTCTAGAGAAAGGTTACATTCTAGAGTTGATGAGCCCTTGTGCTGTCCCTAGGTTATTGGTGCCCAAGAAAGATGGCACTATGAGAATGTGAATTAATAGCAGGGCCATAAATTAGATCACTATTAAGTATAGGTTTCCCATACCGAGGCTGGAAGACATGTTTGACGAGCTTAGTTGGGTGGCTATTTTCTCCAAAGTTGATTTGAAGAGTGGTCATCACCAAATCCGGATGCAAGAAGGTGATGAATGGAAGACAGCTTTCAAGATTAAGCATGGTCTTTTTGAATGGTTAGTGATGCCTTTCAGTTTAACAAATGCTCCTAGTACTTTCATGCGACTAATGAACCATGTGTTGAAAGAGTTTTTAGAAAAATTTATTGTGGTGTACTTTGATGACATTCTTGTGTATAGCTTGGATTTGGCTTTGCATGTGGAGCATCTACGATTACTATTTGAAACTTTAAGAAAGGAGAAATTATTTGAGAATCTTAAAAAGTGCTCTTTTGCTCAAGAAAGAGTGCATTTCTTGGGATTCATACTTTCGAAGGATGGCATGGAGGATGATGAAGCCAAAGTGGTGGCCATTAAGGATTGGCCGATTCTAAAGAGTATTTCGGATGTGAGGAGTTTTCATAGATTAGCCTCTTTCTATAGGAGGTTCATTCAGAACTTTAGCACCCTTATGGCTCCCATGACTGATTGTATAAAGAAAGGGAGAGAAGTCCAATGGAGTGAAGCATGTCAAAGAAGTTTTGAAGACATCAAGCAAAAATTGTGTCGAGCTCCCGTCCTTCAGCTACCCGATTTCAATAAAGTGTTTGAATTAGAATGTGATGCTTCAGGTTTGGGAATTGGTGCTGTCCTAAAGCAAGAAGACAAGCCAATTGCCTTCTTTAGTGAAAAGTTGAAGGGTGCCACACTCAACTACTCAACATATGACAAGGAGTTCTATGCGGTTATCCGAGCATTGGAGGTATGGCAACACTATTTGCTTCCTAAATAGTTTGTTATTCATTCGGACCAGCAAGCTTTGAGGCACCTCAAGAGTCAAAACAAGTTGAATAGAAGACATACAAAGTGGCTTGAGTTTCTTGAACGATTTCCCTACATCATTAAGTACAAGAGAGGAGAGACCATTGTTGTTGTCCATGCACTTTCTAGGAGGTGTAACCTTTTGACCAAATTGAATACAAGGATAATGGGATTTGAATGGATCAAAGGTGCATATTTGGAAGATGAAGAATTCAAGGTGATCTACCAACAATTATCTCAAGGCAAAGCCGAGGGCACATACCATCTCATGGATGGATATCTTTGTAAAAGTGGCCGAATTTGTGTGCCGAGGGGGAGCCTTCTGGAATCTTTGATAAAGGAAGCTCATGAGGGAGGTTTGGCATGTCATTTTGGTGAAAAGAAGACATTGCAGGCTGTGAATGAGCATTTCTTTTGGCCACACCTTCAAAGGGATGTTCACAAAGTGGTGGAGAAATGTATTACTTGCAAAAAGTCCAAGAGCCGATCACTACCCCCAAGGCTTTATATGCCACTACCGGTTCCAAGGCATCCGTGGGTTGAGGTGAGCATGGATTTTATTTTGGGGTTGCCTCGCACTAGTAGATCCAAAGATTCAATTTTTGTGGTTGTGGATAGATTTTCAAAGATGGCACATTTCATACCTTGTTCCAAAATTGATGATTCAAACCTTATTGCCGAGTTGTTCTTCAGAGAAGTGGTGAGACTTCATGGTGTTCCCAAGTCCATTGTGTCGGACCGGGATACTAAATTCCTTAGTGGTTTTTAGGGAAGTTTGTGGATAAAGATTGGCACTAAGCTCCTTTTTAGTACCTCCTCCCATCCCCAAACGGATGGCCAGACAGAACTTGTTAATAGGACTCTCGGAACACTATTAAGGAGCATCCTTAGAGGGAAGCTCAAGGATTGGGATTGAGCATGCTTTTTGGGGAAGTTTGTAGAGAAAGATTGGCACTAATTTGTTTGTTCATTTTGCAGGGGATCAATTCTACGTTAATCTTGAAGGAGAACCAACAATTGAAGACATGGAGAAACCCTTTAATTTATTGGTTTGGACACATGGAGTAGACAACTCAAGTGATGCTCCTCGGCCCTCAAGAAAAACACTCCCACTAAGGCCGTGTGTTTCAATCCTTTTTTGTACATTTTATGCTAATGTTTTTTGGAGATTATCATGCTAGTGTTTTTTGGAGATTTGCATGGTTTTAGAAAAAGAACTTTTGCATGAGAAATGGAGTGGCGATGCTAGAGTCCATGGATCACACAAGCCAAGTCTACTCGGCCATCCACCTAGCCGATTGGTTACCCTTTTTTCAACATTGCCATTTTATTTTATTATTTATTTCTTTTCTTTTCCTTATTTTTGTAACCCTAATGGGAGAACTATATATATTACATGTTAGCTACTGAGAAGGTAGTGAACATTTGATAAAAAACCCTAGCTTTGAAGAGAGACTCTTCACCTCTTTGTGAGGAACAATCGGCCAAGCTTCTAGGAGTTGATCTAAGGGAGTGAGCCACCATTTCTTCAATCCTTGTTCGTTTTGGTTGAAGATCTTACTATCCCTCCTTGCCCTGCTGCCTCTAAGGTAGTAGATCCAGAGTGTAAGTGAGGTAAAATGCACATCCCAGCCCGGTTGGAGACACTCCTTGTGGAGCTCAATCAAACCTAAGGTGCAGATCGGTTCACCTTAGGCTCCTTCCGATTCTGTTTTCCATTTTTACTCCAACATTCCCAGCACCAAAGTTAACAAAACCACTACCAAAATCACCCACATTCATCAGGGTTCCAAGGAAAGAAGAATCATCAGAAAATGAGTTTGGGTTCGGAAGTTACACACCTTTCTTTGCTGAAGACTCAATCTGTTGATTCCCACCGACCTCCGAGCAGCTTTCATACGAGATCTCGAGTTGCATACAGACTTTTGAGCTGAAATTTGGAGGGAGTAAACTAGATATATGTGAGAGTGAGGTGTCCAAAAATTAGCTTCATAGGAGCTCTGGAGAGGAAGTTCAACCATCGCTAATCTGAAGCAGCAGCTGGAAAGTAGCAGCTGCCACCTCCTACTTGCAAGTAAGCTACTTGCTTGAAGTACTTCATTTTCATTGGTCCGATTTTTTACCCCTCTTTTGGAGGCATGTCACTACCATTGGCCGAAATTGGTTTTGCGGATACCCGCTATGGCAACCTGCGTGTCAGTTGCCCGACGAAATAGATTTAAACGAAGATATTTTCCAAAATCCTTATCCAATTGGGTTTTCGTTTTTCTAAACAATCCTCTCACTATTTTCATGGAATTCTTATCTCACGAAACCCTTCAATCGGACGTTTATTTAAATTGAATTTTAGCATAGGGAACCTTATTCTCCCCGTGGTTGCTTGAACAAAGAAAAGGAACTCTGTCTTCTCAGTCTTTTCTCTTCAAATTCTGAAGGTAAGTCTTGCGTTAAAGCTTAAGTTTTTGGTAAGAATGCAAGATGAGGAATGTAACACTCCGAATTCTTGTTAGTTTGAGCCTAGGATAATAATGGTAATGCTGGGTGATGTTTTATGATAATTTGGGTTATATGGAATGATAATGGTATTAGTATAGTGGCTTTTGGTCTATGGTTTTTGGAAGTGTGAAATTTTCTATATTTTAGTAGGTTTATAAGGGGAGTGGTTGATCACTTAATGATTTGATCGACCACTAATTGTGTAGTTTGAAGAAATGGAGCTCTCTGTTTATGTAATGGTTGATCATGAGTGTTAGCTGTGACAACCCGATTTTTCATAAGCTTTTAAAATACACAAAATTTAAAAATTTTGTAAGACAATTAAAATCCTTCATAATCAGAGTGCTAAAACCGAGCGTCAAAATCCATTCATTACATTTGTTATGAAAATCATTTATTAAAACATAACATAGCATAAATGATTTATTTAAAATATAGCAAAAGCGAAAACAAACTATTTAAGAAATGCTAAGTAAATCATTACGTTTACAAACATTTTACTCGTCTTTAGCCTGACCAGCCACAAGCTCTGCCCCTATAAACCTTTCATCGATTACTTTGTATTTTGTTCATCGTTTTTCTCATGCATACACATGCCCCTACACCCCAAGTAAACAGTAAGCCCAAAGGCTTAGTAAGGAAAGGGAATATGCAATATGATCATGCCTCTCTTTAGTTCACTTAGAATGGGTCCGGCCCAAACCAATCTTTCATTACGTTTCATTCATTCGTTCATTACTCATACATCGAGTTGGAAGTTGATGGAACACGTATGTGATAGAATAGTTTGATCAGCTTCTAACCCTATGTGGGCTAGATCCGAACTACCCATCCGCCCTTCAACCTCCCATCATTCATCATTCATCATCGTTCATTGTATTCGTTCATTTATTTCGTTTTCCTCACTCATGCATGTGAGTACCACCCCGAGGGCACTCCATACTTGTTTCTATTAACATAATTCATGTTGACACAACATAAAAAAATTGATAATTAAACAACACAAGTAACAAACAATGGATGGCAAGAATAGCAATAATGGAAATCAACGAATAGTAAGAATAATATTAATTGAATGCAAACACAAACAAATCGAAAGCAACATATAACATGCTTGAATTGTAGTTACAAAGAACTAAGCTAAACTAATTACGCATGTTCATCTACACTAACCGAACCTAAACATGCCTAATATAATAATTAACAAATGGAAACGTGCTTATTAACTAAACAGTAGAACATACTTGATTTCTACTCAATTAAACATGCTTTTATTCGATTAGTTAAACTTACTACAATTAATGATCTAGTTAATTAAACATGCAAAGAGTCCTAATTGACATGCTCGATTTATTTAATCATACTAAACATGCTTCTAGAATTATTAGCCTAATTAATCTTCACATGCTTGATTTATGGAAACGAAACAAATATTTACAATTAAGAAACTACAGTGAATAACAAGGTAGATATGCAAGAAGCTACAGCCAGAGAATATAACTAATTGTACAAAATAGAATTTAAAGTCTCTATTCATTAATGATTATATGTTCATATCATGTCATACTTCATTTCGTCATTTTATCCTACAAACTTAACGTTTCCATTCATCATTCATGCATCACATTTCTATTAACGTAAAGAGAACTACAATTCCTAACCAGTACCAAGAAACAACAACATATTAGAACTAGATTGCGAAATACTAAACTAGACTATCAATGCATGCTTATCCAAATAAAACAGAACGTAAACATGTTTATTGAATCATATACGGAAATCTACTTAACGAATTACGATTAGAATCATACTGGATAATTCGATATAATAAGAAATATGCTAAACAAAACTATATCAATCAAATCTAGAGCATTGATCGCTCCTAACCAGAACCAAGGAAAGCAATAAACATCACAATGAATTTATAGCAAGTAAAAACAGTTCACAAAATAGAATTTCTAACTTATGCAGTTCATAACTCATTCATGCACATCTTATCATCCTATCACTTTCCATTTATCATTCCTTCCATTTTTAATCATTCAATTTTAACTTAATAAGGATAAATACAGAAACAACACAGTAGCAAAATCAATCAGAGAATTCACACAAAGAATGTAACAATAATACATCTAGCACAACACTCACACACACTTGTGGTGTAGGGCCTCCACATGGCCAAGACACGCCCAATTCCTTACCTCGAACCTTTATCATGTCCTTTCACTTAATTGTTGTCCTTCTTATCTTTTCAATACCTTCACAATTATTGAATAATCCATCGTTAAAATCACATATTATCCATTACGGAGAGTTCATCGATCCTTAATCAAACAATCAAACAATAGAGCACTTCACACATATATTAAATTCTATCACCCAACAAATTGGTTCAGAACAACAATTTATCATTTTCTTATGTCCAATAATATACTTCAGATTATTAATCCCAATAACAGAGCATGTATTTGACTATCCTTCACAAGGCCAATAACAGTAAGCAATAGGGTATACATCGCCTAAATATTCAACAACAGAATATGACTCTCCCATAATATCTATTCTCCATTAACCCCCAAATCACAGAATAACCAATAGCAATGTACCACATTCTTTATCCAAGATATCCTTCCCAATATTATTCAACTAAAATTCATAAAAGAAGTGAAGAATATTCATTGACCAGGAATGCCCGAGGAACCACGCTCGGTCATCACCAGAGAGGGGCTTCCCTCACAGTCTCCATCCTGAAATCTCCAGCTTTACAGAGTGTTCCACACTCTGTAAAATTCATCTCCAAATAACTCACTGCTTCACTACTCTCCTCTCATTCTCTCTACCAAAGTACAACTTCAACAATCAAATTGGAATTTGTAATAACACAAATCACCAGCAACAGAATTCAAACAAGAGTTTACCTCGGTCCAACACATCCCGCAACATCGCAGAAGAAATCGTCCCTACAACCAGCAGCAAACCTGAGCCCTAGCCCGCACCCACGAACGATGCCAGACAACCGGACCTTAGCTCGCGACTCGCCGGACCGCGATGCACTCCTCATCGCGACGCAGGAGAGGACAACCGTTCACCCTTGCCCGCGATCTTCTTCCTCTCCCGATCACTCGCCTCTTTCTCCATCCCTCGGTTCTCTCTCTCCCTTCTCTTTCTCTCATTTATTTAGCCAACCCTAATATCTTTCCCCACTCTTTTGATTGCTTCTGAACTGGACCAGCAGCTCGAACCGGTTCAGCTCTCCCTCCCCTCTTCACTTAATTTCTCTTTTAATTTCCCCCATTTTAATACTAATTAATTAATATTAAAATATATTTAAGTGTTAAATATTCGTATCTAATATTAACCGACCCAATTTCAAACTCCCGACTTATTTCAAATATTGTTTAAAGATTATTAGAGATCTAATTTAAATTTCTTAATTCTATTTCCTAAATTGATTTTTATCAATTAAAATTTTAATGAATTCTCTTAAATTATAACTTAACAGTTGTGTTTTTGGTAATACCCCGATAATTATCCAATTTAAAAAGTCAGGGTGTTACATTAGCAATCGTTCAACTTATTTACATATTCGAAATGAGGAGGTTTTACAGACGATCGGTGAATGACTAGTGTTTGTACAGATTGTAAAATTTTAGATTTTTGGTCAATCATGTGAAGGAAGATGATCAATCGGTGTTCTAAAGAAAATACAGAGTTTGACTTCATGATTGATTTTTGGTTGATCGGCTGAAGATGGGTGATCGACTGGAAGGTCAAAGGTAATTTGAGGTTTTATGTGATGTTGTGCGCTGATTGGAGGAGGTTAAGGTTGGACAATCCAAGGCTTGACATGCACACCTACACCTCTAGCTTGGTGGTGGAGAAGGGTGTGGCTTTGAGATTTAATGGCTTGTGAAGGTGAAAGTTTTCTAATGAAGGAATTTCTCAAAGAGACCCTCAAGTTTTCTCTCTCTTTTTCTCTCGTATTATCCAGGTATTCAGGGATATCTTTTATGGCTTTCTTATGAATTCTATGTGAAGTTGTGATAGTTGTATTAGAAGAAGAAGATAAAAGATGAAGGAGATAGTGTAATCAAGTAGTATAGATGTTTGAAGCGTATTGTCTATCTTCTTGCCATTTTTGGATAAAACTAAATATATATGTTATTAAGGACATATTAAGGGAAATATAGGTCCTGGAATTATTGAATTTTGTTATATATTGTTAAAGTAATGATCGATCAAAGATGAGTGAAAATTTAGAGAAACCATAGTGTGCATGTATAAAGAATTGTAATTCTATCATGTGTTGTTGATGAATGTTTATTGAAAGGCATTGAGAAGAAGTATCTTAAGGCCTAATTGCACTAAAGACCTAAGGTAAGAGATGTTGTGTGTTCTTGGCCGTTTGACCTACATCACAAGAATTAGGCATTTTATGATATGTTGTGTATAAAGGTTAGTATTATGATATGAATTGAATTGTTTGTACGCTATCACATGACTATTGATATGTTAAGATTTATATAAGAATGGTATTGATTCTTGAAAAAGATTAAAAATATGGTTTGTGATAAAAGATAAATAAATGAAGTATGTTCATAATATGGAATGAATGTTAGCATGAAATACGTTTTGTAAACTAATGAGAAGTCTTCCGCTACGCATTTTATTGGACAAATTTTATTGAAGAAAAGTTTTAAATTTTACACATTTTATAAAGAAAATGTGCTTTAAATTACAATGTTCTAAAGAAAAGGAAAACGGATCACTACAAGGAACCATGTGATGATTTTCAGTTTTTCCATCGTCAACCCTCGTTCTAACTTATCTTCCATTTTCTGTTGAAGTTAATTGTCTTCATGGGTTGGAACTATGGGTTACGGATTCTACTTATTGTCAGGTAAGTGGTATTGATTGTGTTTGGCCTTTGGCGTACATCACAAAGACGTTAAGGTTTGTATGCTTGATGATTTTACTATCCATGATGTCTTCGGGCTATTGTTTGAGGATATGTGGTACTTTGATTGTTCACTGCTCACTATTTTACTGATGGATTCTTGAGGATATGCTGCTTTACTTACTATTCTTCTTCTTAGGAATATCTAACGTTGAGACAAAAAGACAATGAATTTGGAGATGTTATTGTAACGCCCTACATTGTTAAAACATTTTTCTTTACTTTCATTTTTAGCCATATAAAAATTTTTCTTTAATTTATTTAAAACATGTATGAAGAAAATTGATTAGAAAACAGATCAGAGTAATATGAGCGAAAACTATTAACAACTTTCAAAACATGGTTTCAACATTTCCAATAAAAGTCCATGGTTTACAAAACATTTACCATATTTAAAAAACATAATTAACTATTCAAAATAACCAGTATTGTTTTTCGTGAGCCATAACCCTCAGGTCGAACCCGGCTGATAACCCAAGATCTCATCTTGTAATGTCTCCTCCTTCACTGGCATATCACAGGTCTCATAATAATCACCTACATCACGAGATAAAACAATGAGTCTAACGCTCAGCAAGAAATAGAATGAAATGAAATGCTCATGCTCAATGCGTTCTCATGCAATCTATCTCAAAAAAGAACTTATCTTTTATGTTATTACTGAGAGAAATGATACATCTTATGGTCATGTAACTTAATCGTCACTCCGACGAGGAGATACATCCATCAGGAGTGTCGCCACATACCGTCACCACTCTTTTTGTTTCAAGCATTAGGGATTTCTGGTACAAGAGAAGATGATACATCCTATGGTCCATGTGGCTTAGCCGTCACTCCGTCACTACGTGGGAGGAGATACATCCATTAGAAGTGTCACCACCAATGGACCATCACCAAATCTCCCGAACCCCCAACACGCCTATTTACGTTTATTATGCATGTCGTGCATATGTCAGCATTTTCATAAGCCCTATTCATGATGCATGTATGTCGTGCCATATTCAGTTTACAATAATATACAGAATATTTAAAAGGAAACATGGAATTAATACAAAGATATAACAGTTCATGGCTTAATCTAAACAATTTCATTCTACCACATAACACTTATCAATAATTTATAAAGAATAAATCAGGGAACAAATATATTAGAAAAGACTGTTAAATAGATCATTCACTTAGTAGCAGAGAATAATTCAATAAACACCACGGACAACCCATCACCTAACGGTCAAGCAAGCCAGAAAGAACAGATTACCAATAATCGCTTCTTTATCCTTTCTAATTTTTCCCATAGGGTATTATTTCATAATTAATCAACAAGGCCTTTCCTGTATCCTCATCAATTAATCCCTCACAGCCCACATAATCGCAAAGTCATAGTCACCAATAAATCATGGCAGCTAAAACCATCTAACAATAGATATCAACAATTAAACCAAGCGGTACACAGTCAACAATATCCTCTAAAACTTTCTACAGAGTGTTATTTAACTCAAGGCAGCAATCCAAAAGCACAGAGTAACATCTTTCTTCAGCAACCAACATTTCTTAGTAAACGATGAATCACAGAGCAATATCATACACTGCATGACAAAAACTATCAAACTTCTCTCCCACAGAAAAATGACAGTAACAAATGTCAGAATATTTGTTCTCAGTAAGTAGCAGATGCAACATTTAAACAATAGTCAATGCAACATTTAAACAATAGTCAAGTCTTGAATAGATCATACTGCATTAATTAGTTTTTCATTCGGCTATAATCAACATTATGTAACGACCGAATTTTTATCTTTCTTGAAAAACGAATCAAATTTTAAAAATTTTACAAAATGATTTAAATCCCATTAAAAATAATATCAGAGTGCCCTTTCTCAAAATCCCGATCGTTACGACATTTCGCTAAAAATTCACTTAAATAGTCAAAGACTAAAATAGTTAAATCAAATTTCAAAGATATAGCGGAAATGCAAACAGAAATACTTAAAGCTAAACACATTCAAGACTTAATAAAGTTAGAGAAATATTTAGTATTTTACAAACCATGTTTTAACCTTAAAGCCTTACAAAATATACATATTCTTTCTTTCTTTAGCCACACTCTACTCCGGTCGCGTTTCAGTCAGATACTCCTCAGGCTCCATGGGGAAGACCTCCTCCTCTGCTCCCGGTACTATTATCTCATTATCTACACCACAAGTAAGGATGTGAGCTAATGTCCCAGTAAGGAAATGGGGTTATGCTTATGTTCTGCCTCTCTTTAGTCCATTGTGGAATGGGGGCCACCCAAACCAACCTTTTTATTTCGTTCGTTGGTTCATTCTTTACTCGTACTTCAAGCAGAATATGGGAGGATTTCCTTTGTGATGAAATAGTGACTGGATCTAACCTTTTACTTGCAACGAGAACTCTCATACCCTAAGAGGGAGGGGCTTCGGCTAGTTGCAGACTATGCTCGTTACCCATCCGCCCCCCAACTCCCTTTTTCTTTTCTTCTATTTCTTTCTTATCATTTTACCTTTCCAATGCATGTAAGTACCACCCCAAGGTGATACTCCCTACTTGTTTCTATTAGCATGATGCGTGATGACACATAATAATGCGCATTTATAAAGTAACTAACCGTAATTAAATAAATGGTAGTTCAATAATTAATTGGCAATATCAGTAAGTAAATGACAAAATTTAACGACTACATGAAAAGAATGAAAATAGAATTATAGGGCAACCATAATAGGAACATCTAGAAACAAAGATTTAAGCATGGTATTAACAAGAGAATAAGATAACAGAATTTATATTAACCAATGGACAACAGAACATGCTCCTTAAACGGCTATAAAAAGTAGAAAGCAATAATGAAATGAAATAGCAAAACGTGCTTCTTAAACGATAATAGACAGCAACGAATAATAAACGAAACAGCAAAACATGCTTTCCAACAATTAAAAACTGCAGCAATAATATTGAATCAAATCAGCAAAAAACATGCGTAACGAAATGAATCAGCAAAGACATACTCTTCAACGACTAAAATCTGCAACAATAATAATCAGCGCAAGCATGCTTCTTAAATGATAACAATAGCAGTAAGAATTAACGAAAACAAAACAGCGAAAACATGCTTCTTACAACAACAATAACGTATGAACAATTGGCATGCTGTCACAAATTTCATGGTGTATTCAACAAATTTATACAACAATCAATATAGACACATACTTTATTTTTCAGAATATAGAACAATAGCTTACGAGTGAAATATACGGAAAGTTATTTAACTGAACATGCTGAATAAATCATTTATGAAAACTATTTAACGGGTGACAATTGAAGACATGCTCAGTAAATTTGATTTGATAAGAAACATGCTAAATAAAATAATGACAAGATATTTATATCTCCTAACCAGAACCAAGAATTAACAACATTTATGGTTTATTCTAACAAGTAATAAGAGAAGTAAAACAGAGATTATATTCATATCATTCCTCTAGACAATTTTTATTTCATCAGTTCAAGTCATAAATCGACATCATCACAGTGCATCATCCACTCTCCATCACATAAGTCATATTGAATTAAACAGTTAGAGCAAACTACAACGAAGTTATTTATCTAAACATGCTGGAAGTGTATTCAAAGTTATCCTAACTTGTTGACTAAACCATTTAACAATTGACAATTTTAGACATATTCAGTAGTTTGACTAAATAAAATGATGCTTAATTAAAATAAAGTCTAACCAGATCCAAGCATAAAACAAGTAGGATGAGAAACAAAACAAATGATACTTAATTAAAACAAAGCCTAACCAGATCCAAGCATAAAACAAGTAGGATGAGAAACAAAACAAATGATACTTAATTAAAACAAAGCCTAACCAGATCCAAGCATAAAACAAGTAGGATGAGAAACAAAACAGAGGTAATATTCCGAAAATCCACTAACAATTTATCCATGCATATTGTTCTCCGTCAAACAATTCAAGACATAAATCAATTCGTCATTCACCCTTCCATTCTGTAAATCATATAAGAATTATCGTAATACAATAATAAGGATCACAGGAGTTGTGACAGCTAGAGAAAACAACTTCAATAAGCTAGGAAAAGGTTTCAGCAATGTTAAGCAATAGTCCTTAACTCATTTATGCTAATCGATTCGTCATCCATTTCTACATTCATCACATCCTTAATCTTTAATAAATTACAAACGTTAGCAGTAAATAGATTTGCAAGAAATTAAAAGCAAGAAATCAATATGACTTAAGGAAGTGCTGCAGAAATCAACTAATAACTCTAGGAAATTGACATCAAAGAACAATCTTCACTCACACACACATTTTTACTTGTGGGTAGGGCTTTGACGGCCAAACATACCCAAATCCTTACCCAAATTCATTGGAGACGACTCGCTGCACAAGAATTTCCAGACCACACTCACAGTTCTTCTCTCCGTACACTACCTTCCTCCTCTATTCTGCAGCCCACAAAGAAATGCTCTCTAGCCATCCACCACTGCCTTCCCAATTTATCAAACAAGTCATAACTCCCAGCCGATAACATTTCATAAATTCATGCCAACCTTACCGTGTGATCCCCACTCTGCATTTTAATGCAAAGTGCGATCCCAGACTAGAAGTGTGGGTGGAGGTTATCTGCATTACCGACAACCTTCACTCAAGTAGTCCAGACCGGGTTCGGACGCAACCAAGTCGCGGGTCGTGGGTCGCCATCCTCACCGGTCCGAGCTCGCTGTCCATCGCGAGTTCACCACTGTCGAACGCGGAATCGCCGATTCGTCCATCGAATCACGCCTCCAGACAATGACCAATCAAATAGAAAAACAAAGGAGAAGAAATTTGACCAAATCGTACCTCAAATCGTCGCCAGAAACACGACGGGTGAAAGCCCTGATTCGTCTCGCGCTGCTCGTTGTTGTGGTTGAACCACAACTAGACCAATTGTTAACCAAGAAGAAGACAAACAGCTGCTGGAGAAGTAGTTTTCCATTCAAAAGTGACAATTACAGGGGAATAACAGAGAAGGAAGAGAAGAAGGATTACAGAGAAAAGGAAATACAAACAAAGGAAGAAACAGATTCACTTCATCGACCCACAGCTTCCCAGCCTCTGCCCTATTTTATGTTTAGCATTCCCTCTCTTTAGATTAGAGACACTTGGATGGCAGGATAGACTCCACGTAGCCCACAACTGGCTACACCCATAACAATCCTCCCCCTTTGAAAATATCCTTGTCCCCAAGGATATAGACATCTCTTCGCTGGTCTGCCTTTGTTTTGTTTTGTGTTCGTCACTGCATAACAATCCTTCCTTTTGCTTCTCAAAAAAAGTGAGCCAAGGTTGAGTGCCTAAGAAGTAGAGATAAGTTCAAAGGCATTCATGGTGATAGGAGCCCCAATCCGTTCTTCTCTCTGCTTTGTTCCCACCCGTTGAAAACCATGGTGGACAAGTGAACTTAGCCTTGTTTGTTTGTTTGTTTATGCGATACTACAAGGGAATCTTCAAAGAGCAAAGAACCAGCCCTCAGGACAAAAAGAAGCACGCCACATGACCACAAAGCTTCTAGTGCTCCATCTTTTCTAACTTGTAGAAGCGGAGCAAACAATCCAAAATCAGAACTTTCAGAACTCCATTAGAATTTTCTAGCCTCATCTTCTTACAATTGCCTTTTACAGGCAATTTTTGTAAAGAACTCTCCACCAGGATCAAATATAAAAGTGGACAGACACAACAATGTTTTTGACAGTTGCCTGTAGTATTGTAGAGTTGAAAAGGTACTCTATATCACTGCAAAACCACCCTTCTCCGCCATAGCTTCTTGTGCATTTTTTAAAATTTCACTAAAAGGACCAGAAAGAAGCTTTTGCCTGGCGTGATCAGCCACCAGTTGGCTGCCAGGAAACCTGTCCAAGAAGAATTGTGCTCCACCCGGATCAAATAACAAGTTGTAAGCGATGAAACTAGTAGCATTGTTCTCAAAGTTTCCGCCATAAGACAAACCAAAAGTGGCTGGGAAATGTTCTTCAAAAGCCAAGTCATTCTGTGAATTTGGCTCAGAAGCCTTCAATCCAATTAGTCTCAAATCCTCATCGTGAGCAACCAAATCATTTGCTAATATTGAATTGGATATGTCTACTGGGATTGGAAACACTGTAAGAGAACCATACTCATTTAGTGTAGGCAGACAGGCCGTGGGTGTTCCCCTGGAATATCCATCACTGGGGAATGTGTTCTCCTCGCCAGATTGGTCATTGATAATCTCCAGTCCTTCAACTACTGTGTCTATGGATGAGAGATCTGGAGCGACAACCTCCAGTTCTTCCTCGTCTGCTGCCGTGGAGGAGAAATCGGAAGCAACAACCTCCAGTGCTTCAACATCTGTTGCTGCAGATGTGAAAGCGGGAGCAAGAAGCCCTAGTTCGTCCACGGTGGGTTCACTGTCTGTAGCGCTGGACTCTGGAATAGAAGGTTGGTTTTGCCTCTCCTCTACTTGCCATTGTGACAGTTGATTCAATGCTGCCATTATAGGATCGAACTTGACGGCATTCTCGGATTGTAGTTTCTTCAACCTTTCCTCATGCGATTTTGCTTTGGCTTCCGCCATGTCCAGCTGATCGAGTGGCTCTGATACCATTTGTTGTGGTTGAACCACAACTGGACCAATTGTTAACCAAGAAGAAGAGAAACAGCTGCTGGAGAAGTAGTTTTCCATTCAAAAGTGACGATTATAGGGAAATAACAGAGAAGGAAGAGAAGAAGGATTACAGAGAAAAGGAAATACAAACAAAGGAAGAAACAGATTCACTTCATCGACCCACAGCTTCCCAGCCTCTGCCCTATTTTATGTTTAGCATTCCCTCTCTTTAGATTAGAGACACTTGGATGGCAGGATAGACTCCACGTAGCCCACAACTGGCTACACCCATAACACTCGTTCACATGCCGCCATCGCAGCAGCTCGCCGGCCATCGCAAAGGAGTCAGTGTTCGCCTTCGCTGTCCGCCATTCGCTCCCGATCTCTGTCTCTCGCGTCTCGCTGTCGGCTCTCCCTCGATCCCCCTCTCCCTTTCTCTCCTGCTAGTCTCGCCCGCGAAGGGCCATTTCTTCTCTCCCACCTAATCGATTCAATTAATCCCCTCCTATATTTTTTTTTCTCTCTCTAATTAATTTACCCCAACAACATAATTTAATTAATTAAATCAACATCTATTTTTTATCTAATTTATTCTACGAATCCCCCAAAATTCTCATTCCCTCTTTTAATTAAAAGAAAACTGAGCCAAACTTAATCTTTCAGACCGAGCCGAACCAATCCGGTTCGATCCATTATTTTCCTTCAGGAATGCGATTTCAGACAACGGAACGCGTCCTCATCTTCGTCCGCATTCGTCTGAATGCGTTCGAAAACTCCAAAATACCAAATAATTCCTTATTAATTTTCGATATAAAAAAGTCGAGGTATTACACATTAACTAAAATTTAGCAGCATAGTAACATTCCACAGCAAGTAAACCAAGACAATGTTCAACAACAAGCAAATCCCGTGATGTGGGGCCTCCACTGGCCAACTACGTCTCATTTCTTACCTCTCGTAAGTTCTCTAGAAGCACACCACCACATGCCAATGGTCCAAGGAGAAGCCCAAGCCGACCACTGCTCCACCTTCCATCACCCGTGCACTCACTCATTGGAAGAAAACACAACACAAAAACTCTCTTCCTGCTCTCAGAAAATAGGAACCCAAAATAGCAGAGTGCACTTCCTTCTCTATAATAAAAATGACAGTGTGCCACACCAGCTGCCTTCGATTTATAAAAGAGAAGAAGCTTCCCAGGGATGCAATGGTTGTTGGACACTCACCCATCCCAAAAAATGAGGTCCAACACGACCAAGCCACGTGGAAAGTGCCTTATCATCTCTGGAGATTTACGTGAAAATTGTTAGGAGAACATAAAATGGCAGCGAGAAGAAAACTTGATTTTTCGCAAAATATGTGGTTCCGGTCGACATGCACAGTCAACTGGTATGTCGACCGGTCCCGAGGGATTTTTTCCATCATTAAAATGTTGTTGTTTCCCTTCCCTTTCACCTATTCTATTCTTATTATTTTAATTCTATTTGATTCATAACTTTTTAATTTATTCCCCATAAGCTACCAACATAACATTCACATTAATTTTATACTTTAATTAATCCCTTAATTAATCATATAACCTTTCTTCCTTAATTTGCATTGCATTATACCAAGTGTACAATAGACAATTACGGAACGTGTTTTCTTTTATCAAAATATTTATTCCATAAAATCCTTTACACAGTTATGTTGTTATGTCTTTGATGCCTATGGGTTGTTGATAAAGGATTCATTTATTGTATGTTAAGGTTATGTTATTCAAGATGCCTATTGGTTGTGGATTGATGATATGTTAACTATTTGATGTTGTTGTATGTATAGTTGTTCATGATGTCTATGGGCTGTAAATCAAGGACTTGTTATTGATATGTTCATGTATGTTAGACTACCATTATGTTATGAACATGTTCATGCATATTATACTGTCATTATGTCACCGGTATATACATGCATTCATGAAAAACGCTTTTATTAAGCAAGATAATAAGGAAATAAAAGATGAACTGAATAAACATAAAGAATCGGTATGGGTGGAGTTCGAGTTGGTTGTCTCGCATGGTGTCACTCTCCCTTAAACTAATGATCTATACGATCAGGACTATAAAGTGAAAGAAAAAGAAAAGAAAGATTGATGATAGAAAGAAAGATTGTTTTTACGTGTTGCATCTCATAGTCATGTTACATGTTGCATTTCGTAGTCACATTATATGTTACATATTTTATGTTATACATCTCTTGCTGAGCGTTAGGCTCATAGATGAACTTTGTAATATAGGTAATGATGGAGATTAAAAAGCATGATGAAATGACTTGTTGATAAAGTAGTTGAAAAGAAATTCTCATTGGCGAAACTAGAGCATTGTCAAAACGAAGTTAAGCCGCGAGTGAAGATTAAAGGAAATATGAATTTAAATAATATAAGCTCTTTGTCAAGAATTATATTTATTATTGCTTAAATTTAAATTGAAATATTTATAAATACTTTTGGTTATTTTAAAAATTTTAATAAGCTCTAATTTCAATAAAATTTTCTTAAAGTTTTTGATTTTCTATGAATATATAGCTTGTTTTAGAAGAAGAAGAAGAAGAAGAAGAAGAAGAAGAAGAAGAAGAAGTAGAAGAAGTTATTGGCGTCAATGGGTTGATTTCTAGAATGCATAGGTGATCAATAGGTGTCATTTTGCAGAGGAGGTTAATGGCGTCAATGGGGTGATTTTTGGCGTCAATGGGTTGATTTCTAGAATGCATAGGTGATCAATAGGTGTCATTTTGCAGAGGAGGTTAATGGCGTCAATGGGGTGATTTCTAGAATGCATAGGTGATCAATAGGTGTCATTTTGCGGCATCGGCTTTGCCTGTCACGACACTAGGCTATTCGTTGAGATAGCATAGATTCATTTCATGAGTGTCACCTCACAATGTTGAAGGGCACATGTCGCATCACTCAACGACTCCTTACTAGTAATTGTTTTTCAATGCTATTGGTAGTGACCACATAGAAAAAAAAAAAGGGTTATTTTCATTTTTGAACTATGGGTACCTTTTTACCCAATACCTTAAGGTTTAATTTTTTTTATCCATCACCTTATTCTTTCAGCCGTCATCAACCTTCACCTTCTGTCTCCCTTTCTGTTACAGCATCTCTCCTCTCCAGACATCAGCTCTCTTCTCCAAAGCATGATGGCACACATTGATCTGCGAAGGTGAAAGCAAACTCAGGCTCTGCGAACTATACTCTGTGAAGAGATTAGGTTCAGTTGAGTGATTATCATCGACATTAATCTTTTCTTGATGATGAAATCATTTGGGATAGATTTGATGTCCTAAAGGTCAAATTTTTACGATATTCAATGGATATACCGCTTGATCCTCCAAGCTGGTGAAGAGCGCGCAAGAATCGGCGATGCAGCTCCGGTGACCAGCATCGCCGGATCTTTCTTTTACCCTGTTCCTCTTTCTCTTCTGGTCTGACGCCGCAGTGAGAAGATGTTTCTGCCTTAGAACTTGAATTCACCGTCGGCGCTTTTCCGTCGAGTTGGTTTGTCTTTCCGCTGAGTTACTCTCTATGGAATGGCCGGAAAGCTCCGCCATTTCTCTTCATTTCCACAACCGCCGTCTTGTTCAGTGCATACAGGTAAAAGAAAATTACAGTTTCAATCATTTTGTCCAAAATTCCACCAGCAAACAGAAAGTTGAACCTATGTAATGGGTCAAGAATGTTACCTCCTTAACGTCAAGATCTGGAGCTTGATTCCATAGTTGAGCAGATTTGAGCCAATCCGACTGACCAGCTTTCTTCTTGTCGCTATTCTTGCTCTCCTTCCTCATTTTCAGGAATGTTTTCTCTTCGTCGGAGAACTCAGAAGATAGAGCCCTTTTGACCGGAATAAATTCCTCCAACACCGGACGTTCACTGGAAGTCTGCTCCGAGCACTCAGATTGTCCTCCATTAAAACACTCCGTCGTCGTCCCTGACAACTGCTGCGTACAACACTCAATCGCTGCAGCGAAAAAATAAATCCCAGATTTAAAAAAGTAAAAACCTAACAAAAATTTCTAGACAAAGAAGAAGACGAAGAGATTCAATCAAAACATTGAGTGATAAGTTCTAAACAGAGAGGCAGTTCCCGCTGGAAAACCGTAATCTTCCGGCGTTCTTCCTTTAACGCCTCTACATAGTGTTTGAAACCCATCTCCCCAGCCATTTCCTGAATTTTCTCTAAATAATCAACACGCATCAAAACCACCCAAGAGATTGAAGTTAGAAACTCTTAGTTAATCTACATATTTTAATCTGATTGTTTTGTGCCTTCATCATCAAGAAAAGTTCGCAGAGCCTGGGTTTGCTTTCACCTTCGCAGATCAAGGTGTGCTTTGGAGAAGAGAGCTGATGTCTGGAGAGGAGAGATGCTGTAACAGAAAGGGAGACAGAAGGTGAAGGTTGATGACGGCTGAAAGAATAAGGTGATGGATAAAAAAAATTAAACCTTAAGGTATTGGGTAAAAAGGTACCCATAGTTCAAGGTATTAAATGAAAATAACCCAAAAAAAAATTACATAGAGCAAATCATGTGAAGTAATGTTATATTTCTCCTTTGTATTTTTTAATTTTTATTTATAAATAGTTAAAATTTAACTAGTTAAAAAATAATAATTTTGTTTTAACATAATGTTAGAGCAGTGTGATGCTTCGAAGGTGGACAAATAACTAAAGATGAGGTAGATTTCCATTGGGTCCGTCCACTGCTTTCAATTTTAAAATGCAGAGAGGGAGACAAGGTTGGGTGCATCTCACAATGGGGGTCTCCTTCCCTCTCTCTCTCTCTCTATCTCTCTCGGATTTAGTTTTAGTTTCCAAAACATGCTTCAATCATTCACATGCCCTAGCACTCTATATCTTAACGTTCACACAGGCCACGCAGCCACACAACAGCTATCCACTACTCCAAATCTCACCCTCTCTCTCTCTCTCTCCCCTTGCTTCAGCTTCCATCTTTTATGGCAATCTTCCACATCTGCGTCTTATTTCTCACTCCCCCTTTCTCCTTTTTCCCAGCTGTCCTCCACCACCCCCACCACCGTCGCTGCCACGCGTACAATTCTTATTTGCCACACTAAACGGTTTGCTTATTATAATCATTAATCATCATTATGAACTGCATTAATTACCTGCTTTCTTCTTTACACTTTCTGTTCTCCCCTGTTAACAGTTTTCCCAATTCTACTCTTCTTCTCGGCTGTTGCTTCCTCTCTCATTCCAATTATATTATTATATTCCTTTTAATCTCTAACCCCATCTCAGCTCTTCATTGACTGATGTGTTTTGTTTGTTTTCCTCCCTCTCCCTCTCCTCCTCCTTCTCCTTCTCCTTCTCCAAAGCTTCCTTCTTCGTCTCAACCTGGAACTAGCTCAATCTGTCCAAATCAACCATGGGGAAAGAGAGGGATAAGAAGATGTATGCGGGCATCGTCTTCAACTACGCAGCTGAGCTCAAGCTTTTGCTCGCTGCTCTTTTCCTTCTTTGTGCCGTCGCTACTCTCTTACAGTTCCTCCCTTCGCGCTTCACCATTTTCGCCTCTGATCTCCGTTTCTGCATCGCCGCTCAAGCTTCCTCTCCACCACCCCCCTTCCTTTCTTACTCTTCCTCAGCTGTTGCCTTCCCTCCCCTCCCCCACTCTCCGTCTGCTTCCCCACCGCTACCCCCTTCAGTCCAAAAAGACCATCTCCTTGATTATGGGATCATCAGACGAGCTTTCAACCCATACGGTGCCGTTGCTTACAACTTCATCACAATGGCTGCTTACAGAGGAGGACTCCACACTTTCGCAATCGTGGGTTTAGCTTCAAAGCCTCTTCACGTGTACGGTCATCCTGCTTATCAATGCGAATGGGTACCCGATCTAAACCCCTCCAAACCCATTATTGGCTCTGCCTACAAGATACTACCAGACTGGGGCTATGGTCGTGTGTACACCGTCGTCGTCGTCAACTGTACCTTTTCTCAGCCTGTAAATGTGGATAACAGCGGGGGAAAATTGGTCCTGTATGCTTCGACTTTGGGCGGTGGAGACAGGAGCATCAACCGCACCGACAGAATGGAAGTTTTGACGGAATCTCCGGGGAGCCATAACGTTTCCGTTTACACATCGAAACCCAAGTACGAGTACTTGTATTGTGGGTCGTCCTTGTACGGGAATTTGAGCCCGCAGAGGTTGAGGGAGTGGTTAGCTTACCATGTGAGGCTGTTTGGGCCAAAATCACACTTTGTGATGCACGACGCCGGTGGGGTTCATGAGGAGGCGATTCAAGTTCTGAAGCCATGGATGGAGCTGGGATACGTCACATTACATGACATTCGGGAGCAAGAGAGATTCGACGGCTACTATCACAACCAGTTTCTGGTGGTCAATGACTGCTTGCATCGCTATAAATTTATGTCTGACTGGATCTTCTTCTTCGATGTGGATGAGTATATTTACTTGCCCCCCAAGAGCACCATCAAATCATTTCTCAATTCCGTCTCCGATTACTCTCAGTTTACGATTGAGCAGATGCCCATGAGCAGCAAGCTCTGTCTCTCCGCCGATGGTGCAAAAGCTTACAGGTATGATATGTTGTTCTGTCTTTTGTTTTTTCCAACCTCTGAAAGAGCAGCCATCGTCTAAAATTTCTCTCTTTTGATTTCATCTGAATTTGTGATACTGGTATGTGAATTTGAGAGAATAAGGTGAGATTAACTCAAGTATGGTTGCATAAACCTCAGAAAACGTGATCATGTGGTCTAGATCAGTACACGCTAAATGAGGCATTATTATTGTGCTTGATGTTTTTACAAGACTGATTCTAGGATGCGTGGTTAATGGACCCTGCATGGTTAGTGTCGAGCAGTTAACAATAGGTGGCTGGTTATTTAAATAATTTATCAAGTTGCAATTATGAATTGGAGTCTTTGGCATTAATTATTGGCGTACTTTTTGGGTCCTTGGCTATTAGGTCAAACTTGCGTTTTGACCTCCTTGGTTGTTGGCCCTGCCCTGATTATCAACTCGAGCCCTTTCTTGAGAGACTTGGTAAGGAAGAGACCATACACCGCTGGGCTAATGAGTTGGTCTTCGCCTTACAAAAACATGTGAAGAATGACCTCTAATATTTACATATTTTTACATTCTGTCGTACTATGAGGAGCATGATCAGTTAAGTTATGTTGGAAACATTTATTAGGGTGATGCAAAATATGTGATTCTAATGGTGGATGACACAGGAATTGGGGGTTCGAGAAGCTGGTGTACAGGGAGGTGAAGAAGGGAGTGAGGAGGGACCGCAAGTATGCCGTGCGGCCCAGGAATGTGCAGGCAACGGGAGTGCACATGTCTCAGAATGTGGAGGGTAATACCACCCACAAGACAGAGGGTAAAATCAAATACTTCCACTATCACGGCACCATTGCTAACAGGCGGGAGCCATGCCGAGCCCAGGCCAACTCATTGGAGATGGTGTTTGAGAACACCCCCCACGTCCTCGACACCACCATGCGAGCTGTTGCTGGGGTGGTCAAGAGATTTGAGCTCAAAATGATTGGATCCAGGCTGCAGAACACTCGCCAATGAACATCTTCTCTCCTTCAGCGTTAGCACACAGACAGCTTAGACGGCGTCGTATATATAATTACACACACAGCGTGGACATATTACGATTATTACCATGAGGCACGCGGGGAGGGGAAATAGTTGGTTCTTTTGTTAATTTCTTCTGTCTGATGTTATTGTGATTCATTCATTATATGCGATTTTTCTTTTGGGTTTTGGACGTGGATGAATAGCATTGGATGTTGATGGGTTGTGGAGTGGCGCTGTCGGCATTCGTCGAAAGGGCCGCGAGCATCACAACACCTGTCCGCTGCATTTGACAGGCTGACGATTGATTGCTTTTTCAATTTCTGTGAGCATGTTTGGCAACAGAAAAGGACGAGAAGTCTGTAATTAGGAGGAGTGAGAAATGCCTTCCAACGGAGACGCGTGGTGGTTTGCCGACGGCCACACGGAAGCGGGCTTTTGGTTTCACATGGGCAGGAGAGGAAATCTGTTTCACCGCCGACCCACCACCGTTTACGTCCATGTCTATACAGTTGTTGAGGTCAGGGGGTGGGGCCCGTCACTCACCGTCAATCCCTTTCCCAGAATCCCACCCCAACCCTCCCCTCCCCTCTTAATCACATGTCTCCCCTTGCCATTCTTTTAACAATGCTCTTGCTTCTCTTACAAGCTCTTCCAACACAACAGTGCTAGAAAACAGCCTTCTCATAAAGCAACTTTTAACACCACAAATAGAGTCCAAAAACTGATTTCAAGCCAAGGAAGCCCGCTCCAAATGTTGGCGTAGCAGGAGCTGAGAATAGTCGTGGGGTGACCATTGAAGATCAAGTTATACAGGATCAATTGAAATCTGCTTTTGCTTCTCCTAGTTGTCATCAGATGCGACCAGAGGCGTAGGTATGGCTACAGACAGCGATGGTAGCCATACCTCTCCTCTGGAGGAATGGAATGGAGGGAGAGTTGAGGGGTTTTAAATTAAGAGTGGCCCATGCATCTTGGTGGTGTAGTGGAGTAGAGCAGCGATTCCCATGTTCTCTCCAATGTCCAATCCATACAGTCTACACATTTGGAAAACCTCCGGCTCACCCACTCAACGCCATTATCTCTAGTTTCTTACAATTAATTAATCAACACAAGCTAAGTTGATGTGCTTCCACTAACACGAGTCAGAATGTTTACAAGACTGGTCCCAAATAGAGATAGCTACGAGTGTTTCATTGGAGGGAGTTGTAGAAGAGAATCAAAACTACTGAAACCCCAATTATGACTGGAAATGCTGTGACCAGGTACAATGCTCCGTATCCCTGCACCACCAAGCCAACCAAAAGTATATGTCATTTAACTCCAGTATCCCACGACATATCATACCAATTTGTCAGAAGATGCCAATTTGTTCTTCAAGTAAAGATCTAATTCCAGAATTATGAATCAAGCACATAATTTTAAGACGATCATCCATTACCCACATTCAAATGTTTTATCACGTGCTTTTATTTCAGAAAGAAAAAAGAAAAGATTTGTCTAATACCTGCAATCCTTGATCATATGCTCAGGTGACATTTGGTGTGAGGGATTTCTCCCCTAAAGTTGGTCAAGGATGTATAAAGCTAAACCCGTTCATCATTTTACAATCACTCCTACATGACATTCTTTCCTATTAAGTTAATTCTCTTTTGATAAACTCACTCAAGAACTTGTCCTTCTTCTGTATTCACAGGGAATCAAATTGAGCTGTGGACCCACCTTCAGCATCAGTAGGCTTGGTTTCCGCCTCTCAAAACACCCTCCGCCCACCTTCAAGTTTGACACCCCTAAATCTTCTGCAATCTTAGTTACAGAAAAATATGCTCCATTTAATTGTGAACCACCTGCTTTAGCTAAACAGCATTAGTTGTAAATACACACTTCTTTACCATTTCTGTTTACACCGTCAACGTCAAGGATGTTAGGTTTCCTTCCCAGACATTCCCCATATCAGTGGTTCCTCTTCGTTTCTTACATCCTTTGTCGGGCAAGGCTAACTTGGATCTTTTGCTGAGGCTAAAATATCAAACATTTCCAGACTATTTTGTAACCAATCAGGAGCCATATTCAAACTCTGCCTTCTGAAAACAGTAGATAAAAATTAATTCAAGTAACTGTACCTTTACTTGGAAAAAGAGAGAATCTTGCCCCAATCTAGTTGTTAGTCTCCACGCCTCATCAAAACAACAATACCGAGGGCAATAATGAAGTCCTATTGGAAGTGGGTCCATCTCTTGTATTTCAAATGCAAGTACCAAACGTTGTTGGGGGAAGCTGCTCTCACTGCAGCATACCTTGTTAATTGGCCGCAATTAAAAATTTTTAGCACTATCTCCTGAATTCTTTCCAAATTTTTTTGAAGGCTTTACCACTCAATGTATTCAGTGCAAAGCATTTGTCAATATACGCTATCAGCTTATGTTTACATTCATTCTCAGCTGATGCTTACATTCACTCTCAGCTCAGAGAGAAACTTGACCCAAGAGCTAAAAAATGATTTTCCCATGATATTCCTCAACATAAAAAGGACATTATCACCATCCACCATCCAAGGCCTTAAACGAAATCTTATCTAAGATTTCTCTTTCGTTGAAAATTTACCTGTTTTCCATGCAAAGGAGAGAATTTTGAGGAATCTCATTGTCTTTGCCTAGTGTAAGAATCTGGGCTTGTCTAGGACGTGTTGTCTATGGCCGTCCATGCTGTTAAGTTAGATTGCTTTCCATTTATGGCAATTCTTTTATATTTTTTTTACTTTCTATTTTTGGCAAGTGACTCCTAACCACCATAGCATGTTCATTCCTGTCATGGTGGAGATTGTGCGAATTGCTCTTTAGGAGGAGAGGCATGACTGCACGTAGACCCCCCTACTCAATGTAATTTGCTGACAATCAATGATAAGACTTTTTACATTCAAACTATACTCATTATGCTCAATGACGCTCTTTTCGATTAATCTCGCTCGCTTATTGCTCGCTCGTTAGACATAAAGCTCGTTCTAACGTCGTGGGTAATTGGTGCCGTTGGCACACTTCGTAGGCTGACTCGTTGTTCCCCTGACAACGGGTGCCGCACGATCCATCATAAAGTCTCTCGAAAATAGGACCGTGACACCTGGCCATACCAAAAACTTTCATAATTCAACATAACTGAGCAAAGTCCTTCCCTGATTCAAATTCCTTTCCAGTGTATGCTCCCAAATCCCCTAACAAGGATGAGACATAGATTCGAGAAATCTCAAAAACTCTTCCTCCTTTGTTAGGTACACAAAATCACAAAAATACAGAAAGTATTGTTTCCTGAAAATGAAATCAAGATGTACTAATGGAAAACACAGCCTACTCCTTATTTGTCAACTCCATCAATGGACCCATCACCGGTTACTAATTCAGATGAAATTTTAAAATAGAATAATTACGATTCTGATTTGAAAACTCCAATTGCCTCAAGTAAAGGAGGTTGTGCACGTCCAAAACACTCTATTTCTAATTTTTGTATCCTACGAAAGACTATAAATTCTACCGTGCTTTTTCTAGCTTTCCTGTCATAATAAACGTCACAATCAATCCCTTCGTATATTGACTAGGCAATGAAACTTAAACCTTGAAGGGAGGCCATATGAATAGATGAGAGTCTCGGAGACAGATCCTATTCAGAAACTTGCAAACCACCCAAGGGAAAGAAAATAGTTTAATGCATGTGGAATTTCACAAGAAATACAGAGTAATGGGACATTGAAGAGACAAAGCTAGATTGATAGCAAAGACCTATATCTAAACTTATAAAGTGGACTATTAGGAAACATTTTCTCCAGTGACAAAGATGAACACAATGAGAATCTTACTCTCCTTGGCAGTAATAAATGATGGCAATAACATAATTTGCTTTTGAAAATATCTTCTTGCATGGAAAGTCAGAAGAAGTTTATGTGGACATTACTTCAAGGCTATACTAGTCATAGAATAATGGAATCAAACGATGCAAATTTTGAAAGAGCTCTAGTGAACCAAAACACTCGTCATATGCATGATTAGAAGATTTTCAATGGCAATGAAAAAATAGGGATTCTCTTAAAGTCAAAGAGATCACGATCTGTTCATGCAGCACATATCTAGGCATAAAGGGACAGCTGTTTATGTTGATGGTACTATAATGATTGGGAATAATGGCAAAAAATTCTCAAAGTTAAAATTCTACTTATCACAAGAATTCAAGATCATAGACCTATGAAAAGCAAGGTATTTTCTAATAATCAATGCCTCTCAATCCAAAAAAAATGAATTTTTATTAGCCAACAAAACTAAGTTCAAGAACTTGTGAAATAAACAGGTTTGATTCAAGAGATCAGTGAATTTTCCAAGAACTTGATACTCTAAAATTACATAATGTCCCCTCCTATTCTCAACGTCTCTTAAAATTCTTCTGCAACCAGAATATTGACCAATATACCAATACAACAAAAAATATCCCAACCTAATTTAAATACCAACATACAAATTTAAAAGTAACTAAATAAAAAAAATAAATAAATTAACCCTTTAAACCTCCCTTCTTACACCTTGAATATGTGACTCGGATAGGAGATTCGTATCAATACCCCCCGCTCTAGCTACCACCTTTTCCTCAAGGTAAAATTGAGAAATTTGCATTGCGATGGTGTCCATCCGCCCCCACATAGCCTTGTTGTCAGTCTTTTCCATTATATCAACGCCTTCCCATTTGTTTGGTTGTTTGTCAGTTTTTTCTAACTCCAAGGAGGGCTTCGGATTCCACTAGAAATTTGAAGTATGTCGACAACTACATAAGTAATTGAGGCATGAATGATTTATCTCCAATGGTTCAACGTAACAACAATACATGAAAAAATGGTTGAATTACATAAAAACAACTTTACAATCAGATGTAGGTCTGTTCCCCACACTTTTCACCCGAGCACCACATCTCTACACACTTGTTAACGACCTTGTTTTGTCCGTTCGTTTGTGAGTGATAACCAGTACTATGTTTTAATCGAGTACCTTGTGACTGGGATAACTCTTTCCAGAATAAGCTCAAAAATACCTCATCTCTATCAGAAATAATGGTACTATTTCCTTTATAAACACACTAGCCACCGATTGAGCAGTGAGTGGGTGTCTAAGGGCTATAAAATGACCACATTTTCCGAGTCTATCAACAACCACCAGAATCTAGTCGAATCCGTTAGAGTGCAACAACCCCTTGATGAAATCTAGTGAGATGTCATCCAAAACCATGCCTCCTGGAATAAGGAGAAGTTGCAATAATCCAACGAGAGACATTGCTTGATATTTGTTTTTCTGGCATAATTCACATGTTGCGACATACGTTTGAACGTCTTTTTTCATTCATAAAAAAATCAGCAGCTAATCTCTAATAGGTTTTAGAAACACCTGAACGCCTACCAACTAGGCCTCCATGGAATTCACGAAGTAATATTGAGATATAAGAGAACTCGTGACCACCACAATCCTCTAGTTGTACAATAGTTGATCTTAGTGCAAAGAATACTCCTTGTGTTCAACTATTCCTGTGCATAAAATCTGCATAAATTTGTTTCAAGGTGGTATCAATCAGGATCTCGGCTAGTAACTAATCCCAAGGGAGAACTGAAGAATAAGTAATGCTCCCCAAACTAATCTCCTCAGGCCAGTGAGAAAAAGCGTCGGGAGCTTCATTCTATGCCCCTAGAAGATACTAAATCTCAAAATCGTATACCATTATTTTTGTTAACCACTTATGGTGATCATTGCTGACTAGACATTTTTCCAATAAAAATTTACGCTATGCTGATTAGTATGAACCATGAAACGTCACCTCAATAAGTAAGGTTACCATTTTACAATCGCGAAGACAATAGCCATAAGTTCTCACTCATAAACAGATCCTAATTAGGCTTGGGGAGGAAGTACCTCACTGAAGTAAGAAATGGGGAGACCTCCTTGCATCAAAGCAGCCCAGATGCCATTTCCTTAAGCATTAACCTCGACAATAATTTGTTAAGAAAAATTTACTAGATCCAATACCGGAACAGTAATCATGCTTGATTTAACTACCAAGAGGCTTCCTTTGTTGCTGAATTCCAAATTAAATTGTCCTTAAGTTGCTCAGTCAAAGGAAGAACAATTTTTCTATACCCAAAGATAAAATTCCGATAATAACCTATTAGATCGAGAAACCCACGTAACTCCTTTAAAGTAAGTGGAGTAGGTCAATGCAACATTGCTGCAATTTTATTTTGATCTATAGCAACCCCTTTAGATACAATTATATGCCCCAAATATTCGAGTTGACGTTGAGCAAAATAACAATTGTACTTATTTGCATATAATTGATGCTCCTGCAAAATCTCGAAGATTTTGATCTTGCATGTTAGCACTATAAACAAGAAAATCATCAAAAAATACAAACACGAACTTAAGTAGGTGTGCCTTGAACATATGATTCATTAATGTTTAAAAAGTTGATAGAGCATTTGTGAGGTCAACATGCATTACAAGAAACTCATAATGTCCCTCGTGAGTTTTGAAAGCAATTTTGAGAACATCTTCTATGGGAATCAAAATTTGGTGGTATCTCGATCGTAAGTCTCACTCGAAGAAGATCTCAGCCCCATGCAATTCATCCATTAGCTCATTAATGACGGAAATAGAGAATTTGCTAAGAATAGTTACCTTGTTCAAAGCACGATATCCACGCAAAACGTCCAATTTTCGTCTTTTTTTTAACTAACAAAAATGGATTTGAGAACGGAACTACAACTAGATTGAATAATTCTTGCATTTAACATCTCATTTACCAATCTTCCGATCTAATTTTTTTTGTAAGTGAGGGTATCTATAAGGTCGTACTCACCAGAGGCATACCATCCTTGAGAGTAATGATGTGGTCATGCAAATGAGAGGGAAGCAAGCCCTTGGGCATATAAAAACAGCAATATACTGATGTAAAAGATGTTGTACCTCAACAGCAATATTCTGCAATTGGGTTGTATCGACCGACAATGCCCCTAATTCCAACAAAACTACTTCTCCCCCTCCTTTTATAGCTCACATCACGGCCTTCAAAGATACTTTATCCCCCTTGAAGATTAACAGAATTATTACCAATTTTAAGGCTGCCCAATTAACATACATTGCCCCAAGAGATTGTAACCATTTCATATCCAAAATTACATCCGATCTTTTCAATTTCAGAGGCAAAAAATAATAAAAAAATTACATCCGATCTTTTCAATTCCAAAGGCAAAAAATCATCAATCACCTCAAGTTCAAGTAATGATAGCTTAGCCCTTCGACACATTCCCTCACTTCACAAAAAATACAATTCCCATCATAACACCATAATTGCCTATTTTGTCGAGATGCAAATTGCATTTTTTAACAATTTTAGTGGTGAAAAAGTTGTAAGAAGGACCTGAGTCAATTAGGACAATAACCATCTCCCCTCGTATCAATCATGTCTTCTATTTCTTCTGAAGGCACTACGAATAATTCCAACGTCAATTCAGCTGGTGATTCCTCCCTTCATCCAAATCTTAGCAAATGAAGACGTGCAATTCCCAGAATTTAAATGTAACACTCGATAATTTTGCCATACTATTTCGTATAAGTTATGATGTGATAGTTATGTCATGTAGTTGGTTAAAATTGATATAGTGGATAATTGATGAATCGGTTTATGCTAAGATGTGATTGTTTGTTTGGAGAATTTGGTAAATGAATGAGATTTTAAGGATTTGGTGAATTAGAATGGGAATGTGAGATTTAACACTATAGCGGACATCCTCAGATTATGAGTGGACAATCGGTCGTTGAGCAGACGCTCAGGCTAAAAACATTCTCTCAGGGAGTGGGCGTCCCGATCTTAAAATTTTCAGAGGAATATAGTGGGCATGGGTGACTGAAAAAGATACGCAGGCGTCTAAAAATCGAGGGCGGACGTTCCCGCTAAGAACATCCTCTCGAGAGTGGACATCCAGTATTTTAAATTTTCTTTCGAAAACGCTTGTGCGGGCTACCGCAAGGTAAATTTTGATCGTCCAAAAGTCGAAAGGTCACCAAATATGTATCAAGTTAGGTGTCAAATTTTGATAATTAACTTAATAAATTTAATATTTAGAGTAGTAAGGTGTTAATACTAGATTTAGACTTGAAATTAACTGATGACTCAAGGTATTAAGGCCTTGACACCTCACATTCTCCTCTCTCTCATCACACTTAAAAAAAAACATATTGGTTGAAAGAATTCTCATTATTCATGCTGAGGAAGTCACAAAGCTGCAGATTCTCTCCAACCTTAGTGAAGGTAGGTTAAGTTTTCTTTTGGAATTAAGTGAGATGTTATGAGTTTTTGGTTTGATAAGTAAGAAATGATGAATAATTGGATGATATGAAATTAGTATTAAGAGGTTTATAGTTGAAAATTGGAAATTTGAGTTTTGATATATTTTCTATGGTTTAGAATGCATGGAAATGTTGTTGAAGCATGATGATTATAATGCATGGAAGGAATTTAATATAATTATGCATGATTATGCATTTAGTATCAATTAGGATGTAATTGGGAAAATCTGCACATGTTTCGGTTTGATGGTGTTGCACTATCTTCTTGGTAAACATATCATAAGAAAACCTGAAATCAAGCATAAATTGAAGCCATTATATTCCATCAACAAATCAGATTGTTGATGTACTTCTAAAAAAGATTATGAAATTCATACCTCTCACGTGTCTTTGTTTTTTTTTGGTGGGGGGTTAGGAAACAGCTCACTCTGGGTAGTTATAATTCCATATATAGATAATTTTACAGATCATGTCTTTATTTGTTTACTTGTATAGCTTGAATAGTTTATAAAGTATTTAATGGCACTTTAGATTCCTGAGGCAAGGAGTTAGTTGTCTATTCCTATTTGTAATGCTTCATCATACCATTTGAGAGAGAATTATTTTCCATCATTCTCAGTTTCTTCGTTTCATTCTAACATTGGGATGACAATATTAATCAATGTAATTGATAAGAAGAAAGTCAAAGACAAGGAAACAAACCACAGCTGGAGGAACTTCTGCCTCAATGTTTGTGTTAGTATCTTCAATCTCGGCAGCTGAATCCCAATCAATATTCAATCTTTTAGCAGCATCACGAGGATTAATACCTGTGTCTGTTGATCTTGCATAAAGGGATTTGCTCCGCTGCTTTTTTGGTACTTCAACCTAAGCCAAAGTATGAAAAGTCATCATCTTTGCTAACATGGCCGCAGGAATAGGAGTAATTTTATATTTTTGTAGTATGCACATCTTTAGGGAAGTTTAATTATAGCAGTGGGTAAGACAGTTTTATATTTATTTGTTGTATGCACATATTTAGGAAGTTTTAATTGTAGTTGCGGGTAGTGGCTAAGGAGGTGGGGAGTTTAGTTATAGAAGTGGGTAGTGAATTTACTTTATATTTATCTCATGGTTGTGAAAATGAAAAGGGAGCAGTTTTCAAAAGCCAACAAAAATTTTTGTGGTTTTTACCTTCACCCTAAGAAGAAATTTTCAGCTCTTGATTGGGACCCATCGAAGTAGGAAAGAAACTTTTAATTCGACATTGTTTGACTTATGTCTGCCTATTTAATGAGTGCAAACAGATGGAATGTGCCTCTTTCTTCAAATGTGATGGATTGGGGATTTGAGCAAGAAAGATTATCAGTATTAGGCCAAAATTGAGACTTTTAGTATTAGCTACAGTTACTGTTAGTAACGTATCTGTTCATTGCAAGCGTAAAAATTTACAATATCTGAAGCCAAAGGAAACTGCACCTCCAAGTTAGGCCATTGAATCATTTCTTCAGCAAGCAATCGAAGAGCAACTCGATTTTTTGGGACTTTTCCTTCATTCACCTGCTAGATACAATTGCGAATGCACAGTGACTTACAAAAGAGACTAGCTGCCATCTTTGCTCACAAGGACTTCAGATTCTAAAATGAATGGATTCTAAGTCAAATTACAACCATATGATACAATACCTCAACAAATATAGAAGTATGTTATCTGCTATATATATATAAGAAGATATTTATATTAAGAGAAAGAAAATACAGAAAAAAGAAGGAAAAAACCAATGTCGTCAAAGTACAGAGGAAAAATTTAGTTTAAAGCAATTTCTTTCCAATAAAAAAGAATCAAACTAAAAAGATAAATTTTAAAAAACATAAAACTGTATTTCTCTCTAGTAGGTCATATGATTATAAGTCACTCAAGAAAACCACACGACCCATGACCTATATTTTTTGTTCACGGTAAATTTATTAGGCTATGCTATTTATGTTCTTCTGTATGTAAGATGGAACAGGTTACAAAGTCATGACTCATGGATACAATATTGTCTTATAATAACATAGAACCTTCATATAGGCAACCATTTACAGACCAGGACTCAAGCTCTAGGAAACCAACGGCAGAAAGACAAAATATAGTGGTTGTGCGGTACTTGTTCAAGGATTATCCATCAAAGTACGCCAAAAACACACCAGTAGAGAGAAGGAGTAGAAAAGAAGAGTAATTGGAAAAATGATACGTACTTTCCCCTATCCTATGTCAAGTGAAATAGCTACTTCTGGCATGAAGAAAGGCCAGTCACGGCTTTTCTTTTTCTTTTTCTTTTATGGTTTCTAACCAGAGTAGATAAAAGAAAGCTAAACACCATAAGAGCTTCTTTATGTATAAAATTCAGAGTACAAAATGTAAACATTAGCGTTACTATGTCTGCATATAAGTAGGAGATTTGATTATCTCCATATATTGCGATCCACTAGTAATTCACTTTAAATATATCGAGTGTTGTGCCAGCATGTAAATCATAATATTAAGTATTTACATAATATGAAGTTTTACACAATGAGTGGAGAGCTAGTGGACCAAACATAGAGAAAGAATGGTGCAAATGTATCTCTTGGTGTATGCGATGTGAGTGACAGCGTGCTAATTTTCTGCAAGAATAAAGGAGCAGCAATGGCTTACTTCTTCCAGAGCAGTAACTAAATCATCCCTTGTTGGAGCATCAGGATCTTCAATGCCAAGAAATCGCCTGCGTTCAACTTCTCTTGGGTCTTCAATCATTACAGTCAATTTTACCTACTAAAAGGAATAACGATTAACATGGGTGCGGATTAGATCATTTACATACAAAATGTGCGATCTCAACAAGGGAGGACGAAGAAGAATGAGGGAAACTAATTGACGCTAAATTGGCAGAGAAAGCGGTGGTGAATGAGAAAGGGGTTACCTCACCGAAAAGCATGTCTCGATTCTTCTTGAGGAGCTCCAAGACCTATGAAGCAGAGGGAAGAATTGTTACAAATTAAAGAAAACGAGACGGGCGAGGAAGAGAGGAAGGAAAAGGGAACGTATTTTGAGGGGAGAGAAGACATTTTTAATCTGAAGAACGTATTGGAGATCCTCGGGGGTGGGAGTGTCCTCGTTGGTAGAGGATGAGAGATTGAGTTGAGTGTCCTCCTTCCCTGCAAACGAAACGAGTCCATGATTCCCACTCGTTCTTCGGCGGTTTCGAAGAGCGTAGCCTGAGAGATTGGGCTTGTAGAGGGAGCAACAAACAGTCTGATCGATCACAGAAGAAGAAAAAGAAGAGGAGGAGGAGGGAGAAATGGAGGAGGGAAGAGGGAGCTGGAACAGTCGGAGAGCCATCTGCTCCATTCCCCTTATCCTCTCCGGCAAAACAATATATAATATTTCTGAATCCATATATTTTAATGGGTTATTTTTATGTGACACCTTCAACTATGGGCACTTTTTATCCAACACCTTATGGTTTGAAAATTTTTAATGAACACCTTATACTATGGGGTGTATTCATCAGGCAGTTACATACTTTAGCATTAGTATGTGCAACATATTTTCATTCCAATAAGGGTCACAGCAGATAAGAATTTTTGATAACATTGATGCTAATTATGTAACAGAAGGACAATTTTCATCATCCCCATTTCAGCTTATCATGCTGCACAACAATCAAACTTTGCAGCAACTAACCATGCTATTGGATAACCTCAACGATCTATGTTTTTGAACATATCACCAAATACCAATTTTCATGCCTCTCACTATCAAGACCCACAATCCATGCTTATTACTTCAAAGCAAAATCCAACCATTGATAGTTTAAGTAAAAGCATAACAGATCCAAATTTTAACAACTTGAACAGAACTTATCAATTCAATCCAAGCATTTCACAGCAATTTAATATCATCCAAAAACCCGTAATGTAGAGCCTCCTCTGGCCAACTACATATTCCAATTTCTTACCTCAATTTTCCAGTAGCTTAAAGCAAATATAACAGCAACCAAAAGCAACAAAACAGCAGCCAATGTGTACTCAATATCCTTCCAACTCTCAATAAGTCCTATACAAGGCAACATAAATGATAAATCTCATCTCCATGCCCAACTTGACTTAAACCAGAGGTCCATAATCAAACCAATAAACTTCTTAACAATAATATCTTACCTTTGCTTCACTTCACGGATGGACAAACAGAGCAACACTTCACACACCACTCAACACTTAGCTCACCACTCCACTCAACAATAACATCCAGCAAGGTAACACTCCCATACACTTTACAAATGTCAATTGCCAGAGTAGAGAACATCCAGGAATTTACCTCTTATAGACGGAAAAGAGAGAGTTGCAGGGAAGGGGATTGTTGCATGTAAAATCCCAGATTTTAAAAATGATTTTTAAAATTCCACGTGTAAATTTTTCGCNTTTTTTTTCCAGGTTAGGGTATAAGTTTTGTGCACTGGATTAGTACGAGTAGTTGTGAGATGGTTCCAGTATTCTCTAATGGATGGTCCTTGTTCAATCCCTCAGTTATTGCTATATATTGGATTTATTGGAGTTCCTGCAGTACCTTTCTTGTTTATATTTTTACTATCTTCTCATGTTGATCACTCTGTGGACCCAACCCATGTTATTTGGCTTTGGGTTTAGATGTTCGTTAAGTCTTCCGCTGTATCATTAAGTTTTCTATTGTATTCTCATTAAGTCTTTCAAATTAATTTACGCCTTGGGCTAGGTAACCGGGTTCTCTATGAGAATCGGGTCGCCTGACCCGGCGGTTCTGTTGGGCCCCCCTTTGGGTCGTGACATTGCAAGCTGCAGAAAAGGAGACTGACCATTGCCCAAATCAAGGAGGAAAGGTCCAATGGCACAACACCACGTGGAAAAGCTTCTACACCCCAAGGAAACACGGGACGTTGCAGCTGGAGAATAGGGGGGAGAGAGTTCGTTGTGGCAAACACGAAATCGGAAGAAAGAGAAAGAATATAAATGGGTTTCTCAGATTTTCACGATAATTCGGATGAGATAAGCCGTTTGAAATCGATTTCAGACGAGAAAATGCGTCCGAAATGTCCCAAAAAATTGTACATATTCGTTTCCTCCTCGTCTACGCCATCCGAGCCCGATTTCGGACTAGAAAACGCGTCCGAAATGTTCCAAAAATGGTACAGATTCGTTTCCTCCTCGTTCGTGCCCGATTTTGGACGAGAAAACGCGTCTGAAAACTCACCAGTACACCTTTTTTTTTTTCCTTAACTTTCACACTTAGATTAATTTTCAACATTAACCCTATATTTTCCAAGTATAATTTAACGCGTATCATCACGTAACATGATATGATATGCATATATATTAATTATCCAAATTTAATACATCAACAAAACGGGAAAAAATATTTTTGAGGTATTACACATATTTTGCTCACTATTTTTGTGTGATTTTAGGAATTAATTTGGTTCTTCCTCTCGGTCACTACTCCTACATTGTGGATTCTTCTATTGTTTTGGGTTGAAGGACTCCCGAGTAGTGTGTCCTGTTGTGGGGGATGGTATTGTGAATTTGCTCCCTGTTTTGCTCGGTTTAAACAGATGAATTGCACTCATGTTGTGAATTCTTCTGTTGTTGCCTTGTTTTTTTTTTAGTTGTGGCCCTATTTCCGTTTAGGTGTTGCAGTGGCCGTTGGTTTTGTGTGATTTTCAGCAACACCACTGTTCAGGTATTGCTCTATGATTGAACTATTGAAATTCTGTTATGTTGATAGAATCAATTATCGCTCTATGTTGCAATTCTATTTTGGATGTTGACGTTGGATCGATTATTCTGTTTTTTGGATGTTGATTGTTTGATTATACCCTACTGATTGTTTGGTTATTGCTCCAGTCACATACTATATCACTGAAGTCGACTCCATGTATAGGCGATTCTACTCTAAAGCCTCCCCAATTATCTGTGAATTTTAGAAGTCCCCTCCCACTTTATTGATATAACACAGGTTGTAATTTTGTGTATGGCAGGTGTCGATGCAATGTGCTCGATCCAAGGGATTTCATTAATAATGAAGTATCACTCTGCATTTCTTTTTATATTTATGGGTTATTATTTTTTTAATTCTAAATTAGTAATCATTGTCTATTACAAAATTAAGTAATTAAATGGTTCGTATAGTCGGAGTAACGACAACACTATTTTGGTGTTGGTTTATTTTCCAGTAGAATTGTCTTAGGCAAAATCTTTGCTCTGATACTAATTTTGTAATACCTCAACTTTTTATATTAAAATTTAAAAAGGATAAATTGGAAAGTAATTGGAGGTATTCGAATTAGTCAAATAATTATCAAGATATTACCAATGACATAACTGTTAGAATATAAATTATGGGATTTATTTTATGATAAGTAGGGTTAATTTTGAAGAAACATTTTGGGATGTATGTTAATGGGAAAATTATCACGGATTGTACAATTTGAACGGCTTCAAACGCACACGAACGAATGGTAAGGATGTTTTCCCTCGTCGGAAAAATAGATGTAAACCAAGGGAGAAATATGGACTGAACCGGTTTGGTTCAGTTCGGTCTGAAAACAACTATATGGTTTGGTTTTGATTAATAATTAAAAAGGAGGAAAAATAAATAATGAGTTAATTTGGGATTAATTGGAATGGGTTGGATTAAGAATTAAGTAAATAATTGGAAGAATTAAATTAGTGGGATAGATAAAATGAAAATGAGATTAATTAAATAAAATTACGGAAATTGAAATAAAGAAGAAATAAGAGAATAAGAGAAGAAAAATCGGTTGAAGTTGGAGTTAAACTGGTTCATTTCAAACTGGTTCGGTTTGCACTTCTAAAACAAAATGGTCGCTGGCCATTTGGGAGAGAGAAGAACATAGAGAGGGAGAAGAGAAATCGGGCGATCGACAGGAAGAGAGAGAGAGAAGGAGGCGCGAGAGGGAAGACGACGATGGCGTCGGAGGAGCTTGGGTTCGGCGTGCGACTCTAAGCGCGGTGCGCTGCTGGCGACGTCGCGGGTGTGCCACAGCTAGGGCACGGGTTGGAGCTCCCGCGTTACAGCAAACTGCCGGTCCGAGGTAAACGTCTCGGCTAAATTATGCATTGTATTTTGGTGTTCTTGTTGCTTGGATTTGTTGCTGCGAATTATTGGACGAAATTGTGGGAGGATATGGCAGTGTGGATTGGGCAGAAACGATATGGAGCTGGTTCCTCTATCTCCTCCTCTGGCAGGCTTTCCACGTAGCAATTGCTGGTTGGACCACCCTTCCTTGAAGTGGGTGATTATCCATCTGCTTTATAGTCTTCTTCTTGGCTATAAAGGAATGGCATAAATGATGTGTGTAGGGGGGAGGCACTTTGGGTATTTGGAGTTGTTCTGAAGTGGTGAACAAATTGGCAGAACTCCTCTCTGGTGAGTTTTAGTGGAAGGGGATGGAGGAGGTTGTCGGCTGGAAGTCCTGTGCTCCTTCTCTCAGGTCCTCTTTGGCTTCTTTAGGTACTAAGACGAATGATATAATCACATTAAAGATTGCAGGTAAGTTGATACTTACTGTGGTTTGGTCTTCGGACCCTACTTCACAAGAGTTAGGATTGCATGTTGTGTGTTCTTTTAATGATACATTTATTAGAAATTTATATCATCATATAGGACTGTATGTATTCACAAACATATTGTATGTCATACATAAAATATGTAAATAGCCGTGTGGGGGTTCGGGTGATTTGGTGACATTCCATACGATAGGATACTCCCACGTAGGGAGCAGTGAGATAAGAGTTAGCTACGTGGAATCTAGGGTTCACACTTCCCCCTTCTGAAATCCCCAACTTCTTTAACAAAAGTGAGGATACGGAACACCCCCGATGGATATATCTCCTCGTTTGAGTGACTGGTTAGGCCACATGACCCTATGGAGTATTCCACCCTGACTTCCAAAAGAGATACGATTCTCTTCTATAATCCATTGTATGATCATGCATCACATCTGCATTGCATTTTCTTTTATCACTTACTGAGCGTTAGACTCATTAGTTAGGTCTTGTGATGTAGGTATATACGAGCAACAAGAGAATATCTCAAAGACAGTTGATGAAGGATTTGCACGGGCGGATCTTGTGGCTAGCTAGACTAAAGGATGTAAAAAAGAGAAAAAAGTTTTGTAAAGAGTTTTGTATTTAAATCGTAAAGGAAAATAGTGGTATTTATTTATTTCTTAAAGTCTTCCGCTGTAATTTATAAAAGGGTTTTAAGTAAAGAGATTAACGATCGGGTTTTACGTGAGAAAAACCTTCCAATGTTTTTATAAAAAGAAAAGTTTTAAAATTTCACGTGATTTTAAAGTAAATAAAAACTGAGTCGTTACAAATTTAGTGCAACAAAACATTCCAAACATTTGAAGCAAAATTTTTGCTCTGATGCTAATTTGGTGTTTCGAAAAGAGTCCTTCTAATTTCTTCTTTATAATAAGAAAATTGAAGCATGCAACAATGTTCATACAAATTACCCAAAATTATTCATTGATTGAAATCAAATACAAATACAGACACAACATTCAATTATGAAGAACAACTTCCCCAATTCTTTGCGGGAAGAGAAGCATCCATCCCAATATGATGATGATGATGATCAAACCCAAATCCAACCAAAAAACAAAATCCCAATTTGATGCAATTAAAAAATCTTTTCAAGCTGTAGAGAATTTCTGATTTGGCTTGAACACATGCTTGATCAGAGCTCCAGGAATTGTTCCTTCAATTTCGTCGCATCGAGCTTGTCGTTACTCCTTAGAGCGACTATCACCTTCGCTTGCTCCTCGAGTGTGAAGTTTTTCCACGTGAAATCTGGGTTGATGTAGTTTATGTACATCTCTAGGATCTCGTTGTGGTTGACCACTCCCGGGTTGGTGAAATTCCAAATTCTGGTCAGGTTTCTTTTTGCCATTTCGATTGAAATCGGGAGAAGTTCGTCCAAGATTGTCATCAAGTTTGGGATGTCAACGACCTTCTCTAATCGAGTGATCTTCATGATGAAGTTGCGCAGTTCGATAAATCGAACGAGATTGGCATTCGAACCCTCAATGTACAAACATTCTCGTAATTTTTTCAACAACTCTTCTACCTTCAACATAGTAAAAAATGAAAAGAAATTTCAAAAAACTGACTGCATCTAATGTTGTCACTGTTCATCATGATTATCATAGCTTCGTCTACTAGTTATGATCTAGAAAGAACACATGCCAGACAAATTCTACCACAAATCTATCCAATTGGTATCCAAACCGACAGGATTTTGCCTCAATCTTTAAATTTTAGTTCTTGTTATATGACAACACAAATTTTACCAGCAAACACAAATCAATGATCACAAATGTATGCAAATTTCTCAGTTTAATTCACATACAAAAATAGATTAAAAAAAAACAAATTGTTGTGGATCTATCAACATTACAAAATAGAGCTACAAGATCGACACCAAATGAAGCCAGATAAAATCAATCATAGATCTCTGAATTCAAAGCATGGATTTAGAAAAACCTAGATAGGGACCCAATACCTAATCGAGCTGCAAGGGGCTTTGCTTCATCTTCGCAGAGACGAGGTCGCTTTTGCCGAGCCCAAGGAACGCTTCATAGAGCAGATTTTGTCTTCGCCCAGCAGGAGGTCACTTCGCATTCGGACTTTGCTTCAAGTCGTCTTCGTCGTCGCCTTCGTGCTTCAGAGAGAAGAGGAGCGAGTTTCGGAGATGAGATTTTGAGCTGCTGCAGAGGTAGGTCTTCATCTTCTAGAGATTAGAATAAACGGGCAGTAAACGGAAGGTGCCTAATGAAAACTGTAACGACCCGGATTTCTTAACTATTTTTTAGATATATTATTCGGTATTAAACAACAAGTTTCGGAGTGAAATCTTTCCTTTAAGAAAACAAACCTTCTCAAAAAGGGGTTATCAGAGTGCAAAATCCGATCGTTACCAAAAACTCATTTTATCATTTCTCAATTAGTGAAGAAGTACCGTTTATGATTTGCGGAAGCGATAAAAATTCGTTCTTAATAGTTGCGGAAATGTAGCAATCAAGAAATCCAATTTACGAAAAACAAGAAGCTATGACTAACATTTTAGCGGAAAAACAAAATTTAAAAAAACGTTTTTCTTAGACATTCACTTTAAAACCCAAGGTTTGAGTTTCCAAATAAGGCTTACATAATATTCTGAATAATATTCAAGTGAGGGCGATAAGGGAAAATTAACGTTCGCAAAGAGAAAACAATTCGACGTTAGCCCTTACAAAATTCCTTTTCCTCTTCCTTTACTTCATTGAAGCCTCACTACTACTCTACTAGCGTTTCATCCGGACCTACCGCAGGCTCCATCGGAATGGCCTCCTCTAGAGCTTCTAGCATAGTCACTTCATTACCTACACCACAAGTAAGGACGTGAGCTTTCTCCCCGTAAGGAAATGTGGGAAAACAATTATGCATTTCTCTCTTTAATTCTTCTTGGAATGGGGGCCACCCAAACCAATTCTTTCATTACGTTTCGTTCTTTCTTTAGTCGTACTTTAAGCTGGAGATTGAAGGACCTATATGAAATAGTATAGTTGACCGAGCCTAATCCCTACTGGCAACCTAGAACTCCCGTACCCGGTAAGGGAGAGGCTTCGGCTAGATTACTGATTAGGCCCAACTACCCATCCACCCCCAACTCCCTTTTATACCTTTTCTTTCGTATTCTTATCATTTTTCCCTCACTCATGCATGCATGTGGGTACCACCCCGTGGGAGTACCCCTTACTTGGTTTCTATTACCATGTACACATCCTAGCATTTCTAAGTTAACTAGTACATATACAAAAGTAAATGGAAGTACTTCAGAGAAAGTTCACAATAATAAACAGAACGAGTAATAAGGTGTGCTCACATGAAACAAACTAACGAAAACAACAGCATATACTAATGAGACAGCAGAAAGGTACTCTACTCGAATATAGCAGTGAAGATTATAATAACTAGGCACAGTTAAGTCGAATGTAATAGCAAAAATCGTAATTGACTGGACATGCTTTAATCGAGTGTAATGACGGAAATCGTAAATAACTAAGCATGCTTTAGTTGGATTGACAGTAATTCATGCTAATTAATGATTAGAACAACAGAAAATTAAATCATCAAACGTACGTTTTGATCAACTATGGCAGCAGAAAAAATTAAGCATTTCACTTGCTTTTAAATCGACTATCATGGAAGAAAACGCAAATGTCTAGGCATGCTTTTAAAGGAAATGCAGCAGCGGAAATTATGAACAACTAATCATGCTTCTAATTGCTCATAACAATAGGTATGTAAACCACTAAACATGCTTTTGATGACTAAAACGGAGCAGCAGAAAACATGTATAGCTAGACATATATTAAATCGATCATGACAGCAGAAAACTAAGGGACTAAGCGTGCTTTAATTGGTACGACCGCACTGAGAAACATCGAAATGAACAACAAGTATATGCTTTCTAATGATAACCATTTACAACATTAATGTTGAACCAAACCGCGAAGGACATGCTTCTTAATAATGATAACATAAATAGTGGTACAAATTGTGGAAGTGACACAATGAAGGCATGCTTTTTAAGTGACCATAATGATAGTATAAGGAGCAGCTCAACATGTTTTTAGTTGACTAACACAGTAGTATAACACAAACTAGAATAACTACAGGTTAAGGCAACAAAAGAATTGTGAACGAACCGGGAGTAAACCCATGCTTTGAATTGGAGCAAATCATAGTATAATACACTACCATATAATCACATAGTAGGGCCATTATTCCTACATTTGGTTCATATTCATTCTTAACAGGTTCATCGATCATACATTCCCTTTATCTTGACCTTTCTTCATTTTCAACAAAGCAAACAAACCCTCCATGAAAATACAATGAACCTTGAAGCGAACTAACAGTAGATATACAACAAATAACTACCAAAATAGGACATCCAACAGAGCATTATCTACGGTTTTACAGAGATCCGAGAACAGCCAAGGAATCATAGCAATCAAACACAAGGAAATCATACACACACACATGTTAACTTGGGTGTAGGGCTTCCTCAAGCCAAGACAACCCATTCCTTACCCCTTGAAAACCCCTTTTTCCCACAGACAATAGCTCTTCTTCCTTGCCGTCCACTCCCAGCAGCAACACTCCAGCAAAGAGACGAAGAATGACCCAGGAGACGAAGGTGAAGCTGAAGAAATAGGCTTACTGGGGGGACACTTCGTACGCGTGGCAGAGGGAGGAGCAGGGAACAAATCCCTGTTGGTCGGCCATTTCATGTGATTTTGTGTCTAGAGATCGGGTTTTAATTGGATAACGTCATTTTCCATGTGATTTTAAATCAGTTTTGTTGCTGTACAGGGAGATGTCGGACAAGATGATGCGTCCGAATTCTGTTTGTACCGTCTGAATTCGTAATTTGGACGCAGAAATGACGACCGAGATGTCTTCCGCGTCATCCGAATTCTTCTAGAATTTGGACAGATTCAAATGCACAACGTCCGCTTCGTCTGAATTGTCGTCCGCGTCGTCCGAATTCGCCCAGAATTCGGACAGATTCAAATGCACAACGTCCGCCTCGTCCGAAATCGTTCGGAGTTGTCCGAAAAGACCAAAATCTCATTTCCTTCACATTTCAACTAGATTTCATCTGAATTACTTTCCACAAAATCACAAGTCACCACTTAATGCACATAAAGATGAGTTGTATCATGAAATTTTATTTCCAAAGTTTGATTACATCGTTTAACGAAGAGATTTAGGATCGGGTTGTTACAAAAATGCCCCATAGTATAAGGTGTTCATTAAAAATTTTCAAACCATAAGGTGTTGGATAAAAATGTGTCCATAGTTGAAGGTGTTAGGTAAACATAACCCTATTTTAATTTAATCCATGATGGATAATTTAGTATTAGCTTTGAATTGTACCATCTCATTGCTACCATTCTTCTAATGACCATAAATTTAAGTTTTCTCCCATTTATAAATCTTAAAATTTTTTCCTAAATTAATTTATAAATTAGGTTTAATTAGGTTGTTATGAACCCTAGATTACAAAATTTCTTTAATATTTAAAAATATTAAAATAATTATTTATGGTGGAAGCATTTAATAAAAATCATTGTATTTATTAGCAAAATAGTTTAAATGTGTTTAATAGGATTTGTCCTATTAATTATATCTCATTAAATAAACTTTATATATAAAAGGGAAAATGACAAATCAACCATCGTGGTTTGTGGTCAATGACAAGTCAACCACTATCCTTTATTTTCTAACAAATAAACCACTGACGTATGGGAAAATGACAAAGCCAACATCGCTATCACATTTGCTGTTAATAAGGTGATGTGGAGTCACGGCGATTTGTAGACAAACCACCTCTGCTCTATGTTTTTCCAAGAAAAGAAGGCCAAATCACGGCAGTGTCTTGAGATGAGACCAAAAAATTTTTGATCACAAATTTGAGGGCTTAAGCGAATGATTTTGGGCTCGAGATAGGGGGTCAAAGGGTAAACTTAATAATAAGTGATAGATCTCTAAGAGAGCTTCGATTTGATACCTTTTGGAGCCAATTCTGACACCTGTAGCCAAAGTTATGGTCTTTTGAAGTTGAAGAGGTCAAAAATATAATAAATGGATTGGATTCGCAAAACATATACATAGGGACTTTGAAGTAGCCATTTATTAGCCATAGGGACTTTGAGTTTCATGGCTACTTCAAAGTCCTTATGTATTAGGTTTATCCCAAGACCCCCCTTTCTCGACTCTAAAATCATTCGTTTAAGCCCTCAAACTTGCCATAAAAATTTTTTCCAATCATGAGACTGCCGCGGTCTCATGACAAACTGTCGCGACGATCTCCTAACAAACCACGGAGAAGTCTCAAGACACCGCGACAGTCTTTCAAGAGACTGCTGCGATTTGTCCTTCTTTTCTTGGAAAAACACGGAGCCACGACGGTTTGTCTATGAACCGCCGCGGCTCCACATCACCTTGTTAACGGCAAACGTGACAGCAATGTTGGCTTTATCATTTTCCCTTACGTCAGTGGTTTATTTGTTAGAAAATAAATAATAGTGGTTGACTTATCATTTACCACAAACCATGATGGTTGATTTGTTATTTTCCCTATATAAAACAAGGGAAAATGACAAATCAACTATCATCCTTTACTGTTGGTGACAAACTAACTACTATCATTTTTTTCCTAACAAGTTAACCACTGAAGTATGAAAAAATGTCAAATCCAACATCGATGTCGTTTGCAGTTAAACGTGATGATGTGGCGCCGCGGCGGTATGTATTCAAACTGCCGTGGCACCATAGTTTTTAAAAACTAAGCGAATATTGTGATGAACTGTCGTGGTTCATGTTGGAACCGCAGCAGTGTGTCAATACACTGCGGTGGTTTCATATGAAGCAGCCGCGGCGTATTGACACATCACTGCAGCGTATTAACACACCGCTACGACTTGACGATGAACCGCAGTGGTTTCGTCGTCAAGCCGCAGTGGTTCTTGGTTTATGGAAGCGTAACTATAATTTTGACCTCTTCAACTTCAAATGACCATAACTTTGGCTACGGGTGTCAAAATCAGCTCTATAAGATATCAAATTAAAGCTCTCTCAGAGATCTATGACTTACCATAAGGCTAACTTTGTATCTCACATGTTTCGAGCCCAAAATTATGCGTTTAAGCCCTCAAATTTGAGATCAAAGATTTTAGACGTGACAAACCGCCATTGTTCGTCGTGAAACCGCCGCAGTTCATCGTCAAAGCATTAACGGCAAACATGATAGCGATGGTAGCGGCATCAATTTTCCATAGTTTAGTGGTTAATTTGTTAGGAAAAAAAGGATGATGGTTGGTTTGTGTAACGACCTGGTTTTTCATAACTTTTTTTTTTAAATACACGAAATTTAAAACTTTCGTAAGATAATTAAAATTCTTTATAATCAAAATACAAGCCGAGCCGTTTGAAAACATTTTCTTTGTTAAAACATAGCAGAAGCGTAAATCGTTTACAAAGAAAATTTTTTGTTTTATTCTACTGCTACAAAATTAAATATATTTTAATTACAAACTGTTTTGTTTCTTACTCACTTAGCCTGACCAATCACAAGCTCCTTCACGTGCAAATCCTTCATCAACTGCTTTGTGTTTTGTTCATCGTTCTTCTCGTCATTCACGTATACCTACACCACAAGTAAACTGTAAGTCTAAAAGACTTAGTAATGAAAGGGAAAATGTATATGACATGCCTCCCTTTAGTTTACTTGGATTGGGTCCTCCCCAAACCAAACTTGCATTAGGTTCATTCATTCGTTCATTCATAACTCGTACATTGAGCTGGAAGTTGAAAGAACACGTGTGGAATGGAATAGTCTGATCGGCTTCTAACCCTATGTGGGCTATATCCGAACTACCCATCCACCCCCCAACTTCCCATCATTCATCATTCATCATCATTCATTGCATTCATTCATTTCTTTTTCCTCACTCATGCATGTGAATACCACCCCATAATGGCACTCCCTACTTGTTTCTATTATCATGATGCATGAGATATTATAATAAAACAACGATAATAGAATCAACGAATATAATAAAATGAAAATGATTTAAAACAACTAGCTACACATATATCACATATAACAAACAACCATAGTTAAGAGCGCACAACGAAAACAATAATAAAAAAAAGAATTTAATGCAGCTATTAACATGCATGATTATACAATTTACTATCACGAGAATCATAATAGAATTTGATATCAATGATGTCGAATTATATGAGTCTACTAGTCAGGCTTTTAATACCATTTAACAATTTATTGGAAGCATGTAATTAAAAATGAATATGTAACGACCCAGCTTTCTTAATCGTTTTTAAAAGCATGTTAACTTTGATAAAACGACAAGTTTCGAAGTTAAAACTTCCTTTCAAAAGACATCGTTTTGAAAAAGGGGTTATCAGAGTGCCAAATCTGATCACTACCACAACTCATTTTTCATCGTTCATTAAATAGTGAAGAATTATTACTTTAAAAGTTGCGGAAGCGTAACTAAACGAGAAATCTACCATTTCAAAAAAAACAAGAAACTATGATTCAAGCCGAAAACGAAATTGAAAACATAACTTAAGATCCAAGATTTGAGTTTCCAAATAAGGCCTACATAATATTCCAAATATTCAAGTAGAGGTAATAAAAGGGAAAATTTAACGTTCTTAAAAAGATAACCATTCGACGTTAGCCCTTACTAAGTTTCTTCTTCTTTCATTTCTTCATGTCATACTACTACTTCGTTGGCATCTCTATCAGACCTACCACAGGCTCCACCAGTATGACCTCCTCTTTAACTCCTGGCATGATCACCTTGTTACCTACACTACAAGTAAGGACGTGAGCTTTCTCCCAGTAAGGAGAAGGGGGAAAACAATTTATGCATTTCTCTCTTTAATTCTTCTTAGAATGGGGGCCACCCAAACCAATTCTTTCGTTACGTTCTTTGGTTCTTGGTTCTCAACTCGTACTTCGAGCTGGAGATTGGGGGTTGCCATTTGAGATGGCCTAGTTGATCGGCTTCTAACCTCCTATGTGCGTACTAGTCCCTTTCCTGACTTGGTAAGGGTGTATCCTAGCAGCTAGGCTAAATACGGACTACCCATCTTCCCCAACTCCCTATTCGTTTCCTTTTTTTGGCATATCCTACCTTCTGGGTTCTTTCTCTTTCCGGTGTATCCCGCCTTTAGAGTCCTTCCTCTTTCCGATGTATCCCGCCTTTAGAGTTTCCTCCCTTCCGACGTATCCCGCCGTCATGGTTTCTTTCGGTGACGGACTATGATGTGCCCCAAATTCCTGTCGCTTGGGCCCGAGCCAATGGCTCCTTTATTTTCTAACTTTTATTTATTTTGTAGGTTTTTGAATCAAATAAACAAAGAGGAGTTGGCATTTAGGGTAATGGAGGTCATGCAATCTTTTGGAGAAAATTATGGGTTTTCCAATTCCGCCTAGAATCTGAGCTGCGGACGTTCAAGGGCTTTTTCGACAATTGGGATGACGTCTTTTCAACTTTGGTCCTTCATGCCAAATGTAGCCAACATCTAGAGGTTTCGAGCAAGCTATTGAACGTTATATTTTGTTTTCGTTTGCTCTGTCAAATTTCCATTTTACATAGTCTAAAAATTCCACTCGGGATTTTTGATTTTTGTGTAAGTCATGTCTATTTGTTTAAGTCAGGGTCATTTTGCTCTTTTGGCCTCTTTTGTAAACACTTAGGGTTTTATAACCCCTCTTTGAGAATGAAGAATGGATTTTTTTGGATGAAAATAGAACATTAGGTTCTCTTTTGAAAGAAGAAACCCGCGGCCTCCCTCTCCTTAGCGCCGATTCCTCCATCACCCTTGCAAGGCATTCTTGAAACCTCTTGGCCTTGCATTTTCGGGATACTATCTCTTCCAATACCTCATCTTCAAGGTGTGGATTTTGGTGTGGAGATAGAAGTAGGTTTCCACCCCTTGGAGAGTGTTTGTTTCTCGGCAAACCGCAAGTCGTCCCTGTCATTAGGAGGTTCACGGACTCCTCGGATTTCATCTATTTCTTTGATGGTTTTTATGTTATATCTGGTTCTCTTGGTATCTATTTGTTCTCTTGGTTGAATTTCTATGAGCTCTTGAAGGCTTGTTCGAGATATCCAAGTGGAAGTTGAATTTCTATGAATTTTATTTCTTGCCGTTGAATCTGTTTTTTTATTTGAACTGCTGGAAATGCTCTGTTGAGGCTCTGTTTTGAGGTCTGTGCGCTATCCTTTTAAAGTTTGTTTCTTCTAGAGATTTATTCTATGTTGAGTGAAGTTGCTGCCTGCCAAATTTGGTAATTATTGGATTTATATGGAGTGAGATCTCTCTGTTTTAATTCTGGTCGCCAAATCAGTCCAGGAGAAGCCCTAGTTTTTGAGTTCTGTTGATTCGGCCATAAGTGGCTATCCAGAGTGGATTTTGTAATGACTTTTTGACACAATTTATTTGAATGTGTTAAGTTTGTGCCCTCCAAGTTTCAGCCCAAGTTCACATGGGAATTGAGAGTTAATTCTGTTTTAGCGTTACTGATTCGGATTATTACAGATTTCGAGACAGATTTCTATTTTGTGCTCTTGGTGATTCTTGGAGCCTATCACATCTTCCCCAACTCCCTATTCGTTCCCTTTTTCTGGCATATCCCGCCTTCTGGGTTCTTTCTCTTTCCGGCGTATCCCGCCTTTAGAGTCCTTCCTCTTTCCGACGTATCCCGCCTTTAGAGTTTCCTCCCTTCTGACGTATCCCGCCGTCATGGTTTCTTCGGTGACGGACGTTTTCCGTCCGTCCCGAACATACTTGTTCTTAGCGTTTTACTCAATCATGCATGTGGATACTAGCCCGAGGGGGTACCCCCTACTTGGTTTCTATTAACATGGACTCAACCTAGCTTTTTCATAATAAATAACGCACATATGAGAAGTAATATCAACGCTTTAGGAATCATAGTAACAATGAATGAACGAATATCAGCACATACTTCACATAATGTAAGCAATGACAGCGTCTAACTACTCATGTTATTAACGTTTACCATCACAATCAGAATATGCTTTCATATGTAAGGAGAGTATCGACAATATAGCACAATAAACTAAGAATAACAGACATGCTTGAAGTCTCAAGGAGAACAGCAGTGAATCATACAATGAACTTAAGATATTATAACATGCTTTTAAATCCACTAAGCAGCAGAAAGTACGATCATCGAAACATATTTCTAGTCGACTATACAGCAAAATTTCATTCAACCAATCATGCTTGAATCAAGCTTAATAGTAGGAAACCTACTACTAATCATGCTCTTTCATGGATAATATGCGGCAAAGAAATATCGACGATAAGGCAACGAAACATGCTTATTTATTGGTTAACGTACGGTAGCGAAGCATGCTTTAAACTCTCTAAGTGCAGCAGCGATTCATATCAAAATAGCGAACATACACTGAACGACTATGTAATAAATACAAAACAGCAAGAGGATACGATCATACAAGCATGCTTTAAATCGACTATTAAACAGGACCAAACATGTTTTTAAGCAGCCAAAAATAACAGCAATTTACCACATCTAGTATGCTTTTAGATCGACTATACAAGAGAAACTAACATGCTTTTAATGACTGCACGAGGCAGCAGAAAACGTATACGGCTAACATACTTCATACCACTAACATATTTTAGATTGATCATAACAACGGAAAAGAATATACTTGGCTAACATGCTTTCTATACCATAATAACAACAGCAAGAATGAAACTTCGTAGAATAACAATAACATACTTGTCATATGATGTCCAAGGCAGTGAGGATTTACACAAAAAGAAACGTAACAACCTAATGCACTTGTTTAATGGTTATAGACAGTAGTAATAACGAAAGACATACTTGCACCGAAAGTGAAATAACCTGCATTTGATAATAACAGAGCATACAATAATAGAGACTATATCACTAGAGGATCTCATGATTTCCATGGTTACTCATCCCTTCTTACAGAGTAAGAGAACATCAAAACAAGGTTATAACAATAGTCATTCATTCCTTTCATCTTTCTTTCTCATTCCAGTCATGGTTCTCATTTCCATTCACGTTTTCTTTCAAAGTGTCTAAGTCTCATCCCTTTATTTCTTATTGTTTGTTCGTTGATCATTAACAACAACGTACGTAGAAGGAAAATTAACAAAGGAAACATCTATAAAATGTAAAGTGAAGGCAGTAGCAACATTTCAGGAAAAACAAACGAGTTCATCAAAGGATTTGTGCATATCTGCCAACTACTTACTTGTTAAGCATTAATCAGCAACGTAAAGAAAATGACAAAGGAACATCTACCACGAGAAAATTAAAGACAGTAGGAACGTCTCAGGAAAACAACAGAGTTCAACAAAGAAATTTCTACATATTCTATCACTACATCAAAGTGAGTTACCAAGCATACACACACACACACGCAATCTCTATTACTTGGGTGTAGGGCCTCCAAATGGCCAAGACTACCCATTCTTTACCCTTGAAGTCAAACTTCCTCACGGGCAGCAGCTCCTTGGCCTCCCTATTCCAGCAGAGTTTTCCCTCAGCAGAAGAATGAAGGAGAAGAAGGTGGAGGAGGGTTGGGTTAAGTAGAGACTCACCTGGGGGACACTCACACGCGTGGCAGGGGACCATCCCTGGCTGGTCGGGGTCGTGGGGGACGATTTGGTGTCTGGGAGCTGCGATTTCATTGGTCCATCGTCGTTTTCTTCTGATTTTAAAGTTATCCTGTCACTGATCTGCTGCGATTCAGACTCGTGTGGACGTCGTACTCCCTTCCGCAGTCATCCGCAAAAAGCAAATCTCACAGGCAAAAATTGAGTTTTCAGACTGAAAATGGCGTCCCCACCTTTATCCGTACCGTTCGCAGCCCAGTTTCGGACGCCAGACGGCATCCGCATCGTCCGCATGTGGCGTCCGAATGTGCCCAAAATTTGGACAAATTCAAATCAGACGACGCTTTCTCACGTCCACAGTCGTCCTAAAGACTCCAAACTTAAACATATTTGTTGCGGACGCGTCCAGCCCCGTCCGCACCATCGGCGTCTAGCGTCTGCAACTCCTCAACACAGCGAGGTTAGGACGCCAGATGGTGTCCCGAGTCGTCTCCAAGTTTGGGCGACATTCTAGGTGTGTTGCGGACGACACCTCGCGTCCGCAATACCATCCGCAGGTGTCCTAATGGTTGGAAATCCATTCCCTTTGCGTTTTCCATCTAAGTCTTTGCCCGAATTTAATTTCCAAGAAGTCATATGTCACAACTTAACGCCCATAGAAACGATGTATTTTATATATCAGGCCAATTTTACTTCCAAAGTTTTTGATTACATTGTTTATCAGGAAAATTTAGGATCGGGTTGTTACAGAATATGTTGAGGTGACTACTTAAACAGGCATGCTTGAAAGTTTGTCAGTAATTTAATTAATACCACATGCTAAAGAAAAGAAAGTCATTTATGAATGATGGTTGTACACATGCTTAACGATTTGTTATTTACAGGAAATGTGCTATTAAATTAAAATGAATTAATAATGAATCATGCTTTCTAACAATTTATGGAAACATACTTAACAAAAATTCACGGAAACAAGCTAAACAATTGGCTAACGAACACATGCTTAGTAAATAATAAATAGAAACATGCTTGACGGATCGTATATTAAAGTCTATTTAATGAATAACAGTTATAAACATGCTTGGTAATTTAATATAACAAGAAACATGCTAAACGATTTGATACTAATTAAAACAAAGATACTTCTATTTCCTAACCAAAACTAAGAAAATAAATAATACGAGAAACAATATTCAGAGTAAATATTCCGAAAAAGAATGTACAGAACAAAGTCATCGTGAATCGAATTCATCACTCATGTTTACCCTATTAATCTTATAACTTTCCATTTGTCATTCAGTTTATTCTTAAGCATCTCATTTCAACATTTGTAGTAGGAAATTTACATAAAATTAACCACACAAGAAGTCATTAGCTAAAACAATCAATATGAAATAACAACAAGGAAACACCATTCACGTAAAGTACTAGTAAAGGGAAATCAACTAACACTATCAACAAAGGAAGTTCAATGACAGTAAATCATTCAAGGGCAATCAACACTACTCACGCACACATACTTGTGGTGTAGGGCCTCCAAATGGCCAAGACATACCCAAATTCCTTACCTCGAAACTTTATCGCGCGTTCGCACTTAATCGTCATCCTTCTCGTTCTTTCAATACCTTCATAATTAAAGTATTTACCATTAATTATTACGACCCATGACTTGAATAATAATGATTCTAAGAACTTCTTTGATGCCTAAGCTGAATATAACCTATCTCAATGAATTAATCCATTCAATAGCTTAACCAACCCATTCCTCTAGTAGCATTAACAATTAGAATTAATACGAACAGTCTCCTACAATTATAACTCAAACAGAGAACACCAACAAGATTCATCAGTGGAGAATATAACCAAATTACACACCTACAATGTACAGGATATACATTCGACAGTAGCTACCACTAACAAAGCATAAATCTCAACTTTTATCTTCATCGTAAATCCATAACCGGTGTGGAAGGAGCTCACCTCACACGAAGCATAGTCGAGAGCAGCAGAGAACATAACCAATTTTTCTCCTCCTCTCCCGATAACTTCTCTAGTTCAACCGAGAGCACCTCCTCATCGCACATCGAATTGTCAGCTTCACCATAACAAAACTAGAGGAGAAAGGATCAGTTCGGTCCAATGTGTAGTGCAAACCGTACCAGGAGCTACCCAGTCGAACCGAAGTTCCAGCCCTGCTCTTCATCATGCCATTGCTGCTGATTTCTTCCCCTGAATTCAAACACCAATTTGCCCAAATGACAGAATGCCAAGGAGAAGAATGGAAAGCTATCAACTTACCACAGTCGAAGCATTCGCCGAAAAGTAGAATCGCCGAGCTCCAATTCCGAGCCCTGGATAGCTCGCGACCCGACGCCTGCAACTGCTCGCAGCTCACCAGACAGGACATCGCCGTCGCCCAAGCCGTTCATCGTCGCAGTAGCACACCAGCCAACAGAGCTCACCTTCATGCTCGTCGCGAAGGAGTTGCCTGAGCTTGATCTCTCGATCGTCGTCCCTCTCTCTCAATTCGTCTCTCCCTCTCTTTCTCTCGTTGTATAAACACAATTGGCTAGAGTTAATGAGATAGGTTATCCCTCGAACCCAGGAGATGGATGCAGATTTCTCGGCGCTCGCGAAGAAACTTCGCCAAAGAAATCGCCCCTCAACGAGCTCCCCCCTCTCTTTCGAATCTCACTCTGCCCTTCTCCTTCAAAAACAAATTGCGGGCCAAATAAATCCTCCTCCTTTTTATTTGATTCAAAACCAAACCCACAGACAGAATTTGTAATGTCCTGATTTCCATAATGGGATTAAATAAAGATAATTAGAAATTAATTAAATATTTGGATTATTGAGAATTATTTTGGAAAAAATTGAATGGACAAAAGTGAATTGGTCCGATAATAATCTTCGAACAATGGTAGAATAAATCAATGATTTGATACGAGTCGAAAATAATTTAAGAATTTAATTAAATTGAAGGTGAAAAGGGTTATATTAAGAGAATGACTTAATTTGAAGTAAAAACGATTGAAGAATTTATTTGTTAAAATAAATGATAATAGTAATAAGAATAATAATAATAATAATAATAATAATAATAATAAAATAAAAAAAATAAAAAAAAGAAGGAATGGCCAGCGCCATTCCTTCGTGTTTGAAGCGAGAGACGCAGGGGAAGGGGAATCGGAGGGGAGAGGCGACGATGAGACGCCAGAGGCGCGCGGGAGGGGGCGCTCGGAGTGCGACGACCGTCCAGCTACGGCGACGGCAACGGCGACGCCTGACCGGACGGTAAAGGCGACGGCGATGCGGCCCGGGTTCGCGTCGACTCTGGCCGGCGATGTGTTCGGCCACGGGATTGAGGTAAGCCTACCCGATTCTATCCTCCTTTACATTCCAGATCTAGCCAGAGGTCCGATTCATGAGATGAATCGGAGGTACTTCACGTTGGCAGGGCCGATTTCCGTTGAAGCGGTATGACCGCGAATCTGTGTTGTTCGAACCCGATTCGTTTCTGTCGGTTCGGACCCAAAAATTGTCGGCAACCCAGACAATACCTTAACTCCTCCAGCCTAAGATTGCACTCTGCAATAAAGTGTAGAGTGGGGTTCGTCCAGGAGGTTGGCAGGAATTGATGAAACTGTGTCGGCTGGGAGTTACGAGTTTGTCGTTCAAAAATCGTTTTATAAATGGGCTGGGTATAGTGGATGGTGAAAGGAAAAGCATTTCCTTCGTGGGTTGCACAAACAGAGGAGAAAAAGAGGAGTGCAGGAAGGTGGTCTGGTGATTGAGCTCCTGCTTTTGGGTCACTTGGAAATTTTGCAAGCTTCAGGTAACAAAAACATTCTGCATTTATTATGAAATTGAAGCCCTGTTCGTTACTATTTTGTGGATTTCATAAACAGAAAGGACTTACAGTGACTGTGTGGATTTTTGAGTTTGATTCTCCTATTTAATTTCTAATGTGATTGAAATTAATTGGCTGTTGGTGAAGCTCTTGGTTTATTTACAAAAGTTTCAAGTGCTATGCATTTCCAAGAGTATTGGTTGTTTGATGGATGTATGTTCTCTGTTGGTTAAGCTTAGCTTGGTGATTTCATTGGACATTTTGTTACGTTGGCATTTCATTGAGTGATAGAGTTGTGAAGGAGCTTGGGTTAGATGCCGTTAAGAGTAGTGAGTTGTTAGAGTTGTGATTGTTAACTAATTTGTTATTTAATTATCTCTTAAGGTATCGGAGTTGAAGAACTTGTATGCTGAATTTCGACAGACGTTAGGTAAGGAAAGGGTGTGTCTTGGCGTTTTATGCCCTACCCACAAATATTTTGCATGGGTTTTGGTTTAATTTCTGCAACTCTTATCCTGCACTCATCTTGGTGACCCTAACAGCATGAAATGAGTTCATAATATTCCAGGATGTATTAGATAAAATAGAAGGAAGAAGATGATGGTTATGATGAGAAGTGAAACCAAGTAATTGTTATGATTAAATGTTTTGGTGTAAGATTTTGTTTTCCTGGTGTAGTATAAATTATGCTTCCTTGCTGAATATTAATGTGAAAGCTACTAAAATGAGGATTAAGGAAAGGAAAGATAGGATTTTAAGTAAAGGAAATGTATAAAGAGGAAGGAAGATATGAGGTATGTTTTTTTGTGCATTATGCAGCTTCTGGTTTTGATTCCTGAATGCTATATAGAATGATTCAAGATATGTTTTATGCTGTTACATGAAAAGAAAAGAAGTCATTCCATGATAAGTAATGCATGGGTTAAACATAGGAATGGGAAATAATAGTAAGAGAAGTGTGAAATGCTACTAATGTAAGATTTTGCATCTTTTGCTCACCAAGTAATGTGAGAACAGATTCCATGCCTATGCCTTGCCAATTTTGTATGTTTTAGTATGTTAGTGTGAGTATGTTTGGTGTGACCAAAAAGAGTAGCATGATGATGACCAAAATTACTTGTAAATGGGGAAAAAGAAAATGCTGGTTTTATTTATTGTTCTGGTTTTTCTATTTAGATTCCCATCATTGGTTCCATTGTTTCTGGTTTTCTATTTATTGTTATTGTTACAGTTGTTACATGTTAATGTTAATTGTTTTTATACACATATGTTTAGCCTTAATAGTGGAATGAAAGTAGAGATGATTTAAAATTATCAACATGCTAGAGTTGTATCACTAATGCAAATGAAATTGAGTGAAAAGCATGGATTGCATTGTTGAGTTCTTAGTTCTTAAATATATATATATATTCCTTGTTTTGTAGTTCTTTTATATATGCTTCTTGTTTTATCATTGTGTAATATTATTTAAGGAAAAGTTAGATTGAGTCCATGATTAATAGAAACCAAGTAGGGAGTAACCACTCGGGTGGTACTCACATGCACGAGTGAGGAAGAATGAATGGAAATGAAAATGAAAAGAACCCTAAAGGCGGGTATATGCCGGGATAAGAAGAACCCTAAAGGCGGGTATATGCCGGAACTAGGGAGTTGGAGTAGATGGATAGTTCGGAGCTAACCTAGCTACTAGGATACACCCCTACCAAGACGGGAAAGGGACTAGTAGCCCACAAGGGGGTTAGTTTCCGTACAGCTATGCCATTTCGAAGGAAAACCTCCAATCTCCAAGCTCGATGTACGAGTTTTACGAATGAATGTAGAAAACGAACGTAATGATATGAAAGGGTTGGGTTGAGTGGCCCTCAATCCAACAAGGACTAAAGAGAGAAATGCATAATTGTTTTTCCCCTACCCTTACTGAGCGTAAGCTCACGTCCTTACTTGTGGTGTAGGTAACGAGGGAGTTATGCCAGCAATTAAGGAAGAGGACATTCCGGTGGAGCCTGCGGTTGGTCCGACAATGGCGCCAGCTGAGTAGTAGTATGATATAGTACGGTATGGTACGGTACGACATAAGAAAATGTTAAGTTTCAGTTGTGTTTTTATTTGAATAATTGGGCTATGTAATCTCGATAACTTTGGATTTGAACTTCAATTATGTTTTGAATGCCATTTGAATGCCGTTTTCAGTAAAAGTAGTTTTCTCATTTAAGTATGCTTCCGCAATTATTTATTAATTATTTCTCTCAAGCATGAAAGAATGAAATTTACTAACAATTCGGATTTTTACGCACTCTGATAAACCTTCGTTTTAAATTGAAATAACATTTAATTAAGTTTTAAATGAGTTTTAAAATGGTACTAAGGATCCGGGTCGTTACAGAATTGGTTCTGTTGAACCGGTTCAGTCAAATCCCAAATTACTCCTTTATTTACTCCACTAAATTTCTAATCTCATTCTAATTTAATCTTTCACTAATTATTCCCCTAATTTAAAATAAATCTAATTAATCTCAATAAATTCTGATTAATTCCTTAATGTAAAAAAATTAACTTAATCCTTAATATAAAACAATTATAAGTAATCCCAAATATTATAATTTAAATTCATTAAATTAATATTTATTCTAATTACAGTAAATTTCATTTAATCTCAATAAATGGAATTCTTACGAATACGTCCTCCGTAATACCCCGATAATTATCCAACTTAAAAAAGTCGGAGTGTTACAGTTTGTCACTAACAGTAAAGGATAATGGTTGATTTGTCATTTTCCCATAAAACAATATTGAATATGAAAATATTTATTAAATAAAACAGAGATTCTATAAAATCTCAATAAAAAATGAATTTATTCAAATCAAATTAGTAATTGAAACACTAAGTAGAGTTTATTTTAAACATTAAAACTGAAATAAGAATTTAGTTATCTAACCCATTATTTATATTCTCAATATCTCCCTCGTATGCTCTTCTGTTTAGGGAAAATCCTCAATCAGCGCCAATTTATCTTCAGATAAAAACTTACCTACATCATAAAACTAAATGTGAGATGACTTAGTAAGTAAAAACACATGCATATATGTTTTAATCTCATGCATTACCAAGTTTTCATGCTTTAAGTTAAATACTGGTTGTAATTTATTTTCCAGCCCTACCAAGCCTCTGACTCTCATTAGCCATCGCAAAGGTTTCATGCGTTCAAACTTTCATTAGTCATCTCAAGATTTCCATGCATTTAGGCTCTCATTAGCCATCAAAAATATGTTTTCTGTCAATTCCATCAGATTCACACACATACAAGATGACCTATCAATTTTTATCTTTATTTATATCTTGTATCAATGCTTAAACATGTGTGTCCAAGTAAAATATAAAAATTTAATAATAAAATAAGTATAAGGAAATAATATACGTCTTGTGATGTATGGATTATAGCCAAAACGTTGTAAAACTTGTGTTTTACTTACGTCGATTCCGAGTGAGTAAAGGATTTGGGTATTCATGAGTCTTCGAATAATTCAGCCTACCGAAATGATTTATCAATTAATTCCCTTTTAAAAAAAAAAAAAAATCTTATAAAGAAATTTATGCAGAAATTCGTTACTCATAAAAATCTTAGATGGGTGGGAGTTGATTTCGAGTCGAGTTGGTTTAATATGGCTAGACCAGTTCGATTTGATTCTTCTTGATTGGTTTAGTTCGACTTACTACAATGGATCTGGTTCCATTTTGTTGACTGGCTGGTTCAGTTGGTTTAAGTTGGATCGGTTCAGCTAGCTTTCAAAACTCGATTTTGCATCTTCTTTCTCCTTCGTTTGTCGTTCTTCATTATTCTTCGCCTCATCAAGGAGAGACTCCTTCTCTCGCTTTTGTCACGAACAGAGGTGGAGATTTGTCATCAAGTGAAGGCTCGATTGAGTGGAGGGTTCATCGTTCATCGGAGGAAAGGATTCGCACGGGAAGAATGCTTGTTCAGATAGGGATTTTGTCGTCGACAGAGGAGAAGATTCGTCGAAAGTTGATGATTTTGCCCGATTCTGGATGATGTGTGGTAGTTAGAGTTTCGGTGGATGGACAATTTAGCCAAAGAGGTTTACAGAGAGTGATGAGAATGATTGTGGCTCGAGTAAAGGAGTGAAGGTGTGGTTCTTCCCTTCATCGAGCTTTTCAATTTATAGATGAAGGTTTGAGATTTATTCATTTTTTGTAGTTTTTATGAATCAAACACGAAATGATGGTAGGTTCATTGTTAATTTATGAAGTTTTCTTGATTCAGAGTGATTTAATTTGGGAATGAAAAAAATCCCCCGATTAGGCTTAATTTCCTAAACTGAAGAAATTGATTATGATTGACTGTAATTAGGGTTTGATTGATTATTAATTGGAAAATTGGATAATTTTTTGGGAATTTTATAAATTTGGGATGTTACAATTCTTGAGTCATGCTACACTCTCAACCCCCAAATTTAGTATTAGGTTTGTGGACGGGTCAATTCATCATTAACTCCAAGGTTTTACCTAAAAAAATTTAATTTTTTATTTCTGTACGTATTAAATATTAATTAATATAATAAATTATAAATAAATGGTAATTATCACTTTGGCCCCTATAGTTTAAAAGTCCCTTTAACTAACGCCTTAAACTTTAAATTTTTAAATCTGACACCTTAAAGTTTGAAATGTTATCATCCAACATGAGATGCACGTGCAAATGGAGAACAAAATCACTCTTCATTCTTCAAGTTTCTTTATCGTTTTTATTAGTTTTAGAATCATTTTCTGCCTCATAACTACTATTTACTACAAACGACTCCTCAGCTTGAGACTCAGTTTCAGAGGTCTTATATGTATCGTCAATTGCTAAAATTTGATATTTGTTGTCATCAAAACCTATCTCCAACTCCATGTGCATGCCATGCCCCTATTTTTACGAATTGATAATGGTGAATGTATTAGACGATAACATATCAAACTTTGAGGTGTCAGATTTGAAAATTTAAAATTTAGGGTGTCAGTTGAAGAAATTTTAAAACTTTAAGGGCCAAATTGATAATTACCATAAAATAAATCATTAATTATATTTTATTAGTGTTGAGAGGATAAAAAATAATAAGAAATATAATATTTTTTTAAAGAAAAAGTCCACGTCATCGGATGAATCCAACCAAAGCCTAAATCAGTAATTATAGGGTGTAAGTTGGGCTAGGACCATTTGAATGAGGCCGAAGCAGCAGGCCCATTTCAAGGTAATGTTGTATTTGGCGGGAAACTTGGCGCCAAAGAAGAGCTAGGACTAGCAAAGGCTGACTCTCCTTCCTCCTTCCCCCTTCCCTCATCCCTTCCTCGTTTCATCGCTTCTGCGTTCGTAATGGAGAGCTTCGGAGGTGGTGGTTATTTCGTCGATGACAAGGCTGCTAGTGTCGAGAACATTTTCCTCGACTTTCTCAACAAGTTACCTTCTCTCTCTCTCTCTCTCTCTCACTTTTTTGCTCTCTCTCACTTTGTCTCCCGCTGACATCCTATTTCGATTCAGCTTTCGTCTCGGTGGCCGTTCAGGGGAAGCCTATTACGATGCTGAGATTGAAGCCATGAAGGCCTCTGAATCCACCACCATGTTCATCGATTTCTCACACCTCATCCGCTTCAACGATATCCTTCACGTTGCCATCTCTGAAGAATACTTGAGGTTTTCCCTTTCCCATCACTCTACTTTCTTCTTTCAATTTGTAATCTCGTCTTTCCCTTTTCACGAAAAAAAATCTGCTTGTTATGCTTTGTGTTCTGTAGGTTTGAACGCTACTTGAAGAATGCTTGCAAGCGATTCGTGATGGAAAAGAAGCCCACCTTTATAGCTGATGAAAACCTCGGCAAGGACATCAATGTTGCTTTTTTTAACATCCCCGTTTGTAAGAGGTCCTCTCTATTCCTTGTGTTTCCCCTTTCACATCTTGTCATCTTTATTCTTCGTTTACATTAGTTAACGAACCAATTCAACATACCCAAACCTCTCCTTTCCTGTGGAGAAAATCATCAGATGCCAAATAAATGCAATTCTAATCCACTCTTTGTATTCCTCGTTGCTATTAAGCTCACGAAACTGCTATTTAGTTTTCTTTTTAGTTGCGGCATAATTGCCTATAATGGTTTTATTTTTCTATCTTCATCAGATTTATAATTTGATAAGACTTAGAACACCAATTCGTATCTGAATCACCTCAATCACACATTTTTATTATTCAATCAACGAAAGAGTTACAGCTGCACCAACAGTTATTAACATTTTCCTTGCTATTGCCCAACTCGCACAGCTCGCCACTTCCCTTTCTCCCAGCTTCTGTCTTCTTTTATACATAAACCGAATTAGAGGAGGTTTATCATAATTTTCTTAGCTTTTTTCTCTTCACCTACCCAAGAGTTTACATAGTTTCCTTCAATCATCCACCGTTACTGTAGCTACACTGTTGAGAATGTCTATTTAAAGAAATGCTGCTAGTCACGTAGTCAGAGATGGGAAAATATGTAAGCAGATGAAAAGTGGTCATCAGCTGTCTAATATGGGTATTTTTATTTGAGTTTTGATAGCTGATCATGCATTTCCAATTAAGCGGCTGGAATTATCTCTGATCTTCACTCTATTGCTTCATGAGTCCTATCATTTTCTAATCACGATTCATGAGATGCCATCATTAACGTTGTTTTGTTTGTCTGTTTTGCCATTTATTTACAATCACAGGTTGAGGGAGTTGACTACAGCAGAAATTGGCAAACTAGTATCAGTGACAGGGGTTGTAACTCGTACAAGTGAGGTTCGACCAGAACTTATCCAGGGGACCTTTAAGTGCCTTATATGTGGAGGTGTGATAAAGAACATTGAACAGCAATTCAAGTATACAGAGGTACATATCTTTATTTCCATACATTGTCACTTCTTGTTTATAACTACACATTTCCAAACATGTGTCAAACTTATTCATGCATTTGACAAATACACCATGTTTTCTTTTCTATTGATGTAATTGGTATCAGCCAACAATTTGCATGAGTCCTACATGTACAAATAGAACGAAATGGGCATTATTGCGGCAAGAGAGCAAATTTGCTGACTGGCAAAGGGTACGAATGCAAGAGACTTCCAAGGAGATACCAGCAGGATCTCTTCCTCGATCATTGGATGTAATTCTTCGTCATGAGATGGTCGAGCGAGCCCGGGCAGGAGACACGTGAGATTAACAATTTTACTATTATATTAAATGAATGGGTGTATGTGTTTTACCTAATCTATTTTCTTTGTGTTTATTTAAGACACTTAACTTAAGATTTTATAGAGCTGTAAGCATTTAAGGATTAAAAGTGGTTTTAGCCCTTACATTTATGTTGGTAGTCAATCTTTTGCGGTTGAATGTCTTGTTCAGTCTTTGACCACAAGTCTTATAAAGATGCTATGAACGTGAATACACTAATTGTGACTAAGCTCTCTTCTTTTCACATATGCTTACAGGGTTGTTTTCACGGGTACAGTAGTTGTGATACCAGACATACTTGCACTAGCCTCTCCTGGTGAAAGGGCAGAAACCCGACGTGAAGGTTCCCAACGACAAAGTTCTACTGTTGGACATGAAGGAATGAGAGGCCTTAAAGCTCTTGGAGTGAGAGACCTGTCATATCGACTAGCTTTCATTGCCAATTCAGTTCAAGTAAGTAATGTACACTTTCTTATGTGCAGATATCTATTGCAGTTATTAACGCACAGGTTATTTCATGATCTTTTCTTTCTCTAATTGTTTTTTGTCCAGATTGCTGAAGGTAGGAGAGACACTGATATCAGGAATAGGAAAAGGGAAAGTGATGAAGAACAACAGCAATTTACAGTAAATTCATATTATTTATTTACTTATACGCAACATGCTTGGATGTTTTTGTTCCTTTCGTTATGAAACATGAATCGTGTGATACCACTAGCTTTATAATGTTGTTCAAGTACTCTTACAGTCCCTTGCTGTATATTTTCTTCCTGGTTTTAAAGCACAGATTTCTTATTATATTTTTTTTATGAGAAACGAATTACATGAGGAAAAAATTATAAGATAAGAGAGGGGAAGAACTCTTCTAATGAATAAATATATGGAAGCACTTCGAGTACAACATTTTCTCTCCCGTTGGAAAAAAGCAAATTAAATGGATAAATCTAAAAAAACATAGAACTACAAATCCTTTTAGAAATAGTGAAATTAATGTTGTTCCAACAATCGTTGTTTAAATCTTTATCATGAAAGAGAATGACATTATGTTGAAGCCAAATAGTCTGTCAATACATCCAATCTCAAGATAAGCTTGCACCTCTTTGACCCTTCGTGCCCATTAAAAATCTCGATAAGGAAACTTTGAATGTTTGTATGTGTCTTAATAGACTGGTTAAAGAAAGATAAAAAAAACGCACCTAAATGTCTCTAATAAACTTACAATCAATTATAATGTGAATAATTATTTTATTGTGTGTCTTGCAGAAATGACAATAATGTAGGGAAAGAGTCAAGAAAAGATTTTTCTTTTGAATTTGATTGCACAAATGCAATTTTCTTTGAATAAGGATCCAAGTGAAAACTTGGATCTTAGTTAGGATTTCTTTATTTCAAATGAGGTTATAAAAAGTGAAATTTCTCGAATAATCAGAAGTGAGCTAGAAAAAAAGATATTAAGGAGAAGTTTGTTGAATGATCTAGTAGATATCTTCTTGTGTCGACAACAGTGGATCTAGGAAAAAAAAAATGGAGATGACTGCATTAAGATTGGTAAGTTCGTATACCTTTGAGTTGTTGATTTCTCGCTCTAAAGGATAGATGTCAGGAATTGTTGTGAAGGTGTCCCAAGTTGAAGAGCAGGGGAAGCAATAGAGTAATTCTTAATCAGGAATTGTTGTGAAGGTGTCCCAAGTTGAAGAGGAGGGGAAGCAATAGAGTAATTCTTATCATGGGACAAATGATAAATGCCTGGAAAATGGTCACATTAAGGAATGACTCCAATCCACCCATCTTTCCAAAATCTCTATTTCTCACTTGCATTTTTAAAGAGATGAAAAATAAAGAGAAATAAATATACTTCTAAGGATTAAGAAAAGAAACATGATTAGTCGGATTGGTCGCCCGACCAAAAGTCGCACAATCGTATTTACTTTTATTCATTGCATGCCACATGGAATTAGTCTTCAAGGGAAATCTCCCGCGCCACTTTCCCAACCAACCTTTATTTCTAATTTTTTTATATTTTAATTTATGCTTTCAGAGAGTTTTATTACCAGGACTGCCCAAGTTAGTTTTCAGTTAGATTTCCGTTATTTCAATATTTTCTTGAACTAATTTAGATTTTGATAGAGCATACTCAGTGTTATCCCCAGATCATTTGTTCTAATAGGAGTTACTACTTGACTCTACTCAATAGCTTTAGCCCTGATGCTTCTTTTCTTGAAACGTCTCTAAATGTTATGATTTAAATAAAATGATAGGCTGAAGAGCTTGATGAAGTCCAAAGGATGAGGAATACGCCAGATTTCTTAAATAAACTCGTTGAGAGTATTGCACCAACAGTCTTTGGTCACCAAGATATCAAGCGAGCTATCTTGCTTATGCTTCTAGGTGGAGTTCACAAGTATACTCATGAAGGCATCAATCTGAGAGGAGATATTAATGTTTGCATCGTAGGAGATCCAAGCTGTGCAAAATCTCAATTCCTGAAGTACTCCCTTGTTTTCTAAGTTTTAAGCATTTTAGTTTGTGTTGTATATATTTGAACAATAATTTTCTATCAACTTGCAGGTACACTTCGGGTATAGTTCCAAGATCTGTTTATACGTCTGGAAAATCCTCTTCGGCAGCAGGGTTGACTGCAACTGTAGCAAAAGAACCTGAAACTGGGGAATTTTGTATTGAGGTAGGAATTATTTGTAGCTATTTTGCTCTCAATTGTGGAAATTTTTTCACCAAACATAATTACACATAATTCTTGGTATATGGATAGCATTTCAAACTTCAATAATCAACGACCTGAAAAAAACCCTTTGAACCTTAGAAGTTCTGAGTGCAGGCTAATGACATCTTTTCATGTGAAAAGTTATAATTTGGAGAAAGATTTCAGGCATAAGGAGCAAAGCGGAGTTTGAGTTTATGGAAAATTCCAGATCCATCTTTATAATTTCATTGTTCCATGTCTCTTGAAGTTTGGACTTTTATTTGAGTTCAACAACCTCTTACATGAGTTCTTTTGGTGTTACAAATATATTTACAATCAAGAACTCAACTTGAGGATAAATGATTAGTATTAAAATGAAGAGTCTATGTGTTTCAAATGCTGTTAGCTTGGAACCTTTCTTTTTGCGCCCTGCTTTTCAAGACTTCTGAATGGTGCTGCTTTTCTTGTAGGCTGGTGCTTTAATGCTTGCTGACAATGGGATTTGTTGTATTGATGAATTTGATAAAATGGATATTAGGGATCAGGTAATGTTTGTGTTATTATTTGTATCTTGTGTATGAAGTGTACTCTGGATATCTAATATGTAAAAATGAACTTGAAGGTTGCAATTCATGAAGCCATGGAACAGCAAACTATAAGCATTACCAAAGCTGGAATACAAGCAACACTGAATGCTCGTACATCAATTCTTGCTGCTGCTAATCCTGCAGGTGGACGATACGACAAATCTAAACCATTGAAGGTGACTGTTTCCATTCGCCAATGTAAAACATCATCAGTCCAGTTATCCTGTATGATTTGGCTTTGGTTGGGTTTTGGGGAGTGGTTCTAAAACTTATTGATGTAATATCCACGCTAATTGCCACAGGTTTTAACATTTCCTTTATTGTAACAGTATAACGTGGCTCTTCCACCTGCCATTCTCTCAAGGTTTGACCTGGTATACGTTATGATTGATGATCCAGATGATCAAACAGACTACCACATTGCTCACCACATCGTCAGAGTACATCAGAAGCATGAAAATGCTCTTTCTCCTGCATTTTCTACTGCAGAGCTTAAGAGATATATTGCATATGCAAAAACTTTAAAACCCAAGGTAATATTTTCTTTTTGCCCCTCTATTTAGAATTGTGGCGTATTTTGATGGATTTTCATTAATGCAGCTAAGCTCAGATGCTAGGAAATTGTTGGTCGAATCTTATGTTGCTTTACGTAGAGGAGATACCACTCCTGGTAGTAGAGTTGCGTATCGCATGACTGTTAGACAACTTGAGGCATTGATCAGACTATCGGAAGCCATTACTCGAAGTTATTTGGAAACTTTGGTATGTTTTGACAAATTTCATTCACTAGTATTTGATATCTCATTAATTATAGAATATACTCAGAAAGTCATGTACGCAGGTACAACCACATCACGTTCGTCTTGCAGTGAGATTGCTGAAAACATCAATAATCAGGCAAGAACATAAAATGAAATATTTAATCTCTCTTTATGTGCATGTGGTATGTCTGGATTTTATTACTATACTGTCAGTATCTTGAACTTTGTCGTCTCCCATTCAGTGTGGAGTCCAGTGAGATTGATCTCTCGGAGTTTCAAGAAAAAAACAATGTTGGTGACAATAATGTAGATAGTGCGGATGGTAATGCTAACCAAGATGATTCTCAACCAAGTAATGATCCAGTTTCAGGAAACGGTAGCTAGATCATCTAAGCCTAGCTTTTCAAGCAACTTTAGTTTCTTTTTAGTAGATTAGATTCTAATGGTTGAGAAATTGGTTTTGCAGGTGCAGATCGAGAAGGAAAGAAACTTGTTATAAGTGATGAATATTTTCAGCGGATCACCCAAGCCCTCGTTATGCACCTTAGGCAGCATGAAGAAACTGTAATGCAAGAAGGTAAACAGAGGAGAGCTTCCTCATCCGTTATAGTATTTTTCCTTTCATGTTTTGTGTGTTTTGATACGATCGGAATAGGAGAAGCGCAATGGAGAAATATGGACGTTTAGTTTAACATGTCATTAGTTTTCAAAGCTCAATCATTGGGGTTGTTTTTTTTATCTTTTTGTTTTTTGAAGGAACTGGTCTGGCAGGAATGAGACAGAGAGACTTGATTAAATGGTACGTGGATCAGCAGCATGCGAAAAATAAATATAGCTCCGAGGTGGAGGTTATAAACGAAGTGTCTAAAATTAAAGCTATTATTGAGGTAAGGTTAAAACTTGAATCCTGCCTAGTGTTCACTGGTTTGTGGGGCCTGTGAGATGATCTAATCTTAAATTCTTTTCATGCAGAGTTTAATACGAAGGGAAGGGCATTTGATAGTGGTGGACGAGGGCAGGCCAGTTACAGAGGGTGGAGTTGCAGGACAATCAAGTAGAAATGACAGAATTTTAGCTGTTGCTCCCAACTATGTAATTGATTAATTTGCCACAATTTTGAAGGTAAAAGCTCCTTCACTTGATGCCTGAGCTTTCATCATGCAACCAACATAAGTGAGAATTTCTCTTGTCAACAACGCCTTTAGGGTATAATATATGGCAGATTGTGACCATTTTATTTAGTGATAATAGCTCCAAGCTGACTGGCGCAGCGATGGTTGCATTAATATTTTTTTTTGCTTTTGGCTGGCAACTTTGAATGCATGTGCACAATACATATTTCGTTGCTTCACTGCAGCTTGCAGTATTTCATTAACTGAACTACGTTGGGCAAGAATTAATTGCAGGAACTATGTATGCACAAGGATACAACTGGATTTGTTTATGCAAATTATGTGGGTTGAGGACGACCTTATCAATTAGATGCGTCCCTCTCGAACCATTCACCCGCATGTCTTCATCAATTTTGTCAATTATTTTAATGAATCGCTAATCGCTTTGACACGAAAGCACCAATTAGAAGTAATTGGTGGGTGAGTCCTAACTCAATGACGGGCTGTGTTTTGGATGGGAGGATGTCGACAACAAATCACACTCCAAGTCCAGGCTTTGTTTAAAAGATTTGGACAAAATATGATCGTTGGTCAGATCCGGATCCATCCCATCCCAACCCATCTGCCCCCTTCACATCATGTCATTATCCTCAATTGGTTTTTTTTAATGAAAAGAGGAAAGCGGCCAAAAGAAGCCATAGGCGTAGGAGAAGGGTGGGGCCCGGGATAGGGGTGGCTTCGGTTTTAGATTTTCCAAACCAAAACTGAACCGATTACGTTAGAAAACTTAACCCAAAAGCAAACCTCGGTTTTGATTTTTGCCTTGGAAAAAAATTTCTCTTTTGAGATGTCAGAAAACATATGGACAAAAACAGAAATTGAATCCTCAAGTTACACTATCCACCCAAAAAAGTTGTAGGATGGTACCTTCTCTCTTAATTACGATGATAAACCAATTACTGGGCACATTCAACAAGTTTCCCAAGGTTTTGAATTTTGATTATCCAAAATTACAAATATCAGCTTCTAGATTATCCAGATGCTTACGCTGGATGGAATGCCCTTAGCAGTTTTGGCTCTTATATATCTGTAGTTGGGATTCTTCGTGGTCATAACAATCACTTGAAGCAGTGGAAATAACAAAAGATGTACTCCAAGTCCTTGGGCTGTTGAGCAGAATTCAACCACATTGGAATGGATGGTACAAAGTCCTCCAGCTTTTCATACTTTTAGAGAACTTCCTGTTGTCAATGAGACGAAAAGCCATGTGAAGTAAAAGAAAAAAAGATCCAGGTATTGCATTATACAATCAAACACGTATTGACATTAGATAATATTCAATCTTCCAATTCTATTTTATGACTAATGACATTGGTCAAGGCGCTATGCAATCTTTGCAAAAATAACATTTATCTACTCTGTATTTAACTTGAAACGAGTCATTGATGAGAAAGTCATGAATAGTTCATCTCTACATTGTCCATAAGCCATCATTCATGAATAAGAAAAATGCTCTTTTGTAAAAACAAAAAAATAAAACAGAAATTGCGTCATAGACAAAAACAAAAATTAAATCTTATCAAGATACAATATATACCCAAAAACATAATCTATCAACATAATCAAAATACAGTATAGTATACAAGTATCAACATAATCTATCATAAACAATCTCCCAAAAACATAATCTAACAACGTACAGTATACATGTATATTTGAACAAACAGTCAACAAACAATATAGAGCCAAATTCTTGATAAAAACAAATGTCCAATAAAAACGAACTGTCAATAGACTGAACTCATTCAATAAATTGTCAATAATCACTAGGCACAGACCTATACTTGCAAAAATGGCCCTGGTTGTGGGACAAGTGACTGCGAGTGCTGAATCTTGGTCTTCTGAACTCGACGTCGACGAACCTATTAATGAGACATCACCGACACTGATGCGCACTGCGAACAAAACTTTCGGGTTCTCTGTCGCTAGAGATAGGATGAGTATGACTTACATACCATAAATAGTATACACTTGCGGGTTGCGTTGCTGCTGGGATTTCACACGATTGGAGAGTGAGTGCTAGCCAATGGATCGGGATTTCGCTCTCGAATCGCTCAGACTGCAGATGACGCTCGCAATTTGGGTTGCTAGGTTTCAATTCAAGTTTTTTTTTTTACTTATGAAATCGATTTTGATCAGGTTGCTCGGTTCGTGCCATTCAAAATTGAGAACTGAACCGAACATATTTGGTTCGGTTCGGTTCAGTCATTTAAAAAAAATTTTCTTGATGAAACCGAACCGAACCGACTTAACATGTTCAGTTCGGTTAGGTTTTTTAGTTCGAATCGAACCGATTTCCACCCTTAGCCGGGGGTGCATGTTCCGGATCTGACAACCTTCACAGGCTGGGAGTTTCATTTGCAACACCACACCAAATCTAATCTACAGTCGTGAGAAGTTTAAAACTAATCCAAGTGGGGGTCCGACTAATATTAATAAGGATGCATAATCTTACATCGTTTACGAGAGTAGAAAATGCATGGTTTATAAGTAGGGTTCCATTCTCTACTTAGTTCAATGCGTTTTAGGCTAACTCCAAGAATAAAATCCTATGAGTTTCAGCCCAGAGCAGATAATATTGTATTTGGAGCACTGGGAGACATTACAAACACTCTGATCAAATTTAGGGATGCAAAAAAATATCGTGAGCTGACCCAATATATGTATGCTATAAGACATGACATATTATGATTTTTAATGTAATATATCACAAAAATATAGTTTTGAAAACCACAATGCATAAATAAATATAGTAAACAAAACTCCTATTGCAATGGTAGCTAGTCTTCTTATCAATGAGAGTCGTATGTTTAGGTAAAAACTCAATCAAAAAAACTTTTATGAACCAATAACAATAGTGACATCAAAACACTTCTAAAACTCCTAGAATAATGGTTAAGTCCTATACCTAGAATAGAAACAAAATGGGGAAAGACTTGATAGTTAGGCAACATGAATCTCACTGAGGTGACAAGAAGAAGCCCAAATCTGGCCTCTATGCTACAACCTTCGTAATATGGCGACATGGCACCCAATTGTGCCTAGTGTCCCAACCTTCAAAACATTGGCAATGTAGTGGCTAAATAGTACTTAACATTGTTGTAACGACCTGATTTTTATTTCTTTTGAAAATACATAAATTTAAAACCTTTTTTTTTTTATAAAAAAGTCAAAATATTTTTCTTTTATAAAACCCAATCATTAAAACCCTTCACTTAAAACATTATCATTTGCAGCGGAATTTAAAACAAATATTAAAGAATTTTAGTTAATTTACACCCCTTTTGCACATAGATTCTCATTTACTTCTTTAGCCCAGCCAGCCACAAGATCCACCCCTGCAAATCCTTCGTCAACTGTCTTTGACCTGTTCTCCTGTTTCTCGTACATACCTACATCACAAGACTTAACTAATGAGCCTAATACTCAGTAAGTGATATAAAATAAAATAAACATGCTATGCATTTTCAAAATCTTTTTTTGTTTTCTGTTTCCGTTTTTTTTTCCTTTTCTTTCCAGTTTCGTTTCGCATTTTATTTCCTTTCTTTTTTAGTCTTCTTGATCTTTCCCTTTTTGTTTTTCTTTTAATTTCATTTTCTGGAAGGGAACCTATCCGTTCCATATACTGAGAGAATAGATACATCATATAGTCATGTAGCTTTCCGTCACCTCTACATGGGAATACATCATATGGTTTCACTACCATGATCGTCACCATTATCTTTTTGTTGAAGACTTTGGGGATTTCTGTACAAGAGAAATGATGAACACTAGAGTCCCCGTGGTTAATCGTCACCCCGATAAGGAGATACATCATATAGTGTTCCCACCGATGGACAGTCACCAAATCTCTCGAACCCCCACACGCCTATTTACGTTTATTCAGTGAGACAATGGATATTCCTACAGCTAAGTGATGGTTGTTCGCTCGGGTGATCAGCCATTGAGAACGCTGTTCACTTAGTATGTATGAGCATCCATTCCACCACTTTTCGTTTTCCTTTTCAAAACCATGCATGAAAACCATTTTCGTATATTTTGAAAACCATGATGCTCGTAAATGCATACAATTCTATCACATCTTTCCAATAATCTCTAAATATGCTTGTCTACGAAACATATCATTAAAAGAACCTAAATCTAATAAACATCCAGCAATAATAGCGCAATATACGGAACATGCTCAATTTGTAGTAAAGCAGTAAACAACCTAAATATTCTATGAAAGCAGTAAACACGCAGCATACAACCCTATTCTTGTGATGTAGGGTCTGAAGACCAAAACACAGTAAGTATGACGATCTTCAATGAAATTCAATTATCTATGCTTATCATTATGAATATGCATGTACACCTTCAAAATCAATAAAACTTCTGTCAATAACTATTTTTTATTATCCATCACATAATACTCTTAACGAATAAGAATCTAAAATTGAGTAACATAGCATAGATTTTTATTACATACTCTCGATCAATTATTTTTAGCCAAGAGCAACCAACTATACCTTATTCCCAACATTTTTCTTCACTTTGTTGTTTAATCATTTTCATGCACAACGGTCGGCATAATTCATGTATATAAGCATTAAATGCAATAACCATAAAATAACGCCACTGCCGAGCATAGACATCCAACGGTGTCCAGAAGCAGTAACACCACAGAACATAGCCTTAATCCAACATAGCAATGTTTTCTCACAATGACAATCAGGCAGAAACCAAATAAAGGATAGACTAAAGAAGCAGGATATCACGTCTGAACATTTCCTCTCGGCAGTACTAGACCAAGGCACAAACCTAAATTAATAGAACCATATTTCCTAAAAAACATCACTCGTCAGAACCATTATTCCACAAGAGCAACCAATCGAACAGAAAACAAACCAAAGCAAAGCGACCTTTTCTCATCATGACTATCGGGCAGAAACAAACTGAAGAACAGAACCACACTAACAAATTATGAAAAACAAATCAACCAAGGAACTTCGACAATGGCCACCAAAATTGTAACAAACCAAATTGACTGAGGGTACTCACCTTAACTGAAGAAGTGAAGGAAAGCCCAGCTCGGCACTACCTCTTCAAAAGGCTCCTGGAAGCCTCACCGTTGGCCACGATTGCCCGTCCCCGCGTGTTCGCAGCCCGTATGAAAACTGCCCGAAATCGTCATCCCCTCGAATTGGTGCTTCGGCGGTCCATCACGCGGAAGCTTCGCTCCAAATTGTCCCGTGGTTCGATTGTTCCGAGCCCTAGCTTCGCATTCTGTTATGATATTGCTCAGTAATTTCTAGAATGAAGAGTTTACAGAGGAAGGAAGAAGGAGAATTACAGAGAAAAGGGAAAATTACATGAAAATAAGAAAAGACAATTCTTCATCGACGACTCTTCCTTGCTGCCCTATCTGCCTTTTATAGTTAGCTTACTGTCTTCTCATTGGAGACACGTGTATGGTAAGATAATCTCTACGTAGACATATTGGAAACTCCACCGTAACAGTCCTCCCCCTCACAATATCCTTGTCCCCAAGGATAAAAAAATTGACCCATCAATAGAAGAATTCTGGTAGACATTCCAAAAGCAAATCTCAAACACAATTGAATTAACTTTTGTTCATGCAAGAGAACCCCACTATAACCTTTGAAGTCAATAGAAGAATTCAACTCCTCTATCACTTTACCCTTTTGATTCTGTACTGAAGTAAATCTGAATTCGAGGCTACTAAATTTGATCTCATTTAACAATGCGATGAGTGCCTTTTTGCAGCCTTGGGCCATATGAGAATAGTCCCTTTGTGTTGAGCTTAAATCAGCATCAAGAAGTAGCGCAAGCATTCCAAAGATGTCATTCGTGGGTGTCCTGATTTCATGAGACACGGTTGCAAGAAACTGAAACTTTGCAACAACAGCAGCCACAGCAAGAACTTTTAATTCCTGCATTCCTGAAAGTCATTTTCTACTTTAACAATGTGGGTTGCTGCCCCATATAATAGTAGCCCACCAATAATCCAATCACAAAGAATAAAAATGCTTTAGTAAGTGCTCTCCTTGACTTGGAGAAACAATCATTACAACAAAGTTTGAGAGTTTCAAACTCAGATTGTAGAAGTCCAAGTTCAGTCTCCTTAAGATCAGCAAACTTCTTCCCCATGCTTTCTTTGGCAGTCACTTGCTTAAACTTCGTGTCAAGCTCTTCGCACATTTGTGCAAACTGGGTCTTGTTACTTTCTAACTGGCGAGAAAGCTCAGCTGATTTTTCTTCGTAGTCGTCCCTCACTGACTGAAGCTCTTCATTAGTTTTCCCAAATAATTCGTCTAACAGCCATATTAGTTGACGCAGGTCATCAGCTTGCAAGAGTAATTTCCCATCATTTAGCTCTCTCATTCCCTGAATTTCAGAGGACATAACAGGATTGCAATATTGAATCCCCACACAAAATCTATGACAGAAAAACTCAAATCCCTCTTCATCTAAATCTTCTTTCACAATATAACACCCCACTGCTGGTAATTGTCCTTCACTAGCCATCGTGTTAAACAATATTCCACCAGGATCAAATATAAAAGTGGAATAAATTGACGACAAGAGTGCAGAGGGCTTACCATGGCATTGTATAGTCGAGACAGCTTTAATGTTTACAATATCCACAGCAAGATGACAACTCCAACTTCTATTTGGAATAGCTTTAAAGACTTCATGAAGAAAGAAATTCAGTTCAACATGCTCTATCACATTAGTTTCCCAGAAAATTGGTTCATTTTCAACATCTAAATTCTGTACCACTAGTTCATGAATTAAAATCCAACTAGAGGTTATATCCAGGACATAGTCAGAATCATCAAAGGCATGGAAATAAGAATTTTGAACTTCACCTGAAATTTGATTCAGGTATCCAGCTATTCCAACTAATGATTTTGAACTTGTCAGATGAACACTCCAAACATTAAGCTTCATTTTTGTTGTGGCCTCTACAACCCAATCACCAATATAGATTGGATCAGTTCCTTTAGGAAGAAGATCAACCTTAGTTACAACCAACATTATTGGATTTGCACCAGCAAGAGCATGCACACAAGCCAAAGAGCTTCCGTTGAAATCAACTATATCCACTAATTTGATTATTAAAGCTTTCTCATAAAGTAAGTGAGCTAACTTCTCATGAAGCTGTTCGGCTGTAACAAAAAGTCTCCCACCCAGATAACCTCCATTGCCACCAATAGCAGTTATTATGCGCCCAGGATACAAAAGACGACACCGTCCACATAAAACTGTATTAAGCTGAGAACGTTTCTTCTTCACTTCATAAGTATCCCAGTTCATTAAACCAGGCCCATCAAAATCAGAGGTCTGACTCCCGTTGCCATCAAACTAATTGATATAGCCCCAAAATGTGCCATGCTCAGTGAAGTAAGATCTAGCTTCATAATGAGAATGATTCAAGTCCTGTCCTGTCGAGTTGGCATGCTCATTAAACCAATCCACTGTTGGTGCCCGCTTGCATGCATCATTTGGGAAACATTGGAAAGCTTTTAGCACATGTTGACAACCATTTTGATCACTCAGTATGCGCCGCAAAATTTTTTGTAACCGATGATTAAGAATTTTCATATTCAAGTAGTCAGTAACAGTTGAAAAATTAAGCAATATCACCGCAAAACAACCCTTCTTCTCATGTAGCAGGTGCCGAGCAACCGAAACTTGTGAACATGGTGTCATATACCTGAAAAGCAGCTCCAACTGAAGCTCAAAATAAATTTTCTTTCATGTCGATCTAAAGTTCCAAATCTTACGAATGAAAAATTCAGTTGCAACCACCATATTATCTGGGGAAACACAGCTCCATATATTCTCCGAGAAGGTTTACATAACTAAGATAGAGCCAGAAATCAGATTAACAAATCCCACAAAATTAATTCCCAAGAACTTAGGCTCTTTCTCAAGTTCTAAGCCCGCTAGCATGTCTGTATACCTTAAATTTCTATTGAATGCAATATTCAACAGATGGTAAGAACAAATAGGAATAATGGAAGAACAAATTTGGATTGGACCTGAATTTTGATTCACGCTTCTGGCTGTGAACTCCTCCTTGTCTCCTACATCATCTTTGACTTCTACATTGGTTTGCAAGTTGACGAGTTCAACATCGCTGCTTCCGGTTTCTTCTTCAATGGTAGTTGAGATTTCCATTTTTGTCATCTCACTATCAAGAGCATTAGTATGAAGATCCACATTCTTCAAACTGGAAGTAGATGCTGCAGTGTGTTTCTGATTGTCCGATTGAGTTGGACGTAGCCGATTTAATGCAGCCATAATAGCATCGTGTCTGGAATTAGAATCTTGAACGAACTTGTGAAGAATTCCTTCCAATCGATCTTGGTGAACTAACAATTGCTGAAGATTTTGTTCTGATACCTCCAGTCGAGAGAAGACAGAGGTGAAAGAAGAGTTTATTCTTTTCATTTTCTCCTCAACTTGCTGGAATGCTCTTTCATTTGCTTCTAAACGAGATTCCGCCATTGCTGGATCGTTACAGCTCTGATACCATTTGTTATGATATTGCTCAGTAATTTCTAGAATGAAGAGTTTACAGAGGAAGGAGGAAGGAGAATTACAGAGAAAAGGGAAAATTACATGAAAATAAGAAAAGACAATTCTTCATCGACGACTCTTCCTTGCTGCCCTATCTTCCTTTTATAGTTAGCTTACTGTCTTCTCATTGGAGACACGTGTACGGTAAGATAATCTCTATGTAGACATATTGGAAGCTCCACCGTAACACAGTCTAGCGAACCTGACAGCAACGTCCACTCCTGCCTGAGCCCGAAACACTCCCTGAAGGCTCGCACATCACACTCCATTGGCGAAAAAGCCTTGATCGGAGCCCAGCTCCCCACGGGACCTTCGTCTCCTTCGCGAGTCCCCCGTCTCCCTCGAGTCTCGCTCTGCCCTAATTCTTCAAAAATAAACTGCAGGCCTCTATCAAGTATCAATTCGACAATTCCTCCCCTTCCTTGCGTCTTCAATCGAACCGAACCGAACCGGGGTTCACTCCCTTTCTTTTCTTTTTAATTTCATCACTTTCCTTTAATTTAATTAATTCCCCATATTTTGATTTATTCATTCATTTCTCAATTTTCCTTTAATTTCATTTTCTTTTTAAATATTCATTTAATCCTCAATTAATTTTTCTCTTAATTTTAATTCCAACCAATCTCACTTTTTTTTCTCTCTTTTAATTTAACAACTCAATATAATATCCTACTAATTTAACTCTAATTATAATTTAATAAATTTCGTTAAATTATAATCGACTGAATACATCATTGGTAATACCTCGATAAATATCCAAATAATCTGAACATCCCCAATTACTTTCTAATTTATCCTTATTAAATTCTTATATAAAAAGTCGGGGTATTACAGTTGTGGCTCCAAAACTATGGCGTTGTTGCACCATACACGTTGGTGCATAGGCCATAACCAATGTTAGTGTCTTGACCTCACATTTCTAGCATCGTGGTTTCATGCATTTGGTTATCTTGGAAGAACACCATTAGTGCCTTGTAAACACCTATAGGGCGTTGAGACACTGATCCCGTTGCAACCCAGTGTTGCGGCGTTGTGCAGTTCTCTTATATGTAGTTTAGAAAAATCCAAACTTTGCCCCTATTTTCACTAAAAATGAGTCTTAAACCCATATAATGACATATAGATACAAAAATTCCCAACATAACTTAGATTTAACCAACGATTTTGATTTTCATCCTTCAAATCATATTCCAACAAAACTTAAAGAACTAATGAATAGTTTAGAAATCATATACCCTCGAAGACAAGATGTGTTGTCGGAACCTACAACTCTCTATCAAACGAGAAATTTTACTAATAATAATTTTAGTGTTTATTTTGTAGGTGTTCATGGAGGAAAGGACATTCAAATTATGCATTAAATCCATCATGCATCTCAAAATGTTATGGAGTTATTCAAGATAAAGCATAATTGCAAGTTCAAACACAAGTTTATGATGTGATATGGAAAACACACAAAGACAAAGGTCCATTAGGAGGCAATGAAGGCCCAAAGACTAAAGTATGGATAAAGAAGGTAAAGGAAAAACAACAACTTTTAGTGGGGAAAATTCAAGAAAGGGGGCCCAAAATCCATGATCCACAAAATATTGAACTTCGTAAGCATTAAAGAGAAGTTAAAAGAGGATATCCAAGTCAAAGGATACAAAAAGGAGGCTACATTTTCAAGAAGCTCGAAGACCCACTTGCAGTGCACGCATTCAAACAGCGCGCACAACACGCACGCTCAGTTAGCAGCATGCACCAATCAGCGCATCCAGCGCACAGCCCAGGCGCTCGCCCAGCACGCCTTGCTCACCTGACGGCGTGACCCAGTCTAGCGCTCTATGCACCCGTGCATTCTTTATGGGCCATCCCGCTCACACGACCCAACGCGCCTCACCTCTCGGCCCAATTCATCTGTGACTCTGTAATGCGTCCACTCATGCATTTTCTTTCGATAGTGTCGCTCCTTCTTCGTGGGTCAGCCTGCCCGCACGCCCATCCGTCTATGTGTCACTGCGCCCCATCAGTGCGAGCATCTCGCAAATCCCACACGCCTATCCGAATGCCAAGCGCTCCTCACCGCGGCCCATCAGCCTGTAGCCCATTCCCAGCACGCAATTTCCTTCCGTAAGGCCCAACCACACTTTTCGACAACCCGCGCAATCCCTGTGCCTTCCAGTCATTCCGATTGATCGCCTATCTCCAGCAAGCTTCCTGCAAGGCCCAATATGTTCTGAAGCCTATCAGCTGCGATCTTCCAGCCAATGCTATGCAACTGCCAATAGCCCATTTAGCACACCTACAGACCATGTGTGCCTTCCATGTGAGGTGAATCCCTATCAAGGTAGTAAAAACTCACAAATTATCAAGTTGGAGAGTTCCTTTGTGTTGAAGGTAGCCGTTGAAGTGGGAGGTTGTAACTAGGCGACCTTCCAGACTAGCTTGCACCTTTTTAACTATATCTCTATCACCCCTTGAATTTTGTCCATGAACTTTGGAGGGATTCTTGTTCTTCAATTCCCTGTTGGTGTGTCCAAAAATCATCCCCAAAGTTGTTCATTTGGTTCCTTTCAGTCATCTTGAAACCACCTTTTAAAAAATGTTTATAACCAAATATGTTTTCACAACATCCTCCACCATTCAGGTTATAACTTCCTTTTCATAATGGATTTGCATCCCAAATTTAGAAGGTATCTATCTTCTACACATATTTTCATTGTTGCTGTCCAGAAATCACACGAAGATTTGTTCATTTGATTGAGTTATTACATCATCAAAATCCATCATAGAAACTGCCAAGACAATTTGATCATGGCCGTTGCAACCCTTTGAGTTTGGTTACACATGAAGACCTTTGACGTATCAACAAGATAGGAGCAATTAAAACTTAGATCACCATCAAAACACTTCTCCTCTCTGATTCCCTCTCTCGATTGCTCCTTCGTCATGCCAAAAACCAAAGGATAAGATGCCCTTTTATATATTTTTTTCTTTTTATTAAATTTTATTCCTGATTCTTAAAAAATCTGAACATTATAAAAAATTTCATCTTGAGTGAACTTTAATTCACCAAATTTTATTTCATTTTTTAATCACCCCAGTAATTTCTACTTCTTACCATCTTAGATCACTTGATAAAAAAAATTCCCCATTTAACAGAGTTACTTATTGTGGAAATTGAAATCAATCGTGAGATAATGAAACTTAAAAAAACCCGAAATAATTACTTGCATAACCCGCTATATGGACTGAACGACTACGGCAACACTTTTGTGACAACCTATTTTTCCTTATCATTTTTTATAACATTTTTTAAATTGTGGGATAAGTGGCATTTAATACGTAGTAGAAACATTTCTTTATACTATTCAAACCATCAAACTAATTAAAAGATACTTTGTCATTCAAAACATTTAAAGGTTATTTTACACATCATTATAAAATCCTTAGTCAAAACACTATACAACACTATACAGTTTTCATAAAACTAACTGAGTTATAACCCATCGGTCAAAAACACCAAGTGATATAAGTGTTTGATGTAGCTACACACTCCTTTAGTTGAAGTCCATGCTGTCAATCTACATTTTCTTCATTCTGATCATACTACTCACCTACATCACAAGATTCATCTATGAACCTAATGCTCAGTAAGAGATAAAACAAATTTAAATGATGTGATGCTTATGTTATGCAATCTTATTAAAACATACAGTTTCATTTCAATTTTTTCCTTTTCAGTCACATAACATTCAAGATATTGGAGATCCACAGTTCAAGGGAAGAGATACTTCATCTAGTTCTCTTAGGTAGAACCGTCACTCAATCCCTCAAGGGATGAGATACATCCTCGGGTTCTCCTAAATAGAACTGTCACTTAACCACATCTCACAACGCCTATTTACGTTTATTCTTTCAATTTTCAGTTTCATTGTAAACATATATGCATGTAAACATTTTCGTTTCTTTTCTTGAAATCATGATGCATCACATGAGTGCATATCATTCATACCATTACTAAAAACTATTTAACACAATGAATCATTATTTTCTATAATTCCTAACACATCAAACATGTGAGAATATACAATTGATCACATCACATTATACTAACATCCTACTATATTCAACACAACAAACAATGTCAACAAAACAAAACAACCCTAACATTTTGTGATATAGGGCAACAGGCCAAAAACATGCATATCTTTTACCTTAGGTCCTTAATGTGGTTCCAACACTTAGAATGTCTTCTTGTATGTCAAAACCTAAACATAGTAAAACTTTTATCAATATCCATTCAATTGCATAACTTAAAGTATGCATAATTTTGAATATACACAATCTTCACCACTATTGTGTACCTTACTCAACCATTTAGTGTTCATCATATCCATATATGAAAACAACACATTTTTGAACTTCAATCGAAAATGAACACATTCTAGGGTTTCCTTCCAAATTTTCACCTATATTTGATTATCCATAACTTTCTCTATACTTAACCAAATTCATTAATTCTAGAACCTTTCTCTTCTTTAAGATGTCAAAAATAACATATTCAATATTTTTTTTAACAATCTCATTAAGATAGTTAACAAACATCAAACAACCCAACTATCCAATTATGCATATTTTCTCAATTTTCACATCTTTCTCCCATCAAAGCTTTCATAAGCTAATAGAATTCTTAAAAAAAAAAAAAAAAAACTCTTCATACCTTTGAATTTCTGAGAGAAAGAGAGAGAGGGTTTCTTGAGAGCTTTCTTCGATTTTCTTCTTCAATTCCCAAGTTTTCTAAGTGTTTTAGCTATTCAATCTCTTCCCTCCATCCTCAAGCTGGAGGTGTTTACCAGTCAAGGCATGGTGGTGGTGATTCACCATGTTTCCACTAATCAAAATATAACATAGCATTTAATTCTAGGTGACCCTTCATATTCTAGGTCATCCGCATTACAAGGTCTGGGCGACCGCTTCCACATTTTTCATATTTCGTAGAAAGTCTTCTTCTTGTGGACACCCCTTGTGGAAGTCTCATTGTAATACCTGGTATTAAGCTTCAACTAAGGATGACAATAATTGTGAATTATGGGAGATTAATGGATGATTTTAGTATGGAATATAATACCATGAAGATAAGTTGGTATAAGTGGTGTAATAATTATTAGAATGGATTGAAGATTTATGAGGTGATTTTAAAATTAAGTGGTATATTATTTGTTTGGGATTGTTGAATTGTAAGGAAGAGAAGGGGTGAAAGTGAGAATTATAGAGGCTAAAGTATTACAGAGGTGAGAAGGTTTGGCGAAATAGTAGCGGTGACTCAACGTGAGAGTGGTTGATCAACTAATCAACCGTTGGGAAATTGGATCGGTTGATTAGATGATCGACCGGTTGCACGCGATGAAGTTTATAGAAGGGCGAAGAAATCATGTTAGAACAGTCGATCATGTGATCAATTGGGAATTTCATTGACGTTGGACCAGTTAATCACTTGATCGGTCGGCTCCATTGTAACAACTTGGATTTTTCTTTAATTTAAAAATGCATTAAATTTAAAAATTTTACAAAACAACTGAATCCCTATTAAAATTCTTCAATTGAAATCAAAGTTCTTTTCTTGAAAACCCAATCGTTAAAATGTCGTACTTAAAAACACGTTATTTAAATCTTTATTACCAGCAGAAGACTTTATTTATAAAATCCATTTTTTCTCATTTTACAGTGGAAGCATAAAACATTTTATAGTGGAAGCATAAATCGTTCATTTTAAAAAGACAATAAATAAGTTATTACTTTACATTTATAAAACTCTTTTCTCTCTTACTTTCCTTAGCCTAACCAGCCACAAGTCTTGCCCGAGCAAATTCTTTATCAATTGCTCATTGATCTGTTCATCATTTTCTCATGCATGTACCTACACCATTTGTAACACCCTAACTTTTTAAGTTGGACAGTTATCGGGGTATTACCAATTGCCTGTTAGAGCGTGAAGTGTAGTAGTATTTCTGTCATATTTTCCCTGTATACGCGATGTAATTAAGGGATGAAGGGGTAAGTAGGACATTACGTCCTGTATTTATACGTGTTATTTTATGACGGGTATTCATGGGGAGATTGTTTGCGGGATAGGAGTTAAGTAGGAGAAAAGAGAGGAAAGGCTGTCCAGGGTGTTTACGGATGCCTGCGGACGACACTTTGGATGCATTATGTCGTCTGCAAGTGCATTGCATAACGTCCCTGATGTCTGGGATGAGTCTAGGGACGCGATGTATTGTCCTGACTTCACCATGCTGTGAAGTTGCAGAGGTCCCGGACGATGCGGACGAGACAAAGTCATCCACAAATGTATTGCAAGTCTTCTTTAGCTTTGGGATGACTCGGGACGAAATTTCACATCCTGACTTCACTATGTTGTGAAGTTGCAGACGAGGGTCCGGACGATGTGGATGAAAGGGGTAGCATCCGCATCGAATCTGTTCTAAACCTGGATAGTTTTGGACGAGTTGGGACGGCTACGGACGAGTTGAAATATCGTCTAATTTTCCTCTGTCTGATTTTAGGACACTTTCGAACGACACGCGGATGGTACGTGTGGACGTAGTTTGGCGTCCATAAGTCACCTGCGGACGGTACAGACAGGACGGGGACGTATTTTCCCGTTCGAAGCCTCAAATTAACCTGTAATAATTTAGCCTTGTGGACGAATGCAGACGAGACCTATGCATCCGCACTCGTCTGAAATAACCTAGTTCTATGTAAATTTAGGGTTAATAATTAGAAATCCTTTGTCATTTAGCAATTTATTGCACTCGTTGGAGATAAGGAAATCGACTCTCCTCTCCTTGGACGATGAAGTCGCCCCCTATGCCATAGCTGGACGTCTCCCCCATGCCAGCCATCTCCCTCTCTATCCTTAGGGCACTCATGGTGTCCCTTCTACCCTTCCCAGGTAATAGCTCTCCCTTCCCCCTCTTTAGTCTTCAATCTTCATTTCCTGCGGGGGTAGTCCAGAGAGAGTGAGAGAGAGACTGGTGAGTGAAAGGGTGTGGTGAGCTAAGTATTGAGCTGTGAGGGAGGGAAAGAGGTGAGCTGTTGGAGTGGCTCCCTGCTGGAATCGTGAGTGAGCTTCGTTAGAGCAGAGAGGAGTGAGTCAGTGAGTTGGAGCTGCTGGAACCGTGAGGAGAGTTGTCCCTGTCTTGAGTGTTCTTCAAAATTTGGCAAGGGATTAGGGGTGTCTTGGCCATGTGGAAGCCCTACACCGCAAGCAAGTGTGTGTGTTTAGTGCTAAAATTTGCTTAATGTTAGTTGTTAAGTACGTTAATTGCCTTAAAATGTTTACTGCTAGTAGTATGTTGTTTGTCTTGAAGTGCTACTATTAGTTGTTGATAGTGTTACTAATGCTTTGTAGAATGCTCTGTGATTTTGTGTTAGAGTAGTGTTAAATTCCTTGTTGTAAACGATGGCTTGGTTGTTGTTAGCTCTATGAATTCCCTTATTGGTTGTGTTAGTTTGATAGTGATAGTGATAGTTGAAACAAAAGTGGAACAAGTAAATGTTGAGTAGTTATGTGAAGTCTGAGAATGAGTTTAGAGTTTTATATGTCGAGTTACTTTTATTCTTGTGGCTTATTTCCTTACCCGCTGTTTATTTTACGATTTTGTTAAGTAACTAGTTTAACTATTTAATTAGTTGTTAAATGACGAACCTGAGTATGTTCAACCTAACCAATCATTGTTAACTAATTAGCTTAACTAGGATAATTAGTTACTTGAACATGTTTAGCAATTTAGCATGTTAATTGATTAGCACTAAGCAACATGTTAATTAACTAGTGTAATTAACTAAAGAAATTAACCGAGCACATTTAACTAGTTGTCTAATTCAATAACTAATCAAGCATGTTAATAACTAGCCTAGCATGTTAATCAATTAGTTAAGTAGGTTTAATTAACTAACTAGGCTATTATCAATGTGTTAAGTAATTGAAGCATGTTAATTAACTAGTTGTTTAATTATTAAGTAAACCTGGATCAGATAATTAATATTGTAAGAGCATGATAATTAACTAGGGTAATTGGTTAACCTGAGCATGTTAATCTGACTAGAGTAACTAACTTAATTAGAAGTTGAGAATGTTAATTAACTAGCGTAATTAACTAAAGTAATTAACTAAGCACATAAATCAACTAGAACAGACTTGAGCTAATCTAGATAATAATGGTAGATAACTAAATTGTATTTTCTCGAGTATGTAACTTATTAGGGTTTAGCACATTAACTTAAATAAAACTTACGCATGTTTAATATGTCATTTCAATTAACTAGTGATAATAAAATAAAAGCATGCAATATGAGTAAGCAATTAATTAGGAAAAGTTGTAGCATATACATGGTAGTTAGCATGTTTAACTTAACTTGCATGTTAATTGACTAGGTTATGCCATGTTTAATTAATTAGAATAAATACATGTTTCATTATCTAGGATAACTAGGACAGTTAACTCGAACGATAAGTGTAACCTTGAGCATGTTTAGTTTATTGTCCTTTCGTTGTTTTAATTAGATATCGTGCTTGTTTCCTATTATGCGCTTTTAATTATAATCGGTCTCTAATGTGCGCCTTCCATTATTGCTATTTTTTGTATATGTGCTTTCAATTTCAGTTACTGCTTAACTTTTATTCTAATGTGTGCTTTAATTACTATGATTGTTATGTTGTGAAGTATCATGAATCATGTTAGGTTGAGAATGTATGTACATGCATCATGCTAATAGAAATCATGGGAAGTGCCACCTTGGTGGTGGTACGCAAACATGCATAAGTGAGGTAAAAAGTTAAGAAAAAGAAGAAGAAAGGGGAATTGGGAGTGGATGGGTAGCGGATGTAGTCTGCAATCTAGGTGAAGCCCCTCCCTCATAGGGTACGGGAGTTCTAGATTGCAAGTAAAAGATTAGATCCGAGCACTATGCCATTGCACGAGAAAAACCTCCCAATTCTAGCTTGAGATACGAGTAAGGAATAAATGAAGTAAAGTAAGAGTAAAGTAATAAACAAACAGATGTAATGAATGGATTGGTTTGGGTGGCCCCCATCCTAAAATAGACTAAAGAGTGGCATTCATGTTGCATTAACCCTTTTTCCTTACTAAGCCTTTGGACTTACTGTTGCTTGTGGTGTAGATGTAGGTATTGTACGTGAAACCAATGTACAGACTAGGAGTAACGAAAAGATGAACAAACAATAAAAGTAGAGGATGATGGACTTGCACGAGCGAGGGAGTTTGTGGCTGGCCTGACATAAAGTGGGTAAAGGATAGTCAGTTATAATTTAATTAAGTTTTCTAAATTATAATTAAAGGATATTTAATTGTTAGTTTCATTTATTAAACGCAGTATTTCAATTGCTTAGTATTTCTTCCTTAAATGATTTAATTACGCTTCTGCAACATTTTAAACAAATGATTTCATATCGCTTCTGCATAGTTTTATTAATGGGATTTTCATACTGATTTTTATGAACGGTTGGTAGCGGTCTAACTTAGGTGTGCTCTAACTTGTTTTATAAAAGTTTAAATTTTCACGTGTTTTAAGGGATTTTCAAAAAATTGGGTCGTTACAGCTTTGGGTCGTTGATGCCCCTAATGGAGATTTGGTGGACTTGTCCCTCAATGATTATATAGCTTTGGTTTCGTATCCCAATGATAAGAAAGAACAAGAAAGAGAAATAGAAAAGAAAGAAAGATAAAAATTGCATATGCATTACTTACTAAGCATTAGGCTGATAGATGAGTCTTGTGGTGTAGGTGAGAACAAGACGATGACACGTAGAAAGAAAGAACAAGAGGGATGATGCAGTTGAAGAAGTATCTTCATGAAAGTGACTTGTGTTGTTACAACAAGATTAACCATGTGGGTTGGAGTTTGCAGATGAAAAATATATGAGAATATGAAGCTGGAATTTATGAACTATTTTTAAAGGGTTTGTATTTATTTTCTTACAAACTACTTTTCAAGATAAGAATTTTTCCTCTACACAAATGTTTTCAATGTATGCGAAATGTTTTAAAGATTTAAATGTACACATTTCTTTAGAAAATCTTGAACATTTTATATAAAAGATATTTGAAATTTCACATGTTTTTCAATAAGAAAAATTGGGGAATTACAAATTTACCCTTAATTCTTCAATCAAAGTTATTCCTCTCTTCAAGAGGATTCTTTTAAGGCAAGAATCAGATCTTAGAATTGGAAGAAGGAGATTAAAAAAAAGTAAGAACCCTAACCTAAGTGTTTTCTAAATCATGATGAATATTGTATGATTTAGGTGAAAAGAGTTGGTTTATGGAATTATAAGTGAAATTCATGAATTGCATGTCATTAATCATTGATAATTTTAGTTTGATTTGGTTTCAAATGAATGATTGAAGAATATCATAAAGTTGGTGAATAAAGTTGTGAATTGGAAGTATATGTGGAAGTCATGGAACTATGAATGGTTAATTCTTGATTATGCTTGTTCAATTGGATTCAAAATAATTGATATGGATTTGTTAAGGATATATTAGATGATTAAGCATGTAATTTGACAATGGATCATGTGAAAACATATCTTTACATAATATATGATTTGGAAAGTGTTGATGACATGCATTGAAATTGGTTTTTGGGTTGAGTTGATGTGAATGTGTTAAATTGAGGATATAAGATTATCATTACGATTATCATTGAGTTTTTGTGTGAAAACTATGTGAGCATTGTGAGGAAAATGGCAAATGTGCTGGAGCAAGTGCCCTGCCTTTGGGGTAGGATGTCTGGAAGTGTAAAACAGAGGAAAAATATCTTGGGAGCAGACAAATAGTCTTTGGGTTAGACGTCTAGAAGTTATTGTAGAAATGCATGGTTTCAGGATTAAGAGATTGGGGTTTAGTATGGACGCCCAAAGTGGGAAGTAAAAAGACAAATACTCTCGAACTGGATGTCCGAAGTGTGAACAGATGCTTGAGGCAATTTGTGCTCTCAGGTTTGGGCTTCTGGGGTCTAGGGTGGACGTCAAAAAAGAATTTTATCCTCTAGAACGTGTCTAGAGAGAATGCGTGCAAATGGGTTGAGGTCATTTGCAAGTTTTAAAATTTGAACATCTTCCTTCGGTTTTAACCTATTCATTTTGCCAATTCTTAAGTCCTTTTAGGATTGTTTGAGGCTTCAGTAGAGGATTTCTAGACAGATGTGTGACACCGTTTCATGCATCATTATGCTTGCTTAATGACAAGATTTTCATTAATCAATTGCATATATTATTAGTATGTATTATATGCATTCAATGTATGCATAGTATGGATGCTCAAAATATGCATCATGGAAATTACGTATATGTATGAAGCTATGTTATTCGAGAGGTCTAATTGGTTACATTAAAACCCAATACACCTCGCTGGCTATGTATTGTGTGACTTATGTAAAGTGGAAAATTGAAGGGGATTGACTGAGGGTCCCCCTTGGGTTGAAAATCCCTAGCCTTCTAGAAGTATTTATTTTATGTACACACCTGTTGAAAATACTAGCCAGTATTTTCGGGTTACATGGTCATGTACGACTTTATATATGATGATGTTTGATCACGCATATTGAAATTCACATATATGTTAGTATGGTATGTGTTAATAATAACACAAACAAAATAACATGGAACATTACATTGATTCATTTATCATTGTAAAACTGTGAAAAAATTCATTATGTGATGAACATATTGTATACTCATTTATGTATTGTATAGGTCCTTCACATATAGGACAAGAGTAAAAGAGTAATTGGTTATGTGAATTGAAGTATAGTGACATCTAGGCTATGATCTATTAAATCATGAGTCTAGACATATTCATATATGCATTAGATGGAAATCCTACATATTCTTTTAGGCATGTGTTCTTTTAAATACGTGTAAGTTGTTATCATGAAATGCGTACTTTAGGTAAAGTTATTGTCATAAATGTTAAAATGAATATTGATGAAAGCTTTATCATATTCTAGGTCCTAACACTCAAGAGGATACTTAGTGTTGAAACTGCATTAAGGACTTAAGGTAAGAGATATGGCATGTTTTTGGCCTTTTGGCCTATATCAAAATATATTAAGAATGTATTGAAATTGGTGACATTGTTTGTTATATTGGTTATATGAGGATATTATTATGATGTGATTTTATAACTTGTATGCTATCACATGATAGATATGCTAAAAGATATATGAGGTTATTATTGATCTTTAAAGAATTAAAATGTGATTGATTATTGTTGACATGTTATGATAGATATTGAAATGCAATGCATGAATATGTTGAAAAGGTTATGCTTCATTACGTTCATATGCACATTTCATGCATCATGGTCTTCAAGAAAGGTTACAAAAATTTTTCCAAGTATATGCTTTGATAGAAAACTGATAAAGGATTGAATAAATGTAAATAGAAGTTGTGAGATGGGTTGAGTGATGGTCCCGTATAAGGAAGACCAGATGATGTATCTTTTCCCTAGAACTATAGGTCTTTAATGTCTAGACTGTTATATGATTGAAAAAGGAAAAACTAAAAGAAAAATGCATGTTTTATGAAACTACATATCATGAGAAACACTGTAATACCCAAAATTAAGCATTGACTAAAGATAATAATAATTGTGAATTTTGGAGATTTTGAGATGATTTTATTATGGAATATAATACCCCGAAAATAGGTTGATATAATTGAGGATGATTTTTAAAATATATGGTTTAGTGTATGTGTGTGTTTGAAAAGAAATGAAAGAAAATAGTATAAAGTGTTAAGTTAGAAAATATTACAGAGGCAAGAGGCGTGCGTTGCTACGTTGGAACGGCTGATCTGGTGATCGACTGTTGGGGATCGAGTGAAGAAATGGCAATTGGCTGCTCTCATGACAAAAATCTATTTTTGATGTTGGAATGGTCGATCATATGATCGATTGGTAATCTTAGTGAGCGGTTGATCATATGATCGACCAGCTCCACTGCGGTTTGTGTTCTCACACTAGTTTCTCGGTTTGTATTGTGGCGGGAATCCCAAGTGGCCATCTGTGATCCCTCCATGTGCTTCTCCTTTACAAATGGCATTGCATATGAGGTGTTATGTGAGAATATATTGGGGATGTGTGAAGCGTATGAGGGAAGCTGGAGGAATAGAAATAGAGAGGAGAGATAGATAGAAGCTTTCGGGTAAAAGTTCAAGGCCAAGAGGGAGTTTTTCTTTGATGAAAACAGAGAGCTTTTGGGAGAGGAAAAGGTCGAAAGGAGAAAAATGAGAGAGAGAGAGAGAGAGAGAGAGAGAGAGAGAGAGAGAGAGAGAGAGAGAGAGAGAG
>CM039475.1:24654819-24675053 GCA_022433065.1 Begonia loranthoides | reverse complement strand
GGGGGGGGGGGGGAAGCTGTTTGAGGTCAAGTGTTCTCTACTCCTCTTGGTTCTTTAGGTGAGAAAGAGTTTCTTCATGCTTTTATGGATTTTATGTGATTAATCAAAGAGGATAAAGATGAGTTTTCCTTCATTTGTATAATGCATTAAAGGATTGAGAGTCACCCTATTTTGTTAATGTTTTGTTGGGATGCATCCGAAACTGTTTGGTTATTTATTCTTGATCGATGCTCTATTTTTGGTTAAGCTTGGTAAAGCTCCACTATTTGTTAGTTGTTCTACAATTTAAGATATTGTTATGGGACGTTGAGAAATATGCATGCTCTGTTAAATTGGTGTTAATGGATAATGTTGAGAAAATATTGCTACGTTAATGTGAGGTCTGTTCATTGGTTTGGTTACTGCCTAGGAGTATGTTGACGTAATATGGGCTTCTGTTTATGGGATGAAGGTATTGTTAATTTTAGTCTCTGGTTGATTTGTTTGGTTGAGCATTTTGTTAATGGAAATGTCTCCTCCAGTTAATTACTGTTTAAGGGTAGTTGAATGGGTTTCGACTCTCTGTTTATAACTGCTTGATAATAATAATTGTGGGTGATAGTATATGTCGATCATGAATGCTCTCCACTGTTTTAGAATTGTGAACATGAAAGGGGAATTCTTTGTCAATGATAAACTGTGAAGTTAATGGAAATGATGAAGAGGTTGTTTGTTCTATCACCATATATTGTCTTGATAATAAAGATTAATGGTATCAAAGTTGTTTAAGATAATGAACTGTAGAAACGAGGTTAATAATCTGTGATTATTGATGATTGTTCATTTAATGATTTTGAAGGTACTAAGGAGAAGAATAAAGTGCCAAGCTCTCTAAGGACGACATGTAAGTGATATTGATTGTGTTTTGCCGAATTGCCTACATCGCAAGAGTCAGGATTTGTATGCTGACTTTGTTTACTAGATTTTTAGGTTATGATCATGTTATTGCTCAAGGATGTATTGTTACTCGATGATGTGTTTATTAAAATTAAGTTCTTTTAATGATGTGTTTATAGATTTAAGTTAAGGATTTGATATGGAACATGCTTTGAGGATTATAGGATTTATACTGATCATGATTTGAGTATATAGTATTTTATGATATTGAGCATGTTTTGAGGATTATACTGAGGATATAGAACTTTATGCATTCATAAACATTCGTGCATCATGATTTTTAAAAGACGTTACAAAAATGATTTTCATACATCGTTTTGCAAAATGGTATAATGGATTCTCATACATACGAAATGTACGGTGTTCTCGAGTGCTGATCACCCGAAGTGGAAAACCTCTGTAACGACCTGATTTTTATTTACTTTAAAATCGCGTGAAATTTAAAACTTTTATTTTCATATAAACATCAGAGTATTTTTTCTTTATAAAACCCGATCGTTAAAACTCTTTACTTAAAACCTTTTTATAAATTGCAGTAGAAGTAATAAAATCCTTTTATAAAACGCAGCAGAATTAAAAAAAATGTTAAAGAATATTAAGTATTTTACAAACCGTTTTTCAAATAATTTCATTTTAATTTCTTTAGCCCAGCCAGCCACAAGATCCACACGTGCAAATCCTTCATCAACTGTCTTTAACCTGTTCTCCTGTTTCTCGTACATACCTACATCAACAAGACCTAACTAATGAGCCTAATGCTCAGTAAGTGATAGAATGAAATGCAATGCAGATGTGATGCATGATCATGCAATGCATTACAGAGGAGAACCGTATCTCGTCTGTTAACTGGGGCAAAGGATACGTTAATTGGTCTCGTTGCTTAACCGTATTTCCAACGAGGAAACACACCAATAGGGGTGTCACAACGAGCCATACCCATTCACTTTTGTTTAAGACATTGAGGATTTCAGTACAAGAGAAAGGATGAACCATGGAGTCCATGTGGCTTAATCGTACCTCACTGCCCCCTACGTGGGAGTAGGCACTCCAATAGGGGTGTCACCACCGATGGACAGTCACCAATTCTCCTGAACCCCGACATGCCTATTTACATATATTAAGTATGTCATGCAATATGCTCTTGAATACATACAGTCCTATTTGATCGTATAAGTGTCTATTAAACATACCATTAAAAGAACCTAAATCTAGTAAACACACAGCATACAATCCTAATTCATGCGATGTAGGGTCCGAAGACCAAAGCACAGTAAGTATTAGCTTACCTGTCATCTGCAACCTTTTACCACTTTATTCTTTCCTTGAAAATACCTTTAAAACCATTAAATAAACTATCATCAAAATCACATATTATCATCCTTACTTCTACGACTCATTTCTTTAATAATTCTAATATCTTAGCATGTGCAATTGGATAGCAATAACTTACAACAGTTGCTCATTCCATCAATGTGATAGGATAAAACAGAGAATTTACTTTACAAAATCGAATAATATTTTATCACAAAACCATATTTTCCACAGCAGAGTAGATAACCATTTAATTCCTTTTATCCAAACGATAATCCAAGCCAAAGAATAGAATTCACGTCAACGAATCCACACTTTCTCAACTTACCCATTAACACCAATTACACCCCGCAACAATATTTCTTAACAACATATTTCTTTAAACCATTTCCAACACGTAAATCAAACAAACATAGACTCGTTTCCATAAAATCCATAAGCATCAACTATAAATCAGAAGCAGATGACATATCCAATACAGGGGCCATTCGTCAACAGATTATACAGAGAGCTATATCCAATATATGCACAACATTTTTAGAATATGTTCATCCAAGACACTCAAATAGGGAGCATTCTTCACTCATTATTGTCTACTCTTTAACAATCACTTGACAATCCATAAAGACCATGAAGGAAAACCCTTTACCTGTAGAATTGAGGAGACCCGAGAGCAACATCACATTCTACCTCCCTCTCTTACACCTTCTTCTTTTCTGGTTACAAGACGTTCTCGGCCATCACCCACTGTCCCTCACACATTTTTCCTCTGTACTCAATTCTCCAAGGAGGAGTTCTGCCAATCTGTTCTCCATTTCAGAACAACTCCAAACACCTGAAGTGCCTCCCCCTACACACATCATTTCTGCTATTTCTTTATAGCCGAGGAGAAGACTGCAAAGTAGATGGATAATCACCCACTTCAAGGAAGGGTGGCCCAATGCCCCATCATCACGTGGAAAACTCGCAAGACAAGCTGCACAATTCATCACAGCTAGAATGAACTGGGTTCACATCCACAGAACCGATCAACATAGGCGAAGCCCGTTTGCAGTCCGGCCACAATCCCCTGCCGATTTTCATCCCTGAAATTCTCCACTGACTTCGTTCAACAATTAGCCCAATTGAGAACGCTAGGAAGAAGAATTCAAGGTACAAACTACTGACTTACCTCGGCCAATCACAGAGGAAAAATACCAGCACTACCGATTGGCCAAACCTGCGGAGCCCTAGCCCGCCATTCATCGCGTCGCCCGCAGCCGGTACAACGTCACCGTTCGACTCCTACCGGCGAAGCCCAGCACTGAACTCATCCGAGCTCTCCCTCTCTTCACGTCGCCTTTGCCTTCGCACTCTCGGTCCCGATCCCACTCTCTCTATCTCTTCATTTCGTCTCTTCTCTCTCTCAAATGGCTAGCTGGCCATTTTAATTTCTTCCTCCAAACTGTAGCGGTTCAAGGATGAACCGGTTCAGTCCATTCTTCCTAAATTAACTCTTTTATTTATTTATAACTATTTTCTTTCCATTTAATAATTTTTCACTTAAATCCCCACTCTCATTATTTATTAAATTCTCAATTCAAACCCATTCCAGTTAATTCCAAATTTAACGTTCCATTATTAATTAAAATCAAACTACATATTTGTTTTCGGACCGAATTGAATCAAACCGGTTCAGTCCATTTACTCCCATGGTTTAATTCTATTTTTTTTTTCGGACGAGGGAAAGCATCCGCATTTGTCCGAAACTCACGAGTTATACATTTTTCATTAAATCTAACACTTCCATTATTTCTAAATTTATAATCTAATAATCATGCCTTTGGTAATACCCCGATAATTATTCGACTAATTCGAATATCCCTGATTCCTTTCCAATTTATCCTTTTTAAATTTTGATATAAAAGTCGGGGTATTACAACCTCCATTTGGGTTGTATGATTATCCATTTCATCATTAAAGGCAAACATGCAAACAAACTAAATGGAATAAATGTAAAGAGCGACAGGTAAGTGATACTGAATGTGTTTTGGCCTTTAGGGCCCTACATCGCAAGAGTGAGGAATTGTATGTTGACTGCTTACTGCTTTAATGGATTATTAAATTATGTTGTGATCAGGTTCTGAGGATGTATTTCTGCATGAAGCTGTGTTCATTAAAAATAAGTTCTTTTAATTATATGTTTATTAGATTTTAAATGATATTGATAATGATTATGCTTGAGGATTATAGGATGTTTATAATGATCATGTTTCAAAGATTTTACTGATGATATAGATACTGTATGCATTTATGAGCATCATGCATCATGGTTTTCAAAACGATATGAAAATAGTTTTTCATGCATGGTTTTGAAAAGGAAACAGAATGGAAATGAATTAATTGGAAAAAACAGAATCAAATGGTAAAATAGCCTTGTGGGTCGGAGTGGCTTGTGTGGCCTGGCTTCCTAAAAAGGATGTAAATAGATGCGGTTTAGGATAAGCCCGAGGTTCTTTCCAGGGTATTTTGGGATATGAGATGTGAGCTTTTAGTTGGTCCTTGATTGATGTCGAGGCTGGCCGACGCAACGATGTATGTGAGGCCATTTAAGCGTTGATGTGCATGGCCGTTAGTGTGCTACGATTGATGTTGGAGCCTACTGTTGTGTGTTGATGCGTACAACTGCTAGTAGAGCTTTTGGTCGATGCCGGAGCTGCTATATCAGATGTGTGGGGTCGTTGTCTATTGATGTACACAGTAGCTATCAGTCGGTTCGATCAATGTCGAGCCTTATCACATAGCGGGTGCATTGATGCGCATAGTTATTGGGTTTCTGATTGATTTCGGAATTGGGTGCATTGATGTGCACAGTTATTGGGTTATCAATTGATGTCGAAACCGGGTGCATTGATGTGCACAGAGACAGAAAATGGAAATAGAAAAGAGACTAAAACGTAAAAGATAAAGGAAACAAAAATGGAGAAACTGCATACAGATTTTACAAGAGCATAGCATGTGCATTTTATAGTTATTTTATATCACTTGCTGAGCGTTACACTCATTAGTTTAAGTCTTGTGATGTTGGTATACGCACGAGAACAGGAGAATAGGTTAAGGAGTAGTCGATGAATGATTTGCATGTGTGGATCTTGTGGCTGGCAAGGCTAAAGGATTTAAGAAAGAAAAATGGTTTATAAAGGGTTTTGTAAAGTTATTCGATTGTAAAGGAAAAGGGCTTTACTTATTTCCGCTGTGATTTGAAAAAAGGTTTTAAGAAAAGGAATTTTATTATTCGTATTTTCATCTGATTTGTTTTACTAAGTCTTCCGCTGTTTTTACAAAAGAAAAGTTTTAAATTTTACATGTTTTCAAATTAAAAGAAAAAACCGGGTTGCTATAATATCACTTACTGAGCCTTAGGCTCATAGTTAAGTCTTGTGATGTAGGTACATGCTAGATCAAGATAAGAAGCAGTTGATGAAGGATTTGCAAGTGCGAACCTTGTGGCTGACTAGGCTAAAGGATTAAAGAAAGAGAATAGTTTGTGAAGAGTTTTGTAAAGTATTTAAATTGTAAAAAAACAGAATTTCATTTATCGTATTTTCAACTATTTTGTTTTACTAAAAGTCTTCCACTGTATTTATAAAAGAAAAATGTTTCAAAATTTAACGTTTAAAAGAAAGGAAAACCGGGTCGTTAGAAACACATTGTTACTAATTTGTTTTATCTCTTTTTGAGCATTAGGCTCATATATAAGTCTTGTGATGTAGGTGAGGAGTGTGATCCCAATAAGGAATATGTTGAGTGATGGCAATGGATCACAACTGAAGGATCATAGCTACATCGAGCACCTGTGTTATGTGGTGATTTTGATCAATGGGTTATTGTAATGACCCGGATTTTCATAATCCCTTGAAAATGCGAGAATTTTTTTTAAAATTTCATTTTAAAGCAAATAAGAGCGTAACTCTAAAACCGGATCGCTACCAACTGTTCGTAAACTCGTTAAAAATCTAGTTAATAAAACTATGCGGAAGCGTGAGTAAATAAAACCATTGATATAAAGACATTGCGGAAGCGTAATTAATTTAACTGAAGGAAACTAAACATTTAAATAAAATTGTTTCCTCTTTTTACCATCTTTGTGCCTAGCCAGCCACGAACTCTTTGCGCGTGCAAACCCATCATCCATGCCTTTATGTTATATGTTCTTTATCTGCTTGTTATCTGTTCATCGTTTGTACCTACACCACAAGTAATACGTGAGCCTAATGGTTCAGTAAGGAAAAAGGTTTAATGCAATTATGAAATGCCTCTCTTTAGTCCTTTCAGAATGGGGGCCACCTGATGTGCCCCAAGTTCCTATTGCCTGAGCCGTGCCCGGGGCACCTTTATTTCTAACTTTTTATTTGTTTTGTAGGTGTTTAATTTTCTATCCAATTTGGAGGAAAGCTTTATTCAATGTCACAGAGAGGATTTGATGTATTTGGACTAGTGCATATCATGCAATCATAGAAGAAAATTAGGAGCTATCCAAATCCGCCTAGAATCTGAGCAGCAGATGATCAAGGGCTATTTTGACAACTGAGACGGCGTCGTTTCAACTGTAGTCCTTCATATCCAATGCAGCCAACATATAGAGCTTTCAAAGGACATATTTGGCGTTTTATTTGGGTTTGATTTACTATATCTAATATCCCTTTTTCAGAGACTGATTTTCAAAATCGGATTTATTGTTTTGTTATTATTAAATTGCTGTTTAGGTCATTTTCTAATTAGGTTATTTTAGTCTTTTTTTCTCTTTAGTGTACGAACTCTTAGGGTTTTAAAAAGCCCTCCATTGCTGAATGAAAAATCAGTTTTGAATTGAAGAACATTTTAGTGTTTTGGTAAACACCTAGCCGCGGCCTCCCCCTCCCTTTGTGCCGATTTCATCCATCCCTCAAGCAAGGCTCCTCTTGAAGCTTCTCAACCTTGTATCATTGGGATATTGTTTCTTCCAATCCTTATCTTTCAAGGTAAGATTGTGGTGTGGAGACAAGAGAACTTTCCAACCTTGGAGAGTGTTGGTTTTCGGCCAACCCCAAAGTCGCCCCTCTCACTAGGAGGTCCGCGGACTCCATTGAAGCTACTCACAATTTTTGAAGGTTTTCTTTGTTATTTCTTCAGTACTTGGATGCCCTAACATTCTGATGATTGAGTGTTTATTTGTTGTTAAGGAATTCTTTGTGGATTATTGATTTGGAGGAAGATCTTGTTGGTTTAGTATTGTTGCACTGAATCTGTTTTATTGCTAGAGTGATCTTAGCGCTGATTAGGGCTTCTGTTTGGGGCATTTGTGTCGTTCTTTTCTGGTTGACGTCTTCCAGAGATTCGTTCGAGATTGAGTCAGGGACCTACCCTCCAAAATTGAACTTTATATGATGTATGCAACTCGAGTTATTCCATTTTGAATACTCGTAGTTAAATCTGCCTTGTATAAAAACAGTTTTTGGAGCATTGGTATTCGGAGCATAACTTTTGAACTAGAATGGATAGCTTTATGGAATTTTGACATGATTTTTTGTGATTGTATTGAGAACATCCCTGCCAAGTATCAATTCAAGGTCACTCATTAATTGGTAGTTAAAGTTCATTGATTATTGTTGATTCAGCGAGTTATAGTTTTTCCGAACAGATTTCTTTTGGGCTCTCTACTTGTTTCTTGGAACCTATCACCACCCAAACCGATCCTTTCATTAAGCCATTTACCATTTTATTACTTTACTCTTACTCGTACGTCGAGCTAGAATTGAGAGGTTTTTCTCTTGCAATGGCATAGTGCTCGGATCTAACCTTTTTCTTGCAATCTAGAACTCCCGTACCCTATGAGGGAGGTGCTCTGTCTAGACTGCAGACTACACCCGCTACCCATCCACTCCCAATTCCCGTTTTATCATTTTTCTTATCCAGTTTCAATGCCAGGCTAAGCTGACGGTAGCACAGAAACTTTTATTATCTTATTATCTCTTTTTCCAGTTTCTGTGCATGGCTAAGTGTCACGGTCCTACTTTTGAGAGACTTTTCAGGAGGGCCGTGCGGCACTCGTTGTTAGGGGGAACAACGAGTCAGCCTACAAAGTGTGCCAACGGCACCGAGGGCCCACGACGTTAGAACAAGCTTGAGTGTCTAACGAGCGAGCGAGCAGCGAGCGAGATTTATCGAAAGCGTCATTGAGCATAAAGAGAATAGTTTGAATGTAAAAAGCCTTTTCATTGATTGCTAGCAAATTACATTGGGTAGGGGGGTCTACGTGCAGTCATGCCTCTCCCCCCTAAAGAGCATTCTGGACCATCTTCACTATGGCAGGAGTAAACATGCTATAGTGGCGAGGAGTCACTTTGCCCAAAATGGAAATAAAAGAAATACAAGTAAATTACTATAAATGGAAATAAGTCTAACTAAGCAGTAGGGGCGGCCATGGACAACACGTCCTGGACAAGCCCGGATTCTAACACTAAGCTACTGGTAGCACAAGAACCTTTATTATCTTATTATCTCTTTTCCCTTTTTCATCATTTTATCCTCATTCATGCATGCTTGCGTACCACCCCATGACACTCCCTATTAGTCTCTATTAACGTGATACATGAACATACATTCTTAACCTAACGTGATGCACGATGACATAACATAACATTCATAAAACTGAAGTGCACATAAAATATATAACAATAATTTAAAGCACACAATACAGAAAGCAAATAACCATAAAGAATAGCACATCCAATCAAACAATATACACTACATGCTTGAATTGATAGAACATAATACTATTAATTAACATGCTAATTCTTCTAGTCCATTTACATGTTTCCTATATTTATTATTCTAAGTGATTATTCTGCTTAACTAATCGTACTTTGGGTTCAACGGAATTGACATGTTAAGGACAACTATAAGCAATACCAAGAAGACAATAACAAAAGCAATTATAAAACATCCATTCACATTAATTAAGACCCTTGACTCATTCACGTTTGCTTCATTCTCTTTTCACCTTCTTTATCATTATACTCTCTAGTAAAGTAAAGCATCGATTAAGAATTTAAGGTGCGCATAAACGAAAGTAATTGAAAGCGACTGTAATTGAAATTGCAATATAATAAATAACCGTAATTGAAAGTAAACAACTAGTAAAGAGGCGATCAAGAAACATGCGTCGAATTACAATCAACTAAACATGCTTAGTAGAATACAATTATTAAATCTATTAATTATCCTAATAAGTTTACATGCTCAAGAATGAATTATATTTATTATTCTAATTAGATATCTTAGTTAACTTCCTAGTCCATTTGCATGCCTCCTACGTTTATCATTCTAGGCGATTATTCTACTTAGTTATCCTAGGTGACTTACATGCTCAAGTTTGATTACTTTAGTTACGTACGCTAGTTAATTAACATGCTACCCTTGTTACCTAAGTTCTTTAACATGCTAATTGAACATACTAATTACAAGCTGATTAACCATGCTCAAGGATTAGTTATTACTTACGACTAGTTAATTAACATGCTCGTTGGTTAATTAAACATGCTGATTATACTAGTCAATTATCCTAGTTAAGTTACTTAACATGCTTATTTTATTCTAATCAATTACATGCTCAACTAGTTGGTTAATTATCCTGATCAAGGTTTGGTTATTTAATTAACATACTGTGATTACTTAAACCTACTTAACTAATTGATTAACATGCTCAGTTGATTGCATTGGTCAATTACGCTAGTTAATTTAGTTGATTTCCCTAATCAATTTCATGACTAAGGTGAATTATATGCTTTTATCCTAGGTGATTTAAACATGCCTTTATACTAGTTAATTAAACAAGGCGTAACCTAGTCAATTAACGTGCAAGCTAAGTTAAACCTACTAATTAAACATACTAATTACCTAATTATTTGACACTCAAATATCGTTCTAATTTAATTACAGTACTATTAATTTGTTAAGCTACTTGATTTACATGCTCAGTTTCTAGCTAAGTTAATCGTCCTAGCTAATTAGTTAAACATGCTAGTTAGTCAAGTCACTCTAGTTAATTGCATGTTAATATTATTCTCGTATGTTAACATGCCTAATGAAATGATTAACAACCAACTAATTGGATTAGCGATTAGACATATTTGGGTTATTTATTTATCAACTAATTAAGGGGTTAAACTAACAACATATAAGGAAATAAACAACAGCAGTAAAGGAAATTATGGTTCGTTCATACTTATCTCATTTTCCCCCTTTTTCCTATGTAGTTTATCATTCTCTATTTCATAGCACACATTATCATCGACCACTAGTATCACTTAACAACAAAGGGATTTACAGCAAACGAAGAGACAGAGACAACAAACCAGTAAAATACTATTGAGCATAATAAATCTACACTATCTTTAACACAGAGAGCATTTATAGTAAGGAATTCAGTAAGGAATATTCAGTAGGGAATCATTCAAGGGAAACATCAACTAGAAATCATCTAACAACTAACAAAATCATTCAGGGAAACTTATCCTAAACTCACACACCCATACTTGTGGTGTAGGGCCTCTATGGCCAAAACACCCCTTAATCCTTACCAAGTTGAAGACACTAAAGCAGAGATAGCTCTCCACTCCACGGGTCTAGCAGCTCCAGCTCACTGACTCACTCCTCACTTCACTCACGTAGCTCACTTCTCTTAGCCCACTCTTTCACTCACAACTTTACTTATCAATACTCACAACACACTCAATTCTCCATTCACAGACAAAGAGGCTCTCGTGGGGGAGGAGAGCTTCTCACAGAAGGAAAAGCTGAAATATAGAAAAATGGAGAATTAAGGGGAGAGAAGGAGGGTATTACTTGGAGAGGAGGGAGACACAATAATGGCCTAGAGGGAGCAAGGAGGTTGGCGACCTAGCTGGAGGGTGGGGAGGCGTCGACTTCTGTCGGATTTTCGACGACTTCATACGATTTTCCTCGATTTCCATCATTTTCTTCTTATTTTATTTTGTAGGTTTGGGCTAATTCGGACGAGTGCGAACACATAGGTCTTGTCCGCATGTCGTCCGTAAGGCTAAATTACATATGCTAAAATGAGGCTTCGGACGGGAGAACGCGTCCCTATCCTGTCCATACCATCCGAAGGTGAGTTTCGGACGTCAAATCGCGTCCGTACTATCGTCCGAAAGTGTCCTAAAATCGAACAGAGGCAAATCAGATGATATTTTGACTCATTCGCAGCCGTCCAAACTCGCCCAAACACTGTCCTGGTTAGAACAGATTCGATGCGGATGCTACTCCTCTCGTCGGCATCGTTCGGACCCTCGTCTGCACTTCGACATAGTGTACTCAGGACGCCAAATCACGTCCGGAGTCTCGTCCCAACTCTTCCCTGTGTGTGCAATGTGAGTGCGGATGGTATATCACGTCCGTAGTATCATCTGCATGTCGTCCAAAACTTCACAATTCAGTGAATTCAGGACGAGACATTGCATCCCCAATTCGTCCCAAGCTCTCAGGACGATGCTCCACACGTTTACAAATGACATGACTCGTCCGCAGAGTCGTCTGAAACACCTTGGACAACCTTTCTCACCAACCACACTTAACTCCTATCCCATAACATTTCCTCCACAAATATAGGTCATAAGATGATCATATAGATACGCCATGTAATATCCTCATAACTCCAACACTTCGATTACATCGCGTATACGAGGGAAACGTTAGCGGAATTACCCCTAACTTAATGCTCTAGAACATCCTTAGTAATACCCTGATAATTATCCAACTTAAAATATCGGGGTGTTACAGTTATGATTCACTTTGTTATAAAACTGTTTTAAATTATAGTTGTGCAATGTTTTGAGTAGGGATTAAGACAATGTTGTGTAACTTATTTTTAAATGTTTTGAACAATACAATGTGTCTTTAAATTATTTGAATGGTTTAAAGAATCATTTAAATAAAAAGGAAAGGCTTCTGCTATGTTATAAATGTCATGTTATAACATGATTTAAAAAGAAAATAAAAATGATTATACAAAAAATGATATGGAAAACTGGTCATTACAAATATGGTATCAGAGCATAGATTTTTCTTCACCTTTAAAAACGTGTAAAATTTATAAATTTTTTTTTTTGTGAAACAGCAGTAGACTTTTCTTTTATAAAACCATTTAAAGATGATAAGTAAAATCCTTTTCTTAAAATCCTTTTTACAAATCGCAGTGGAAGAATAGAACATACCATTTGAAAATACAATAAATACCTCTTTTACATTATCTTTACAAAACCTTTCTCTTTTAAATTCATTGGCCTAGCCAGCCACAAGAAACAAATCCTTCATTAACTGCTCCTTAACCTGTTCTCATGTTCTCGTGCATGTATCTACATTGCAAGACTTAACTAATGAACCTAAGGCTCAGTAAGTGATATAAAATAAAACGTGAATATGCTATTACAACTTTTAAAACCACATACAGTTGTCCATTTTCATTCTCCTTTATCTTTTATGTTTTAGTCTCTTATTTGTTTCGTATTTGTATTCGTTTCTGTTTATGTTTCCATTTTTGTTCTCGTTTCCGTATCTGTATTTGTATTTGTATCCATTTTCGTTTCTAGAAATTCATTTTCGTTTCTATTTCTATATCCGTTTTTGTTTCCATTTTCGTTTCCGTATCCATTTCCATTTCCGGTTCTGTTTTTGTTTCCACTTCTGTTTCCTTTACCGTTTTCTTGATCTTTATCAATTTCATGATCTTTACTTTATCTTTATCTTTACTTGATCTTTACTTTAATTTATCTTGAAAGGAGATGTCTAAACTTGATGAGGAGAAGCAGCAACTCAACCTCACATCCCCGAACGACCCCCTTTATATTTATCTTTATCTTAATCTTGACTTTACTTTATCTTGATGACGTTAGAGATGTCTAAACTTGATGATGATGAGCGGCCAACCCAACCTCACATCTCGTCACACCCATTTACATTTCATAACCATTTCATTTCTTTTTCGTTTCCTTTTCAAAACCATGCATGAAAATCATTTTCATATCTTTTGAAAACCATGATGCGTGCAATGCTCGTGAATGCATACAGTGTCTATCATATCATTACTATAATATCTAAACATGATCATCTATTAAACATGTCATTAAAAGAACCTAATTCTACTAAACACCTAGCAAGCAGCAATACAATTCACGAAACATGCTTAATATCTGCCTATTCTAATAAAGTAGTAATCAACATTAATATTCTACTAAAGTAGTAAACAATCAACATACAATCCTAATTCTTAGATGTAGGGTCTGAAGACCGAAACATATGCGTATCACTTACCTGTGGTCCGTAGCGCGTTTCTGTACTTTATCCTTCCTTCTTCTTAGGACCTTCAAAACCATAACATTTATTCATCAATTTTCACCAATTATGAACCTCAACTTTGATACCAATATTCTTTATTCTCAATTTAATAGAATTACACAATCTAATCATAGCAATTCACTTAATAGCTTCCATTATCTATAGCTTAATACCCAGCAGATCATACAGAGTCCAAATTCACAATCTCCAAAACATACATACCTACACGGTAAACGCATTAATATACCAAGCATTTAATGTAACGACCCGGAATTCTAATCGTTTTAAAAGTATGCTAAATTTTGCTAAAAACAAGTTTCGATGTTAAATTTTTCTTTTAAAATCTTTTATTAAGGAATATCAGAGTGCCAAATTCGATCGTTACCAACCATCTTTAAACGGTCAATTTAAATTGAAGGAAAAACTATGAGCAATGTATTTGGTGGAAACGAAATTAGGAAATCATCACTTCAAAACATTAATTTAGAAATTTAGCAGAAGCATAATTTAAAAGTATCACTTATAACTATTAATTTTTATATCCAAAGGTGAAACCTACATAATATTATGAATACATTCTCAATAAGGGTAAAAGGGGTCATTAACGTTGATAAAACAATATGACGTTAGCCTTTACAAAATTGCTCTTTCCATTCTTACTTGATACCGCACTACTACTTAGCTTGCTTCTCCTCCGGATACGCCGCAAGCTCCACAGGTATGGCCTCCTCCACCGCTCTTGGTACAACCATCTCAGTACCTACACCACAAGTAAGGCGTGAACTTTCGCCCAGTAAGGAAATGAGGGAAAACAAATGCATATGTCTCTCTTTAGTTTCTTTTGGAATGGAGGCCACCCAAACCAAGTCTTTTCTTATGTTCTTTCTTTCTTTTGTTGTTTACTCGTACTTCGAGCTGGAGATTGGGAGACCTATACGGAATGGTATAGCTGATCGGACATAACCCTTTGCTTGCAATCTAGAACTCCCATTCCCGATAAGGGAGGTGCTTAGGCTAGATTGCAGACTAGACCTGTCTACCCATCCGTCCCCAACTCCTTTTCTTTCGCTTTCTTATCGTTTTTCTTTTCCTCACTCTTGCATGTTAGTACCACCCCGAGGGGGTACTCCCTACTTGGTTTCTATTAATGTGAATGCATGGGGACACCTCTAAAATAGCTAATATGTACATGGATAGTAAAGACAATACATTGAAGATTCTACAATTTAACAATAGACAAGCGGAATTCAAGGCGCACAAGAGAAATTCGAAAATGCATCCATACGTATATATATAAGGCAACTGAAGAAGCGCGCATAACGAACTTAGCAAGGAATTCTTGAAAGCATTTCAACAATAAATTTCTCTAACATGATAAGGAAACTAACAACTTACATACTTATAAATGAAACGAAATCATATAATAGTAAATCACAACCGGACGAATTTTAACTACTTAGAGCAGCACATGATTATTGAAAACGAATCACGAAATGAAGTAACTAAACATGCTTCTTAAAGAGGAAAATAAACAGCAACAAGGATATTAAGGCAGAGCAGCGAACTTGTAATCTAAATAATTGTGTCCAGCAAAAATTTACGAACAACTAAACATGCTTCAAATCGAACATAACAGCAGACATACGAACGACTAAGCATGCTTGCAAATGGAATATAACACTGGAAAGTCAGGTCATCTAAGCATGCGTTTAATCCGACTTACACAACAGCAACTAGAATACCTAATATGCGAGTGATCGACAATTAAAACAGTGATGGTACAAAATTGTATAAAATCCATGGATCATGCTTTTATATACGGGAAGTAATGACAGCATGGAGTAATGAATTAATATCGAATTAGAACAACGAACATGCTTTGTAATCTTAAAGAAAATAGTAACGAATATGTGTTGAATCTAAGACGGCGTAACATGCTTATTATCAACTAAAACGGCAACAATAACATATATTAGAATATTAGAGCACAATAGCGAGAATACTTGAACGAAACAGCAAAAGCGTACAGTTTACAAGGCTATTAATACGTCAGGGAGTAAGTACTAATCATACTTTACCTAATCATGCTTTCTATTGACTATTTAAACAGAAGAACACGAACATGCCATCATGCTTTTACTCAATGTTACAGCAGCAAGATGTCAAAGATAGAATGGCAGAATGTGCTTGTTAATCAGTTGATGTACAGCTGAAAAATATTGATGAAACATACGGTGAAATAGGTTTTAAACATCTAAGTACAGCAGTGAATCACGTCAAATTAAAACAACAGGACATACGTTCGAACGTTTAAAACAACAACAAATATTAATCGAAGCAAATAGCGAAAAATATGCTTTAATCGGTGATCACAGCGGAAATCATAAATGACTAAATGTTCTTTGGTCAAACATAACAGCAGTGAAAAATATCAGGATAAAACGGCGAGAATATGCCCTTCAACCACTAAAATGAATAGCAGTAAATGAACACGAAGCACACTTTTAATCAACTGAATTGGTAGCAATTCATGGTATCTAAACATATTTTTAAAACAACCAAAAGAGTGATAGATTACAACATTTAAGCATGCTTTTAATCAACTAAATATCATCTAAACATGTTTTTACTCAGCTCCTACAACGGTGAATGATGCACTCGAACGACTAGCGGACATATGCTCTTAAGGTTAACACTATAGTGGTGAAAATGATTGAGTAGATCAATGAACTAACATAGAAACTATGTGCATCAACAACAGATCAGTTGGTTAGTGCAGAGAGAAAATCATGAACAACTAAAAGTGGTTTTATGCTTTGAACAAAACAAATCATAGAAAAAAACCCACAAGTGAGCAACATTATATAGTGTATCATTTCAGAATTATAAAGTCCTTAGCTCAAGGTTCTCTACCGTTACTTTCATCATCATTCAAGACTTAACACTTCCAACTTATCCTTCCAAAACTGTAACTCAAGCATTAGGTCGTAGAGGAAGAACGAACTACAGTGATGCATTTTGTATATGTATCCAGGGAGCAACAACAAGGGAAAAACATCTAAATAAAAATCGTGAGAAAATCCATTAGAAAAGAACAACAGGAGGAAAACCACAGAAATAAAACAGTAAGATAACTACAGAAAACTTGCTACAACCGAAATTACTACACACACATTTTGTTACTTAGGTGTAGGGCCTCTAACTGGCCAATAATACAACATTCCCTTACCTTTGAAGATCCCTTCACTCAGACAGCAGCCTCCTTACACCGTCTATCCTACACGCAAGCGCTCCACCACAGAAAACCAAAATACCCAAGAGGAATTAGCTTGGAAGTAAATAGGCATGAGGAAGACTCACTTGGAGACCACCCGTATGTCCAGCAGGGGTTGGCAGTGGACAAATCACTATTGGTCAGCCAGGGCGTGCGATTTTTTGTCGAGAGGTGGCAATTTATTGGCTGGGCATCATTTTCGTTCTGATTTAAATCTCTGTCTCTATAGTTCTGCAATGATTTAGACTGGTGCAGACAAAATCTTCGCATCCACATTCGTCCGTAAGACCAACTTTTGCAGGCAAATCCTGAGGTCTCAGATGGGAGTTGGTGTCCCCACTTTCGTTCGTACCGTCTGCTTTGGTGTCCGCACGTATCGTTCGCATAACTTTAAAGTTGAACAGATTTAATTTGGATGGGTTCTCCCACGTCCGCATCGTCCGCATGCATCATCCGAATGTGTCTAGAAATTGGACTGATTCAATTCGGATGACTCCTCACCTCGTCTGCAGGCGTCCGCAATCATCCTAAAGTCTCCAGACTTAACAGATTCGATGCGGATGTATCCTGTTTGCATCCGCATCGTCTGCGTCCACGTCTGCAACACCTCAGCACAGTGAGGTTAGGACTCCAGATTGCGTCCCAATTCTTCCCCAAGGCCTGGGCGACGTTCCATGTGTTTTGCGGATGACACTTCTTGTCTGCAAAGGCGTCCGTATGCATCCTAATGGTTCAAACGTCCAATTCCTTTGCATTTTTGACCAAGTTTTCGTCCAAATTGATTTTTCACGAAATTATGAGTCATAACTTAACGTGTATAGAGATGATGTAAATACATGTATTATGCCAATTCTTTCCTCCAGATTCTGACTACATCGTTTAACTGAAAAATTAGGATTAGTTTGTTACATTTAATCAATGTCAAAGGGGAAACCAAGCTTACCAAGCAGTATTCCACTTCACTATAATTTACAGAGGGTGTAACGACCCAGATTTTGGTAAATCGTTAAAATGCGTAAAATTTTGAAATTTCTTTCTTTTTAAAACAAAATGTATCAGAGTGCGTGTAACTGGATCGCTATTGACTCTTTCTTAAAACTCGTTATGAAAACCAATTGATAAAATGTGCGGAAGAGTTATAAAATAAATGAACCCATCTGTTTAAAATCTTGCGGAAGCGTAAGAAATCGTTCAAGAAGGAAATGCTAAACAATTTAAACATTACGTCTAACAAATAAAACTTGACAATTAAACATCATTGATTTACAACCGTTTACTCATCTTTTTCTTTGCCTGGTCAGCCCGAGTCTCGTGCGTGCGAAATCATCCATCCCTGCTTCATTATGTGTTCATCATCTACTTCTTATCTGTTCGTCGTTGTACCTACACCACAAGCAACCGTAAGCCTAAAAGCTTAGTAAGGAAATGAGGAAAAATAATTATGCATATCTCTCTTTAGTTCTTCTTAGAATGGGGGCCACCCAAACCAGTTTTTTTTTATTACGATCATTCTTCGTTTGTTCTTTCCTCGTACATCGAGCTGGAGATTGGAGGGTTCTTAGGGGATGGAGTAGTTGACCAAACCTAACCCTTTACTTGCAGCTAGGTCCCCGTTCCCGTCAAGGTTGGGAGCTTTGCCTAGCCGCGGACTAGTTTCGCTACTCATCCGCCCTCCAACTGCCTTTTTCATCCCCTTTCTGGCGTATCCCACCTTCAAGGGTCCTCCCCTTCTAGTGTGTCCTGCCTTCTGGGTTTCTTCCGTTCCAGCGTATCCCGCCGGAGGATTTCTTTGGTGATAGGCGTGTCCTGCCCATCCCAAACATTCTTGTTCTCAGCATTTTTCCTCACTCATGCATGCGTGAGTACCACCCAAACCAATCTTTTCTTACGTTCTTTCTTTCGTTCATTCTTTACTCGTACTTCGAGCTAGAGATTGGAGGTTGTCCTTTGAGATGGCCTAGTTTGATAAGCTTCTAACCTCCTGGGGCACTTTCCTGACTAGGTGAGGGTGTATCCTAGTTGCTAGGCCAGATATGAACTAACCATCTACCCCAACTCTCTATTCTACCCCTTTCCAACGTATCCCGCCTTCAAGGTTTCTTATCTTTCAGCATATCCGCCTTCACGGTTACTGTCAGTGATAGGCATATCCCGCCCATCCTGAAACATTCTCTTTTTAGCGTTTTCCCTCACTCACGTGTATGAGTACCACCTCCAGGGGGCACTCCCTACTTGGTTTTTATTAGCATGAATGCATGAGGACACTAAAAATTAAATGGCGCATCCATGGAAAGTAAATAACAGAAATTCCAATCCAACAATAAATGGCGGGAATTTAACGATTCGTGAAGACATAATCATAGCAAAATAGTACGAGGGAAACATGTAGAACAACATCCAGAACATGCTATTAAACCACGACAATAAACATAACATGCATCATGAAGCTAAAATATCATGCTCAAGAGATAACAATAGTTGCTTCAATATTGGAAGAGTACAAGGGACATTAAATTAGCTAACGAGCATGCTTGCAGACTAATAATAATTAACATGTAGAAATCGTACACAGGAAATTGACATGCTTCACAACAAATAGTCGGCAATTTGAAGATTTTACAAGTGATAGATTAACATGCTCCTGATTACGAAAAATTGGTAAATTTACATGCTAGTTAATGGAGAAAATAGTAATCATCATACTTTATAATCATGTTTGATAACAATGGCAAAAATAGATAACGTGTTGGAAGATTAAACGAAACTAGTCACGCAATTCAGTTTAACTATATACATTTGCAGGATTAAACAATAGTGAGTTACATACTTTACAAGATAATGGCCGCAGAGAATTTTCAGATAACAGCAGAAAATTAGAACATCTAACATGCTTTTTAGTCAACTATAATAGTAGAAAATAATTACTAATCATGCGTTCAATTGAAAGTTAACAGCGGTGATATACGACTATTTAAAATCACAGATCATGCTTTTAAATGACTGCAATCAGCGGAAATTAATAACGAGGAAAAATAGCGAATGATGCTTAGAAATCATGCTTCTTAATAGCGATAGATAGCAGTAAACAGAAATGAGACAGACATCGAATCATTCTTCTCATTGTCACTAGACAACAACGAGGAAATTGTAACCAGAACAACGAGCACGTTCTTAGATCGACTAAAACAAAACAGTAGTAAATGGGCACTAAACATGCTTTTATTTCGACTAATATAGCAGCATAATACAAGCTTCGAATAAGAAATCAATGACGAACGAAATAGAAAAAGACATGCTCCTCAACAATTAATAAAATCTACAACAACAATATCAAACACGG
>CM039475.1:24642333-24654429 GCA_022433065.1 Begonia loranthoides | reverse complement strand
GGGAGGAGCAGGAGAGATCCACTACTAGTCGGGATGTGGGAAGTGGGATTCAGTGGCGAGGAGTCGCGATATTACTGGTTGGGCATCATTTGCTTCTGATTTTAATTTATTTTTGTCACTGATCTGCAATAATTCGGACCAGTGTGTACGAAATCTTCACGTTCGCATTCGTCTGCAAGACCAAATTCCCTTAGGCCAAATTGTGGCCTTGAACTAGAAATGGCATCCCCATTCTCGTCCGTACTGTTTGAATTGGTATTCGGATGCCATTTGGTGTCCGCAAGTCGTCTGCATGCGTCGTCCAAATGTGTCCAATAATTGGACAGATTCAATTCGGACGATGTCTCCCCTCGTCCACCAATATCTGCTAGCATCCGAAAGTCTCTAGACTTGGATAGATTTGATGCGGACGTCTTGCCCTCGTCCGCATCATCCGTACCCTCGTCCGAAAGTGTCCAGGATTTGGACAAAGGCAAATCGGACGAGGTCTCATCTCGTCTGGCCACGTCCGGGCTCGTCCGAGAGTCCACGATATGCAGAAGTTAGGACGCATCATCTCATCCCCAAGTCGTCCCAAAGTCGGGTGACGCTCCAGGTGTTTTGCGGATGACACTTCACGTCCGCAAAGTCATCCGCGTGAGTCTGAATAGGCCAAAATCTCCTTTTTCTTCACATTTTCAACTAAACTTTTATCCGAATTGATTCCCCCGTAATTACAAGTCACAACTTAATGCGTATAGGGACTAAATGTATTACGTAATTTTATCTTGAAAGTTTGATTACATCACTTATCGGGAAAATTAGTATCGGGTTGTTACAGTTGAGCCACAATTACCAACACTTCAACAATTCAACACATATTTTACAGGTTATATTCTAATCGCCTTCTGCTTATGCATCAGGTATTGTGGTTGATCCATCTAAAATTCAAGCAGTGTTGGACTGGTCACATCCAAAAAGCGTTAGCGAAGTACATAGTTTTCTCAGATTAGCAGGATACTATGAGAGATTTATAGATGGATTTTCACAAAATCGCTTTACCATTGACTAGTTTAACTAGGAAAAATGTGAGATTTCTGTGGTCGGAAGATTGTGAAGAAATTTTTCAGGAATTGAAGCGTAAATTGACAACAACTCCAATCTTGGCTCTACCACTAGAGGATAGTAATTATAGAGTTTTTTGCGATGCATCAAAAAGTGGTTTAGGATGTGTGCTTATGCAGAATGGAAAAGTGATTGCCTATTCTTCTAGGCAGTTAAAACTGTATGAAAGTAATTATCCAACGCATGATTTAGAGCTTGCAGCTATTGTATTTGCACTCAAAATATGGAGACATTATTTATATGGATAATGGTACGAGATATTTACCGATCAGAAAAGCCTGAAATATATTTTACTCATAAAGAATTGAACATGAGCCAGCGACGATGGTTAGAATTTGTGAAGGATTGACATTGTGAGATCAAATATTATCTAGGAAAAACAAACGTGGTGGCACATGAATTAAGTAGAAAGACAATATTTATGCATTTGTTATATCAAGAAATTCCTCAGATACTTTGAAATGATATTCAGAAGTTTGAATTGCAAATGATTACTTTGCAGATGACATCTACACTATCAGCTGTGACATTGACACCTACAATATTGGAAAAGATTAAAGAAGCTCAAGAGGATGAACTTAAATGTATAAGTCTTAAATTAGATCCAACCTCAGTCAATCAATTGGATTACTTTATTTCTAATGAAGGGATTGTGAAATTTAAAAGTTCATGGTACGTTCCAGTGAATAGAAAACTGCGAATGGAAATATTAACTAGAAATCATTCCTCTAATTTTTTCATACATCTTGGCAGTACTACAATGTATGAGGGTCTCAAACAAAATTATTCGTAGCCTAATATAAAAATGGATATTGCTATACATGTAGAATTATGATTGATTTGCCAACAAGTTAAAGCAGAGCATCATAGGTCTAGTGGAATGTTGACATCTTTACAAATACCTGAATGGAAATGGAAACATATAGCTATGGACTTCATTGTTGGACTACCAAAGACAATTAAGGGGCATGATGCTATATGGGTGATCATAGACTGATTAACAAAGATTGCACACTTTTTACCTATAAAGATGACATACACGATGAATCAATATGCGTAATTATATATTTGGGAGATAATTAGGTTGCATGGAGTACCTATGTCAATTGTAACAGATCGTGATTCAAGGTTTAAATCTTCGGTTGCATGGAGTACTTGTGTTGATTGTAATGGATCATGATTCAAGGTTTACATCATCCTTTTGGAAAGGTTTAAATAAGGCCATGAGTACATAATTGAGATTTAGTATGGCATTTTATCCGCAAACTGACAGACAAAGCAAAAGGGCAATTCAAATATTGGAAGACATGTTAAGACCCTGTATATTAGAATTGCAAATAAGTTGGGGAAAAATGCTTCCATTGGTTGAGTTTGCCTATAATATTAGTTTTCAAGCTACTATTGGAATGACTCCATATGAAGTTCTATATGGAAGAAAATATAGATCATCGTTGCATTGGAATGAATTTGGCGAAGCAGAGCTTTATGGTTCTAAAATTGTACAACAAATAGCTTATATGGTAGCAAGTATTCGACAAAGAATGTTAACTAGACAAAGTCGGCAACAGAGTCGTGCAAATCATCACCGGCGGGAATTGGAATTTGAAGAAGGTGATATGGTATTTGTAAAAGTGTCACCATTTAAAGGAGTTATACGATTTGGAAAGAAAGGAAAACTAAGCCCAAGATATATTGGTCCTTATTTGGTTATGGAGAGAATAGGAAAGACAACATATCGACTTGAGTTACCGATATCAATGGAAGGAATTCATAATGTTTTTCATGTCTCAATGTTGAAGAAGTGTATTGGAGATTCAATTCAAGTTGTAATGCAATAAAATATTGAAATTCAACCAACCCTAAATTATGAAGAACGACTGGTGCAGATTTTGATTTGAGAATCAAACTTTGGCATAAGAAAATTCCATTAGTTAATGTCCTACGACAAAATCATTCAACAGAAGAGGCTACATGGGATCAAAAATAAGATATGGAAGCTCAATACCTAGAATTGTTTTGTTGATCAAATTTTGAGGATAAAATTTTGTTAACGAGGGAGGAATGTAATACTCCAAAACTTCATTTTGCTAAGTGTATGAAATATGTTTGATAATGATATGTTTGATTATGGTATGTTGGATAATGATATGATTATTTTGCTTGTTGAAGATATTGATTTTTGGGAATTGTAATTGATGAGTTTTTTTTTTGGTTTTGTGGTGTGAACTTTAGTGACGTTCCGGATGTCCTTAATATTGGAGCTAATGACCGGATACTAGGTATTTTGTGAGATTTTGTATGGAACAATTTAATGGACGCCCACAAGTGAAAGTTGCTCTCTGAAGTGGGTGTCTAACCTGATTAATATGAGAAGATAAAATAAGTTGCGGTCATCCGCATAAAACTGAGCGACCAAATGCATGAAGAACATTGTTTCTAGAATGGACGACCAGAAGGTAAAACATAAACTCTAGACTGGGCGGCTGACTCAAATGAAATTAGTGTCACCGATTGAAATGTGGTCAACTCGTTATAAAGTTGTGGTTATCCAGTTTAATGTGAAATTGATATCTGCGGAAGGCTAGACTCCTGTACCAGATGACTAGGCGTCCTTGGGAAGGAATATTTGATGTTGGAGTTCCTTAGATAAATGAGAGAGATTAACCGAAAGCATAGTTTAGTCGACCAAGAAAATGAAGAGTCACATGGAATGAGATTCCATGTCATGTTTTAATTGAAAAGAAAGTGATGACTCAACACCTTAACGTCTAATAATGTAACACCTCTAGCTTGAAGCAGAAAAGAGATATGGGGAAACGTTTTTCCAACTATAACACTTCACGGTAGAAGAAAATTAGTTAGGAAATTAAGCTCTCAAAGAAATTACCTCTCCCTCTTGACTCTTTGAAGGTAATATGAGTTTTCTTTATGATTCTAAAGAATTTTAATAAGTGTAAGAAGGTTAGTATGGTGAAAATAATGAAAAATAGGAAATTGATCATAATCAGGTGGTTATGCTATTTGGAATGTATTGGCTATCTTGATGGGGTTGTAATGAAAAACCAATTGAGTATGTTATTATTGACACCTCAAGGAAAACTAAGGTTCTAAAATTGATGAAATTGGTTATATATAGTTGGAGTTATGGAGTTTAAAAAATGGGTGCAAATTAGGGAGGAAGTATGCATATGAATGAATCATATTATTTTAGGCATGTGTTCTTTTAAATGAGTGTAAGTTGTTATCATGAAATGATTAAATAATATACACATTATTGGTGAAGGTGGTGTATATTAAAAGCTATGCATACTTTAGGTAAAGTTACAGTCATAAATGTTACAAATGATATTGATGAAAGGTTTATCACATTCTCGGTCTTAACACTCAAGAGGATACTTCCTACTGGAACCACATTAAGGACTTAAGGTAAGAGATATTGCATGTCTTTGGCCTTTTGCCCTATATCACAAGATATTAAGAATGTATTGAAATTGATGACATTGTTTGTTGTATTGGATATATGAGACTATTATTATAATGTGATTTTGTAACTTGTACGCTATCATATGATGATATGCTAGGGGATATATAAGGTCATTATGGATCTTTAAAGAATTAAAATGTGATTGATTATTGTTGACATGCTATGATATATAATGAAATGCAATGCATGAATATGTTGAAAAGGTTATAGTTCATTACATTCATATGCACATTTTATGCATCATGGTCTTGAAGAAAGGTTACGAAAATGTTTCCATGATATGTTTTGACACAAAAACTGATAAGTAATTGAATAAATGTAAATAGACATTGTGAGATGGGGTTGAGTGACAGTCCCATATAAGGAGGAGCAGATGTAATACTTGAGAATAAGCTGGAACTAGGAATAAAATTAACTGTGAATTATTGAAAATTATGGAGTGATTTTTGTGGATTTTATTATCCCAGAAATAAATTGGTAATGAAAGTTGGAATGAAATTTAATGGTATTAGTATAATTAAATATATGTTGAAGGAATTATCAATAATCGGAGAAATAAGGATTTGTGACATGGCAGTCAATTATGTGGACTGATGATGGATGCCTCTTAGAGTTGACGGACGGTCCAAATAGAGGGAGATTTGGTGTTGAAATTTGTGGAATGGCGTCATTTGGGTTATGACAGACATCCCTCAAGGGAAAATGGACGTTCGTTATAGAAGATGCAAAGCAGGCAACATCGTTTGTTAAGAGTAAGTAGAAAGCGGCGTCATTTTGATGTGAGGGATGTTCCTAATGGACAAAGGACGTCCAAAATAGAAGTAACGAAAACAACGTTAAGATTTAAGTGGGACGGCGTTGTTTAGAACAGTGGGAGGAAAGACTTATTGAGGAACAAACGTCCCTTATTGAGAAAAGGACGTCCCTCATGGCGAAGAAGAAGGATGGACGTCTCTTGTTGAAAGCGAATGTTAGTGTAATAATGTAAACGACATTGTTTTGATGCGAAGGATGTCCGTAATGGAAAATGGACATTTCGACATAGAGGGATTAAAAGATATGGCATTGTTTTAGTTATGATGGGCATCATTTTGATGCGAATGACATCCCTAATGGAAAATGGGTGTTTTGGCATTGAGAAATTAAAAGAATATAGCATCGTTTTGGTTATGACGAACGTCGTTTTGATGCAAAGGATGTCCCTAATGGAAAACAAACATTCTAGCATTGAGGAATTAAAATAATATAGTGTCATTTTGGCTATGACGGACGTCCCTCTTGGGGAAAATGGACGTTCTGTTTAGCGAGAGCCTTCAGCGGGAATGTCGATATATCACCCGAAAATTAGTTAACCAACACCTAGATATATGGGATACTTGGATAACAATTATAAATTTAAACAGATGTTTACGTTTGACAACCCTAGCCTTTTTTTATGTATAAATACAGGGAGAGGAAGAGTGCTGTTGTGAGAGAGATGAAGGCAAATAAGATTTACAGAGAGCAAAAACTGTGAGGAAAGGAGGAGTCTTTGGAGTTTTTACAAAGAGAAAGGGACTGTGAGAAAGTTGTGAGAGAACGTGGGTGAACTCTGGGAAGGAAGACTCTGGGTTTCATCCTCACAAGGATTTTGTTAAGGTATTCATTGTTCTCTTCCTGAATTATATCATCACTGTTATGCGAATGGTTGGCGAAGCTGAAGAGGGACTGTGAAGTGGACGGTTGTGCCTAATCTTCTTTAGCGACAATGCGAAGTAAGGGTCCCCTGTGTGTTTTGGCTTCTTGGTCTCCACTGCCGTGAATTAAGAATTGTTTGGCTTTGTCTTTGGATGGTGAATTCAGCTCTGATAGTGAGTTTTGTTGTGGGGTTGCTCTTTGGTTGGTGTTAATGGGAAATAGTGGCAAAAAATTGGCAGTGGTGAAGAAGCTGTGGGATCTCTCTGCTCTTCTTGGGTCTCGGCTATGCTTCAGGTAATGCCCTGATTCCCTTCTTGGTTTATGGATTTTAATAGGATAATTGTATAAGATAAAGAATTATTGGACGTTATGCTCTCTGTGGTGTGATAAATGTTGATGTTGGGATTTATGTTTTGAGTTTCTGGAGGTTGTTGATGGTTGTTCTAGGTCTCGGGTATTGAATGTAAACATTGTTGGGGTTTTGGTTCTGCTGCTTAATTACTGATTGGGTAGAAGTCGTTATGGATAATGAACTGTAGAAGTGAAGTTAGTAATCTGTGATTTTGATGATGGTTTATTTAATAGTTTTGAAGGTATTAAGGAAGAGAAGAATAAAGTGTTAAACGCTTTAGGAACGCAAGGTAAGTGATGTGTATGTGTTTTGGTCTTCAGACCCTACATCACAAAAATTAAGGTTGTATGCTGACTGTTTATTAGATTTAGGTTCTTTTATGTTATAGATTTAATATGATAAAGTTAAGCTTTGATGGATTATAGGATTTGATAGAAATCATGTTTCTGGATTGTATTGATGCTTGCTGCGTGTTTATTAGATATAGGTTCTTTTAATGATATGTTTATTAGTTTTGAGTTAAAGATAATGATAATGAGATTCAACATGTTTTGAGGCCTACATAGAGGAGATAGATAGTGTATGCATTCACAAGCATCATACATAATGTTTTAAAACGATAAGAAAATGGGTTTTAATGCATGGTTTTGAAAAGAAAATGGAAATAAAATCAAATAGTAACATAAATGTGGGTCGGAGTGGCCTGTGTGGCTCGACTTCCCAAAGAGAACATAAATGTAGGTCAGAGTGGCCTGTGAGGCTCGACGTCCTAAAGAAAACAGACATGAAATGTATTGAAATGGGTTTTGTGGATTGGTAGGTAAAGACCGGCACAGAACGAAAGAAATAAATGTAAATTGGTGTGATAAGATGTGAGGTTGGGTTGGCCGCTCATTCTTGTCAAGTTTAGACATCTCTAACGCCGTCAAGTGGAGATAAATGTAAAGGGTTGTTTCGAGGTGTGAGGCTGAGTGAGCCTCTCTTCCTCGTCAAGTTTAGACATCTCCAACACCCATCAAGATAAAGTAAAGTTAAGATCAAGAAAATGAAAAGATAAAGGAAAGATAAAGTGAAACAGGAAACAGAAAATAGAAACTGCATATGGTTTTAAAAAGAGCATGACATGTGCATTGTATAGTTTTATTTTATATCACTTACTAAGCGTTAGGCTCATTAGTTAAGTCTTGTGATGTAGGTATATGATAGTGATTAGGATGATGAATAGGTTAAGAAACAATTGATGAATGATTTGCACGTGTGGATCTTGTGGCTGGCTAGGCTAATGGCATTTAAAGGAAAATGATTGTAAAAGGTTTTGTAAAGATAATGTAAAAGGTTTATGTATTGTATTTTAAATGATTTGATTTATGCTTTTGCTACATTTTTCAAAAGATTTTAAGAAAAAAGATTTTTATAATGAAAAGTCTTTGCTATTTTTATAAAAAAAGGAAAGTTTTAAATTTTACATATTTTCAAACATAAGAAAAATCGGGTCGTTACAATAGATGATGTATCTTTTCCCTTGAACTATAGGTCTCTAATGTCTAGACTATTATATGATTGAAAAAGGAAAAAATGAAAGAAAAACGCAAATTTTTTATGAAAATACATATTATGAGCATCACATGTTACTATATTTGTTTTATCTCTTACTGAGTATTAGGCTTATAGATAAATTTTGTGATGTAGGTGAGGAGTGTGATCCTAACTAGGAATATTTTGAGTGAGAGATGCAATGGATCATAGTTGAAGGAGCATAACTACCTCGAGCACCTATTCCATGTGGTGATTTTTGATTGATGGGTTATGACTCAATTTGTTATAAAACTATTTTAAATTATAGTTGTGTAATGTTTTGAGTAGAGATTAAGACCATGTTGTGTAAGATATCTTTTAAAAGTTTTGAATAATACAATGTGTCTTTAAATGGTTTGAATGGTACAAAGAATCTTTTAAATAAAAATGAAAGGCTTTTGCTATGTTATAAATGCCATGTTAGCACATGATTTTAAAAGAAAAAAAAAAGATGATATAAAAAAATGATATGGAAAACGGGTCATTACACATAGATATGATGTTAGTAAAAAATATCTAAAGTTTGGAATAACATAAACACCATGGGATGTGTGATATTGAGATTAGATCAAAGTTGAAGAATTGATGTTAAGGTTGTTAGAACTAAATCATGTTAGGTTTAGTACATGATTAGATGTGATATTTGTGTGGTTTATTAGAACCTTATATTAGCATTCTTATTGAGATCATAAAGCCTGCCATGTCATTCTCATAAATTTTCCAGAACAGGTGCTAGCTGTAACGACCCAGTTTTTCGTAAATCCTTTAAAATGCGCTAAAATTTGAAATTTTTATAAATCCACTACAACCCTCTTTATTTTAAATTATTTTAAAGAAATACAGATAAGAGTGCATCTAACCGGACAGCTACTATAACCATTTTCATTCTACCCACTACAAAAATTGTTATAAAATCGTCGCGGAAGCGTTGTAAAAGCTTTCATAAAAACATAGCGGGTTTAGCAAATCATGGCGGAAGCGTTAAATAATTTAATAAAGAAACTTAATGAAAGAACTAAATAATTAAATACACTTAAGAGAAGTGAAAACCGAAGAATCAAATACACTTTTATTACAACTGTGTCCTCTTTGGTTCTGATCAGCCTGGCTAGCCCCAAATCCTCGCACATGCAAATCTTTCATCCCTGCTTTAGATTATCTGTTCATCGTTTTTGCATTGACTCCTAATTCTATGCATTTATTTTCATGTATGGGTACCTACACCTACACCACAAGTAAGGACGTGAGCATGAAGCCCAGTAAGGAAATGAGTTAATACAAATGCTTATGACTCTCTTCAGTTCTTTTGGAATTGGGGCCACCCAAACCAATCCTTTTATTACGTTCATTCGTTCATTCCTTTCACTCGTACTTCGAACTAGAGATTGGAAGACCCGTATGGGATGGTATAGTTGTTGGACCTAATCTCCTACGGCTAACTAGGTCCCAGTCCTGATAAGGTAGGGGCATTCCTAGTTGACAGACTAGAACCGCTACCCATCTGCCCCCCAACTCCCTTTTTCCTTTCTTTTCTTTCATTTTCTTATCATTTTTCCTTCTCCTATGCATGTGAGTACCACCATGAGGGGATACTCCCTATTTTGTTTCTATTAACGTGAATGCATGGGGACACTTCCAAAATAGCTAACACATATATGAATAAAGCATCAAAGATTCTATGATTAACAATAAAAGGACGGAATTCTAAACATATAAGGAAAACAAAGGTATATCCACGTATTATATAGAGCACTAAAAGGGGAAACATATGAAAAAATCTTGGAAGTCAATCATTGGGAGTATTTTCCACAATCAATCACTAGAACGTGCTAAACGGTTAATCAAGATTAGCTAAACATAATTGTCTGAATGCAACAAACTTGATTATACTTAAGGGATAATAGGAATCAATGACATGCTTGATTATGGACTATAACGGAAAGGACTAACAGTTTACATGCTATTAAGTATAACGAAATTATGCAACAGCAAGCTAGACAACGGAATGAGTGTGACAACATAGAGCAGCGTACGATTCTCGAAATAAAGTAACGAAAACATGCTTCTTAAGGCGAGAATAAATAGCAGTAAAATGTCGAGGCATAACAGTGAAACGTGCAATTTAAACGATTATATACAGCAGCAAAGTATGGGAAGAACTGAACAACAAACGTGCATTCTTAATGATTATTTACAGCAGCGTATAAAAATCGAAACGAGACAGCGAGACATGCTTCTTAAATAATAATGAGCAATAGCAAAATATTGAGAACTAGAACAATGGGGCATGCTTCTAAATCTATAATAACAGCAGTGAGAAATATCAAAAATAGATTGGTGAAGCATGCTTAGTAACAACTAATATACAATAGCCAAATATTAAGGTAGGACAGCGAATTAACATGCAGCAGCAAGATGTCGAAAGTAGAACAGCGATACATGCTTCTTAGAACAGTTATAAACAGTGGTGAACAATAACGAATAAAATGACGAGACATGCCTTTTATTCGATAATAAACAGTAGCGAATAAAATTGAACAAAACAACGAAACATGCTTTAAAACATGTAGAAATAAACATGCTTTCTAAATGATATCAAGGCAGTAAGAATTAATGAAAACGAAATAGGGAAAATGTCTTTTTAACGACTAAAGTGAAATAGCAGCGGTAATGTCTAAACAGAGCAACTGAGCATGCTTATTAAACATTTAAGGACAACAGCATAATACAACAACTAACATGCTCTTAAATCAACTAATACGGTAGCATAATATGAACAACTAACATGCTTTCATCGATTAAAATCTGCGGTATTAGTATTAATTTCAACAGTGAAAACATGCTCCTTGAGTGGTAGTAACGACGACGAGAATGAAACAAATTAGAACAACGATAACATGCTTCTTGTACGGTATTAACAATAATGATGATAATAGTAAGAGTAACAGAAGCGAAGACATGCTTTTTAAGTGACTTTAATGACAGCAGAATGAACAACTCAACATGTTTTTAGTCGACTAATACAGCAGTATAACATGAACTAAAATAACTACAAATTAATGCAGCAAAGAATCGTGAACAAACAGGAAATAATTTCATGCTTGAAAAAGGGGCAAATCATAGAACACTACATTACCATATAATCACAGATTAGGGTCATTTTTCCTACATTTAGCTCATGTTCATCCGTAACAGATTCATTGATCATACATTCCATTTGTCCTTACTTTTCCTTCATTCTCAACAAAGCAAACAAATCCTTCATGAAAATAAATCGAACATTGAAGCGAGCTACAATAGATATGCAGGAAGCAACCACCAAAATAGGACATCGAACAGAGCATTATCAAAGGTTTACAGAGATTCAAGAACAACTAAGGAATCACAGAAATCAAACACTAATGCAATAATACGCACACACACATTTACTTGGGTGTAGGGCCTCCACATGGCCAAGACTACCCTATTCCTTACCTAAATGATGAACTAACTCAGAGACAGTAGGATTCCACAGCTCCCCTCACAGATCACAGTTCTTCACCCAGCTCACAGCAGCTCCCTCTTGAGCTCACAACTCCCACACCTTAACTCACACCTCACTTCACTCAGAATCTCAACCACTGGAACCGTCCTCTCATGCTGGACTCTCTCTCTCACTCTCTGGAACTTATCCCGCAGTAAGGAAAGCTGAATCGTAGAGGAAGGAAATGCCAGGAGAAATGGTTTAAACCATTGAGAGGGGACAACCCGTACCTGGAGGGGGTAGAGGGGAAGTTGGCTGGGCAGGGGGAGGTCGGCTCGCGTGCTCTGGAATGGGATTCGTTGTCGGAGAGTCGCATTTTTATTGGTTATGCGTCGTTTTCTTCTGACTTTAAATCCTTAATGTTGCAGTTCTGTGATGATT
>CM039475.1:24619492-24642256 GCA_022433065.1 Begonia loranthoides | reverse complement strand
GTCATAGTCAGATAAGAGGGGGGGGGGGGGTTATAGGGGTGGTCGGCTCGCGTGCTTTGGACTGGGATTCATTGTCGGGGAGTCGCATTTTTATTGGTTAAGGGTCGTTTTCCTTTTGATTTTAAATTAGTTTTGTCGTAGATCTACGATGATTTGGACGGGTGCGGATGTGATGGTCTCATCCGTATTCATCCGCAAGGCTAAATCTCACAGGCTAAATCGTGGCTTTGAACGTGACATGGCGTTCGAAAGTATCATCCGCAAGCGTCCGAAAATGGACAGAGACAAAACAGACAAGGTCTTCCCACGTCCGCAATTGTCTGCATAGCGTCCGAAAGTGCCCAGGATTAGAACAGAGGCAAATCGGACGAGACTACTCCACATCCGCATTCGTCCGGAAGTCCCCAGAATTAAGACGGACATCCGTTGTGACATCCTTTGGTGAACAACGGACGTCCGTCAATGCACCTGTAGATGACATAACTCATCCGCATGCGTCCGAAAACACCCTTGACAGCGTTTCCACACATTTTTCTCACTTAACTCCTATTCCACAATATCTTCCCCATAAATACACGTCATAAAATGACACGATAAATACACAATGTAATATCTCCATACACCCACACTTGACTACGCACGTAAACGGGAAAAATGTTGACGAAAATACTCCTAGACTTAACGCTCAGAACGTCCTCGGTAATATCTTGATAATTGTTCAACTTAAAAAGCTGGGGTGTTACACTAGCAACTCAAGAACAAAAAAGAAAAAGGTTAATTGGACTAAATAGTTTGCACAACATAGGCTCAGTGGTTTGATTTTGGGTTTTCCTTTTGTTTATTTAGTTTGTTTGCCCATGTATGCAAATAAATTGGTTCAATTTTTGTAAATAGATGATAGTGCAACTTTCCTATTTGGTTTGGATTTTACTTTTATGTGGTCCAACTATGCTAATGTGTGTTTAAATGTGGGCGTTCGCTGGGTTGTGTGTGCGTCCTCAGGGCAAAGAATCCTACTCACGTCCCGATTCCTAAGAGGAGCCAGGTTGGGGTAGTGACACAACTCATCCTATAAAATAAAGTCTATATGTGACTTTCATTGTGCCAGTCTGATTGGTAGTCTTAGAAGCTTGTCCTTTATCCATTTGTCCAATTCAAACAAAATAAACTTAACACTAAATCCACATAGCTCATAAAGGCAAAGATAGCACGCCATACTAGACACCATGAAAGATTCGCACCTAGATATCACATCCTACAACCCATGACACATACTTTCAATCAAACACCATATTCCTTGTCCCTAGATATCATATTCCTAATGATAAATGAGCAATCATCATTTTTGGGTGAGATCGAATGTGTTGCATTATGACATGATTCTAAAGATTATCACATGTGGTCACTCACATCCACTTCGAGAACCCAAAAGTTGGGACTTGATGGGACTGGGCACATACAACATGTATTCAACCTTAGGAACCATGCAGTTTCTATCCGTTGTAGAACAAGACTGAATTGGACTAAATTGTTCGTGTCTGCCCAGTTCTTCCCAACCCTTGTGTGTGCATGTGACACACACACAAATATACATACACACACCCCCACAAATGGGCACGCATGCCCACATGCACTTGCACATGTGCACATGCACATGCACATATGTACACACACGCACACATACGCACACACACACACACACACACACACTAGCACACATATGGTCATAGACAAGCATGCGAGCACACGTGCACACACACGCATGTATATATATTTGTATAATTGATTTGTTAGAATTGAACATTATCGAAAACTTTATTTTGGGCTTTAACTATAAAAATAACTATTTTTGTAATAATAAAATTTCACGTAAGAAGTTTTCACGTTATTTTTTGGTTAAAGTGTTTAACACTAACTCGTTTTGGCCATGAGTGGATTTTTGGTGAAATGATCAAACATATAAAATTGGGTGATATCGCATGGTAAATAAATTGAAGAATTTCGTTCAGTAAATGAGAGTTACCCTCGATTTAACTTCGGATGACATTGGTTTTTCGATGAATTGGGATTTAAATATATTTGTTTAATATATATAATATTATATATTTATATATATTAAAATAAAAATTAAATTAAATTTCATTATTTTAAGAATGAAGGGCAACCGTTCGCATTTTCTTGGCTATGGACAGAGAGAGAGGCGAAAGAGGGAGAGAAATCGAGTCTTGATAGAGCGAACTTCCAATGTTAGGTCAACATTTGAGACATCCATAGCTTCAATCTTAGTGAAGATAGTTCAAGGGTATGTCATGTTTTAACCCTCATTTTTCTATTTGAAGTTTCATTTACAGTCTGTTTCAGATTCAAGCTTGAAAACTCAAATCCTTTGGTTATAATTGTGATGTTTAGGTAGATTTAGAGTTTATGCAAAATTTTAGACCAATTGGAGACCAAAAAAATAGTGGAAATGGCAACCATAGCAATGACAGAGGAATTCAACTAAATTGGGTTGGGGATCGGTCGACCACCAACTCGAAGGTCGATCGCTACCTTGACTCGTTGACCTCACCAGCGCTCAGGTTGATTGCTGTGAGTCTGGTCCACCAATGCAGTGTCCTAGTGGACTACATATTGTAATTTTGTGCACTTTTGAGTCAATTACTTATTGGTTGGGTTCCTAGTCTCAGTATAGTACTCATCCATCCTTCCCAAGAGTTTTGTGATGGGAAATTCTAAACTTTATCTCATTTTCGGCATTAATGATTTCACAAACTGTGAGCCAGTATCAGAGGTAGTTGCTCCTCCAGGTAAAAAATGAATCCGCCGTCAAGGTTGGGATTTATACTGATTTGCATTGGATTGTATAGTTTTCAAAAACTGTATTTTGGTGAGTTATCAGCTATAAGAGCCTAATGAGGCCTAGTCACCAGCACATCTGTGTTTTTGTATATGTAAATACATTTCACATGTTAACTGTTCTGTGTCGATGGTATTTATTTCATTATTTATATATGTGTACTCCATTGGTGGATGAATCCACCTACTTTTTGGATAGTCTCGGTGTCAAAACAACATGAGGCTATCCTGGTACACCTTCTACTTACATGAAGGTGTTTTGTTTGTATGTCATGAAAATAGGTAATAGGGTGGTGATGGTGCACTCTCTAGATTTCGAAAGTGTTCTTCATACGATTTATAGCCGACATCTATAGCTTTCTAAAAAGATATTTGGACTTATATTTAGGGTTCATTTGTTATGTCAAACATTCCATTTACAGAGACCAAAAACCAACCTTGGACCTGTTTTGTGATTTATTGTTTAGGGTCACTTTTATCATTTCATTTTAGGGCATTTTTGTAATTTCTTTTGAACATTCATTAGGGAGGTATTTAGTCTTCCCTAATGAAGAGGGAAAAGGGACTTTTTGAAGAATTGAAAACCCTAGTTTGTTTCTTGGAGTGAAGACCCGTGGAAGCCTCCCCTCTCCACTCGGCCATCATTCTCTACATCAACTCGTTCCTTTCTTGTTGTTTCTTGGACGAGTTGATCTTGCTGCCTCCTCCAATCCATCCCTTCTTTGTGGTGGTTATTGTGCTGTGGAAGTAGAAGAAGCAACATCCCCTTGGAGAGTGCCTTTCGATTTGGTAAGGCCGAGCAAGTCGCCCCCTCTCCCATTGGAGGTGTACGGACTCCTTGGAGTTTTTCCTATTTTTATTATTGCGAATACTGAAAGTGGATCTTCTGATATTGAAGTTCTTGCTGTTAAAATGATGAAAAAATATATATTTTTAAAAATGATTGTAAACCCATGCACAACATTTGAATTGATCTTGGTTTAAAAATAAAAGGTAAAACGAGTTTTTACATACATTGCATTTAGTATAATTTTCCTACTGAGTTAGTCACTCACCCCAAATGACCCCCTCCTTCCAAGGTATAGATTGAGGTGGCCTATGGTAATGATTGTGGTAAGGGTTATCTCCCAGTTTTCAGATTTTCCTTTAAATGTGCCATTTATTGTTCTTGGTGAGAATTTATTTCATTTTCTTGATTTGTAGAATTCATTATTAGGTGTTGTATAGTTTTATTTCCTACACAACATTTTTGTCATGACCTAGAGGTAGACCTAACAGAAACGCCAAGTCAAAAAGCCCAATCCTCATAGATGACTCGATTGTCCAGCTCAAGGTCTAGTTTGTAACTGAAGACTTAAACAAAAATCAAATCCATAGCCAAAACAAAATGGGCCTAGGTTTACATTGTAATCACAAGATTAACAATGCGAGAAAATTGTATTAAATGAAAGTTATTGTGCATCAAATCTCAAAATATCCAATGTTGTCCAAAATCTTATACAAACCCAAGTATATATATATCATTAGGAAATGAAATTGAAACACTCGGACAAGAAAATAGGAATAGAAGAAAGCGCCACAACTGTAGCGACCCGATTTTTATTTACTTTAAAATGGCGTGAAATTTAAAACTTTCTTCCTTTATAAAACTCGATCATTAAAACTCTTTATTTAAAACATTTATTAGTTGCAGCAAAAGTAATAAAATCTTTTTATAAAATGCAGCGGAAATAAAACAAAACGTTTAAAGAATATTAAGTATTTTACAAACCCTTTTCCAAATAAATTTCTTTTAATTTCTTTAGCCTAGCTAGTCACAAGATCCACCCGTGCAAATCCTTCATCATTTGTCTTTGACCTGTTCACCTGTTTCTCGTACAATACCTACATTACAAGACCTAACTAATGAGCCTAACGTTCAGTAACTGATAAATGAAATGCAGATGATATGCATGATCATACAATGCATTACAGAAGAGAATTGTATCTCTTCTGGAAGTCAGGTTGGAATACTCCATAGGGTCATGTGGCTGAACCATTTCACTCCAACGAGGAGATATATCCATCGGGGGTGTTCCACAAGCCGGTATCCTCACTTTTGTTAAAGCCGTTGGGGGTTTCAGAACGGGGTAAAGGTGAACCCTAGATTCCAAGTAGCTAACTCTCACCTCACTGCTCCCTATGTGGGAGTATCCTACCGTATGGAATGTCACCGATCACCTGAACCCCAACACGCCTATTTACATATTTTAATTATGTCATGCAATATGGTCGTGAATACATACAATCCTATATGATAATAAAAATGTCTAATAAACATATCATTAAAAGAACACACAACATGCAATCCTAACTCTTGAGAAGTAGGGTCCAAAGACTAAAACACAGTAAGTATCAACGTACCTGGAGTCTTCAATACGATTATGTCATTCGTCTTATACCATAAAAACCATTCAATAAGTCATCATTAAAATCACGTATTATTAACCTTACTTCTACAACTCATTATCTTCACACTACCACTATCTGAACATGTACAAAGAAATAGCGATGACCCACAATAGTTGCTCATTCCATCAATGTGACATGATAATACACATAGAATGTACTTTACAAAACCAAATAGTATTCCATCACAATAACATATTTGCCACAGTAGAGTAAAGAACCATTTAACTCTCTTTAACATGGAATTACCGAGTGAACAATTTACAAAGTCAACTTCATATATCCTTAATCATCCAAACCTCATAGTCAAGCTTTAAATCCAACATACATGACTCATATATCCGATTAAGAAAACAAGGTCCAGTCAATCGACAGGGAGCCTATATCAAGTTATTGTCCAATAATTTGTAATATGTCTTAAACAAAATAATTTCCCAAAACAATTGACTAAGGTGCAATGGAGTGAAGGGAGTATTATACAGCAAAACACTCATCTCTTAAGTGTGGAGCTTCAACAATTTAATCCCAACACCATTATCATTCAAAATCAAGACTCAGAATATAATTACACTACTATATATATTTACATCTTCGCCTCACTGCTTAACATTATTATTTTCGTGCCAAGCATAAAATCCCAACAACAATTAACAGCCATCCAAAACAGAGACAACCCAAACTAGTAGAGCGTAGTTATTCCCCAACTTATTCATCGGCAGAAATCACAATAAAAAGAGCAGAACTATTTTACAAAGTAGAACCCAACCAATGCACATGACATAAATAAGCAAGATAGCAATTTTTCACAGAGTTAATTGGGAAGAACAAGTCAACAATGAAGTAACTTATCTTCTATCACAAAATCCATACAGAGAATTTTTACCAGTCAAGAACGTCTGAGAAGATCCGAGGCAAGCAGGGGACTTCCTGCCAGCACCCCATTCATCTGGTTCCTTTTCTCATTTCACAGAATGCACTCGGTCTATTTCTAGAGAGCATTCACCAGCCGATTCCTAAAAAGAACAACACCAGTGGGTAATCAACCCCAAAAACCGATGTAAGTGGGAGATTTAGAATTAGTCAATGAAATCCTAAAACCAACTCTAACCCTTAACGGAATGCGACTCCAGGAATTTCTTCACTATTGAAGTCCAGAGCAACGTCAACACCAAACAGGAGTTCACTTCTTTCTCCATGGTTCATAGAGTAATACACACAAACCGATTCAACCTCTTCCCTCCTTCTATTTGAATAATTCATTTCATCTTAAATCCCTAATTTCCTTTTAATTAATTTTCTTATTTTATTTCTCCTTAACTTAATTAATCCCCATTTTCATAAATAATATTACATATATATTTTTATGCGTCGAATATACGTACCGTATATTAGTCAACCCAAATTTCAACTCACGACTTATTCCAAATATTGATTAACAATTATTACGAGTCAATTTAAATTTCCGAATTCCATTTCCCTGATTAATTTTCATCAATTAAATCTTCAATAATTATTCAATTAATCCAATTATACCCAATTAATTTTCCAATTATTCTTACTTAATTCCGTTACAGAACATAATGAAACATTCTCACCTTTCCTCTCAATTGTTCTTTGTCACTCAACTCTCTAGAGAGAGGTCTTTATGTCCCAACTCCCTCTCTCTCATCTCTGCGTACTCGTTTTTATCCCCCGAGAGGACCCCTTATCCTCCAGAGAACACCTCCCTCAGCACCAATCACCAACTGCCAATACCAAAGGCAAGGACGTGGAACAATCCCAAGCGAAGCCATGTATCGAGATCACCAATTATCGCCTCAGGACGCTGAATTCAGTGAGCCTAGTTGATATATAGGTAGATAGACCAGTAGACATGTTATCTTCCAACTCTTCATGAGTTTGTGCTGCTCTTTCATTTCTCTAAACGCCAGCGTTTCATCCAGTTTTTCTTCTTTTACTCTTTTATTTTATTTCAATTTATAATTTCATTTAACCAATTCCCACATTCCATAATTAACAATGAATATATATATTTATGTGTCAATTATACGTATCGTATATCAATCGACCCAATTCCAATTCCTGACTTATTCCGAACATCGCTTAATAATAATTGCTGGTCTAATTTAAATTTCTCAATTCCGTTTCTTAAATTAATTTCCATCAAATAGATCTTTAACAATTATCCAAATAATTCAATTACATCCAATTTATTTACCAATTCTTCTTACTTAATTTCGTTACTGAAAATCGAGGTATTACAGCAACACTGGTACTCCTAAACACTCTTGTCTTTACCTGGAAGGGAGGGCGTTGTTGGGGTGAGTGACTAACTCAATAGGTATGTTATACTTAATGTAATGCATGTAAAATTGGTTTTACCTTTATTTCAAAACCATGATCAATCCAATATTGTTTTTGTGACATGCATGGATTCTAAAAGCATTCAAAACCACTTTACTAGATTAAAAATAGGGTCCACAAGCCATCAATGGGGCAATTATCAAATCTTGTTGTATACATAGATATCTATATTAAAATATGCTTAGATCAATTTTACCTTTAAAGAAAACACCATCCTAGAGAAAAAGGATAGTCACTCAATGGACTACTCCGCACACCATCACAAAAAGGTGGTGATCCAAAAATTTGGTAGCACCTCATGAGACAGAAGGAATAAAAGTCACAGCGATCCAAAGACCCGACAGCATCACATGGGTGGGTAGCGATCCAAAGACAAGGCAACGACTCCACAAGTAAAATAAATAAGCAAATAAATACACACTGATTAGGTTTCGGGATTCAAAATCTAAGGAGCATGTCATCACCACCCTATTACCCATTTTCGTAACATGCAAACAAACACCTTCACATAGTAGAAGGTGAACTGGGATAGTCTCATGATGTTTTGATATCGAGATCGTCTAAAATATCAAGAGGATAAATCCTCTAGTATACAACAAATAGTAAGGAAATAAATCATGCATGTGTAAAGTAAACATATAAAACATACATACATATACGTTAAAGTGACATTCTATCGAACAGTTCTCATCGGGTTTTCATATGTGGCAACCCATAAAAGAGTTTAGAAAACTATGCAATGTAGTGCAAAAAATATAAAATCCTTACCTTTGCGAGGTTGCTCTTCTTACCAAATGGAGCAACAACCTTAGGAACTGGTTCGTAATTTACATAATCGTCTGAGCTTAAAAAACATGTCAAAAGGTCAAGAATTCTCATTAATAAATCATAAGGGAAAAGGAATGGTTAAATCTCTTATATAAACCCTACATCTACCAAACAGCTTATAATATCTTTTAACCAAACAACATAAAAAAAAAACCAATAAGACAACAAAAAAACTTAATAATAAAATAAAAGACATGGAAGAGACCATAAAATGAATCTTCACAAAAAGGACAAGCAATTCGCCAAAGTGCATGCAAACTGAGGATAGTTCATTAGCCAACCTCCCATGTGATCTATTACTTGGAAATCTCTTTATCTAAGGTGCTAGGAGACTCCTTAAGGTCTTCATGTAGCTTAGTTCCTACAAAGAAAAGGGAAATATAAAGGTTAATTAATCTCCCTACTTTGGATCTTGTCACGGGAGCCCATAGCACATCAAATTGCTGAGTCACCCTATTTTCCTACATTTTAAATTGAGAAATGTGTGATGTATTTAGGTGACTTTTCATATTTTCAGTCGACCAATTCTCTAACTCTGATCGACCACAAACCTACTCGAGACTTAACTCTCACATTCTGTCACAATTTTGGTCGAACGCATTCTCAATGTCAGACGACCATAAAACAACCCGAGTGCAACGAATTACAATCTTTTTTGCATTCGGTCCACCAGAGTCTAATTATGGTCAATCGCAAAACAATTTAAGGCTGAATTTTCACAATCTGCTCCTAGTCTGGTCGTCCAAACTAGTACCCTATTTTCACATGCTGCCATGCACACCCTATCCTAAGGTTACATTTTCATTCTAAAAACTCAAATCATCGAATAATCATCATTATTTAACCTTATAAGAATTTGGGATATTACATGGTCGTCGTTATAAAAGGAAAAATTAATGAAGAACCTTAGCCACTATTTTCTATTGGAGTCTGTGTTAACTTGTCCTTACTCTTAAGTGACCTAAGGAAAACTAGGTATAGATGTAAAGGGAACTATAGAGTGAGTAGACTTCTCTAAAACCTCAGGTAAGTAATGTTGTATGTACTTGGCCTTTGAGTCTACAACACAAGGTATTAAGGTGAGGTTTTTGATTGTCACTAATGTCGTTATGCTGAGATTGTTAAGAGAATAATATTTTATACATATAATGATGGTTTCTATGTTATGATTTTTATAAAGATAATATTGACTCTCTACTATTATTCGTATATATATAGTGATGGTTTCTATGTTGTGACTGTTATGAGGATGATATTGACTCTCTACTGTTATTCATATATATATAATGATGGTTTCTACACTATGACTGTTATGAGGATAATATTGACTCCCTACTACTATATATATAAATATATATATATAGTGATGGTTTCTATGTTGTGTGTAATATGAAGATATGTTACAAATTGTTATGCATCATGTTTTTTTTATGAAAAAAGAAGAATAGAATGGTTTTACATGCATATGTTTTCATCAAGAAGGATTTAACAATAACCGATGAAGAAGATATGTAACTGGTCATTGTGTGGTGGTGGCTAGAGGTTAGGTTGTCCCAAAAGGGTGGATATGTGGGGGACAAGCTTGTTAGTATGGTAATGTAAAGGTCATACAAAAGTTCACCAGATCGTCATGCAAATGGTAGCATGACAACTAATAGAGGTCCCAAGAAAAGGAGATTGTCTCATCAAAGGTCGCGAGATGCAGTGGTGTGTGTTCCATAGTAATGCCTACTCTCTCTGAGGTCTGAGTTGACCTTGTATGTAACGACCTGAATTTTTGTAACCTTTTAAAAATACGCTAAAATTTAAAATCTTTATTTAACCACTAAAATCCTCTTTATTTAAAACTCTTTTGAAGAAATATCAGAGTCCATCTAACCGGATCGCTACTAATCCTTCGTTAAACTCGTTATGAAAATCCAATCAATAAAATGCAGAAGCGTTATAAAATCTTTTATTTAAAACATAGCGGAAGTGTAAATTAATTTTTCTTTGAAAACGTAGCGGAAACGTAAATATTTCATTTACAGAAAATTAATTAAAATGTGCCTTTACATTTTACAAACCCGTTATTCTTTTTACCTTCATTAGCCTCACCAGCCACAAGTCTCGTCCGTGCAAATCCTTCATTAGCTGCTACTAAATCTGTTCGTCATTTTCCTACATCACAAGATGTAAGCTATGAGCCTAATGCTCAGTAAGTGATAATACCTATCATAATAATACATGCTGTTTCAGTTTTCATCTTTTTTTTTATCTTTTACGTTTTAATCATCGTTTTCTTCTTATCTTTTTATCTTTTGTGTTTTAGATCATTTTAATTGTTGTCTTTCATTGGTCGTTCTTTTCATCGTTGACCTCCGATATAGCAGCGATGACATAATCCGAAAGCCTGCTAACCATTGGCCGTTTGTCCCGGCATAATGCAGGGACCTTGCAACAGATACGAGTAGCAATGGCTAATCTGAAAGCTTGCTAGCGACGATGGCATAATCCGAAAGCTTGCTAGCGGCCGTGCCACAAAGGCTTAAACAGCCTCGCGTCATATCGTTGCCTTTTTCTTTTCTTTACTTTAATTGCATTAGTTATTTCTTATTTCTCTTTACTCTTTATGGCTTATTATTCGTTCGTTATCTGTTTCTTCATTCGTGATTTTTTTTTTTGTTCATGATTTGTTTTTTCGTTCGTTATTACTTTTTATGACTTATTATTCGTTCGTTATTTGTATCTATTTCGTATGATACTCGTGAATGCATACAATTTCTGAAAGCATAAATAAACATCGAAGCGTGCTATAAAAACAATAAACAACGAAACGTGCGATTAAAATTGTAAACATGCTTGGAAAGCGGTAAACAATGAAACATGTTGTTAAAAACTCTAAACAACGAAACATGCTATTAAAGTGGTAAACAACGAAACGTGCATTTAAAGCTGTAGACATGCTTGGAAAACGGTAAGTAACGAAATATGCTGTTAAAAACTGTAAACAACGAAATATGCTATTAAAGTGGTAAACAAGGAAATTGTGCATTTAAAGCTGTAGACATGCTTGGAAAACGGTAAGCAATGAAATATGCTATTAAAAATTGTAAACAGCGAAACATGCTATTAAAGCGGTAAACAATGAAACGTGTGTTTAAAGCTGTAGATATGCTTGGAAAACGGTAAGCAATGAAACATGTTGTTAAAAACTGTAAACAACGAAACATGCTATTAAAGCGGTAAACAACGAAATGTGCGTTTAAAACTGTAGACATGCTTGGAAAACGGTAAGCAACGAAACATGTGATTAAAACTGTAAACAACGAAACATGCTGGGAAAGCAGTAAACAACGAAACGTGCGATTAAAACTGTAAACAATGAAACATGTTGGGAAAGCAGTAAGCAACGAAACATGCGATTAAAACTGTAAACAACGAAGCATGCTAGGAAAGCAGTAAGCAACGAAACGTGCGATTAAAACTGTAAACAACGAAGCATGCTAGGAAAGCAGTAAGCAACGAAACATGCATCTCCTAATCTTGCGATGTATGGTCCGAAGACCAAAACACATGCATATCAATTACCTCATTCCTCACGGCGTTCAACTCTTAAAGCTAACTTTTCTCCTTCTTAGTACCTTTACAATTTAGAAACATCTAGTCATTACTAAAACCATTAATCTACTTATTAGTTCATTTTCCAATTATTTACATGCCTTAGACCAATTAACAACTCAACATAAACCACAAGAATATAAAACCAAGGCTACAGCTTAACAAGTTCATATCCACGAAATTAACATTTCTATACTTATCAACTTTAACATCCAATTTCCAACAATAGTTTAACAATCCCTTATTAACATTCTTGAAACTACAAGAGATAGCAAATCCAACTTAACATAATTTTCCCCTTTTTATCTCAACATTTTCCAATTACTTAACATGAACAGAGCACAACTATTCAAATTAACTCAAGGCCAGTAATTCACACATCAACAAAGTGCACAAACCATATGTCAACCATCACAGAACTTAACCCAAGACAACAGATTAACCCAAAGCAACGGAACCTTGATTTCTCATAACATAACACTTAACACATCCAATAAATTCATTCAGTCTAATGGAGGTAGCTATAAATAGGTTTCACGGAGCAATAAAGGCAGAATTACTAACAATGGCCTACTACAACAAGCAGTTAGTATCATTTTCAACCAACAGATTAATAATCTCATCCAGCAACTCATCCAGAAAGTCCAACAGAAGAACTACTTGATCATCCAAACAAAAATGCTAAATCCATGCAAGAAAGCTAAACTCATTACATATCATCCAAAACATGAACACATTTCTTGAATGAATCAAACAAAGCATCTCCAGCAAGGTGACAGTCACCTAATAGACAACTGCAACTCAACACAATTAACAGAATATACAATTTTGTACTTGAACCTCCACCCACAGAACATTAACAAAGCATTGATTTCCCAGCAACCAATTATCGTTTCCAACAGGTTATCCATCAACAGTTTAATATCCATTATCTAACAGCAGAACTATTCCAATACAACAGACTAAAATCAAAATGACAGAATCTCACCAACACGGCAGACCCGAACTAGGAGCTCCAACCTTCCCTGCACACAGCTCTCCTTCTCGGCTTCCAGGAAAAACTCGACAAACTAACTCCTCCAGAGATCTCTTAGCTCTATATATCAACACCCGATAACCAGCCACCAACAGCATCTCTGCAATTTCCAGAGTGTTCCCCATGTAGCACACTGTCGTTGTCGCCGGTTCGAACCTAATGTATGCTAGACCCAGGCCTTCGGTCGGTCCAGCATGAACCGCGAGCCTTCTTATCAATCGCGAATCACCAGCTCCAAATCGTTCCCTGCCAACACCTGAATCACCGAAAACGGAGGAGGAAGAAATCGACTAGCTAACCTCAAACCGACGCCGGAGACCACACCGAGGGAGATCGTCGATTCCGTGTCCTAGCTTCGCAACTCGCTGCTCCGTTTCGTCCGCTCACCTGCCGCCGGAGCCCGTTGTCATCGCGTCGTTCGAGCTCACGCTCGAGCCCCGTCCCCGTTCCTCCCTCTTGGTCCCTCTCTCACATCTCCCTCTCGGTCCCGATTTCTCCCTTTCTCTTTTGTCTCTTCCTTTCTCCTTCAGAAAACATAGCCCTCTCTTCCCCTCCCCTTTTGTTTCTTTTAAAAACAAAACCGAACTAGCCACTCCAAATATATGAACCGGACCGAACCGGCTCATACCTCCTCCATTTATTACCTTTCCTTTTATTTTAATTCCCACTAATTTATCATCCCTTTTAATTCTTCAAGTAATCACTCTCTAATAATTTTTCTCACATATTTCCATTCTCAATCAATTATTCAATAAATTACCTTTTCCAAATAAATCCTTAATTATTATCCGATAAATTTTCATAAATTATAATCTATCGGTTACGTCTTGGTAATACCCGATAATTATCTAATTAGTACAAATACCCTCAATTCAATTCCTTTTTAATAATTTAATTAAATCATTCACTTAATTAAATTATTCTCAACCCAATTCCAACTTTTGATTTATTCCAAATATCTCTCGATGATAATGATTGACGATTACATCCTTGGGTAATACCCCAATAATTATCCCATTAATCCAAATATCCCCAAATCAAAAGGTTGGGGTATTACATTGTAATATCCCAAAATTTATCGTATGTCATAGGATTATGTTTAATTGGTGTTTAAAGATAAAGGTTGATGTATGAGTATTAAGGATATGAATTAGTTGATATTTAGGATGGATTGAGAAAAACATAGATGGATTATAAGGATGGGAATGTTTAGTATATAAAATGTAAATTTGGAGGAAGTACGGGCGTCCACATGTGAAAAAAAGGTCTGGAGTTGACAACTGGACTATGTACAGTGAGAAAAATAGGGGCTCTTGGGTAGATGTGCGGTCACCCGAAAGTGCATTTGCAGTCAATTGGATTTGTGGCAGGTTAGATAGCCTTGGGTAGATTTATGGTTGACCAGAAGTAGAGAGGCAGTCGACCGAGGATGTGAAAGTCACTGAAAACAGCATCCATGTCCCCATTTAAAAGGAAGGAATATGGTGGCTTAGCAATTCTATACTAATTAAGTGGGACCTCATCGTTCTAAGGCTGATATAGGGTTGAAGGATTATAAAAAAGACATGTTTTGTTAAGAAAAAGAAAAGAAAACTGTGAGAGAAAAGGAGAAGGGAACTATGAGGGTTGAAGAGAAGAGAAAGAAAAAGTATTCTTATGTAGAAGAGAAGGCTTTAACTTGAAAGGAAGAAGGAGAAAACTTTGGAGAGAAAGAATTTTTCAAGGACTGCAATTCTCCTTCTCAAGGTTGGTTGAGTTTTATTTATGGTTTATGGGATTTAGTTGAAGTTATAGATGATTTAAGTTATAGATGATTTATGTTTAGCATTCATTCATACTAATTTGGAGATTGGTATGTTTAAGGTGTTAAAGATCAAGGGGATAATTGAGGACACTTGTGAGGTATTACACTTAGGACATAAGGTAAGAAATATTGTGTGTTCTTGGTCTATTGGCCTACATCACAAGAAAATAGGTAAATTCTTTGATATGTTATGTATATATGAGGATACTATTATGATATGATGTGATTAATTGTATGGTAATATGTGATTAGTATGTAGGAATTATATGAGGTTAGTATTGACCTATTTAAAAGACTAAAATGTTGATTGTTAATGATAAGATAAATAAAGAAATGTAATATGTTACTATGTTATGAAATGTGTAGATGATATGGTGCATTGTATTGATCATATGCATTTTCATGCATCATGGTTTAGATAAAAATATACGAAATTTTTTTTGCATATCTTTTGATAGGGAAACTGACAATGAATGGAAATAAACGTAAATAGACGCTACGAGGTGTGGGTTCTTGACATGGCTGCCTTGTGTGGGTCAATAGGTGCCACTCTCCCTTGTACGATTATACCTCCAGTACCTTTATGGGAAAGTGAAACTAAAGGAAAACGGAATAGAATGGAAATAAACATAAATAGATGCTACAAGGTATGAGTTCTTGAGATGGCTGCCCTGTGTGGGTCAATAGGTGCCATTTTCCCTTGTATGGTTAAGTTAAAGTAAAGGTAAAAGTAAAGATAAAGGTAAAGAAAAATGAAAACAAAAATTGCATATGTTTGATAAAGTTTCATAGCATGAGCATAACATATTTATTTCTCTTACTGAGCATTAAATTCATCGTAACGACGCAGTTTTTATTTCTTTTAAAAATGCGTAAAATTTAAAAATTTTTCTTTTTATAAATACGTTGGAAGGTTTTTCTCACGTAAAACCCGATCGTTAATCTCTTTACTTAAAACCCTTTTATAAATTGCAGCGGAAGACTTTAAGAAATAAAACATATAATAAATGCCATTATTTTCTTTTAGGATTTAAATACAAAACTCTTTACAAAACCTTTTTATCTTTCTTACATCGCTTAGCTTAGCCAGCCACAAGATCCACCCATGCAAAATCCTTCATTAACTGTCTTTGACCTTTTCTCCTGTTGCTTGTACATACCTACATCACAAGACCTAACTAATGAGCCTAACACTCAGTAAGTGATAAAATGAAATACAATGCAGATGATATACATGATCATACAATGCATTTCAGAAGAGAACCGTATCTCTTCTGGAAGTCAGGGTGGAATACTCCCTAGGGTCATGTGGCTGAACCATTTCACTCCGACGAGGAGATATATCCATCGGGGGTGTTCCACAAGTCGGTATCCTCACTTTTGTGAAAGACGTTGGGGGTTTCAGAACAGGGTAAAGGTGAACCCTAGATTCCACGTAGCTAACTCTCACCTCACTACTCTCTATGTGGGAGTATCCTACCGTATGGAATGTCACCGACCCGAACCCTCACACGCCTATTTACATATATTAATTATGTCATGTAACATGTTCATGAATACATACAGTCCTATATGATCATATAAATGTCTAATAAACATATCATTAAAAGAACACACAACATGCAATCCTAACTCTCGTGAAATAGGGTCCAAAGACTAAAACACAGTAAGTATCAACTTACCTAGCGTCTAAATGCACATTAGCCCATAATCGTCATTCTCCTTTCTTTAATACCTTCAAAATTATTCAATAACCCATTATTAAAATCACTTAGTAATAACCTCACTTCTACGGTCCATGTCCTCTAATATTTTAAACTGTACAATGGACTAGCAATAACCCACAACAAGTTGCTCATTCCATCAATGTAATATGATAATACAGAGAATTCACTTCACAAAACTGAATAGTATTCCATCACAATAACTTATTTTACACAGCAGAGTAAAGAGCCATTAACGTACATATGCAATTACCTTTATCATTATTTCCATATTTATCCATAATAAGAAGCATAAATTCCTCAACCCATGAAGTATATCAATCCAAGCGATAAAAACACATAAACTCACTCCGAAACTACATGGCATAATCTTTTATTTTTATCAAAATGGAACCCATTAGTGCCACATCTCACTGCTTATCATTATCATTTTTGTGCCAAACATAAAATCCAAACAACAATTAAAAGGCTCAACTACTGAACAGTCTCCAATAGCCACAACCTAACTAACCACAGTTTTATTTAGCATATAACAGACATCCGAAACAAGGCCAATCCCATATCCAGATGGTTACCCTAACATGCTCCAAACCAACATCAAACAGAGAATGACCAAAACATAAATCACATATAGTGGCAAAACACCCTTCATAGCAATCTGTAACCACATTCCAGAATCATATCCCTCAACCCACATAGAACGAGTTCCATCAATCGGAAATTAATCAACAGGACCAATTTTCTATTGCTATTTAAACGGCGGGACCAAATAGACAAGAAATCAACCAATATCACACAAAACCACTTACATCCACAAATCAGCAGGTTATTCAATCCAATTTACAGCAAGAACTCCACCAATTTCAGCAAGGGAAAGACACAAGCTTACCGAGGAGAAAAGGTAGAGGAGAAACTCTTCATCACTCTTTCACCAACTCTTCTTCACGGTTCACACACATAGAACAGAATCTCACCATCCACATTACACACTGTATCGCAAACCTCCTCACAGCTCCTCACTCGGCTCACACCATCTCCAACACTTCTTCATTGTTACTCACTCCTTCACCTCACTACCAGCCTCCTTTCTTAACAATCTGCCATTGATTTATAGACAACAGGGACCCCAGTGACGCCATGCCTGTGGATAAATTGCCCACAACAAGAAGAGTGGTCCATTACCCAACTTCCACGTGGAAAGCCAGCCAGAGGAGGAGCACAATTCATCACAGCCAGAATGAACAGGGTTCACCTCCATAGAACTGGTCAACACAAGCAGCAGGGCATCGACCGAAGTCCATCTGCAATCCGGCCACAATCCCCTACCAATTTTCATCTCTGAAATTCTCCACTGACTTCGTCCAACAATTCATCCAATCCCCAGAACACCAAAATATAGAGCATAAAGAATTAACTGAATGTTTACCTCGGAATGGTGATTTCGCAACTCTAATTATGTTTCCTCCTCGGGCCTCACCTCCTCTCACAGCTCACTAACACACTCTATCTTTCCCAGTTTTTCTCCAGAGAGCATTTCTCCTCCATTCCCAGCTCACCCGAGAGCTTATCACTGCAGCCTCTCCCTCCTCTGCAATTTTAATTCATCAGAGAGGCATGCCATGCCATGCCAAGCCCTACTCTGATGTCACCACCATTCTTTTCACACATCTAAGCTATCGCTTTCACTAGAGCAGGACAGACCAATTAAGACCGATCCACAAATTGGGCCACAGGCCTTCGGCCGTTTCTTCGCAAACCGCCAGCTCCTTGCCTCCGCCAATCTAATGCCTAAACGCCCAAATGACAGAACGCCAAGGAGAAGAACGGAAAGGCACAGACTTACCTCGACCCAACAACAGAAACACATCCAGGGAGAGTTCTGATTTCAACCCGTCCAGCGTTCTGGCGACGCTGATCCCTAGCTCACAACCCACGTCGCCCCACAAGCTGTAACCCGCAGCTCGCACGTTCGCCATTGCGAAGGAGCCGCCCAAGCTCACTGTCGCCCTTCACTCGTGTTGCCTCCATCTCCCTCTCCTTCTAGTTCTCTCATCCTTCGCGAAATGGCCACGGGCCAATTTCTTCCCTTCTCCTTTTCATTTGACCTCCAGAGGACTTCAAATGCATGAACCGGTTTGGCTGAACTGGTTCAGCTCTCCCATCACAATTTAATATCTCCTTCTCATTTTATTCCCCTTTTAATTATAATCCCCCACTTAATCTTCATTAAATTCTTAATTCAAAACAAATCCAATTAATCTCATTTCTTTTTCTTCTTTTAACTAAAAATAGAGCCATTTAATTGTTTCTGGACCGAGCCGAGCTGAACCAAACCGGCTCAATCCACAATTCTCTTCTTCAAAATTATAATTTTGGATGAAGGAAGGTATCCGTGCCTCGTCCGCAATAGCCTGAAAAGTCTGATAATTTGGATAGATTCAAACTCTCTTCGTCCGCCATTGTCCGCATGCATCAAAAAACTCCAAATACAAATTTTCCATCAAAACTTTATACTTTAATCACTCCTTAATATTTTCCCATATTTATACAGCATTAATCAACAACATATCGGCTCCTAACATGATATATTAATTACTCTAAAATTAAATACATCACATACACGGGGAAATATTACTGATGTATTACAGACGCCCTATGAATTCATCAAGTAAAGGGTGACGCGCTGCAATAGCCAAAAAAGAAAGGGTGATGCCCCAAAATAGGCATTGTAAAGTTTGTTTTACACCCATAAGTCAAACATCGTCAACCGGGGAGGTTGGACGGGATTAGTTATCTCCAAGAGAATTCTTGGAGCGCAAACATAGGTAGGGTTGCCGAATCGCATGAACAAAATTGTTTGCCATTCTCTCACCATATCTCCTTTATTATTGCTTTAATTGTATGATTTGTATGCATTAAATCGCATAAGGTTTAGAGAAATAAATATTGCTCGAAAATATTAGAGCCCCTAATTCACTCCCCCCTCTATAGGCATGCATGAATCCTAATACTCTTGTATGGCACTCGATCAATGATCAATTGGCACCATTGAAGAATGTAGAATTGGGTTTTCAGCGTGGGAGTGGCTGATTGAAGTCTTGGTTACTGGTCGATTGATAATCAATTGATGCCACAGAAAAATGTATAAATCTTGTTTTTAATGTATTCTGGTCAAAGAGAAAATGCATATCTCGAGGCAAGTGTCTTTTGTGATCCCTCCATATTTGCTTCCTTTACACATGGCAACGTAGAGGAAGTGTTAGATTTGTGGGGATAGATAAAGCATGCAGGAGAAGAGAAATTAAGAGACAGAGAAGGAGTAGAGAAGAGAAACAGAGAAGAAAAGAGAGACAGCCTTTTAGAGGAAGAGAGGAAGGAGCCAAGGGTGAGCTTCTGTGAGAGACAGAGAGAAGCAGAAGAAGAAAGAGAGAAATAGCATAGAAGGGAGAAGGAAAAGGCTACTTCTCTTGGCTTCTCGGTTGTGCTTAAGGTGAGATTATTTCCTTCTCGGTTTTATGGAAATAATAAGTAGAAAATAAAATAGTGAAGGATGTTAGTAATGCTCTCTATGATGAAACGTGCTCGGTTACTTAGAAATGGTTCTCTATTGATGGATTTTGTTGAAGAATATTTTGGATATATGCTCTCTGTGATTAGTTTGAAGTTGGAAATCCATGATGTTCACTGTACGTTGTTGTTAAGAAGAATTTGCGTATTGTTAAAGGTTAAATTCTAGGGGGTTAGTTACTGACGCATGAATTTTATATCGTGATTATTCAGTGGCAATTTGGAATACACTATTGGGATGGTTAAGGATTGGATTTGTACTTTGTTGGTTAAATGTTTGTCGTTGGCTACTATTTTATGGATAATGTGAGGAAATGTTGATCTGCTGATGGAATGTCAATTCTGTGTGTGGATTATTGCTTCTGATTAATAGTAGATGTTTATGTTGAAATGTGTTAAAGAAAGAAGATGGAAGATGAAGTTGTTTAAGGTCTCTGGTTTTTGGTGAATGATTATTAATAATTAAATATTATTGATTTTGAAGGTATTGAAAGGAAGAGGAGCATTAAGTGTTGAATCTTCTACAGACGCGAGGTAAGTTGATATTGTATGTGTTTTGGTCTTTGAGGCCCTACATCGCAAAAGTTAGGATTTGTATGATGCTATGTTTATTAGAATTAAGTTCTTTTAATGATGTGTTTATTAGATCTAAGTAAGTTCTTTGAGTTAGGAAATTGATACTGATCATGCTTTGAGGATTTTATTGAGGATATAAATATTGTATGCATTCACGAGCATTCATGCATCATGGTTTTCAAAACGATACGAAAATAGTTTTAAGCATATGTTTTGTAAAGGAAATGAAAAAGGAAACGGAAGCAAAATGTGAATAAACATAAATAGACGCGTTCTAGGATAAGTCTGAGGTTCTTTCTGGGGTATTCTGGGAACGAAGCCGTGAGGTTGGTCTGCCAGTGGGAGCCCGACAATTGAAACAGATAATGTAAATAGAAAATAGAAATAGAAAATGAAAATAGAAAACTACATACGGATTTTAAAAGCAACATAGCATGTACACGTTTTATTTTATATCACTTACTAAGCCTTAGGCTTATAGTTAAGTCTTGTGATGTAGGTACATGTGCAAAAAGGTTAAGAAGAAGTTGATGAAGGATTTGAACATGCAAATCTTGTGGTTGGCTAGGCTCAAAGTTTAAAAAAAGAGAAATGATTTGTAAAAAGTTTTGTAAAGTGTTTTAAATTATAAAAGAAAATAATTTTATTTATCGCATTTTCAACTGTTTTGTAATAAAAATCTTCCGCTGTTTTTATAAAAGAAAAATTTTAATTTTAAGTGTTTTTAGAAAGAAATTACTTTTAAATGACACGTTTTAAGAAAGTAAAAATTGGATCATTAAATTTAATCCATTGAAATCAACTTCAAAGATAAAATTCTTTTATTTATACATAACATTTTCCCTTTCAAAACCTTTTCATTTAAAGAGCCAAAACATGCAGGTATAACGTCCCAACAACAACAAGTGAACATCATGGATATGTCCATCAGCTGCTACAATCAGTTCATTCCATCATTGTGTATGTCACCAGAAATTTACTCACCTACAATATAAGGTTCATCTATAAGCCTAAGGTTTAACAAGTAATGCACAATGAAATGAACATATGACATAGTGAGTATGCATTGGTATAAAACATGCAATATTTCTTTCTTTCTTCTTTCTTTCTTTTCACTTTACATTTTGGTCATTGGGGAGAGTGAGCACCTTTGGTCCACCCTTTTGGGACAGTTGTGTAAAGACTTTATATTTTCTTTACTTTAAACGTTTAGATTTGAAACACTCTTTTTTTATAAAACGCATAGAGGAAGACTTTCTCGTATGAAATCATGTGGAAATAACCATAAATAAAATTTAAATCTTTACACTTTACAAAACATGTCATAAATTAAAAACAACTTACAATTCTTTCTAGAAGATAAGAGGGATGAAAAGAGAAAGAGGGAGTGAGCTCGGGCTAGGCGATTTGGCGGGGAGGGATCTCCTTCGTGGCCGATGCTGGTTTACAGTGAGGAGTAGACACGGACTTGGACAAAAACATGGCATTGGGAGCTCGAGCTCGATGTGAAGATATTGGTCAAGAGAAACGTAATTGGAATAAGTGAGTTATGATACCCCGTTAGGTTCATAGTTAGATTATGAGAAGGATTGAATTAAATTGGAGATACTTAAAGTTATATTGGGCGATATCAATTGCATTGATCGTCAGTGGAGGTAGTAAGAGGAAATATATTTAGACGTATTTGGATATTTTAAGGGATGAGAGCTAGTTAATAATAAGGTTAAGGAAATAGAATTTATTTGAATTAACTTGAGTAGTTTAAGACATTAGTCAAGTGAAACAAATTTGGACATCTAAGTTTGAATAGTTTGGACGAGTGATTTATTAAAGATATGGGTATATATATATATTGGAGAAGAAGTTCTATATATATATTGTTTAATATATATAAGTTGGAAAAGGAATTTGGGTGGCGGATGATTAAAAATGGGTATGAGATTTGTGGTTGATTGGTATTG
>CM039475.1:24454888-24604603 GCA_022433065.1 Begonia loranthoides | reverse complement strand
TTTATTTCGCAGCTCTGCTGTCATTCGGACGCTTGCGGACTCCGTACCGTTGTCCACAAGTCCAAAATTACAGAGCAAATGGCGTCCTAACCATACGTCCGTACCGTCCGAAATCTGGTTTCGGACGCCATTTGGTCGTCCACATCGTCCGCATGGTGTCGTCCGCGTGAATCAAAATTGGACAGATTTAGTGCGGAGGCTAAATCCCTCGTTCACATGCATCGTCCGGAAGTTCCCAGTTTAAACAGATTCAATGCGGACTCCAAATCTGGCTTCCGCAGCGTCCGCGCCCAGCATCCAGCGTCCGCACATCACAGAACAGTGAGTTTAGGATGCAAAAATGGCGTCCCGAGTCATCCTCTACTCCAATGTTTTTCCACTTTACACTGTATTTTGCACTCAATGTGATTCCCGCGATGTTTCCTTCATAAATAGACGTCACAATGACACGTATTACCACAAAATGATCTATCTTGAAATCTCAACACTTTGATTTCATCACGCATACGGGGAAAACATGACCGAATTGTTCATTGTTTAAGTGTTCCAAACGTCCTTGGTAATATTTTGATAATTATTCATCTTTAAATTATCGGGATGTTACAACACCATTCACTGCTATTATCCCTATCATCAAGAGGCACACACGGCCATTTCCCTAATCACCAGAGAGTTCACCCAATTGTCTTAGTAAAAGTCCTCTAACACTTCACTGCTATCCTTCGTTTATAGCAGAGGAGGAGACTTCCACTAACACAGCTGAAGGATAATTGAACACATCAAGGAAGAGTGGTCCACTTACCAAATTCCATGTGGAAAGCTTGCCAAATGAGGAGCTGGAGGAAGCCAGCTCCGGTTCAGTCCAACCTTCCCTTGCCATCATGCCATCTCCAGCCGAAGCAACTCCACAACCACATTCGCCAATTTAGACACAGCTAAATGCCCAATTCAAAACTTCATGGAGGAGAAGCCGAAATGCCAAATCACCAACTTACCACAACCGATGATTTGAGTCAGTGTCGGGAGTTCCATTCCCAAGCCCTAACTGTGGCAACCAGCCATCCACTGAAGCCGCGACCAGTAAACCCCCGCAGAGGAGCACCCGCACAATGTCGTCGTCTGACGCTGGCTACCCTCCGGACTCCAGCTCCCCGTTGCAGGAGTCGCCTTTGCCTTTGCCTTCGTTCTCCCCTTCTCTCTTTTCGCTCTTTCATCTGCTCTCTCTCTCAAATGGCCGAAGGCCAATTTAGTTCAAATCAAACCAAACCGAACCGGCGGTTCAATTCTCCATCCCTCAACCTACCGATTCACTTATTTCTTCTTTATTTCAATTTCCCTAATTTTATTTAATTAATCCATTTTTATTTTATCTACTCCATTAATTTAATTCTCCCAATTATTTACTCTTTTATCTTAAATCCTCTTCTTTCCATTTATTTAATTTTCCACAATTAATTTTTCCCAATAAATCCCATTATTTATTTTCTTTATTTTTAATTAATTATTCCAATTTAATCCCATTATGTATAATCTGACAATTACGTCTTTGGTAATACCCCGATAATTATTTGACAAATTCGAATATCCCCAATTACTTTCTAATTTATCCTTTTTAAATTCTGAAACAAAAGTCGGGGTATTACACATACACTCCACACCTCTTCCACAATTAATTGTATAGAGAGTGTATGACACATACACTTCACACCTCTTCCACAATTAATTTTTCCCAACAAATCCAACTTATTTAATTCCCTTACAATTTAACCCCCAATAATTTAGCCACTCTATAATTTTATTCATCCTTAATTTAAAACGATTATAAGTAATTCCAAACATTATAATTTAATTCATTAAATTAATATATTTATTTTAATTATGGTAATTTCCATTTAATCTTAACAAATTCTTTAAAGTAAAAACTCACGAATACGTCATTGGTTATACCCCGATAATTATCCAATAATCTAAAAATCTCCAATTACTTTCTAATTATCTTTATTAATTCCGATATAAAAAGTGGGGGTATTACAAATTAACTGAACGGTGGTCAATCGTCTTGAAGGAAAAATGATCGACCGCCAATTTATGAAGAGTAATCAGGAGAGTTTTAAACTTCTGGAAGACGAAAGGAAACATTGTCTGAATGTCTGGAAGTCGAAGGGATCGACGTTGCATGCGTTTGGACATCAATGGGTCGTCGGTTAATGACAACGCGTTGCCAGAAAATTAATGGAAATGGCATTCAATGCGTCTAGATATCGAAGAGGTTGGAGGTCATTGATGTGCTATGTCAGTTGGCTTTCTGTCTTCATTGATAAATGCTAAAGAATAAGTGGTTGCTTATAAATAGGAGTGAAGGGCATCAGAGTTTGGGGGAAGGAAAACACAGTGGGATTACTCTGCCAAATTGGTTTGAGAGTGAACCGTGAGGAAATATTGTGATGTCTTGCTTATATGATTTTTGTGTGTTAAACCATTAGGGTTTGAGGGCTTGAGAGAAGTGTGTTTTGTGAGAAACCGTGACTGATATATTGTGGAAGGATTTGGTGAAGAATATTCTGGAGAAATGGATCTATGAGAGTTTGAGGTTGCATGGCTGGAAATTCTTCTGGAGTTTTCAAGGAGAGCATGGATGGCAGTGGTGTGTTGCTGCATTGTTTTGGATGATAGTGTATAACAGATAGGAAACCGTGAACGAAATGCATAAGCTTCACTGAGTTTTTACTGGTTTTCTGAAGAAACTCTAAGTGTTAAACCTTTTTAAAGCTAAGGGCTCCAGGTACGTGGTACTGTATGTGTTTTGTCCGAAAGGGCCCACATCTCAAGAATTAGGGGGTGTTTACTGTTTGTTTAATTGTTATGAATTGTATGTTTATAGAATAAGTTCAGTTCGTTAGATAGGAAGATCACGTTTTAAGGATACGATTAAGGAACACGTTAGATAGGATTGTAAGTGCACGACAACGTTAAGACATGATAACATAAAGTAATGAAATGCACGTAAACAACTGTGGACTGGTTGGATACACCCGACACAGTAATCAAGATACGTAATCAGCTGTGGACCGGTTTGATATGCCTGGCACAGAAATCAAGAAAATGACTGTGGATCGGTTTGATACGCCCGGCACAGATGTTTATATGGACCGATTTGACACGCCCGACATATAAACAGATGTTTGTATAGTACAATTTGATACGCCTGACATATAAACATTAAATGGATGATTATGTGGACCAGTCAGATACGCTCGGCACATAATCAAACGAAATAACGATAAAAGATATGAATAGTAACAGAGAAACAAAACAGAAAACCGAATGCAATGCTATAGAAAATGTATATGAATTTCATGTTTTACGTTTGTACCATGTATTGAACGTTAGGCTCATAGTTAAGTCTTGTTGATGTAGGTAAGGAGCCAATAGATGGATAAAGCTGCTGATGGATGTAGCTGATGGAGTATTACTGTGTGGACGTTTGTGTTGTTGGTGACATTGACCTGTGGTTATGGTTCACAGAGATGAAATAAATGTTTTAAAAGGCTTTTAATTTTTTATGATTTCAAATAAATGTTTTAAGTTAATGTGTTTATTTAAACAATTGATTTATGGTATTAAATTGTAAAAGACTTCCGTAGTATGTTTTATATGATTAAGACTTCTGCTGTTATTACTCTGATGTTCTATAAAGTAATAGTTTTAAAAGAAAAATAAAAATTTTATAAGGAAAATGTTACAGGATGTTACAATAATGAAAGTAGAAAATAAATGAGTGATGAATATGAATTAGTTATGCTGGCTGTGATTTGTCGACATTAAACTTTGTTTATTGTTACCTCATGAAATGTGTTAAGATTTATGTCTTGAATGGATTTTATTGGACATTATTCTCTGTTGGATTTGGACGAAGAAAACTTGGGGATATATGCTCTCTGTTGAAGCTGTGATTTGTGTTAAATTATATACTCTGTTGTTGTTGGATTAGTGTTCTGGTAAAGAATAATGTTTTGTGATTTACTAGCTTGGTTGAGATAATTAGGGATACTGTTATTGTATGTGCAAATGAATTACTGTTTCGATGTTTAAATTCCATTGGGTTAAATTTCTAGTGATTATTGCAAGTGGATTAAGCTATTAAGTTGGGTTAGGTTGAAGTAAAATATGTTCCTTGGTTGGGTTCCACCGGGAGATTTCGTACTATGTGGTATTTACAGTTTAATAATTATTATTGGATATTCATATTCTAATTATGTTAAGTCAAAAAGTTAGAGAAAATTTTTGAGATAAATGTGGATAGTACGCTAGATGTAGGAACTCAAGGAATATGTTTTGGTTAGGTCAAAATGGTTTTTAAAGGGGTTGTTATTAATGAGTAAATGTTTTAATTATGAAGGTATTGAAAAAGAGAAGAAGGATAAAGATTAAGTGCTAATACGAGTTAACGCTTCGAGGTAAGAAATTGAGTAGATTCATTGGCCAGTGGAGGCCCTACACCATTACTAGTGTCTTTCCTTAAATTATTTGTTTGCGTTTCTACTATGCTGCCATATTATTCCTATGTTGTTCGTACATTATTAATTTAATCTCTAAGCATATTTAGGACGTTAACATATTATTATTGTTTCCTTTAAATTGTCAAGCATGTCTATAATGTTATTATTTCCTTTAAACTGCCAAGCATGTCCACATTGTTATAGCTTTCTTTAAATTACCAAGCATACCTATATTGTTATTGTTTTCCTTTACATTGCAAAGCATGTCTATATTATTATTGTTTCCTTTAAATTACCGAGCATATCTATATAGTATGTCAGTAGACTTTCCATATCTCATACTTTTATATTGTTGTGATTACTGCTTTATGTATCATACTTTCATATTGTTGTGATTACTACTTCTCATTAACATGCATCATGATAATGTTTCTCATTGACATGCATCATGATAATAGAAACAAGTAGGAAGTGCCATATTTGGGGTGGTACTCATATGCATTTATGTGAGGAAAACGGATGAATGAAATGAAATGAATGAAAGGAAAGGAAATGGGGAGTTGGGGGATGGATGGGTAGTTCGGATCTAATTAAGTAGTCTAGACTAAGCCCTTCCCTTGTTGGGTCCAGGACTAGCTACCCTAGGTGGTGAGAAGCCGAGAACAGACTATTCCCTTCGACACGGATTCCTCCAATCTCCCGCTCGATGTATGAGTTATGAATGAAAGAATGAAACGTAAAGAAAAGAATGATTTGGGGCGAAACCCATTCCAAAATAATGAGTTAGAGGCATACATTATACTGCATATCTCATTTCTTATTGGGCCTCGGGCTCACAGTTTGCAAATGGTGTAGGTACACGCACGAGAAAATGATGAACAGATCAAAGAACAGTTGATGAAGTATTTGCACGGGCGGGACTTGTGGCTGGTTAGGCTAAGGAAAGTAAAAGAGAGAAGAGTTTTATAAATGTAAAGTAATAATTTATTTATTGTCTTTTTTTTAAAATGAACGATTTATGCTTTCACTATAAAATGTTTTATGCCTCTGCTGTAAAATGAAAAAAATAGATTTTATAAATAAAGTCTTCTGTTGGTAATAAATATTTAAATAACGAGTTTCAAGTATGATGTTTTAATGATTGGGTTTTTAAGAAAAGAATGTAGATTTCAATTGAAGGGTTTTAATAGAGATAACGCAATTTTCGAAGTATGAAAAATTCAGGTCGTCACAACATCACCCTTTTCGTTTGAGTACAATGGTTTGGAAAATGAAAAGTACAAAGTTTCTAACTCTCCTAAATTGAAATCTCAAGTTTGGGAGTGTGGAGAGTTAGATTACAAGCTCAAAGATTGAATTGGAATTGAGTATAAAAATTGGGAGGGCTTCGCCTCAAATTTTGGGTTTTGTAAAATGAGCATTGGAAGTCCATGTATTTATAGAACTGTCCATTTTCGGTCGACATAATCCTTTCAGTCGATCGCTTCTAGCCGTTGGAGAATATAGCCGTTGAAATTCTGGCCGTTAGAAGCTACTAGCCAAAACACTTCAGCAATAGTTGACCAGTCTAAGCCAGTGGTCGACCATTGTGCCTCGAAAATAAACCCAGAATCGACGCCAGAGGTCGAGTTGTCGACCGGCCCGTACAACGGTTGACCACTCCTGAGCATAAATTGTTTTTCAGCTTATGTGACATTTTTCAGTTGACCAAATCTTTATCCTCTATCGCAACCTCGACCAAAAAAGTGTAGAAAAGGTCCAGAAGCATTATGTATATATTTTCGGTAGACCTGCTTGACCGCAACCTCGACCGCAACCTCAACCGCAGTGCGACCAAAAACTTTTGGATCAATTTGTATAGGTTTTCAGATGTACAACTTGACTGCACCCTCGACCGCGGCTCATCCGAAAACACTGGAAGCAATCTGGATACCATTTTAGATGTGTTGCTTGACCGCATACTCGATCACGGTGCGATCGGAAACTCAGAATCTTCAGGCAGCACATTTCTGGTCAACCAAAACCGCAAGACCTTCATCCACAACTCTCCCATTACGAGATATGTTTATTCTAAAAATAACAATAATAAGAACAATAATACAGAGATTTACAAAAAAGATCTTTACAATCGGATCCTCTATGAGGATCAGACATCATTTTTGTTAGGTTCGCTTTTGGGACTTGACATTAACTTTAAATTTTCAATACTATTTCGATTTAAATCTATGTGGTAATTTTTTACTTTTTATCAATTTTGCGCCTTTAACTAAAAATTGTGAAATTAACACCACAAACCCTATAGTTTATGATTAGTAACACAACAAACCTTTTTGCAAACAACTAAAACATCAAACTATGGAAAATTACAACACAAACTTTCCCGTCACATTTTCTGTCCAAAATTGTAGAGACAAATGCCTATAGCCACTCTAACATCAAAGTCCGTCTAAATCCATCCTAAAATTTTCATTTTTCCCCTCACTGCTATTCTCGTCCATCGGCGTCAACTTCCAAAATCGATGTTAAACCTTAGTCCTCCAAGAAAAATGAATTCCACTATTAAATTAAACATTACGATTGAAAAGAAAATCGAACATTCAAGAATTTCTAAGTTTACCATGGTGAAAGACGTTTGTTTGAGACCTCCACCCTCCTCTGTGTTGTTGTCCATCTTAAGCAAGGGACGTTCGTTTTGAATTTAGGGACTTCCGTTTTAAGGTGAAACGATGTCGTCTTTGTCTGTTTTAAGCGAGGGACATTTGTTTTGAATTTAAGGACTTTTGTTTTAAGCTAAAACGATGTCTTCTTTATCCGTTTTAAGCAATGAACGTTCGTTTTGAATTTAGGGACGTCCGTTTTAAGGTGTAACGATGTCTTCAATGTCCATTTTAAGAGAGGGATGTCCATTGTTAGCTTAGTGATGTCCATTTTAAGCTGGGAATGACGTCGACTTAGTCAGTTTTCAGCGAGGGATGTTCGTCAAAAGTTGAGGGACCTTCGTTTTAAGCAAGGGACGTCCATCATAGGTTGAGGGACGTCTATTTTAGTGAGGGACATCCCTTAACATATGACGGATGTCTCTCACTTAAAATAGACAAAGATGACGTTGTTCCTAGCTTAAAATGGATGTCCCTCAACTAACAACAGATGCCTCTTGCTTAAAACGGACAAAGAGGACATAGTTTTAGCTTAAAATAAACATCTCTCAATTTAAAACGAACGTCCCTCGCTTAAGATAGACGTCCCTCTCTTTAGAAGGACGTCGCTCTGATTATTTACGTCCTTCGTCTGTTTGTTGGATTAGCATTGGACGTCCCTCGTCATTGCAGATGTCCTTCATCGTTGTGAGACATCCGTTGTGCTGCCTTGAATGTCTCCATTCGACGGTCTTTGGCGTTAATAAAATTATGACGTTAATGTCAACAAATTTTGACAGGAAACATGACTGCGAAGTCATCATTATTCTTTTCTCATAATTCAAGGTTTTAGTTGTTCGCAATTTTTTTATAAGGTTTGCGGTGTTACTGATCCCAAACTATAGGGTTTTTGGTATTAATTTCCCCTAAAAATTTATTAATTTAATACAATGATTACAAAAATTAAAATTGATCACAAAAAATAACTTACTATTGGAAAATATAGTTGACGTGGACTTATACTACTGATGTGGACACTAGATGTAGTTACTTTACAGTTTATTGTAGTCCATTTGTATAAATAGCTTTTTTAGTCAAATGTGAATGTAATCAAACTAAATGAATGCAATACAGTTTGATTCAGTTTTATTTTTCTTCTTCGTTTGCTTCAGTTTGTAACATGGTATCAGAGCAGAAACTTTGAATTTTCCAACGAACAATGGTATTGCATAGAAAATACTTTCTGCTCGTCACAACTCCCAATGTAGAAGTCAGCTTCTTCTGATATTTTTTTAGTGCATTTTGTCCTTTTTCCTTTGAGTTGTTAAATCAGATTTTTGCTTTCGCGATGAGTAAAGGCAAGGGTACTACTACAGCAGCGATTTCTAACCCTAATCAAAACTTCTCATATGCTTTCTCAAGTCCTTCCACTACTGAAGATGCTAGTGATCCTTTCTTCTTGCACAACAACGATCATCCAGGTTTGATTTTGGTTTGTCACTCGATGAATGGAGGTAATTTTCACACCTAGAAGCGTGCTATGATAATGGCGCTAAACGCCAAAAAACACAGTCCAGTTTGTTGATGGATCTATACAGCGTCCATCTCCTTCAGATCCTCAGTTGAACAGATGGAATAGATGCAACAACATGATAATCTTTTGGATCTTAAACTCTGTAAGCAAGGACATAGCTGATAGTTTACTGTATTTGAATTCTTCTATGGCTGTATGGAAAGATTTGAATGATCGATTTAATCAAGGGAGTGCTTCCCGAATTTATTAAATACGAAATATGATTTTTTTATCGCAAGGTGCTATGGATGTTAATACCTATTACACAAAATTTAAGACCTTATGGGATGAGCTACAAGATTTTAAGCCGATTCCTAATTGCACTTGTGGTGGTGCTTAATTACTTATTGAACATCAACAACAAGAATTTGTTATGCAATATCTTATGGGGCTGAATGAGTCATTCTCTCAGATTAGGAGTCAGATTTTAATGATAAACCCATTACCATCGATGAGTAAAGTGTTTTCCTAGATCATTCAAGAAGAACGTCCACGGATGATAAATGTTTCTATGAATGAATCAAATGATAGATTGGTTTTTTTTTTTTTTTATCAAATTCTGGATCACAAAACTCACATTCCACTTCCAAAGGAGACGGGAGAGACCAATTTTTGCACATTGCAAGATTACATGTCATATTGTGGACAAATGCTTTAAGATACATGGATAACCACCTGGTTACAAACAGAAGGACATAAATTCCTTTTGAAGAAACTCGGATGGTGTAAATTCTGTGGAAGTTCAGCAGATGAATTCAACAGAAATGTGTCCAGTTCAAAATCTCTCGGCCAATCAATGCCATTAGCTAATTGCTTTCTTGAGTTCTCAGTTACAGCTTCATTCACATCAATTTACTTCAGGGGATATATCAGCTATTGACCCTTTAGTTTCCAACTTCACAGGTATCCTTTCTGTATCTAATCCTTCTATGCAACTTGATTTTTTAAATTCCTCAGGTTGGATTGTAGATACAAGAGCAACTCATCATGTTTGTTTTAATCTTGAATCTTTTTGTTCCTCTTATCCTGTACAACATAACTTTGCTACCTTACCAAACAATTCCAAAATAGCCATCGAAAGAATAGGTTCTGTTAAGCTTAATAAGGACATAATTCTTTCAAATGTACTTTATGTTCCTTCATTTCACTTCAATCTATTATCTATTAGCATGTTGTCTTTTGTCTTAAACTGTTCTTTTTCTTTCTATTCTAATTCATGTATAATGCAGGACCAACAGTCTGCCAAAACGATTAGGATAGCTAATCGGATTGGAAATTTGTATGTTCTTCTTCAATCTTGTTATGCTTCAAATGTTTTCGTGCAAAGAATAAAAGACAGTTTAACTGCGGCTAATAATTATCTTTGGCATTATCGGTTAGGCCATCCTTCACCCCTTAAAGTTCATCTTTTACAAGACATTTTGCATTTGAATTCAATAAAAGATTGTATATGTTCTGTTTGTCCTCTTGCTAATGTCATGACCCGGAAGGGGGCCGGACAGAAATGCCGAGCCAAACGACCCAGTCTTCGTAGAAGACCCGATCGCTCAGCCCAATGCTAGTTAAATTATTGTGGAAGACTTGTGTAAATACCCAGCTGCGACCCACTTGTGATGGGCCACGATCCGTATAGTGATTGCGAGATTAAAAATAATGCAAAAATAATACTTAAGAATCTAAGTAAGTACTGTGCATACAATCCAGAAAATCCAACAACCAAGTTAAGTGTTTTTACAGTCATCTAAATTAAAATTTATAGTCATCCATTGTTACGCTTACCAATATATAAGAATTCAACTAGGGAAATGAAATATAATTTAAATAGCCGTAGAGCCTTCAACCGAAACTCTAACCTGGGAAAAATAAGTCGATTGGGGTGAGTGACTAGCTCAGTATAGAACTTATACTAAATGTAATGTGCATGTAAAACTTGTTTTACTGTTTTTTTGAAAACCATGAGTTTCGAGAAATATGCACGTTTTTAAAAAACATTTGAAAATCATTTTCTCTTTTAGAAAACCTGGACTGAAGGCCCTCGACGAGGTATTTAGAAAGCATGGCTGTATACATAGACAACTATATGTTACAATACCCTCGTCGTGTTTTATCATAGAAACTGTAATCTGTGAAAAAGGAGGAACACTCATGGAATCCCCCGAACAAACGGACAGAAAGGCGGCGACCGTTTCAGGGTAGCACCTCATGAGCCTGGAGGAATGAGAAAAGAAAAATGATGGCGGTCTGTAGACCCGGCTCGTCACTCGGGTTGTCGTGCAAATTCCGCTACGACACGCCCCTAATATATATACAGATAAAAAAAACACCCTGATCAGGTTTGTGGATTTGCAACCCACGGAAGCAGTCATCACCTTCCCAAAGTCTCCTATTTTCACACAGTGCGCAAACAAAACATCTCCACGCAGCAAGAGATGTATCAGGGATAGCCTCCTGATACTCTGACGTCGAGATCGTACAGAGTGCCAAGAGGATCTATCAATCCCGTAACAGTATCTAGTATATCACACCATGAAATCAGATACACAAAAGTAAATGTGTAAAACCTTCGTACATACATAATATAAAAAGCTGACGTGCTGTCGAACATTCCTCATCAGGTTTTTCATATGTGGTATCCCACAAAATACGGTTTTTGGAAATGATGCAATGCAGTGCAAAACAACTCAGTATAAAACCCCTACCGAGTTGACGGTCCTTCCTCATATACTAAGGAGCAGTTACCTCAGACATCGACTTGAAATCCACAAACTCATCCGAGCCTATAACAGATCAGAGGACAAATAATATTGTCAATGATTCTTAAGAAACATGTAAAAGGGTCATATATCGATTTAGGAGTCCAACTGATGTATACATGACATAGTTAATAATTCCCACAAAATCTCCCAACTTTATGACTAAATATTATGAAAAGGCCTCCACTTTACAGATCATCATTCTAATAGAACCTCCAACTTATTTACCAGTTGCAACAACTAAACCAAACTAAGCACTATCAACAAAGTAACAAGTTCTCATAGCTCTTTCATCAAAACAACAGGTAAACCAACATACACTCCTAGGTTCATTTGTGACAGAAACCAACAGATTGGCTGTAACCAAATTAGAGGACATTTATTCTCAATTTCTATCTTCACTTTCTCAATGGCATAATTATACAGTCAACAATTCAAAAAAAATTTCCACTATCCAAGGCAACAACTCTCAACAATCTTCTTCAGTATAACTATAACCAATCAGCCATCAATAACGTCATTCTCGGTTTTCATTGTTTCAATACATTATTTTAAACAATGAAATCAACCTACTGTGTAAACTGTAGCAAAACATGTGTATCCTTGGTGTTTTCTTCCATCCAAACACAGAATATTACGATTCTACAACTACATCAAAACAGCAGATTCCAAATACATATTGGGGTAGTAACCGTGCAAAACAAACAACCCAATATTCATCCAATATATTTCGGTAAAGGCAGTAGCAAAACAAGACCCAAATGTAGAAATCAAATCGAACATTGATCACAGCCATAGCACAACATACAAGCTACGAGTATAGATTCTCGGCTTTTCACAAGAACAGAGAACAACTAACGCAACTTAATCTCATTAATGAACCGAAATAGAATGTAGCCATTTCTATCCAATCATCAAAACTCAAAACAAAATAGGGCGTTCTGCATTACTCACCAGAATCTGAGAATCTGAGGAATAGCGAAATGGAGCTCAGCTCGGCCTTCCATTCTCCGAACCATCACGAAAGCTCTCGGTCGAAGCTTTCACAGTCGCTCGCCACTGATAGCTCCAAGCCATTCGCACCTTCCATTGGCCGATTGGTTGATTCCCGCTTAGAATGTCAAGTTCTCCTTCTCCGCCATTCCCTCTCGCGGGTTTCTCTCTCGGTCAAAATGGGGAGTTTTCCCCTTTTCTGCTTCAAGGCATGTCGGCGCCCTTCTCTTTTAGGCGAAGGAAAATGGGGCAAATGAATCCCCTTTTCTTTCTATAAATTTTCCTACGCGGGTCTGCTTCTCCATTCATTTCATTTTTATTTTATTCATTTCTAACCCCTCTCTTCCCTTCCAATCGGCAGCAGCGGACCACTCCCTCTCCATTCCTTTTATTTTAATATTTCTTTTCATTCATATTTTATTTTATCTTTTCTCCTTTCTATCTTTCTTCTTCATGTCAAATGTCTCGTCAATTTTCAACTCTCCACTTTCAACTTCATTTCCTTTTTTTTTTCTCTCTCCAATCTTTACATTTTCAATTTCGCCCCTAATCCTTCATTACCTCATTTCTTCCATCCATTTAATATATTCTATTCATTTCATAATACATAATCAATGTGTATTACACATCAAATTAGTCCAATCCAATTCCTGACTTTTTCCAAACTTTGCTTGACAGCAATTATCGATCCAGTTTAATTCTCCAATTTCATTTCTTAAATAAATTTTCCGTTAAGAAATTCTCAATTCCACTGATTTGATTAATTGACCAAAATTCACACGTGGTCGTTGCGCGACGATTCAGTCAACTTTTCAACGTTATGATCCAATTTTAACGCAAAAAATTTACATGTAGAATTTACCCTTTTTGAAAATTCTCGGGTTTCACAGCTAAACATGTTTTACCTTTTTTATCCAAAAACCATATATCTCAACATTGTTTCGACTTAATTCATTGTGATGTATGAGGCCATTTTCGTGTTGCAACTCATGATAGTTTTAAATATTTTTTAACAATTGTAGATGATCATAGTAGAGCTGTTTGGTTATATTTCTTGCGTGCAAAATCTGATGTGTTAAAGTTTATTCCCGATTTTATAAACACGATTGAAACTCAATTCAAAACAAAAATTAAGGGCATTAGAACAGATAATGCTCCTGAGTTTTCAATTACTGATTTTTACAATAAAAATGGAATAATTCATTATCATTATTGTGTTGAAACTCCTAAGAAAAATTCTATTATTGAAAGAAAGCATCAACATATCTTAAATGTAGCTCGTTCGCTATTATTTCAGTCACATATTCCTCTTAAATTTTGGGATGAATGCGTTTCAACTGCTGTTTATTTGATAAACAAACTTCCTTCCACTATTTTGTCAAATCAAACTCCTTTTGAAAGACTATATTCCAAGCCTCCTGTTTATGATCATCTTAAGGTTTTTGATTGTTTGTGTTTTGTATCAACTTTGAAAAATTGTTGGGATAAATTTTGTCCTAGAGCAAAATCAGGTGTATTCCTTGGTTATCCTTTAGGTTACAAAGGTTACAAAATTCTGGACCTTGAAACCAATAAAATTTTGATTTCAAGAAATGTTATTTTTCATGAATATGTTCTTCCATTCAAATCCACTTTCAATAAAATTCCTGATGTCATTTTTTCTGATTTCACAGTTTCTTCTTCTTCATCTCCTTTGAGTCATGAACAAACTTTACATGCTAATCTGATTTCTTCTACACATGAATCGGATTTTTCTGAACGTCACTCCAAGAGATTGTCAAAACCTCCTTCTTATCTTGCTGACTATCATTGCTTTTTATCCAACAGAGTACGTTTCCATTTCTTTCCAAGTGTTCTTATCCTATTTCAAACAATATTTCTTACAATCGTTTGTCTCATTCTTACAAAAATTATATCTTAGTTGTTTCTTCTAAAGTAGAACCCAAATTTTTTCATCAAGTTGAAAAATGTCCTGAATGGAAAGATGCGATGAGTGCTGAACTTAGAGCTCTTGAGGACAATAACACATGGACTTTAACACCATTACCAGCTAGTAAGCATACCATTGGTTGCAAATGAGTTTACAAAATTAAACATCATGCTGATGGATCAATTCAAAGATATAAGATAAGATCAGTTGCCAAGGGTTATACACAACATGAAGGTATTTATTTTTTGGATACTTTTTGTAATACCCCGATAATTTTCTCTCGTTTATATAATGTAATGAATTTTGGGAAATAAGTATATTATATTGTAGGACGGTATTTGGTTGGATTAATGCCGTGTATGTAACTGTAACATCCCGTAACCTTTTTCCGTATAAATTTTTCTTTTCTTTAAAACCATCGTAAAACCCTTGCTTAATAAAACACCAGAGTAGTAAACAGCAGAAGTCTTAATCTTATAAAACATACAGCAGAAGTTTTTTACAATAAATATCATAAACCCATTGTTTAACTAAACATTTAAATAAACAAATTAGCTTAAAACATTTATTTGAAATCATTAACCACTTAAAAGCCTTTTAAAACATTTATTTCCTTCCGTGAGCCATAATCACAGGTCAATGTCGCCAGCAGCACAAACATTCATACAGCAACACTCTATCAGCTACTTCCATTAACAGCTTTATCCATTCATCTGCTCCTTACCTACATCAACGAGACTTAACTATGAGCCTAACGCTCAGTACGTGATATAAACTTAAAACATAGAATTCACATACAATTTCTATAATATTACATAAGGTTTCTTATTTCGTTTCTCTTTTACTGTTCATGTCTTATACATTATTTCATTTGCTTATATGCCTGGCATATCAAACCAGACCATACAAACATTTATTTACTATTTCTATCTTTTATTGTTTATATGCCTGGCGTATCAAACTGGTCCATACAAACATCCTTTTACTGTTTATATGCCGGGCGTATCAAACCGAACCATATAAATATCTGTGTCGGGCGTATCCAACCGGACCACAGTTAACTTCTGTGCCGGGCATATCAAACCCGTCCACAGTCGTCTACTTGATATTTGTGCTGGGCGTATCTAACCGGTCCACAATCGTTTACTTGATATCTGTGCCAGGCGTATCTAACCGGACCACAACTGTTTGCTTATCTTGATTACTATGCTTGGCGTAACTAACCAGACCACAACTATTTATGTATATTCCATTTTTGTGTACTTTAGGATTTTAAGTCTTAACGTTATCATACACATACAATCCTATCTAACGTGTTCCTTAATCGTATCCTTAAAATGTGATCCGTCCTAACTAAAGAACTGAACTTAATCTATAAACATACAATTCATAACAATCAATAACACAAATAGTAAACACCCCCTAATTCCCGTGATGTAAGCCATTTTGGACAAAACATAGACAGTACCCATGTACCTGAAGTCTTTAGCTTTAATGGTTATCACTTTATGATTCTTCACAATTAACCTATCATTATTAACACATATAGTTGTTAATAATTTATCCCTAATAACAAGATCCCTTAACTTCAACTAACATGCTTATACACCCATAATGGATAATTTCCCATTATTATATCCAAACCATCAAGAATCTTATTTTCCAATAATTATTCCAACTTTATTCTTCAACTCATTATAACCACTATTACCACACGACCAATTACATGAATAACACCTTACTACACAATACTTTCACCAATAATAATTCATCAATTAATAAATCTCATATCACCAATTAATTTAATAATCACTTAATTCAATAATCTCAATAGTCAACTTCTAACAAAGATCAATTAGAAACTCATCTAATATTACCACTAATATCTTCCAAATCATGTTCTACAACCCATTTAACTGCAGATAACTATTCATATAATTCATCTATGTACAAGCTGTAAAATACTCAATCCCATAATAACAAATTTAATCCAATAGACATTCAAATAACTCACTATCTTTATCATAACATCTCCTTATAAAATCCATGAAATATGTAAATCCTGCTTACTAAAAGAATCGCTAAAGTTGAGAATCCGTAATTCAGATTTCACATGATCACTTTCCCTTCAAGTCTTCATAGCCGTTCACACACTCATTTCCTCACTGTTCTTCAACAATTTCTTTCACCAACAGAGACGACCCATGCATCCAAAATCTTCAGAAAATAACACTCTTTAAATATCACCCACACTAACATCATCTCTCTCTCTCTCTCCAAATTTCTGCAGAGTAACCCCACATAAGTTTTTCCTTCAAACCCATTCTGTCACACCACATATTTATAGGCAACTACAATTCATCAGCACTTAATAGTGAAGGCAGAAAGCCAACCGACATAGTCCATCAATGGTTGCCAACCCTTCCACGCCAAAAGCGTTCAACGCCCTTCACAACAACGTATTGCCATTAACAAGCCACTATTGATTGACCAAACATACATAACATTAACCTTTCTAACTTCATATGCACTTAGTAATGTCTCCTACAATTCCAGATGTTGCAGACGACGTTCCTGTTTCGTTTTCCATTGGTTAAAAATCTCCAGAATAATCTTCATAAATGGCGGTTGATCACGCCGATAGATCATCATTAAAACAATTGACCGTCATAAACATCCGCAATGCTTTCATTCAAAAAATTTCCAATTTCACACCGGTTGATCATGTCGGTCGATCGCACCTCGCCGATTGACCGCTATGATCGACCTCCACTACCAACCCTTGATTTTAAACAAATCCTCCAGACTTCTCCTAACGTGACACCTATATCCTCAATATATAAAAATTATCCTTAATCACCTATTCTCACTTTTCCAATAATTAAACCTCAATCCATACTATTTCGTTATTCCATAACATGACAATATATATATATATAAACCACTCTTCCAATTACATATTCTTCAATATATATACCATATACTTCACTATTTATCCAATGTGTCTTAAAATGATATAAATCCTATACTTTCAATCTTATTTCGTCCAAATGCGCCCAAATATATTTTCTCTTATGGGCCCAAATATATTTTCTCTTAGTATTCCCATCGACTATCAAACCAATTAATATCGTCCAATATAACATTAAGTATCTTCAATTAACTTCGTTCCTTCCCATAATCTAACTATGGACCTAACGGGGTATTATAATTCACTTATTCCAAATGCATTTCTCTTTACCAATATTTTTACTTGTCCAACTTAGCTCTTAATATCCCAAAAATATCACTTAAGCTATGCTTTCAGCTCAATGAAGATTTGAGATATTACAACAACGACCCGACTTTTTATTTTTTCTTAAAAATGTATTAAAATTTAAAACGATTTAAAATTTAAAACTTTTATAAACAACTACATTCTTATTAAAACCTTTCAATTTAATTATAATTAGAGTGCCCTTTGAAAGCCGGACTGTAATACCCTGACTTTTTATATAAAAAATTAGTAAGGATAATTGGAAAGAAATAAAAGATCTTTGGATTAATTGGATAATTATCGGGGTATTACCAATGATGTATTCGTTAGACACTTATTTTTGGAAAAAATACCCGATAACGTTTTTCCCATATACGCAATGTAATCAAGTGTTGGGATAGTAGGATATTACATTTCATATCTGTACGTGTCAATTTATGATGTGTATTTATGGAGAAAATATTGTGGAGTGAAAGTTAAGTAGCAAAATGCAAAGGAAAATCTGGAAAGTGGAGTTTCGAATGCATGCGAACGACATGAGGATGAAAAATGTCGTCCGCAAGTGCATTACGTGGCGCCCCCAGTGATTTGGGATGCATCAGGACGAGATTTCGCATCCTGATGAGTCTGATGATGGACTTCCGGACGATTACGAACGACATACAGACAGACGTGTCGTCCGCAAATGCATTGCATGTTGTCCCTGAACCTTTTCATGACTTCGGATACCATTTCGCATCATGGCTTCACCTACGTCGTGGAGTTAGGACAAGCCCGGATCAGTGTGGAGACAGGCGGACACGTCTATTTTGTATCTGTCCAATTCCTGGACACATTTGAATGAACGCGAATGCATTATGTGGATGCCATATCACGTCCGAATGGTGAATTCGGATGACATCGAATGATGGTGGACGCTTGCGGATGGGGTGGTTTTGACTCTGTCTGATTTTGGGACACTTTGGGACGAATGCGAACGCCATATGCGGACGCCACATTGCATCCAAATGTACAAATTTGCCTTTGTTATAGTGACTTTAGGACGAATGTGGATGAGACTAGCACGTCTGCACTCTTCCAAAACATCCCAGATTTGCGTAATATTAGGGCTTAAAATATTAGAACTCGTCCCTTTCAACCATCATTTTCCCCTCGACAGCGAATCCTCTCCTTCCAGGTCTAAACCCACATCGAGCTGCCCTCCTACCCCCCTAGGTGTATGAATTTGTCTTAATCATCTTCCTCGCCATTCCTTCTGTGTGAGTGTTTCCTATGAGTGAGTGAGAGAGAGAGAGAGAGAGAGAGAGAGAGAGAGCTCTCCTCTGTGAGTTAGGTGATCTTCCTCAATGAGTTGAGTGATCCTCCTGAGTGATACGTGAGGAAGGAGTGATCGTGAGCTAAGGAGTGAGCTGCACTGCTCAGAGCTGGAGCTGTGTTCGTAAAGCTACTGTGAGCTGAGGAGTGAAGCGGGTGCAGTGGAGTAGCTGTGTGTGAGTGTAGTTCTTCATTTAGGTAAGGATTTAGGTGTGTCTTGGACATAGGAGGCCCCACCTACAAGTAGAGTGCGTGAGTGGTGTAGTGTAGATTTATTGATACCCTGTGGTTATTTCCTTGAATTCTAGCTTTGTTCCTTCATTGTTAGCTCTGTGTTTGATACCCTGTATATATTTTCTTTGTTGTTGTTAGCTTGTGAATTCCTTTATTGTTCTTTACCTCATGGTTAGTTATGTTATCAAGGTTTAGATAATTGATGAACAATAGATAAACAGTTGATGAACGAGAAATGCTTAGATAAAGGAGTTAAGTCTGAAGACATTTCTTTTTGATTTATTCTTTACAGGTTAATTGCTGTTGATATTTCCTTCAATATTGGTTTGCTGCCATTTGTTCATTTTATAACCTAAATCTAAGTACGTTTAACTAACTAATCAATTTATCGTAATTAGTTAATTAATCTAAGTATGTGAACTCATTAGAAGGTAACAATGGTAGATAACAATTATAACAATGAAGTTTAATTACTTAATTAGATAGCCTGTTTAATCCATTAAACCATGAATTATACTTACTCCATCTTGTATATTTATAAAAGCATGTTTAATCATCTAGGATAATGATTGTACTTTCTTGAGCATGTAATTGATTAGGATAATATTCATATATTAATTAATTAGGTTAACCAACTAGAATTATAATTGTAACCTCTCTTTGAGCATGTGTAATTAACTTGATTATTCCTTGATGCATGTCAATTAATTAAGGAGTAAATTAATTTAACTAGAGTTAACTAGAATAATTAACTAGACAACATGTTAATTAACTTAACTAGAGTAATTAACTAGACATGAGCATGAAATCAACTAGAGTAATTGACTAGACTTAAGCGGGTAATTAATTAGAATAATATTAGCATATTAATTAACTGAGTTATGCCATGTTTAATAAATTAATTAACTGAATCGATCCGAGCATGTTTAACTAAGAAATCAATTTATTCTTCATTAATATTCTGTATATTATCTTTTGTTGCATTTTCAATTACTGTAAGTTCTACGAATGATGCCTTACTTTATTAGAGATAGAGAAGATGAACGGATTAATGAACTAAGTATGAACGAACTAAGAGTTTCCATTACGATGTTTCATCTTTCGTTCTGTAGTGATGTATTATTGTCTTCTTTGTGTTAATTGTATTATAGCTCAATAAATCCTAGCATGTGTAATTAGATTAGAATAAGACCATGTGAATCAACTAGATCCCCCTAATCTGAATATGTTAATTAACTAGACTAACTAACTAAATAACCTAAATCTAAGCATGTTAACTAATTACTCAGAATAGGTTTAACTAACTAGAACATTAATCGTATCTTCCTTGAGCATATAATTTAATTAGGATATCTGACTAGAATAATGAACGTAGTTAATCCTTGAGCATGTAAATTATCTAGGATAACTCACTAGAATAATAATTGTAATATTTCTTGAGTATGTTCAGTAATTAGAATAACTACCTAGTATAATAAATGAAATCTTGCTCAAGCATGTTAATTAACTGTTGATCTTCACGTATGTTAGTTAACTATTAAAATTGTTTGATATTAACTCCTTCGTTGTTGGTCTCCTGCAATTCTCTTAATTTCTTTTATTACAAATGCCTTACTTTGATAGAGGTTTTTCTAGAGATCAATGTTGTGATGAATGTTTAATGGTTAATGGAATGAGTGTTTAGTGCGTGAATGATGATAGCTTCCTTATTAATGGTTTCGTTTTGTACTTTTCCTTCTTAATTGTTGTAGTGGAAATATCCTCATACGTTAGTAATAATATTATCTCACTGTTGTTGCAACGACCCGAATTTTCATAATTCGTTAAAATTTGAGAAAAATGTGTCAGAGTACGCCTAATCCGGACCGCTACCAACCATTCGTAAAAACTCATTATAAAAATCACTTATTTAATAGAAAATGCGGAAGTGATAAAATCATGTATTTTAAAATACTGCAGAAGCGTAAAGAATTTAGAAGAAGTAAACTAGGCATTAAATTACAAATTAAGAAGAGAAAACTTAATTTAAATTAATTACAACTCAATTGTCTTACACTGCTCGTAGCCTGGCCAACCACAAGCTCGTAGGTGCAAATCCCTCATCCACTGCTTCTTCGTTTGCTCGAAGACTCCGTGCATCGTGTGTACCTACACCGCAAGTAAGACGTGAGCCTAAAGGCCCAGTACGAAAATGGGTTTTTCATATGAAATGCCTCTATTTAATTCTTTGGAATGGGTCCGCCACAACCGATATTTTATTTACGTATTTTAGGAACAGTTACATGTTTTAGGAATAGCTCGTATATGGAGCATGGAGTTTAGGGGATTCTATGGTTTCTAATTAATTAAGTTAATTAGCCTTGTGATCCCAACAAGGGAAAGTTTAGTGTTTTCCCTCACTCAAGGCGTGTGGCCACCCCATGATGGTGTTCCTAATTGTTTCTAGCATTATGAGACTCCCATAAAAGCACATACAAGGAACTACCATATCAATACATTCAAGGAGTTAAGCAAAACCTTAACGAATCTAAGATTGCACGACGTCAACAAGTATTCCAAACGGTAATGTAAACAAACAATATATTAAAGACAACAACATGCTTGAGAAATTTATAACATACATTCACTTACATGCTTATATTAATTAAGGCGTTTACATACTTGATTGATTAACATGCTCGAGAGTTTGTGATTTATACTAGTTATAATCACCCAATTTAGATAGCATGGTCGAGGATTTTATTCACAACAAGAATTATGCAAAGCAACATATCAATAGAGAACATATAGAAAATCATACAGGTTAACACTAACTACCAATAAAGAGACACACTAAATTGATTACATGCTTGGAATGCTAGTTAATTACACTAAGGGATTGATTAAAAAATCTTAACAATTAAATCAATAACTAGTAAATTAGTTAAGCTATTAATTAACATGCTTATTAATCGACTAGTATACAACAGAAAATAATAATGAAACGAACAGCGAAACGTGCTTCTAATTCAATAATATACAACAACATTTTAATGTCAGCGTAGAACAATAGAACATGCTTCTAAAATGATGATAAATAATAGCGAAGAATAACAAAATGAAGCAACGAAATATACTTCTTAATAATTAAAAACAGCAGCATAACATCAACGAAAATAACCCAAAGACAGAAGCAGAACAGCAACAAAAATAACCCAAAAACAGCAGCGAAAATAACCCAAAAATAGCAGCAAAGATAACCCAAGAACAGTAGTGAAAATAGCCTAGAAATAGCAGCGAAATATCGAAATAAAATGATGAAATCATGCTTTTAACTAAGTAATAACCGACAGCTAGCTTATTGAAATGAAACGACGAAATCGTGCTTTTAACTAACTAATGAACAGCAGCGAGAACATTGATACGAAACCACTAAATTATGCTTTTATCAGTGACTATCTACAGGGAAAAACTATAAGGGGAACACATTCTTCCGACAGAAGTGAAACGCAACAATAGTCAATAGAACATTTAAGGAAAACAGGGAACTAACCATACAACAACAGGTTATCAACACTATGGAGAAAATACATAGAACTAACCATACAACTGCTTAAACATGCAACGAGGAAACATATGAAACATACTGATGTGAACCGGGAAAGCTACAAATGCCAAGATCCAATAGGAGGCATTGGATATGTAAAAAATAAAGTTTCAAAGAATATCAAGGAGTCATTCAAGGTCAAGCATAGGTGGAAGTTCAAGAGCAATAGAAAGACTTTCCAAAACTGTCCACTTTCAGACCTTTCAGACGTGTTTGAATATTTGGGCATTCTAAAGAACGTCATTACAAAATGTGGTCTTCATCAACATTGTAGCGGATGTTCTAAGCTTTCTAGAATGGGTTGGATCATTAAATTTAGAGTTCATTTACTATGTCAAAAGCCCACAGAACAGAGAGTAATGATTAAAGAAAGTCCAAGTATCCAAACTTGGAGACCAAGGAAATCACAATATGGAAACCCTCCAAGTGGCCAAGTACCAGCATGGAATAGTTGCCAAATACATATAGACTTGGAGAAGAAGAAATAAAGATGTTAATTAAATATTATGATGAAGATCCAATGGTGGAAGTCAGTGCTAACTAGAAGGACAAAGAATAAGGAAATTTTGGGACTGGATTTTCTGCGCACAAATATTGTTATGGCAATTTAGGGATGCTCCTCACTTCCAATGGCTACGTGATCTTCATACCAAATAAAGAAGACATCTTAAAATTTCCATAGACACCAAGATCGCAAGATTTGGAGATGATTTGGGCATTCAAAAGGGATTTCGAAAACTGCTCAATTTCCAGCAAGGCTACTATGTGCGGAACCTATAACTAAACCCTAAATTTAACCTAATTGAATATATTACGTATGGAAGCTAACCCTAGCCAAATCTAGGGTTTCCTAATTGTTATTTGTGTTATTTTTAATTCATTTTAGTAGTCTATAAAAGCATATGTAAGGTGCCTCATTAGAGGATGGAATTTTGAAATAAAAACTTGTGTGTTTGTGAGGTTTTCCTCTCTTTTTGTTCTTTGCGAAGAACTTGGTCTCTTCAAGCTTCAATCTTGAAAGATTAAACCTTTGATAGCTTTGGTTCAACCAACTGGTTTGGTTAGGGTCAAGCTCCTCTTCTGATAACTCTGGTTCTTGTCGACAGGTTTGGCTAGGGTCAAGTTCCTTTCTACAATTTCTTGATTCGATCGACGATTCGTTATCTAATTCCGCGTTTGTTGTTGGGTCTAGGGTTCTTAATACCCTAGGTTCGCATCAGTTGGTATCAGAGCTTTGGCTCGAACGAATTCAAGTAGCTATCTTTATTTTCTTGTTATCTATTTTCTCATCTCTTTCTTTTTTTTTTCGATTATCTAAAAAAAAACAAAAAACAAATTTTTTTTTTCTTTCATTCGTCTATCAAGTTTTATCTTTTTGATCATTTTGATCACCATTTCAAAAAAAAAAAAAGTTGTGATTTTTCTTAAAAAAAAAAAAAAAATTCTCTTTTTTTCCAAAATTTCGAAAATTCAAAAAAAAAAAAAAGGAAGCAATTTTTTCCAATCTCAAAAATAGTTTTTTTGGAAACCTCTCAAGGAGTACTATTCATATATTCAATCACCGGGATGTTTCTGTTAGTTTTCAAACAGTTTCGGGAAAAAGTTTCCTCTTTGGGAAAGTTCTTCAATACCTTATCCCAAATTCAAGGTATTGCTTCTTAGGCTACTTAATCACAATAAGTAGTTTGAGTAGCTTGGTTTTTTTAATCAAACTTGGGGAAAATTGAATTTAAAGTTTAAAAAGTTTTGACTTTTTTGGTTTTTGCTTGATTGAACACCTTTTTTGTTCTTTGATTGAGTTGTTACTGTAACGTATCAAATTCAAAACCCCCAATTTACTGCATTCTTCCAAATCAAAAACCCTAATTTGAATTCAATTCAAATTATTAATCTAACCTAATAACGTTTTCCCCAAACCCAGTCTAACCGAAACCCAAATTAGTGTTAGATTACTAAATGGTCACGCGTTTTGGAGTAATGGCAGTGAAACGGAAAACGTTTCCGTTATCCCTCATTGAATCCAGACCTCTGGAAGGTCGGATTCATGAAGAATCTCATAAGGAAATAAGTGTGAGACTCCCCTATAAATAGAGGGTCTCACCGAGGAAGGAAATCACACAAAATCGGGGAAGAAGTCTCAAAGCTCGGAGAAAAACTCACCTCTGCAGCGAAGGAATCCCTCCCGAAGAAGCTTCCCTCCAGCCGACCAACACCGCGGCGACCAACAACCTCCCGCAACAGCAGACGACCACTGAGCGGAGCTCCCCAACGCAAAGACAGAGAGAAGCTCTGTCTAGGGTTCACAAGAAGAAAAGAAGAAGAAGAAGAAGGTCCAATTTTGAAGTCAAACCAGAACCGGTTCATCTTAAGTGAACCGACCCAGCAGATCTGACCCGAACCGACCCAATAGATCTTACCCGACTCGAACCGAACCAGCAGGCCCAACCCGAATAGTTTCGACCTGACCCAACCGAATTTGTCTTCGACCCATTTAAGGTTTTTGACGGTAACGATATTCTGCCCAAATCTCTTTCAAGAATTTATATCGTTATTTGCGGAAATTAATAGATAAATTATTTTTGGAAGGTTTCCGACGTTCGTTCAAGACTCTAAATTTCCTAACATCCTTACTCTCACGGAATCCAGGTAAGTGGTACACTTACGACGTTTTGGCCATAGGCCCTACATCACAAGGCATATAATATTTTCGTTATATTTATTTTGTTATTAAAGTTGTTAGTTCGTTATTAAAGTTATATAGTTTTATTCTGTCACGTACGATTAGATATTGACACATAATATAATCAAGATAAAAACTATAGGTCATCCTGCATGCGTATGAATATGATGGAATTGACGGAAACTCTGAGATGGCTAATGAAAGCCTGAACGAATGAAACCTTGTGATAGCTAATGAAAGCTTGAAACTTGGTAGTTATTTTGAGATGGCTAATGAAAGCCTGAACGCATGAAACTTTGTGATAGCTAATGAAAGCTTGAAACTCGGTAGGGCTGGAAAAATGAATTCCAACCAGTATGTAACTTTATAAAGAAACTCGGTAATGTATGAAACTAAACATTTATGCAACAGTTACAAAAGAGGAAAAATTGGATTTTGGCGTAGTTGAAAAAAATGTGGAAGTTGGAGAAATGAATAGTGAAAAAGGCGAAGATGGAAAAGGTGACAAAAGAGCCATAGAGAGAAAAGCTAAAATTCAAGTGAGTGATACGTCTGATGCGAACCTAGAGTATTAAGAACCCTAGACCCAACAACAAACGCGGAATTAGACAACGAATCGTCTATCGAATCAAGAAATTGTAGAAAGGAACTTGACCCTAGCCAAACCTGTCGACTAGAACCAGAGTTATCAGAAGAGGAGCTTGACCCTAACCAAACCGGTTGGTTGAACCAAAGCTATCAAAGGTTTGATCTTTTAAGATTGAAGCTTGAAGAGACCAAGTTCTTTGCAAAGAACAAAAAGAGAGGAAAACCTCACAAACACACAAGTTTTTATTTCAAAATTCCATCCTCTAATGAGGCACCTTACATATGCTTTTATAGACTACTAAAATGAATTAAAAATAATACAAATAACAATCAGGAAACCCTAGATTTGGCTAGGGTTAGCTTCCATACGTAACATATTCAAATTAGGTTAAATTTAGGGTTTAGATATGGGTTTCGCACATAGTAGCCTTGCTGGAAATTGAGCAGTTTTCGAAATCCCTTTTGAATGCCCAAATCATCTTCAAATCTTGCGATCTTGGTGTCTGTGGAAATTTTAAGATGTCTTCTTTATTTGGTATGAAGATCACGTAGCCATTGGAAGTGAGGAGCGTCCCTAAATTGCCATAACAATATTTATGCGCAGAAAATCCAGTCCCAAAATTTCCTTATTCTTTGTCCTTCTAGTTAGCACATTGACTTCCACCATTGGATCTTCATCATAATATTTAATTAACATCTTTATTTCTTCTTCTCCAAGTCTATACGTATTTGGCAACTATTCCATGTTGGTACTTGGCCACTTGGAGGGTTTCCATATTGTGATTTCCTTGGTCTCCAAGTTCGGATACTTGGACTTTCCTTAATCATTGCTCTCTGTTCCGTGGGCTTTTGACATAGTAAATGAACTCTGAATTTAACGATCCAACCCATTCTAGAAAGATTAGAACGTCCGATACAATGTTGATGAAGACCACATTTTGTAATGACGTTCTTTAGAATGCCCAAATATTCAAACACGTCTGAAAGGTCTGAAAGTGGACAGTTTTGGAAAGTCTTTCTATTGCTCTTGAACTTCCACCTATGCTTGACCTTGAATGACTCCTTGATATTTTTTGAAACTTTATTTTTTACATATCCAATGCTTCCTATTGGATCTTGGCATTTGTAGCTTTTCCGGATCACATCACATACCAACTAATAACAAATTATTGACAGAGAGCTAAGAAAAATATGATAACAAACTAAGTCCACAGATCTTTCACAAGTTTATAAAAACCACTCCAGGATGTCAACAGATGCAGAAAACCTAACAATAGAAACCATACAATCACAACTCAACAAAGGAATAACAGCAGAAATCATCCAAAGAAAGACCAACACTACTCACACACCCATTACTTGCGGTGTAGGGCCTCCACCTGGCCAAGACACACCCAAGATCTTACCATAACCGAAGACATGAAGCAGAGACAACAAATCTTTAGCAAATCTAGCAACTTTAGCGAGGACAGCAGCAGCAGCCCTAGCTCCAGTTCTCCAAGCTCACAAACTCAGCTCCAAGTTCACTACTCACACATCCTCACCCGTCAAGGAAAGACACACCACATAGGAAAATAGCTCTCTCTCATGCTCTCTAGACCCTCACGGTCACTCTCTGGAACTCCCCTCTCCCATATGAAAAGCGAAGGCTGAAGAGGAAGGGGAAGATGACTTATTTCAAGGAGGAGAGGGAACAAACTGTACGTGTGGCAGGGGGTACAGGCGACAATTCTGCCGGTCGGGACATGGGAAGTGGGATCTTATGTCGAGGGGCGTTATTTCTATTGGTTGACGTCGTTATCTTTCTGATTTTAAATCATTTCTGTCGCTGATCTGGGCTGATTCGGACGGGTGGGGACGCACAGGGCTCGTACTCATTCGTCCACAAGACCAAATCTCGCAGTCTAAAAGGAACTTCAGCCGATGAATGGCGTCCCCATCCAATGTCTGTACCGTCCGTAGACCACTTTCAGACGTGGTTTGGTGTCCAAACGAGCCGTCCGCAGCATCCGAATGTGTCCCAAAATTGGACGGAGGCATTCCGAACGAGACTTCACATCGTCCGCATCATCCGCTAAAGTCTGAATCTGTCCAGTTCTGGACAGATTCAATTCGAATGGGACTATTGGCGTCCACAAGCACTTGGCTGCGTCTGCAGTCTCGTCCGAAGCCTAATTACATGAAGGGGCAACTTTGAGGACGTGAAAACGGCGTCTTGAGTCGTCCCAAAGTGCACAGTTAGCACTTTCCTCACATTTTCTTGCCTAACTTCTATCCCGTAACACTTCCCCCTATTACATGTAATATAATAACCCGTAACCATGGGAAATGTAATATCCTAACTACCCTATCTTCTCAATTACATCGCATGTATGGGTGGAAAATACCCTTAGACTTAACGCTTCTAATACGCCTTCTGTAATACCCCGATAATGGTCCAACTTAAAAAGTCGGGGTGTTAGAATTGTTAGTTTAGAATTCTCCGTGCTAATTAGAATTCAACCCCATGTCAATAACCTAAATCTGAGCATGTTAATTTACTAGGATAACTAAAACAATAATCATATCTCCCTTTGAGCATGTAAATTAATTAGGATATCTAATTAGAATAATACACGTAATTAATCCTTGAGCATGTAAATTAAATAGGATAACTAATTAGAATAACAATGGTAACCTTTTTGGAGCATGCAAATGGGCTAGGAAGCTAACTAGGATAACTAGCATGACTATTAATAGTATGTTCCAAATTCATTTCATTTATTGTTGTGTTCGACAAATTCAAGCATGCCATAATTCATTGTATATAATTCCTTCATGATTTGCTTCTTAAATTCCTTGATGTTCATTGTTTGATTTCCCTATGTGTTCATTGTGTTCAATTCAATATCATAATTGCTTTCATTTCTATGCGCTTTCAATTTCTGCTACTCAATTATTGTTATGTACTTTTCTTATATGCGTTATTCAATTGTTATGTTAATTGTTATGTCATCATGCATCATGCTTATAGTTACGTTGTACTGCATCATTCACCATGTTAATAGAAACCAATAGGGAGTGCCATCTTGGTGGTGGTACTCACACATGCATAATGTGAGGGAAAAATGTTAAGAAAATGATGAGATGAGAAAAAGAAGAATATGGGGAGTTGGGGACAGATGGGTAATCGGGTCTAGTCTAGCAGCTAGGCACAGCCCCTACCTTGACGGGAATGGGACCTAGTATGCACCCAAGAGTTAGCCCGATCAACTATACCATTCCATACGGGTTCTTCAATGTCCTGCTCGAAGTACGAGTAAAGAACCAAAGAACAACCGATTTAATGAAAAGACTCGTTTGGGTGGCCCCATTTCCAAAAGGACTAAAGAGAGGCATATCATATTGCATAAGCTCTTTTCCTTACTAAGCCTTTGGACTTACAGTTTACTTGTCGTGTAGGTGCAGGTACTTGTACGCGAATGCATAGAATTAGGAGTCGAGGTAGAAACAATACACAAATTAAAATGCAGGGATGACGAATTTGCACGCGCGAGACTCATGGCTGACCATGCTAAACAAACTAAAAGAGAACTCGGTTGTAATTAAATTGTATTTAATGGTTTAGTTTTCATTTCTCAAACGCAGTATTTAATTGTTTAGTATTCCTTTAATATTTTATGCTTTTGCTATGTTTTAATAAACCCGTTACGTTTTCATAAAGGATTTTACAACTGCTTCCGCTATGTTTTCACGAAAATGTTTTGACGGTTCGATTTCGCACTCTGATATTATCTTAGAAAGGTTTCAATAAAAAGTTTTGAATTTTAGTGAATTTTAATAAGGGTTACAAAATACTGGGTCGTTACACAGATCGTTAAAACTCTTTTCATTCTACCCGCTATGAAAATTGTTATAAAATCTTTTACCAAAATACAGCAGAAGTCTATTTAAGAAAACATAGTGGGTTTATTCAAATCATAGCGGAAGCGTAAATAACTCAAATGATTAAAGAATACTAAACAATAAAATACAGCTTAATTACAACCGTTTTCTCTTTTACTCTCTTTAGCCTGGCCAACCACAAGTTCCCGCGCGTGCAAATCCTTTATCCCTGCCTTTTTGATCTATGCATTATTCTCGCATACATGTACCTACACCACAAGTAAACTGTAAGCCCAAAGACTTAGTAAGGAAAAGGGTTTATGCAATATGATTTTGCCTCTTTTTAGTTCTTTTGGAATGAGTATTGCCTTAAACCAATCTTTTCATTACGTTCGTTTGTTGGTTCTTTATTCGTAGTTCGAGCAGAAGATTGAAGGACCCATATGGAATGGTATAGTTGTTCTTAGGTTCCCGTTCCTGACAAGGTAGGGGCTTCGCCTAGCTGCCAGACTAGATCTGTTACCCATCCGCCCCCCTAACTTCCTATTTCTTTTCTTTTCCTTCCTTTTCTTTTTCCTTCATTTTCTTACGTTTTTCTTCACATAATGCATATGAGCACCAACCCCGACGGTGGTACTTCCATTGGATTCTATTAGCATGATGCATGATGATACATTCTCCAAATAACATGATGCATGATGCAGTATAACGTAACATTAACAATAATTGAATTACGCATATAAAAGAAAGTAAATGACAATAATCGAATAACAGAGATTGAACACGCATAGAAGTGAAAGCAACAATCATTGAATAATGCATTGCATGAAGGTAAGCAATAATTGAAGATGACAATAATTGACTAGCACATTTAAAGGAAAGTGAACAACGATATTGAACAATACAGTGTACAACGAATATGAATACTTGCTAGAGAGATTGCATGCTTTTAATATCAAAATATAAAACGACAAGCTTGTAATATCATGCTTTTAAATTAACGAATCGAACAACTAACAAAATGGTGAACATGCTGAATAAATTGTTAATTAAACATGAAAGGAATTCACAGCAAGGTACTGGAAATCACAAGAAAATTAACAGTAAAATAACACTACACATTCACGTACTACAAGTAGTAAACATTCTTCATTATGACTTTTCTATTGTTAAGAATTTATTTTCAGTCAATAATTGCAGTCAGGAAAATATAGCAAGTAGTTTATGGAATTAATGATTTAAATGGAAGCATGTTCAACCAATACATAACGGAAATGTGCTTGGCATCTTAACATGCTATTCTAATTAGTTAATTAAACATGCTAATTACATGCCATAACCTAGTTAATTAACATACTAATATTATTCTAGTTAGTTAATTAAGCATGCTAACTAGTTAAACATGCTAATTACATGCTACGAATATTATTCTAGTTAGTTATGCTAGTTAATTATTATATTCTCAAATTACATGCCTAGTTAATTACATGCTCAAATCACATGTTTTAGTTCTAGTCAATTAAGCATCCTTAGTTATCGTTAATTAGTTAATTAAACATACTCGGATTAAACATGCTCAAGTTAATTAGACATGCTCAAGAAAAGATTACATGCTTTTACTCTAATTAATTAAACATACGCAATGGATTAATTAAAATTAATAGTTTAATAGATTTAAACATGCTTAGCTAGTTAATTAAACATGCTTCCATTCCTACTTAATGAAACATGCTCAGATTGGTTAATTACCAACAAATTAATTAAACATGGCATAACTTAGTTAATTACAATGCTAATGTCATTGTAGTTAATTAGTTACAATTATGATTCTAATTATTTACCCTAGTTAATTAATGATTAAACATGCTCAACTTCTAATTAATAGTTTGTTGTTACAAGTATTAATACAAGCTCAAGTATACAAGCTAAGATTAAGAGTTGTGTTGAGTAAACGTGCTTGATTAAGGAAGTGAACTTCTAATTAACACAAAATGATAGAACAAATAGCGGCAGCACAATATATGCATCAGATGAAGGAAATAACAGCTTATAGTTAGCATAGGGATATTTTAACTAGACAGCAAGTAAACCATAAAGGACAGAACTGTAAAAGGGAACCCTTAACTCATTCTACACTTATCATTCACACATTAAACATTCGTCACATTCATGCAAGCATTCATCACAGCATTTATCAAAGTAAATATTTGCAGTAAAGGAACTACAATAAAGGGAGTTGTAGGAAATTAACAGCAAAGTAATCTACACAACTCCCACACACTACTTGTGGGTAGGGCCACAACTGGCCAAGACACACCCAATTCCTTACCCTAAATGACGAAAGCTAACAGGGACAACAACTCCTCAGATCACACTCAGCTTCACAAACAATAGCTTCCAACTCCACAGCTTGCACCTTGCTTGCTTCACGTGGATGACTCTCACAACTCTCAACGTTTTACTCTCAGTTTCTCACACGCAGGAAGAACTCTCTCTCGTAGGACTCTCACATAGAAAGGCAATGGCTGGATTGAAAATGGAAGAGGAATGGCTAAAGTGTAGAGCCATTCCTGGAAGGGAGACAGAAGGACACCTACCGGGATGGAAGGCATGGCGTCGACGCCAGGGAAGGCGTGGCTTCGTCTCCTCCGTGTCTCCCTCAGTGGATAATTAATTGCTAAATGATAAATTTCTCTATTTTAAAACCCTAATTTATCGCAGGTCTGGGCAGTTTTGGATGTGAGGATTCGTCCTGGCCTCGTTCGCATGCGTCCGAAACCTACTATTCCTAAGGCAGAAATGCCATTCCGGACGAAGGACGGCATCCTAGCCTTCGTCTGCATCGTCCAAATTTGTCATTCAGACGCAAAATGACGTTCGCATTCAAGCATCCACACTCGTCCAAAAGTGTCCATAAATTGGACAGATTCAAAATGCTCATGTCCGCATGCATCCGCATTCATCCGTATGCATCCGAAAGTCAACCATCAGGACTCAAAACCACGTCCTACATCGTCCCAAGGTGCAGGGACAACGTCCTATACATATACGGACAACACCTCACGTCCTTGAGTCGTCTGTATGCGTCCGAAACTTCACGACACAGGCAAAGTTAGGACGTGAAATTACATCCTGAGTCATTCCCAAACTCAGGGGTGACATTCCATGCGTTTGTGGATGAGGAACATCGTCTAAGAGTCATCCACAGGCGTCCAAAAATGCCTAGAATGGCTTTTCCCTCACATTTTCCTACTAAAGTTTCATCCCAACATATTTTTTCCATAAATACACGTCACAATTTAACACATATAGATATGAAATGTAATATGTTAATCATCCCAACTATTTATTACATCGCGTATATGAGGAAAATAATATCGGGATATTACAGTGTAAGCGTATAGGAAATTATTGGGTGTGATTAAGGTATAAATGTTAGGGGAAATTTACAATTGGAGTTTTCGGACCCCATGTGGTCGATGCGTAGATTCAGTTTTGTGTCCGAATGTGTTTCAAATCATCCCTCACATTTTGGGCTGAGGCAGAGTCGACTTTTCGCGTTCGAAATCATACCCTTTCTACATTGTGGGTTTTTGATCGACTCGCGGTCGGATACGGTCATGTGCGGATGAGGAAAATTTGAATTTGTTTGCTTTATTTGACTTTTTGGATGAGTCGCTAATGACATATGGACGAGTGTGGTCGTGGACGATTTGAATCTGTCCAATTTCAGTGACTTTTTGAAGGAACGCGGTTGAGGCGCGAATGCCTTTCCTCGACCAAAAAATGAGGAATTAGCGAAAAATGAGAAATAAAAGGGTTGGACAGGTCCGTCTTGAACCGGTCTGGTTTAAAGACAAAGGGGTGAGATTTGAGATAAAATGGAATTAATGTAATTAAAATAAATGTTAATTTAATGAATTAAAGTATGATGTTGGGATAAATAATTAAGAAGGAAAAAAAATAAAAAAAGAAATTAAGGGATGAGGGGGAGAAGTTAACAGGTTCACACTGTGAACTGGTTTGGTGGAAAACAAAAAGAAAAAGAATGGCCCGTGGCCATTCTGTGAGGGAGAAGAAAACAAAGCAGAAGGGCGAGCGAGAGGGATGACGATGGAGCTCAGCTCGGACTCGAGCTTGGGTGACGATGTCTAGGCGTGCAGCTGCGAGCGGAGCAGAGTGGTGAGTCGCCGCTTGGGCTCAGGATCAGAGCTTCCACTGGTGACGATTTCCAACTTCGGGCAAGGTGTAGTCGAGGTAAGCCTGGTGAGTTTCTCTTTCTCCTTAGCGGTCCATTAAGTGGAAATTGCAACGGCAGAATGGCATTGGCGGGAAGGGAGTTATCAATGCATCGAATCAATGATGGCTGGATTGGAGGGGGCTGGCTGTTTGTGCTGCAATTGCCGAAGGCCTTGGGGTCTTGTTTGTAGTTCGGTCTGAACCGGTCCTTGCTGGTTCTTGTTTTGATGAAATTGACAAAGTAGACGTATGAAGGGGATGGCGTGGAGTCAGGGTATGGCTTGAGGCATAGTGAGGGTGTAATACCTTGACTTTTTCAATTAGACAGTTATCGGAGTATTACCAAGAACGTTATAGAGCGTTAAGTCTAAGGGTATTTCCCTTACGTTGTTCCTCGTTTACGCGATGTAATTAGATGAAGGGATGATTAGGATATTACATTGCATATTATTATGTGTTAATTTATGACATATACTTATGGGAAAAGTGTTATGGGGTAAGAGTTAAGTGAGAAAATGTGAGAAAATGCTGTCCAGAGCATTTCTGGACGCCTGCAGACGACACTGTGGACAAGTTGTCTCGTCTGTAAATGCATTGCACGCATGAGGAATGGGTTGGGATGACTCAGGACTTGATTCTGCATCCTGACTACACTATGTCGCAGACTTTTGGACGAGTCTAGAAGAGTGCAGACGTGGACTAGCCATGTCCGATTTGAATCTGTCCAAATCCTGGACAGTTTCGGATGACTGCGGACGACTGTGAACATGGAGTAGCCTCTTCTGATTTGCCTCTGTCTGATTTTGGGAAGCCTTCGGACACCTGCGGACGCTACGTGTGGACACCATGACGCATCCGAACTTCGCTTGTGGACGGTACGGATGAGGGTCGGGACGCCTTTTCCCGTCAAAAGAAACCATTTAGCCTGTGAGATTTTAGACTTGCAGACGAATGCAGACGAGACCAGTGCATCCGTACTCGTCTGAAATAACCCAGTTCAACATAAATTTAGGGATTTAAAATCTAATTCTTTGTCGTTTAGTCATTAATTGACGATAAGAATTGACCCCTCCCCCTGCCTGGATGACGAAGTCACCCTTCCTATGCCTGTAGTCGCCTTCCCCATGCCAGGAGCCATCCCCTCCTCCCTACCCTCCAGCTACGCTGTCCCCTCCTCTCCAAGTAACAGTCTCCTCTCTCCATTTCATTATGCATTTTTCTCTCTTCTTGGGATGAGCTCTCCCTCCCCTGCGTGAGAGCTCTGCCTGCGAGAGTGTGTGTGAGCTGAGAGTTCCAGTGAGTGAGAGGAAATTGTCTGAGTGTGTGTGGTTTAGCTATTGAGGGAAGAGTGCCGTGAGTGAAGTTTTGTGAGGAGAAGCTCTGTGAGCTGCGTTCCTGCTGGCTGCCGTGAAGGCTGGAGCTAGGAGAGATGTCCTTGTTTTTATTGTCTTGCATTTAGGTAAGGACTCGGGTGTGTCTTGGCCAGTGGTGGCCCTACCCACAAGTAGGTGTGCGTGAGTAGTATTAGTTTTCCTTGGATGATTTTCTCCTGTCATTTCCTTTATCGATGCTCTGTTGTATTTCCTTGTTGTTGTTCGCTCTGTGATATTTTCCTCTTTGATTAAATGCTTTACTTTATTGATTTTTCTGCAAATATTTCGTTGTTATAGCTTTGTACTCTGTAGAGATGCTTAGTTGATAAGTTTTGTTGTGAAGTATTGAATGGTTTGCTGTGAAATAAAGAATGTTGAAGAGAAAAGTACGCGAGGATGAGATGAGTAAGAATGAACTATGATTTCCTTCGCTTATGATAATTTTATTCTTGCTGCTCGCTGTTAGTTAACCCTCTCTGTTAGTTGGCTATCCGCATGTAAATTAACTAGTTGTAAATAATGAATTCGAGCATGTTAAACTAACTAGAGTGACACTTAGTTGAACATGTTTAATTTGGATCAAGTGAGTATGTTCATTAACTATAACTAGGATAATTAATTAGCAAAATAAATTGGTGTTTATAATCAAAGCACGTAAGCAAATAAATTAAGGTAGTTAACTAGTTAACTTAAGCATGTGAACTAATTAATAAATCTAAGCATGTGTAGTAATTAGTTAATCTAAACTTAACTAAACTTAAGCATGTTTAACTAAATAATCACTTTATCGTAATCTAGATGAATAACTAATAATGGTAGATGATTTAATTGTACTTCATTGAGCATGTAATTGATTAGAATAATATAAACACGTTAATTTACTTAACTAGAGTAATTACCTAAAGTAATCAACTAGACTTGAGTATGTTAATTAGTTAGAATAATTAATTAACTAGACTCATGTAAATTCATTAGAATAACTCAGAATAACTCATTAGAAGTATAATTGAAATCTTTCCTTGAGCATGCTAATTAACTAGAAGAAATTAACTAGAGTATTAACTAGTAGACAAACTTGAGTATGCAATTAGTTAGAATAATAATAACATATTAATTAACCTAGTTATGCCATGTTTAATGAACTAATTCACTATAACCAACTTATCTGAGCATGGTTAATTTATTAACTAGTTAACTAAACTGGATTGTTAGTTGTAGCATGTTTAACAAATTAATTATAATCAAATAGTTTGCATATTATCTTTTACTGCATTTTCATTTATTATAACTTCTACAATGATGCTTTATTATATCCGAGACTAATAGAAAAGATGAAAGAAGAATGAATTAAGTATGAATGAACAAGAGTTTCCATTACAATGTTTTAACCTTTCCTCTTGTAGTAATGTATTATTGTTTGCCTTCTTCGTGTTAATTGTATTATAGTTCACTAAATCAAATTAGGATAACTAATTAGAATAGTAAACATAATCATCCTGAGCATGTTAACTAATAAGGATACCTAACTAGTAGAAAAGCATGTTTAAATCATCTAGGATAAAAGCATGTAATCATTTTTAGCATGTAATTAATTAGGATAATCAACTAGACCATTAATTTTAACATGTTTAATTAATTAGAATAAAAGCATGTTTAATTAACTAGAATAAGAATTTTCAATTTACAAGCATGTTCCCGTTATTTGTTGTCTATGTATGTCTCTATTTCTAATTGCCTAAACATGTTAGTTTAAATAAATTACTTGCATGTTTACCGTACCATCCCTTTAATTGTATGCATTCACTGTTCCAATTCGATATTGTACTTGTTTGCTGTTGCGCGCAACTATTTCCTTCTATTATATGCTTTACTTTCTTTGTATGTGCTTTCAATTACAATTTTGCTTTCAATTACTTATATGCGCACTTCAATTTCTAATAATGTTATGTTATAAAACATCATGCATCATGTTAGAATGAGAATGTATGATCATGCATCATGCTAATAGAGATCAATAGGGAGTGCCACCGTGGGGGTTTACTCACATGCTTGAGTAAGGAAAATGTTAAAAATGAATGATAAAATGAATGGGTAATCGGGTCTAGTTTGGCAGCTAGGTAGATCCTAGTATGCACCCAGGAGGCTAGTCCATAATGGGGTCTAGCCTGGTAGCTAGGCAGCACCTAGTGTGCACACAGGAGGCTAGTCCATAATGGAATGAATGGGGAGTTGGAGGCTAGTGGGTAGTTCGGTATAGTCTGGCAACTAGGCAGAGCCCCTACCACAACGGAAAAGGGACCTAGTTTACACACAGGAGGCTGGTCCGATCAACTATACCACCCCATATGGGTCCTCCAATCTCTCGCTTGATGTACGAGTAATGAATGAATAAATGAATGTACGTAATGAAATGATTGGTTTGGGTGGCCCCCATTCCAAAAAGGACTAAAGAGAGACATTTCATAACTGCATTAAACATTTTTCTTTACTGGGCCATTAGGCTCACGTATTAGTTGTGGTGTAGGTACAAACGATGAACAAATAATAAACAGAGGGATGAAGGATTTGCACGAGCGAGGTTGGGTGTAACACCCCAAATATTTTTAAGTGGATAATTATCAGGGTATTACTAAGGACGTTCTAGAGCGTTAAGTCTAAGGGTATTTCCATTACGTTTTCCCTATATATGCGATGTAACTAAAGGATGAGGTGATTCGGAAATCGCATGACATATTTATACGTCTCATCTTATGACGTGTATGTATGGGGGGAATATTACGGGATAGGAGTTAAGGGAGAAAATTTGAGGAAATGCTGTCCAGGGCATTTCTGGATGCCTGTGGACGAGTTGTCTCATCCGCAAATGCATTGCACACATGAAGAATGGGTTGGGATGACTTAGGACGTGATTCTGCGTCCTGACTTCATTGTGTAGTGGAGTTGCGAATGAAGTCCCGGACGATGCAGATGCGAGTTGCTTTGTCCGTATCGAATCTGTCCAAATTCTGGGGACTTCCAGACGAGTCCGAACGACTGTGGACGTGGGAAGACCTCATCCACTTTGCCTTTGTTCAATTTATGGACACTTTCAGACGCCTGTGGACGCCACTTCTCATCCGAACCTCACCTGCAGACGGTACGGATGAGGACGGGGACGCCAATTCTCGTCCGAAGCCATGTTTTTGCCTGTGAGATTTTAGCCTTGCGGACGAATGCGAACGAGGCCAATGCGTGAGTGTGTCTCTTTGTTGATGATTGTGCAGAATGTTAGTACTCTGTAGATTTTTAACTACCCTGTGCTATTTCCCTTTGTTGTTATGCTCTGTTTTATTGTTTGTTACGTGATGCAAATGCCTTGTTTGATAGGGAAATGATGAATGTTAAAAAGGGTGATGAATGGTTAATGTGTGAAAGGATGAACGGTTATTGTCTACTTTACTTGCTATTGTTTATTCGTGCTATTTTTCCTTCGTAAGCATAATAGTTGAAGAAACTATCAATTTCCTTCCTTCAAATGCATATAGGTGTTGCTGTAAAGTGCTTCGCTTTTCCTTGCTTATCCATGAAAATTTAACGAGCATGTTAATCAATTAGGTTGTGCACGTTCATTTGGCTGATTAGTATTATCAAATGCATGTTAATAATTAACTGGAATAACAAATAGGGCCTATTTAATTTACATGAGTATTCCTTGATGCATGTCAATTAATTAGAATAGTTAACCCAAGCATGCGAACTAATTGTTTATCAAAGCATGTAAGCAAATAAATTAGGGTAGTCACCTAACTAACTTAGCATGTGAATTAGTTAATAAACATAAGCATGTAATTAGTTAGCACATGAATTAGTAGCATGTTAATTGACTAAAATAATTGACTAGACAAACATGTTAATTAACGAGACTTGAATACAACGAGTCAAGCATGTTTAATGAATTTATAGTAAAAGCATGTCTATCATTATTCTTTCTTGAGCATGTAAATCAATTAGGATAACCAACTAGATTAATAATTGTGACTCGAATTGAGCATGGTAGTTAATCAGGATATCTAACTAGCATGATAAATGTAGTTATTTCGGAGCATGTTTAGTTATTGTCCTTTCGCTATCATACTTGTTTATGTTATGTGTCTTCAATTATAATTGTTCTCTATTGTATGCCTTCAATTATTGTTGTTTATTATATGTGCTTTCAATTACAGTTACTTTCAATTACTTAGATGCGCACTTTAATTCCTATTAATGTTATGTTATAAAGTATCATGCATCATGCTAGGTTGAGAATGTATGATCATGCATCACGTTAATAGAAACAAATAGGGAGTGCCATCTGGTGGTACTCGCACATGCATAAGTGAGGTAAAATGTTAAGAAAATGAAAGAAACGAGGAGTTGAAGGGTGGATGGGTAGCATATCTAGCCTGCGGTTAGGCTAAGCACCTTACCATGTTGGGAACGGGGACCTAATCTCGAGTAAAAGGTTAGATATGGTCAACTATTCCATCCCTTATAAACCCTTCAATCTTCCGCTTGATGTATGAGTAATGAATGAAAGAATGAATGAATGTAAAGTAATTAACGAACGAATGACGTAATGAAAAGGATTGGTTTGGGTGGCTCCCATTCCAAAAAGGACTAAAGACAGGCATTCACGTTGCAATGAACACTTTTTCCTTACTAAGCCTTCAGGCTTATAATTACTTGTGGTGTAGGTGTGGTCCAAACGATGAACAGATAACGAACAGAACAGAAAAGCAAGGATGACGGATTTGCACAAACGAGATTGGGGCTGGCCAGACATAAAAAGGGTAAAAGAGAAACAATTGTAATTAAAGTAAGTTTCATGAAAATTGTATTTAAAATTGTTGGATTTCAAATCCTCGGAGCTCAATATTTAATTGTTTAAGTCTTTCATCTAAATCATTTACGCTTCCGCAATGCTTTAAACAAACAATTTTATTTACGCTTCCGCATTTCATTAGTTGAATTTTCATAATGGTTTGAACAAAATGTTAGTAGCAGTCCGGTTTAGCGTCGCATTCTGATACTGTTTTTAAAGAGTTTTACAAAAGTCTAAATTTTCATACGTTTTAAGGGATTTACGAAAAACTGGGTCATTACATTGGGGCTGGCCATGCATAGAGAGAGTAAACAACAGCACAGTTATAATAAAATGATATGGTTTAGTTTTCATTTATCAAAACGTAGTATTAAATTGTTCAGTTCTTTCATTAAATTATTTACACTTCTGTAATGCTTTAAACAAATGACTTTATAACGCTTCCGCATTTTATTAATTGAATTTTTATAACGAGTTTAACGCAAAAGTTAGTAGCGGTCCGGTTTAGCGTCACGCTCTGATCTATTTTAAAAGCGATTTATACGGTTTTACAAAAGTTTAAATTTTCACGCATTTGAAAAGATTTACAAAAAATCGGGTCATTATAGAGGAGTGCTCTCTGGTGACTTAGAAATGGAGAGAACGTGTGGGGGTGTTGGAGATGGAGTGATGGCCGAGAGAGAAAATAGGACAGAGAGGGCATAGAGCTTTTGAGGAAAAGGGAGAAGAAAACCTGAGGAAGTGAGGGTGAGTGCCTCTAGATGAATGGAAATATAGAGAGGAGAAAAGTGAGAGAGGGAGTGAGTTGCTGTCACAATGGAGAATGGCAGAGGCGTTGAGGAAGAAGAGTGAAGGGTAGTGCAGTGGAAGGAAGAGTGAACACTATCCTCGGGCGGGCTTCTGTCTTTAGGTAATGCCTTGGTTTCTTCACGCTGTTATGAGATTTGTAGGTATTGTGTGCTGTTGGTTGACTTAGCTCTATACGTCTGGATGACCATGTTGGTAGCTATTAATGAGATTTACTTTCTATAATTGGGTTTTATGTTCACCGTATGGTTATGTGAACTTCAAGCCATGAGTTATTTAGAATGTTTATATTTTGTTTATGAGAAGTGTTTAGTTAGAGGAAGATTTTGAGATAGAAGGGAGTGTGGTCTGTGAAAGGGAGATTTATGTGTTGTTGGATAGTGTTTTCAGCTTGGTTCATAAATGATAAAGAAATGGAATAAATTTTAGAATTATGCTCTGACGGTTGGATTGCTAGAGTTAAATGGAATGTTGAGTGATGGACTATATTATCTGCTCTGTTAAGGATTTTAGTTGGCAGTTATTTTATATTGTTGGAACCGATCTCCGATGTTCTGCAAATTAGCTACAACTATAGAAGAATAATGAATGATTATGTTTCGTTTTAGGCGTTAACGGGTTCCTAGAATTGCTATGTGATTAAGGATAGAAAAATAATGAAATTAATAAATTATGGTTATTAATGAGTAAATGTTTTAATTATGAAGGTATTGAAAAGGAGAAGAAGGATAAAGATTAAGTGCTAATATTAACGCTTTGATGTAAGAAATTGAGCAGAGTCGTTGGCCAGTGGAGGCCATACACCATTAGCAGTGTCTTTCTTTGATTGTTTGTTTGCGTTTCTGATATGTTGTCTTATTTGTTATGCCTATGCTAATCGCACATTATTAGTTTAATTTCTGAGCATGTTTAGGAAGTTAGCATATTGTTATAGTTTCCATTAAACTGTCAAGCATGTCTATATTGTTATCGCTTTCGTTAAATTACCAAACATGCCTACATTGCTATCGTTTTCTTTAAATTGCCAAGCATGTTTATATTGTTATTGCTTTCTTTAAATTACCAAGCATGTCTATCTTATTATTGTTTCTTTTAACTGCCAAGGATGTTTTAGAATATATTGCCATGTATAGTAGGTTAGTAGATTACTCATGTTTCATGCTTTTATATTACTGTGATTACTGTTTTTCATTGACATGCATCATGATAATGTTTCTCATTGACATGCATCATGATAATAGAAACAAGTAGGAAGTATGACCCCTGGGGTGGTACTCATATGCATTTATGTGAGGAAAATGAATAAATGAAATGAAATGAATGAAAGGAAAGGAAATGGGGAGTTGAGGGATGGACGGGTAGTTCGGATCTAATCAGATAGTCTAAACTAAGCCCCTCCCTTATCGGTCTGGGACTAGCTACCCCAGGTGGTTAGAAGTCGAGAACAGACTATTCCCTCTGACACGGATTCCTCCAATCTCCTGCTCGTCGTACGAGTTATGAATGAAAGAATGAAACGTAAAGAAAAAAACAGGTTGGGATGAAACCCATTCCAAAATAATGAGTTAGAGGCATATATCATACTGCATATCTCATTTCTTACTGGGCCTCGGGCTCATAGTTTGCTAATGTGTAGGTATACGCACGAGAAAATGATGAACAGATCAAGGAACAGTTGATGAAGGATTTGCACAGATAAGACTTGTGGCTAGCTAGGCTAAGGAAAGTAAGAGAGAAAAATGTTTTATAAATTTAAATTACTAGTTTATCTACTGTCTTTTAAAATGAATGATTTATGCTTCCGCTATAAAATGAGAAAAATGGATTTTATAAACAAAATCTTCCGCTGGTAATAAAAATTTAAATAACGAGTTTTAAGTACAAGGTTTTAAAGATCGGGTTTTAAGACAAGAACTTTGATTTCAATTGAAGGGTTTTAATAGGGATTCAGTTGTTTTATAAAAGTTTTAAATTTAATGCAATTTACAAAGTAAGAAAAATCCGAGTTGTCACACTTTTTCTCCTGTTGCTAAGTTTGTTACGGTGAAGGTTTTACTTGCTCTTGCTGCTATTCATAACTAGATTTTAATACAGCTGGATGTTAATAAAGCATTTCTTCATGGTGATTTAAATGAATAAGTGTATATGAGCTTACCACCAGGTTATTCGGCTTTGCATTGCTCTGGACAGGGAGAGCAGAATCTGGTTTGTAAACTTAACAAGTCATTGTATGGTTTAAAGCAAGCTTCATGAAATTGGTTTTCCAACTTTTCTACTGCCATTATTGATCTTGGTTTTTGTCAATCTGTTGCTGATAGTTCTTTGTTCATTAAATCTACATCTAAGCATTTTACTGCTATTTTGATATATATGAATGATATTATTATTGCCGGAAGTTCTACTGAGTATATTACTGTAATCAAAAAGTTGTTGAACAACAAATTTAAATTGAAAAGATTTGGGTGATCTTAGGTTTTTTCTTGGTTTAGAAATTGACAGAATTGATAAAGGGATTTCTTTGAATCAATGACATTATATTTTAGAGCTTCTGGATGATTGTGGCTTCTTGGGTTGTAAACTAGCTTCAATTCTTATGAATCCTACTTGCAAGCTCTCTGATACATGTTCTTTTTTGGAGGATGCCACAGTTTATCGCCGACTTATTGGTCGCCTTCTATATCTTACATTTACTAGACCTGATATTTCTTTTGCTATAAATTCTCTTAATCAGTTTCTTGCTGCTCCTCGGACTTCTCATTTAAAGGCTGCATAACAAGTTTTGCGGTATTTGAAAGGTGAAAGGTACGTCAGGCCAATGTTTATTTTTCTCCAAACATTCAGCTCTTCAATTGAAAGCTTTTACTGACTCAGATTGGGCCTCTTGTGTGGCTTCACATCGATCTGTTAGTGGCTCGTGTGTTTTTCTTGGTGATTCTTTGGTTTCTTAGAAATCTAAGAAACAAAATACTGTTTCTCGATCCTCTGCCAAAGCTGAGTATCAGAGCGATGACACATACAACTTGTAAAATAATTTGGATTATGACTTTGTTGAAAAATTTTCATATTAATCTTTCTAAACCAGCTTTAATGTTCTGTGATAATCAAGTTGCTCTCCACATAGCAGCTGATCCTGTTTTTCATGAAATGACAAAACATATTGAGATTGATTGTCACATTGTTCGCTAGGAAATTTTGCGTGGTACAATCAAATATTTTTATGTTAGTTCTAGATTTCAGTTGGTTGACATTTTTACCAAGGCTTTACATCCTCATTTGTTTCGGGATATGTTAGGCAAGATGAGAATTATCAATATTCATTCTCCATCTTGAGGAGGAGTATTGGAAAATATAGCTGACGTGGACTTATACTGCTAATGTAGACACTAGATGTAGTTACTTTACAGTTTATTGTAGTCCTTTTGTATAAATAGCTTTTTCAATCAAATATGAATGTAATAAAATTAAATGAATGCAATACTGTTTGATTCAATTTTATTCTTCTTCGTCACTTACTTTAGTATGTAACACTTACCATAAGCCGAAAATTTATAATTGACAGATTTTGCAAAGCAAATATTTACCTTGAGACTATTAATTTGAGGTCAATTATCAGAGAAACAAATTGCCCTGATTTGTATATAATCATGACTCATCTCATATAAATATAAATAACCGTTAACTATTAATTGGGTAACCTTTAGGTGTTTGTATTATAAAACTATAATATAAATATTATAGTTTATAACCTTAGTTAACTAACTATATAACATGATTGTAATGTTCCTTTCGTATGAGTAAATCTTACTCTTGATTCCGACGCAGATCTCATTATTTATGATCTACTTACCTACTTATTAGAATAAACACTGACATGCATGCCCGTCTATGTCTTCGTAAGAAAACTACAAAAAAGAAGAAAAAAAGTATTGTTGAAGCAGAAGAAGTGAATGAAAGCCAAGGAATGAGCATGGAAGGTGGGTAAGTAGCAGCAGCAGCAGCAAGTGAATGCGCAAAAAGGTTGAGAAGTGTAGGAACTAGGAAGGGATTTGCAGGCGATTCCAACGTGAATACTTGGAGTTTGGTGTTGAGAAAGAAACACGATGGGGCCTCTCTTGCTCTCTGCTTATTGACGCCGTGATTGCATGAACCAGCGAGGCCACGTGATCAGATTCATAACATTTCTCTCTTTCTTTGTGATGGTGTTTTTGTCTTTGTTTTCTTGTCTGTGTTGCCTGTTGGTCTTTCAGAGAGAGAGAGAGAGAGAGAGAGACGTAAAGATTTGCAAATAATATCAACCCTATACTTGTTCTCTCTGATGCAGGATGATGTCCCTTTGAAAAACAGGGACATGTTCGAGGGTCCCATCCTTGGATATTTGCCACCTGATTGCCAGCTGTCACGTGCATCCACCATTTTGAACTTGGGCTCAAATCATTTCTCATTTTCGTTCATTTTTTCATTCGTAATCCAGTTTTTGGTCAATAAACAACTGTCCCACAACATGAGATCTAACCATAGAGAGGGAAGAGGTGGAGTCTCTCTCTCTCTCTCTCTCTCTCTCTCTCTCTCTCTCTCTCTCTCTCTCTCTCTCTCTGGCTTAAGCATGTCATCTCTGTCTATGCACTGACACCATTTGCAATTTGTGAGAGAGACATTGAAGAAAACCACCAAAACAACTAAAATGATTAGATTTTGATGGACATTGGATGTTTGGTATATGGTTGTGTATGAGTATTAAACTTGATTAAGTTGAAATGTACGGGCGAGACAATCATAGCCACTACAATAGATTTATCACCAACACCTAACAAATCTCATCACAAATAAAATATTTACAGGGTCTTGTTTGGGAAGATAGGAAGGTGGAGGTGGTAATTATGGAGAGAAAGGAGGGGTGTTTAGGAGAGAAATAATAGTATATATATTGGAGGATGATTGGGTTTATGTGCGCGTCTTAATTTGGAGGGGACAGGGTTAGGCTGGAACAGTTGGATTGAGGTGGACTTGGATTGGAGACAGAGCAGAGGAGAGGACTCCACCAGGAGAAGAGCAGAGGAAACAAAGAGATTGAGCCATTCTTCTATTTCTCTCCCCTTTTCTTCTTCTTTCCCAAACAAAATTTTGCCATATTCGAAACACAAGGCAACTTCCCCAGCTGGTAAGCCTTTGGGGTGGGTTTTGATTCATCGTCTTTGCTGTTTTTGAACTTGTTGCTTCTGCACAGATTCTAGCCTCGGTTGAACCAACACCAACAATCATGGGTTACTGGAAATCCAAAGTCCTTCCCAAAATTAAGAAGGTTTTCGACAAGACCTCTCCCAAGAAAACTGCTGCCACCGAAGCCGTCAAGTCCTTCGACGACTCTAAGGTCACCAAACAATACCTCTTTTCTTAATTCGCGTCTTTCTGTTTCCGCCTCTTAATTTTTACACGTGCGTTCAGGAGGAGATCTCCAAGCAGTTTGAGGACAATAAGGCCGAGCTCCAGCCAAAAGTAGTGGAAATATACGAAGCTTCTTCGACCGAAATCAAGGTTTGGCTTACACCAACACCCTGAATTATGCTTAGAGCTAATCATGATTTTGTCCTGAAACTTCTCCAACTCCCAAGCAGACTTTGATCAAGGAGCCAAAGGAGGCTGGGCTGAAAAAGCACTCCACAGCCGTCATCAAGCTCATTGATGAGCTTGTTAAAATTGGTTCGTTGAATCTCTCTCCATATCATCCTCCGCCATTTACATCTTCTCTCCAATGGGGAGCTAACTCTTTTGAGGATTGGTTTTCTGGTTTTGTAAACGCATGCATGCGCAGAATTTCCAGGATCGAAGGCGGTGCATGAATTGTCGACGAAGTTCGGGCCACCGTTGGTGCCAGGCCCTGTTTTCTTTGTGTTTGAGAAGGTGTCGACGTTCGTGGTGACGGAGGAGAAAGTGGAAGAGCCTCCATCCGTTGTTGCTGAAGAAGAAACGAGGGAGGCGGAGAAGAAGGAAGAGGTGGTGGTTGTGGCTGAGGTCGAGAAAATCGAGGAGATACCCAGCGCCGCACGTGAGGATATCAAGGTGGAGGAGGCGGAGCCGCCCAAGCCTTGACAACCATCCCCGCTGCTTGTCCGTGCCCCTAAAAAACACAAGAGACTTGGTTGTATGTACCAAAATTCTTTGCTTCTCCTCCTCTGCAAGTCTCAGCATTTCTTCCTTGATGATTCCTCAAATTAAAGTGTTTTGTGTTTATGTGCATCAATTATTATCTTTATTATTGAATCAATATGTAATAATTTGAGTATGTATAGGGAGAGCCACGCTTGTGTTAAATCATTCTCTTCCTTCCTCCATGCTATCCTTTTCATTCAACCAGTCTTCCTTCACAATTATTCCTCTCTCAATTTCTATTTGTAATCTCAAAATAATAAAAAACTGCAGTGAGAGGCTGCGTCAATTGATTGTGTTAATCGCATCAAGTGTAGAAGAATGGGTGGCTTGGGCACTGGAAGGGTCATGTTTTGGTTATTGCTTGATTGCAAAATGCCTAAACTTACATTCTATTAATAAAACTCTTTGGTCCATGTATAACACCGTGCATGAATCACCTAATTAATTTGGTGTATGTATTAATACATAATGAATCTCTCAAATACATCAACTAATATACTTTTACATACATGAATTAGCACTTTGTAGATGAGTCTTCACAAATGCATTGGGCTTAACTAAAACTATATAAAAAAAATTCAATAAGAAAATATATTATTTGAATTAAGTTAATGTTTTCAACTTCTTTCCTTAAAATCAATTCTTTGTATCTCTAAGCATCATCTTTAGCTTGTTGTAGTATCATATTTAAGTGGTTTCATAAAAATATGGGTAAATGACAAATCAATCATCGTGGTTTGAGGTCAATGACAAGTCAACCACTATGGTATTTTTTTTAACAAGTTTACCATTGGAGTATGTGAAAATAACAAATCCCACATCGCGGTAACTTTCTCTGTTACTAAGTTGACGGTAGACACGTGTCTCACATTAAAACTACACACTAAAACTACGAAAAAAAGGCACTGACCGCATAAAATGCGGTCTCTCTGCGTAAAAACGCAGTCTGTCGAGCAGGAGAGACCGCGTTTTTACGCGGTCTCTGGGCAAGAGGAGAGACCGCGAAAAAACGCGGTCTCTCCTGACTCGACAGACCGCGTTTTTAAGCGGTCTCTCCTCTTGCTTAGAGACCGCGTAAAAACGCGGTCTGTCGAGGCAGGAGAGAGAGACGCCGCACAATTGTGCGGCGTCTGGAGAGAGAGAGAGAGAGAGAGAGAGAGAGAGAGAGAGAGAGAGAGAGAAATTATTGTGTGAGAGACCGCACAATAATGCGGTCTCTCAAAAGAGAAAGAGAGAGAGAGATTATTGTGTGAGAGACCGCACAATAATGCGGTCTCTCAAAAGAGAAAGAGAGAGAGAGAGATTATTGTGTGAGAGACCGCACAATAATGCGGTCTCTCAAGAGAGAGAGAGAGAGCCTCTCCCTCCCTCTCTCTCTCTCTCTCTCTCTCGACCGCACAATAGAGGTTCCTTGAGGAACAATTAGAGGAATGCCATTAAAATGGTTTTCTCCATATTTATAACATGATCTCGTACAAATTTTTGTTTGTCTGACTTTGTTTAGGTTCAGCGGAAGCTTCAGCTTCAGCTTCGGATTGAAGAACAAGGGAGAAGACTAAAGTTGATGCTTGATAAGCAGAAGAAAATTTCTCAAAAGTTTAATACAGTTTCTACTGTTGATCTGCCAAACTCCATTGACGAACTTGATCTGGAATTTGTTTTAGAAAGCTATGAGATTCTCAGTTCTAATCCAACGTAGATTGCAGCCTGAAAAAAAGAGACAGATTCGTATGTTTTCCAGCAAGATAACAGTTCATGTAGTCAGCATATTGAAGCAACTTAGAGTCATCTTCTTCACTTTCTTCTCTCTCTCTCTCTCTCTCTCTCTTTTGAAAGACCGCATTATTGTGCGGTCTCTCTCTCTCTCTCTTTTGAGAGACCGCATTATTGCGCTCTCTCTCTCTCTCTCTTTTGAGAGACCGCATTATTGTGCGGTCTCTCTCTCTCTCTCTCTCTTTCTCTTTTGAGAGACCGCATTATTGCGCTCTCTCTCTCTCTCTCTCTCTTTTGAGAGACCGCATTATTGTGCGGTCTCTCACACAATAATCTCTCTCTCTTTCTCTCTCTTTCTCTTTTGAGAGACCATATTATTGTGCGTTCTCTCACACAATAATTGTTCTCTCTCCAGATGCCGCACAATTGTGCGGCGTCTCTCTCTCCTGACTTGACAGACCGCGTTTTTACGCGGTCTTTGGAAAAGAGGAGAGACCGCTTAAAAACGCAGTCTCTCGAGTCAGGAGAGACTGCATTTTTTCGGGGTCTCTCCTCTTGCCCAGAGACCGCATTTTTACACGGTCTCTCCTTACTCGACATACCGTGTTTTTACGCGGAGAGACCGCGTTTTATGCGTTCAGTGTTTTTTTTTCATAGTTTTAGTGTGAGACACGTGTCTGCCGTCAACTTAGTAATGGAGAAAGTTACCGCGACGTGGAATTTGTTATTTTCGCATACTCCAATGGTAAACTTGTTAAAAAAATACCATAGTAGTTGACTTGTCATCGACCTCAAACCACGATGGTTGATTTGTCATTTACCCTGAAAATATTACCAAGTTGATCATCGATCTTTACATATTTCACTCGTACTTCATTCTTCGTAATGTAGTCACGAAGAAAATTATACCTTGTTTCAATATGCTTGCTTATATCATGAAACGCGAGACTCTTCGTCCATGCAATAGCTGATTAATATCAACAAAAATCTTTGTAGCTTCTTCTTATAGCATTTGCAAGTGTCCTTTAATAATCTTCTTAATCATAGGGCATGACACACATGAGATATTGCAGTAACATATTCAGCTTCACGGATGAATAATGTTACAATTTGTTGTTTCTTTGAACTCCAAGTAAAAGTTATAGCACTCATGTAGAAAACAAAACCTTTGTGCTATTTCGATCATCCATATCTCATCCCCAATCGCTATCACTGTATCTTACAAGCTTAATTAATAAGAAAACGAATAAAGCAAGCTAAAGTTCATTGTACCTTTAATATATCAAAGAATCTGTTTAGTTACCTTGAAATATGTTATGGTTGGTGATTTTATAAATCAACTATGTAACACCTGAAAACTTTTCACGAATAATTTCATGTATAAAGTTATTTTTTTGGAATTTAAAGGAGTAACGAACGTTATATTTAGAATTTATAGTATCGTGTCGAAGGTCTCTGTTTTAGTGAGAATTGGAGATTTATATATTTGTGTAATAAAAGATATATTTTAATGAATATATAAAATGAATATTTTATTAAGAATGTTTTGGACAAGGAAAGTTTGGTGTGGAAAGTTGAAGGTCAAGTCGCAAAATGAAGAGTATCCGCGAAAGGGAAAGTGTTCACATGATGAAGTGTCTATAGAAGGGAATATGTCTGCTGGAGAGTTGGTGTCCGTAGGATGATGTGTCCACAGAAGTGTGTATATCTGGAGCAGAAGTGTTGGTGTCTGCAGATACTTGATTTAGGAAGGACGTGGTTGCACATGAGTGGTGTTTGCGTGATGAGCACATATCCACGACGGAAGCGTTAGTGTCCACTTAAGCGTTGGTATCTGCGGATGTGAGGTAAAATCAGCGAAGTGAGGTGTAACGTATCAATAATTTATTTTCCCAAATTGCAGCATCTTTCCAAAAAAAAAAACCCCTAATTTCTTTGTTTCCATTTGTGATACGCAGGATTAGCAATTTTTAGGAAACTTTTCAAAAATCAAATTCAAATTTCCCCCTAATCCAGCTAAACTAACAACCTAATGGAGCTAGTTTCCTAATATGCTACGCAGATTGGAACACTCCAAGGAAACAATCAATATTTCCCTTCTTCGTCTATGAATCTGGACCTCTGGAAGGCCAGATTTGTGAAGAGCCCTAGAAGGAAGGTTTTTCGAGACTCCCCTATAAATAGAGGGTCTCACCAAGCTCAGAAAACACACCAAAATCGAAGAAGCTTCAAGTCTCTGGAAAGCTTACCTCTGGCCACGAAGAAATCCCTCCCAAAGCAACCCCCTTCAGCTGAGACACTCATCGCAATGACGATCTTTCTCCCACAGCAATCGGCGACTGACGAACAAGCTCCCGACGCAGCGACGAGAGAGGAGCTCTCGGCACACAACAGATAAGGAACTCTGTTTCTGGTCTTTGGCAGAACGAAAGCCGAAGGGAAGGAAGAAGAAGGAGGCTCGTTTTAAAGATTAGAATCGGTTCAACTTAAGTGAACCGATCCGACCCGACACAAACTGGTCCGAACCGATCCAGCCGACTCGACCCAGTTTATTGACCCGACCCGACTCGAATTTCTCTTCGACCCGTTTAAAGTTTTTGACGGTAACGATATTCTGTCCAAATTTCTTTCAAGGATTAATATCATTATTTACAAAAAATTTATAGATAAATTATTTTGGAAGGTTTTCGACATTCGTTAAAGATTCTAAATTTTCCGAAGGTCCTTACTCTCACGGAATCCAGGTAAGTGGTACACTTACGACGTTTTGGCCATAGGCCCTACATCACAAGACATATAATATTTTCGTTATATTTATTTCGTTATTAAGGTTGTTATTTCATTATTAAAGTTATATAGTTTTATTCTGTCATGCACGATTAGATATTGACACATGATATAATCAAGATAAAAACTATAGGTCATCTTGCATGCGTATGAATATGATGGAATTGATGGAAACTCTGAGATGGCTAATGAAAGCCTGAGTGCATGAAACCTTGCGATGGCCAATGATAGCCTGAAGCTTGGTAGATATTTTTGAGATGGCTAATGAAAGCCTGAACGCATGAAACCTTGTGATAGCTAATGAAAGCTTGAAACTTGGTAGGGCTGGAAAATGAATTCCAACCAGTATGTAACTTTTAAACTTAAAAACTTGGTAATGCATGAGATTAAACATTTATGCACGTGTTTCTACTTATTGAGTTTATCTCACGTTTTAGTCTTGTGATGTATGTGAATTTTTAACAGATGATGAATTTGGACTAATCGAGGATTTTCCCGAAATAGAAGAACATACAGAGGGGAATATTGAATATGTCAACGATGGGTCAGCAGATTAAATTTTATTACAGTTTTAATATTTCGGGAAGAACTTTATTTAATGTTTCAATTTTTAAAAGTATTTGAATAAGTTTCTTTTGTATTGTAGTTTTCAATAAACTATGTTTGATTTAATAAAGTCTTGATTAAATGTTTTATTTGATGAGATAGGATTAATAGAGTTAATCCTAATAAATAACTTTAAACTATTCTGCTAATAAATCTAGTTGTTTTATTAAATGCTTCTGCCATAAATAACGATTTATTAACTAAGTATTGTAATTTAGGGTTTATAACGACCAAATTAAACCTAATTTTGTAAATGAATTTGGGGAAAAATTTTAGGGTTTTCAAAATTGGGGAAAATATAATTTGGGGCGTTATAAATTGGTATCAGAGCTCTAGGTTTATAAGGTTCTGTAAACTATCTGTATGCTCATTTACATCAGGAAAGATCGTCGATCAGCAAGTAAGTATTTATTTTCAGAAATTATTTATAGTGATTTATATATCCCTATTTCATAAAATTTTTGTTATAAAATTTTAGTTTAAAAATTTAAGTAATTTCAAAATATTTCCAAATTAGATTTTAAGAATAAAACTTTGTGATGTAGACTTATGGCAAATCGTAGAGGAAATAATGCCGAGCGCGATGCAATCCTCGGTCGAATGATGGATATGATCGAGAGACAGTCTAGGAAAATCGATCAATTAGCACAAACAGTTAATACTACGGCTCAAGCTCAAATTCCTAATAGGCCTCAACTAATGGATCTTGACTATTAGAGATTTCAGAAAATCTCCAACCTTTGAGGGAAATTTGGCGGACGTGGCAACTACTGAAGATTGGATTAGAACCATGGAGGAAATATTTGGGCATGCGAAGATTACGGAGACAGAGAAAGTGTCATGTGCATCTTCTATGTTCAGGAAGGAAGCACGCTATTGGTGGGATTCTATGAAAGCGATGCATACAGTTGCTACCATGACATGGGAGAAGTTTAAGGAATTATTCTACGAGAGGTATTTTGTGGACACCATGAAAGATTCGAAATTGGAGGAATTCATGGCTTTGAAACAAACTGGGAGTGTGATTGAATATGTGCATAAGTTCGACCAACTATCCCAATTCGCCTCTAGCATAGTCCCCAATGAAGCAATGAAAGTAAAGTGGTTTGTTCAAGGACTGCGAGCAGAGATCTTTAAGGATGTCAAATTGGTTACTTCAAAGGATACCCCGTTTGCGGTCGTAGTTGATAAAGCACTGAATGCTGAAGTGGGAGAACAAAGGGTCAACAAGGCTCAAGAGTACAGACGAAGGTTTAATCAAGCAACACAAAGGAATAAACCCATACAGCAGCAATGGGCCGGATCCAAACGACCTTTGACTCATGGATCTAGTGAAGGAACCTCCAAGATTATCAGAAGAGAACCAGTGAATCAAATAGGGATACCCTCCACTATTACTATATGTCCTACATGTAAGAAAGCTCACACCAGAGAATGTCGTGCGAAGGTGATGACCTACTTCAAATGTGGTCAAAATGGGCACTTCATCAGCAACTGCCCTATGAATAACAAAGATCAGAATAGGACAACTGCAAGGGTCTTCGCCATGACCAAGGAAGAGATAGAAGAGAACCCATCTGTTGTGACAGGTTCGCTTCTAATTTCTAGTATATCTTCATATGTATTGATTGATTCTGGAGCAACACATTCTTTTATATCCCTCATACATTATAAGAAATTAGGGAAGATAGCAACACCTCTAGGATATGAGTTAGGAATAGCTACACCTTCTGGCACTGTAATGTCTGCTAATTCTATATTGCGAGGGTGTAATATTCTTATTGAAGATAAAGAACTCGAAGCCGACCTGATCGTGCTAGCAATGCAAGATTACGATGTTATCCTCGATATGGATTGGCTATCAAAGCATTATGCAACCATCGATTGTCGTAAGAAGATGGTGAAATTCTTGCTACCAGGAGAAGAACCATTCATATTCCAAGGTGTCGCTCAACGCTCGAGAATTCCAGTGATATCAGTATTACGAGCTCAAAAATTATTAAGCTCTGGATGCCTTGGATTCTTAGCAAGTGTTTTATGCACTCAAGCCAAGGAAGCAACAACTTTGGATAAGGTGCCGATAGTTCGCAATTTTCTAGATGTCTTTCCAGATGATTTAACGAGTTTGCCACCAACAAGAGATGTGGAATTCAACATTGAGATTCTACCTGGAACAGCCCCAATCTCTAAGGCCCCATACAGAATGGCACCAGCTGAATTGAAGGAGTTAAAAGCTCAACTCGATGATTTATTGGAAAAAGGATTCATACAACCCCATGGGGAGCACCAGTATTATTTGTGAAGAAGAAGGACGGATCTATGAGATTATTCATCGACTATCGAGAGCTTAACAAAGTCACTATAAAGAATAAGTATCCGCTTCCGAGAATCGACGACTTACTCGACCAAATGAAAGGAGCATCGGTTTTCTCTAAGATAAATCTCAGATCTTGCTATCATCAACTAAGGATCAAAGAAGAGGATGTATCAAAGACAGCGTTTCAGACGAGATATGGTCACTACGAGTTTCAAGTAATGCCTTTCAGATTGAGTAATGCACCTGCGGCATTTATGGACTTAATGAATTGGGTATTGAAAGCATTCCTTGACGATTTTGTAATCATCTTTATCGACGACATCCTCATTTATTCGAAAAGTAAGGAAGCACACGAAGGGCACCTGGAAGCTGTTTTATCAACTTTGAGACACGAAAAGTTGTACGGAAATTCTCTAAATGTGAATTCTGGATGGAAGAAGTGGCTTTTCTCGGTCACGTTATTTCAAAGGAAGGTGTTTCTGTTGATCCGGCAAAGATTGAAGCAGTTAGTAAGTGACCACAACCCAAGAATGTAGCTGAAGTACGAAGCTTCCTAGGCCTTGCTGGCTATTACAGAAGATTTGTAGAAGGATTTTCAAAGTTAGCTTCTCCACTCACAAAACTAACTAAGAAAGGTGTTATATAATACCCCGACTTTTTATATCGAAATTTAATAAGGACAATTGGAAAGTGATTTGGAATATTCAGATTTAATTGGATAATTATCAGGGTATTACCCAAAGACGTAAACGTCAATCATTATCATCAAGCGATATTTGAAATAAATCGAGAATTTAGATTTGGGTTAAGAATAATTTAATTAAATGAAGGATTTAATTAAATTATTAAAGAGAAACTTAATTGGCTAAAACAGATGATTTAAATTAAAATGATTTGAATGGATTGATTATAATTAAAAGACAAAAAAAAAAAATAGAAAAAAGAGAAATTGAACCGATTCGGTTCACGCTGGATGGCCGGTTTGTTGATTTGGTTCGGGTGGAGATAAGTGAGGGTTGTTTTATTTTAATTTAAAATTTTTAAATTAAAGAAAGAAAATTGGGGAGAGAAGGGAATGGCCATCGGCCATCTACTGAGAGGAAGAGAGAGACGGACAGAGAGGGAGTGAGCCAAGAGGGAGACGGAGACTTAGAGGCGATCAGAGATCGCGGGTGGCGACGCGATCGACGGACGACCAGGCGAATGACGACGGCGACGCGTCGGGAGCGCGGCTGCTAGCGGCAAAGCGGGGATGCAGGCGTCGAATCGCAAATTGGGCTTGGACTCCCGCGGGCGTGTTCTGCCGGTGACGAGTGAGGTAAGCCATTGGGTCAATTTTTCTCCTTCTCCTCCGTTCTCTGATGATCGGGCATTGACAGGGAGTAATCTGGCAGTGAGGATTTTCTCGATTTGCAGGGGCTGGTGCTTTGGCTGAGGGCTGGTGGTTCGCGAATGGCTTAGTTTGGGTTGAACCGAGTGGCACGAACCTTCCACCTTGGTCCTCCTTTACAGCTGGTTGTTCAGCCGACACTCAATGGGGAACACCTTGCTGGAATCGGGTGAAAAATTGAAGAGGAGACAGGGTCAATTGAAGATGGCTGTCGAAGCCATAATTGAGCTACAGGAAAATGAAGAGGGTGTAGGGTAAATGAAGGATAAAATGGCAGAAGGAAAATTGAGAATGTGGAGCTCTTTGGAGAGTTGAAGCCGAGATAGTTGCAGGGAAGGAGCTCCTGCTTCGGGTCTGCCTGTCGGTTTGTTTTCATTTTGAATGTGTGAGTAAAATGTGACCGTTGAAGTAGAATTGTTCTGTGGTGTTGAATGAGTCGATGATTCTGTGATGGTTGAAGTATGAAGAAACACTCTGTTGGTTGTGAGTGCAATAGGCCGAGAGGTGAAGGGAGAAAATAAGGGTTGCTAGAGAAAACTTGGAGTGACAGAAATTGGGTGTTCTTCAGGTAGTGAATTTCCTCCCTGTTTTCTTTCTGAATTTAGTTAAGGAGACGTTCTGTTGCTTTGCTTGGAAATGAGCTTTTGTTTAGTTACATATTTGATAAATATACTTCGTTGAGTTGTGTTGGTTGTTGGCTGTGAAGTGTACTCTTCTGACTTGTGTTGCAGCTAGTTATTGTTGGGTTGAGAAACTAGATAAATGCCTTGAGGCTGTTTTGATTTTTGGTTTGGTCCCTAAGATTTTGTGTTGATAAATAAGTTTGTTGTTTTGTTGGTCAGGATGAGAAAGTTGTTTTCTACTTAATGGTTTTATTGGAAATGATAAGCGATTACGTAGGATCGGTTGGGTGATTTAACTACTATGATTGGTTGAAATTAATGAGTGATTTATCAAGGAAGAATAAGTTGAGAAATTGGTTGGAATAAAAATATGGTTTGTAAAGATGTTAGAAATATGTTTGGTTAGTTTTGTTCACCTTTTTAGATAATTATTATGATATTATTGGCTAATTGGCCGATGAGAATAATGTACGAGAAATGTGAAATAAATTGTTAAATGGATCTAATGGAAATAATAGGTTGCAATGAAAGATAATGAAAGGTGTTGGTTGTTATTGGACATCTATTGTTGCGTTGTTTGGTTATTGTTGGTTGCATTTTTGGACGTAATATATGAATAGAAGACTATTGGTTTTGGATTCGGTTCACTAATCGGATAAATATATTATGGAAATTGGATGAGTATAGTTTTATGAATCGTTTCAGATATTGTTAGTAAACGTTGATTTATGGGCCGATAATTTATGAATAAAGTTACGTTAAAAGTTATGGGTCCATAACTCATGTGGAATTAAGTTGGTCTTTGACCAATGTTAAACTTAGTTTCTTATTGATTGAGATTAATTAATTAAGCTCATTATAATTAACGAAACGGTTTTGTTTAGAAAACTCTAGTAAGCGACGTATATGAATTAAAGATAGAAAAAAAGACGACGAATGATTAATTGATTTGATTAATAATTAAAAGTTATTAAATTGTGAAGGTACAAAGAAGAAAAGAAGAAGAATAACGGCTAAACGCTAATGCACGTTAAAGCTTTGAGGTAAGGAAATAGGGATGTCTTGGCCAGAAAAGGCCCTACACCACAAGTAGAGTGCATGCGTTCTATGTTCGTTTTTCCGAAATGTTTACTGTTAGTTCTTTGGATGATTTACTGCTGTTTTCTTTTCTTGTTGATTCATCCGTTACGAATATACCTTGTTATAGTTCCTTTATTATTAGAGATAATGTGTGAAGAATGCCTAGTAAATGAGGAATGAGCTAATAAATGATAGATGAGCTAAGAGCCCTATGCTATGTAGTTATCGTTTTATTTCCTTACGCATTTATTCTCTGCTGCCCTTTTTCCTCTACACGTTAATCAATTGAGCATGTTAATTGACTAAGCATGTTTAATCTCTTTGAGTATGTTCAATTAATTTGAATACAAAAGCATTCTTGAGCATGTAAATTAATTAAGGTAACCATCTAGAATGATAATCAAAAGCCTTAGTTGATCACCTAGGTTAAGCCATGTAATTTTGATTAGCATGAAATTAATAGGTTTAACTTAATTAGCATGTTTAACTCAATTAGCAATATGTTAATGTCAAGCATGTTAATCATAATTAGTGAGTATGTTAAATTACTAAGCATGTAAATTTAGTAGACTAACCAACTAGAATGTTAATCGTTGAGCATGTAAATTGGTTAGCGTAATTAACTAGACCAAGCATGTAATCAAGATTGGGTGAAAACATGTAACCTACCTCGGATAACAAAATAGAATAATCACCTAGAACAATGAATGTAGGAATGTAGGAAGCATGTAAAATGACTAGCAAGCATGTAAAATGACTAGGAAATAAATTATGATTGTTCCCTGTGTGCGCTTTCCATTTCTGTTATATGTTTCTATGCGCAATTTCAATTTCAGTTGCTTTCAATTACTTTCATAATCGATGTTTTACTTTACTAAAGAGTATAATGATAAAGAAGATGAAAAGGGAATGAATGAAACGTGAACGAGTTAAGGATCTCAAAGATAAAAAGAGAATGAAGTAAACGTGAATGAGTTAAGAGTTTCATTGGCTAAGTAAATGAATGCTTTCATTATTGTTTTATTGCTTACGATCTTGATTTCGATTATATGTCCTTAGTATGTTATTTTTTCCGCTAAACCAAAGTATGATTAGTTAAGTAGGATAAAAGCATGTAATTAACATAAAAGCTTATTAAATTAATTAGATAACTGATTAGAATAATTGCTTAGAAAGATAAACGTAGGAAGCATGTAAATGGACTAGGAAAAGTTGCTTTTAATTCTTATTGAATTCGAAGCATGTTAGCACATTTTAATTTTTGTATTCACTGTTGAATTCACTACTGTTTTGTAAATGATTCCATGAATCTTTAAATATGTTAGAAGCATATTAAAATAGTCAATTCTTGAACTGCCATGTTCTGTAAATTCAAGTTGTATTTATTGTTTACTGGTTATTTTATTCTCATTAAATTTCCGTAATTCCATGTTAATTTCTATTCCTTGTGGTTGTTCTTACTATTTTTATGAATTTTTGTGATTCTTTCCCTATGATATTGTTACGTTTATAATAATAGAAACAAATAGGAGTACTTCCTAGAGACAAATAGGGAGTATCACCTACGGGGTGAGTACTCACAAACACAACGTGAGGAAAAACGAATGAACGAAATGAAAGAACGATGATGAAACCATGATGAAATGATGATAAAATGGGAATTAAAGAATGGAAGGGCAGTGCGGGTTTAATCAGGTAGCTGGCCAGGTCTCCTCCCTATTCGGGTACGGGACCAGCTACCCTAGGTGGTTAATATCTGGTAGGCTACTCCTTATCCATAGGGTTTCTTTAATTCAACTCGATGTACGAGTAACGAACGAAAGAACGAACGAACGCAACAGAACGTAAAGAAAGATTTGGTTTGGACTGGCATCTATTCCAAGAAAACTAAAGAGTGGTGTATGTGTGTGTATATATATATATATATATATATATATATATATATGATTATTTTACCTCATTTCCTTACTAAGCCTTTAGGCTTACAGTTACTTGTGGTGTAGGTATAAGTACAAGTACGAGAAAAGAAACACGCAGACTTAGGAGTAAATAGGAAAGACGGCGAACAATTAATAAAGCAAGGATGAAGAATTTGCATGCGCGAGACTCGTGGCTGGCCAGGCTTAAATGAAAAGAGAAAACAATTGTAAATGAAAATATATTTAATCGTTTCATTCCTTTTATTGAGTTCTTTAATTAAACTATTTACGCTTCCGCAACGTTTTAAAATAAATGATTTTTTTAACGCTTTCGCACTTTCCCAGTTGGTTTTCACAACGAGTTTTAAGAAGGGTCAGTAGCGATCCGGCGTTATCGTCGCATTCTGATTTCGTTTTATAAAAGAGTCTTTTGAAAATTTTAAATTTCTTTCAAGGAATTACGAAAATCCGGGTCGTTACATGTTAAGTACGTATGGAATGATAAATGTGAGCAGAGCTTTCAAGAGTTGAAGAACAAATTGATTACAGCACCAATCCTCACTCTACCATCTGAGACGGGAAAATTTGTGGTATATAGTGATGCCTCAAAACATGGATTTGGTTGTGTTCTCATGCAAGAAGAAAACGTTATAGCTTATGCCTCAAGACAGTTGAAGGAACATGAAAAGAACTACCCAACTCATGATTTGGAGCTTGCAGCTGTGATTCATGCCCTAAAAATCTGGAGACACTATCTTTATGGTGAGCGATGTGAAATCTATACCGACCACAAGAGCTTGAAGTACTTTTTTACTCAAAAGGATTTGAATATGAGGCAGCGAAGATGGCTAGAATTAGTAAAAGATTATGACTGCGAGATCATCTACCACCCCGAAAAAGCCAACGTGGTAGCTGACGCACTTAGCAGGAGAGCTTTGCCACATGTTTCATCTCTACAGATTGTTTCAAAGAGATTAAATGAAGAAATGCAGAAGTTCAACCTGGAAATTGTATCGCCTGGTTTACTTGAACGACTATCAGCAATGACGCTACAACCAACATTGCTCGAACAAATTAAGGAGAAGCAGCGTGATGATGCTTTTATCAGTAAAATAAAATATCGTTTGGAAGCTGGAGGGAAGTCTGCTTTCTCTATGTCAAATGATGGAATTGTGAAATATAAAAAGAGATGGTGGATACCTAATGACCCCGATTTGAAGAAAGTTATTTTAGACGAACATATTCTGTACATCCCAGTGCAACCAAAATGTATAAAGATTTGAAGCAACACTATTGGTGGCGTAGATTGAAATTGGATGTAGCTCAATACGTTGAAAGATGTTTCACTTGTCAACAAGTCAAAGCGGAGCATCAGCGACCTGCTGGTAAGTTACAGCCATTAACGATACCTCAAGGGAAATGGGAGCATATAACAATGGATTTTGTAGTTGGCCTTCCAAAAACTGTTAAAGGATATAACTCCATTTGGGTGATCGTGGATTGACTAACCAAGTCAGTACATTTTCTCGCTGTTAAGACAACATATAATATGGATCAATACGCACAGCTCTATATGGATGAAATCATGAGATTATATGGTATACCAATTTCTATAGTATCGGATCGTGATACTCGTTTTACGTCCAAGTTTTGGAGAAGTATGCAAAGAGCAAAGGGCACTAAGTTAAACTTTAGTACAACTTTTCACCCTCAGACAGATGGACAGTCAGAAAGGACGATTCAAACGCTTGAGGATATGTTGAGAGCTTGTGCTATCGACTTCCAAGGGAACTGGAGTAAGAATTTACCACTCGTAGAATTTGCATATAACAATAGTTATCATGCTTCGATTGGAATGACGCCTTATGAAGCACTTTATGGCAAGAAGTGTAGATCTTCTGTGCATTGAGACGAAATTGAAGATGGAATACTTATTGGTCCTGACATTTTAAGACAGACTGCAGAAAAAGTCTCTTTAATTCGCAAAAGGATTCTTACAGCTCAGAGTAGACAAAAGAGTTATGCCGATCGAAGAAGAATAAAATTAGAGTTTGCAGTCGGAGATCAGGTATTTTTGAAGATTGCACTGATGCGATTTGGAAAGAAAGGAAAGCTAAGCCCAAGATTCGTTGGCCCATTTAAAATTTTGGAAAGGATTGGAGAAGTTGCATATCAGTTGGAGCTACCTCAATCATTCAAGCATGTACACAATGTATTTCACATCTCAATGTTGAAGAAGTATGTCCCAGATCCCACGCATATTCTACCCATGGTATCTTCCGACATAGTTAACAATCCCACCTTGACTTATGAAGAAAGGCCAATTCAGATCCTGGATGTTGAAGAAAGACAAATGAGAAATAAGAAAGTTTCGCTTGTAAGAGTGCTATGGAAGAATCGAAACATTGAAGATGCAACTTGGGAAAAAGAGGAAGAAATGAGAAAGCTCTACCCTGAACTTTTCATGTAATATTTAAATTTCCAAGACGAAATTTCTTTTAAAGAGGGAGGATTGTAACGTATCAATAATTTATTTTCCCAAATTGCAGCATCTTTCCAAAAAAAAAACCCTAATTTCTTTGTTTCCATTTGTGATACGCGGGATTAGCAATTTTTAGGAAACTTTTCAAAAACCAATTCAAATTTCCCCCTAATCCAGCTAAACTGACAACCTAATGGAGCTAGTTTCCTAATCTGCTATGCGGATTGGAACACTCCAAGGAAAGAATCAATATTTCCCTTCTCTGTCAATGAATCTGGACCTCTAGAAGGCTAGATTCGTGAAGAGCTCTCGAAGGAAGGTTTTTCAAGACTCCCCTATAAATAGAGGGTCTCACCAAGCTCAGAAACCACAACAAAATCGAAGAATCTTCAAGTCTCTGGAAAGCTTACCTCTGGCCACAAAGAAATCCCTCTCGAAGTAACCCCCTTTAGCCGAGACACCCATCGTTCCGACGATCTTTCTCTCGCAGCAACCGACGACTGACGAACAAGCTCTCGACGCGGCGACGAGAGAGGAGCTTCTCGGCACACAACAAAGAAGGAACTCTGTTTCTAGTCTTTGGTAGAACGAAAGCCAAAGGGAAGTAAGAAGAAGGAGGCTCTGTTTGAAGATCAGAATCGGTTCAACTTAAGTGAACCGATCTGACCCGACCCGATCCAGCTTACCCAAACCAGTCCGAAACGATCCAGCCGACCAGACCCAGTTATCGACCCGACCCGACTCAAATTTCTCTTTGACCCGTTTAAAGTTTTCGACGGTAACGATATTCTGTCCAAATTTCTTTCAAAGATTAATATCGTTATTTAGGAAAAATTTATAGATAAATTATTTTGGAAGGTTTTCGACATTCGTTCAAGATTCTAAATTTTCCTAAGGTCCTTACTCTCACGGAATCCAGGTAAGTGGTACACTTACGACGTTTTGGCCATAGGTCCTACATCACAAGGCATATAATATTTTCGTTATATTTATTTCGTTATTAAAGTTATATAGTTTTATTCTGTCATGCACAATTAGATATTGACACATGATATAATCAAGATAAAAACTATAGGTCATCTTGCATGCGTATGAATATGATGAAATTGACGGAACTCTGAGATGGCTAATGAAAGCCTGAACAATGAAACCTTGCGATAGCCAATGAGAGCCTGAAGCTTGGTAGATATTTTTGAGATGGCTAATGAAAGTCTGAACGCATGAAACCTTGTGATAGCTAATGAAAGCTTGAAACTTCGTAGGGCTGGAAAAGGAATTCCAACCAGTATGTAACTTTCAAACTTAAAAACTCGGTAATTCATGAGATTAAACATTTATGCACGTGTTTCCACTTACTGAGTTTATCTCACGTTTTAGTCTTGTGATGTAGGTGAATTTTTAACAGATGATGAATTTGGACTGATCAAGGATTTTCCTGAAGTAGAAGAGCATATAGAGGGGAATATTGAATATCTCAACGATGGGTCAGCAGATTAAATTTTATTACAGTTTTAATATTTCGGGAAGAACTTTATTTAATGTTTCAATTTTTAAAAGTATTTGAATAAGTTTCTTTTGTATTATAGTTTTCAATAAACTATGTTTGATTAATAAAGTCTTGATTAAATGTTTTATTTGATGAGATATGATTGATAGGGTTAATCCTAACAAATAACTTTAAACTATTCTGCTAATAAATCTAGTTGTTTTATTAAATGCCTCCGCCATAAATAATGATTTTATTAACTAAGTATTGTAATTTAGGGTTTATAATGACCAAATTAAACCTAATTTTTATAAATCAATTTAGGAAAAAATTTTAGGGTTTTCAAAATTGGGGAAAATATAATTTGGGGCGTTACATGAGGTATGTGGAAAATTGTGATTAACAAATGATGTAAGCAGATATCAACAACGGAAGTGTTGGTGCCGACAAATGTAAGGTGGAATCCACAGAAAGATTTGTGGACGTCACAGATTGTGATTGACAGATAAGATGGACAGATATCCACAACAGAAACGTTGATGTTCGCGGATGAGGTGAAATTCGCGAAATGAAATTTGTTCGTAGAAGGACATGTGCACGTGGCCGATTGTTATTGACAGACAAGGTGAGTGGATATCCATAGTGTAAGTGTTGGTGTCCATGGATGAGGTGGAATCTACAGAGTAAACTTTGTTCATGGAAAGACATAAGTATGTGGCGAGTTGTGATTGGTAGATGATGTAAGCATACATCTGTAGTAGAAGCGTTGGCGTCTACGGAAGCGTTGTTGTCTGTAGAAGTAAGGTAGATAGGTGAACGTGTCAGATTGAGACTAGCAGAAAATGTGGATATCTGTAGTAAAAGCGCACTCGTCCACGACGAAAGCACATGCCTTCGCGGCAACTATAGAGGACACTTTAGGACATGATTGTCCGTAGAATTTTGGATGACATATATATTATCTCATTGTGAATATATTTGATTTATGAATATATTTTCAGATTATATTTGTAACGACCCAGATTTTCGTAAATTCGTTAAAATGCGTAAAAATTTGAAATTTATTTCTTTTTAAAACAAAACGTATAAGAGTGCATATAAACCGGATCGCTACTAACCATTCGTAACACTCGTTATAAAAACTCAGTGAATAAAAAAGCGGAAGTGTGGTAAAATAAATGCTTTGTAAAACATGGTGGATGTGTTATAAAACCTTTTATCTAAAACGTAGCGGGTTTGTCAAACTTTGCGGAAGCGTAAATAATCTAAGTAAATAAAAGAACAAGCATTCAATTACAATTTAGAAAACATGATTTAATACAACTATATCATTTTTAACCTCTCTATGCCTTGCCAGCCACGGACTGCCTCACGTGTGCAATTCCTTCACCACTGCTTTATTATTTGTTCGTCATTCTCGTATATAAGCCTATTATTATCTGTTCGTTGTTTGTACCTACACCACAAGTAATACGTGAGCCTAATGGCCCAGTAAGGAAAAAGGTTTATGCAATATGCTTATGAATCTCTTTAGTTCTTTCTGGAATGGGTACCACCCTAAACTTGTCTTTTCATTATGTTCTTTCTTTTGTTCGTTCTTTACTTGTTCTTCGAGCTGAACATTGGGAGACCTATATGGAATGGTGTAGCTGATCGAACCTAACCCTTTGCTTGCAATCTAGAACTCCCGTTCCCGATATGGGAAGGGCTTCGGCTAGATTTCAGACTAGACCCGTCTACCCATCCGCCCCCAACTCCCTTTTCTTTCTTTTCTTTCGTCCTTTTACCGTTTTTCCCTCACTCATGCATGTGGGTACCACCCCGAGGGGGTATCCTCTACTTGGTTTCTATTAACATGATGCATGCTCATACATTCTCAACCTAACGTGATGCATGATGCACTATAACATTAACATTCATAATAATTGAAGTGCGCATTGAAATAAAAGTAATTGTAATTGAAAGCGCATATAATCAACAACTGTAATTGAAAGTCCACAACAATTGTAATTGACAGTGCGTAATAGGAAACAATTATAACTCGAATTGAAAGCAACGAACGAACAATAAGAGACGATAAAGTAAACATGCGATGAATTACAATTAACTCAACATGCTCGTTAACTAATTAAACTAAACATGCTCCGACACTTAGTACGATTAAACTAAACATACTCACAATTAGTAGTTTAAATGGAAACATACTTTAGACATTAAATAACGGAAACATACTTGTAAATTCATAATTTCTTATCCTAGTTGATTAAGCATGATTTTATTCTAATTGATTAAACATGTTATAGTTTAGTAGTCTAGTTTAGTTAATTAACTGATTAATTGATTAAGCATGCTCAGATACGTTGGTTAAACATACAAAGATTGAACATGCAAGCATGATTATAAATCATTATCCTAGTTAATTATATGCTCTAGTCTAGTTAATTATTCTAATAAATTTACATGCCCAACTTTTAATTAAATTAATTACTCTAGTTAGATTGACATGCTCAAGAAATAATTAACAACTAGTTAAACATGCTCGAACAATTGTTATCCTAATTAACTGCTCACATTCAATTTATGAAACGAAAATGATAGAATGATATACACATAGAACAATAGGGATGACAATAACCACAGAGGGACTTAAGATAAACAACAAGTAATTTAACAAAGAACAGAACCATTAAGAGAATTCTTGCTCATTTATGCTTCTTTCCTTAGTTCATCATTCTACGCCCATCATTCACTTACTAAGCATTCACGACATTAATTGCTATCATGTAAAGCATTTGTAGTAAGAAAAATAAACTAAAAGTATAAGAAGTATCTAAGGAATATCAATAAAGTAAGGCATTTGAGCATGGAACCAACAATAAGTGAATTAATGTCAAACAATTCTAATAGTTAACTAACATGTATGAAGATTAATATTAAACATGTTCGGATCGATTTATAATTTAGTCAAACAATTTAGTTGATTAACATGCTGCTAATATCATAAACATGCTAACTAGTAATTAACGATAAGATAATTAATTAGCATGCTTGCCCAGTTAATTATTTTAGTTAGTTAATTACTCTACTTAATTGACATGCATCAAGAAATAATCAAGTTAAGTAATCATGATTTTACTAGTTAATTAACATGCTCACTAGTTAGTTAATTAACATGCGCACTAGTTAGTTAATTAACATGTTCAATGATTAGTTATTAATTAAACAGCTAATTAAACATGTTCGAATTAGTTATTTAACAACTAGTTAATTAATTAGTTAACTAAACATGCTCAACTCTAATTAGTTACTTAAACATGCTCGGGTCTAATTGATTACTCTAGTTGAGTTGTTTAACATGCTCGAGTCTAGTTGGTTAAGGTAATTAGCAAATCGAGTTAGTTAAATAAATTAACATGTTCAAGTCTATTTAGTTAAGTTAATTAACATGCTCAGTTGAATATGTCTAACTCATTTTTATTATTTAGTTTGTCATTACCAATATTTACACAAAGGTATTAACCTGTAGAATAGCTTGCAACAGAGTAATATAAGCATAAGGAAATAACAACAAAGGCATTTAACTAACAGCAAGTAAAATAGACAACCAACAACTCAAGGAAGATAGGCCCATTCTCAATGAGTTCTCAACTCATTCATACTTTGAGACTTAACTCATATATCTAAGCAGCAACATTCATTCACGTAAGGGATTATAGAACATTCTCAACAATTAAAGTAAAGTGCAGGATTTAGCAAAGGGAATTACGGGAAACTAAACACCCAAAACTCACACACTCTACTTGTGGGTAGGGCCTCCAAATGGCCTAGACTCACCCATTTTTCTTACCTCGAGCTTTAACACGTTTTGGCACTTAACCGTTACCATCATTCTCTTCTTTGTACCTTCACAATTTAATAACGCTTAATCATCAATCAAATCAATTAATCAACTTATTAATCTCGTTACTTAGGCACTTACAATTTCCGTCCATTTATTTTCGTCAACGTTATCCATTAACACCACTATAGCCAACCAAGCATATTTCCCCAACAATTATTCTTCGTTTCCACTTTCTAGCTTCAAACAATAGTTAACTAGACATGCTAAATCCCAAAACATTCCAAATGGCAGCAACTATGCCAATCAATAACAGACAACAATATAGTCACTCTTTTATCTTCTTTCCTTAAGACATTTTAGCACAATTATCCACTACTAATTCGAAGTAGAAACTGAATCAACCTATCACACACCCATCGTGCCCAACAAAACAACAAACTCATTCATCAACACAAAATCTCCATGGCCAAACAAATATAACTAACAGAGAATCCAAACAGCCCAACAATGCATATTTATCAAATCGTAACTAAACAGAAGCTCATTTCCAAATAGAAAAACATCTCCATAAATTAGTAACTAAACAGAAGCTCATTTCTAAGCAAAACATCTCCATAAATTAATTCATAAGGAAAACATGGAGGAATCGATACTTGAAGAACAACCAAAAGCTGACCTCCTTCTTTATTCCCTTCACTGCTCTCGGACATCACTCCAAGGAGCACCAGAGAGCAGGATCTCTTCCTGTCACCTCTCTCTCTCAGCTCAAAAAAGCCCATAGCAGCCCTTCTCTCCATTCCCTCCCCCCTTCTCGTAGTTAAACCATCTAGCAGACAAACACTTCCAGCAGACAAACACTCTGCACGATAGACAATCCCTGTGAAAGCCCCACAAAATGTTCCCCACGCTGATTCCACGCTGGAAAGGTTGTCTACATAGCAGACAACATCTGGTTCGAACCGGTCTAGTCAAACCCGGTCGGAGCTCGGCCCGTTGCCCACCAGAAATCTGACCAGACGCCGAAATCGTCACTAACGACTGCAATCAACACCACAACACCTCCAAATCGACTACTAACCCAAAAGAAATGCAAAGGAGGAGAAAAAACCAGGTCAACCATACCTCAATCGTAACCGGAACACCATGTAGTGGGAGCTTCGATCCTGAGCTGCTTGGAATTTCCCGAGCCCTAAATTGGACCCCTACTTGCAGTTCGCTTGCACACCGCCGAACGACAGGCATGACCGGAGTTTGAGCTGTCCGAGCTGTCGCCTCCTTTGCTCGTCGCTTCTCCCTCACCTCCCACTGCTCTTTCTCTCCTGCTCTCTTTTGTTCTTCCCAACGACAGAACAAATGGCCCAAGGCCTTTTGTTCTGTTCAACACACTAGACCGGTTCACCCTTGAACCGGTTCAGTTAACCAATACATACCCCCTTGAAATCTTTTATCCATTTTTAAAATTCTATTTTTAATTCATTACTACCCCTATTTCTAATTTCTCCATTTAATTATCCCCTATACATTATTTTTCCCACATAATAATTTATTTTATTAAATTAGTATTTATTCTAATTACCTTGATTTTTCATAATTTATAATCTTACGAATACGTCATTGGTAATACCCCAAAAATTACCCAATAATTCCAAATGTCCCAAATTAATCTTTATTAAATTCTCATATAAAAGTTCGGGGTATTACAATATTTTCATACTGCTAAAAAGGGAGGTTACTGATCTATAAAAAGGAATGTAAGGACGAAGCCCTAATCATCCATGCATTAGGAGCCATGAGAGTTTGTGTTCTTCCTTTCAAGCTCTGAGAAGGTATTGATCAATTTCTATTCTTTTTATCAACTCAATCTTTATTCATCTCAAGGAAAGTAAGCATGTTGGAAACAAGTTAGAGTGAATATTAGACCAGATTGTGAGTGAACAGACTTCACTAAGAATCTCATGTAAGTAATGTTGTATGCGTTTAGCCTTTGACCTACATCATAAAGTTCTAGGATATTTTCTTCTCTGGTTTTCTTTTCTTGTTATGTATTATTATGTTATAGAAAGACGTTAATCGAGGATGTGCTTTTTCTTTGGTAGATGCTTTGATTTTATTTACTAGAATGAATACAGTATGATAGAACATCCTTTGGTTTTATGCTTTTGTTACGTAGTGTTATGTTATAGGAAGATGTTAATCAAGGATGTGTTTCTATTTTTTTTGTTTTGATGATTTCTTTTGTTACACACATGTGATGATAGAACTATGTAAGAACTTTGGAGACGTATTGTTGTAATACCCCAGATTTTTGTAGTGCTAAGCATAAGGTCTAAGTGATATATTTGTGGATTTTTGAAGAATTAAGGAATGATTGTGGGATAGAGATGTGAATTGTGGTTATTGGTTATTAGAAGTGTGATTTGTCTAGGTATTAGAAGGGATAACAAGGATTTGCGGTCGATCTCATTAAGGGCAGTCGATCACTGACTAGACAAATTATTTTAGTGGCGAATGAAATTGGAAGCAGTTGATCAGCTGAAGGGGATTGATCGACCGGTTCCAAAGGAAAGATATTACAGATTGTGTCGAATTTGGTAGTGGTCGATTGTCTACAAAGGCGGTGATCGACTAGTAATTCTGAAAATTCATATTTGCAGTTGATTGTTAAAGATTTGCTGCCGATCATGGCCGTGAAAAGTATAACTCTGAAGAATTCGTGATCGATCACAAGAAGGAGGTGATCGACCGAAATGTCAAGAATCGCCTAGAAAGTTGTTAATCGACGTTTGGAAATTCAAAGGGGAGTCTAGAAATAGATGAGTCATGCCTTATCCACTTTCTCTGTAGGTTATAGAGCATAAAAGAGGAGAGTTTAGGCAGAAACCAGAGAGGAAAAATTCTTCTTAGTCTTCTAGAGTTCTCTCGACATTTTGGTTCTTCTGGTTTCTGGCATTGCTGTGTTGATGAGGGAGAAGGATTTTGACAGGAAAGGTTTCATTAGGAAAGGATTATAGCTAAGAGAGGTAAGAAGTGTTCATCTGTTTTCCCTTCGGGGCTACATCACAAGAATTAGGGGTTGTATTTGGAGATGCTTGTGTAGTTTGTTGATTTAAGTTCTGATATACTGATAATGTTGCTATACTATTTATGGTTCTTTCATGCTTGTTGTTGATGGATAGGTTTTGGATTATATTGTTATGAAAAGCATGTTGATGATAGGTTCTAGATTTTATTAAGAGCATGTCGATTCTTTGATGCTTGTTTTAGATAGGTTGCTGTTGTTATTAAGCTGTAGATATATCTTCAACATTGGAGAATAAGTTGTTGCTTGAGGAATGTTTTGTTGTTGATGATATACTTTTCAAACTTATTGTAGATGACTCCTTGATAATTGTTGAAGTGATGGATGCATATGAATTGAGAATAGAATGTCATAGTTAATATTATTCTATTGTGTTGGGTTGTTGAAGTGCTAAGAACTTAGGTATCATAAGTTGCTGTTAAGAATTTAGGTTTCGATTGTTGAAGAAAATGTTGAATTAGTTCTCTATTGGGTACTGATTGACAACAGTGAGGTAGATATGTTTTAAGGGTAGGAATTGTTCTCTGTTATTGCTTGGATAAACTGTTGAACACTTACTATTATAATTCTCTTTGGTTGCATTGATGGTTGAGTATTATAGCATGATTCAAGGAATGTTGAGATGTGTTAGATGTTAGGTTGTGATCATGTTTTACTTGGAGATGTATTGTTTGTTTGTTGTTTGATGATTGGATTTGTTAGATCTAAGTTGTGATTCAGTTGTTGTTTGAGGATTTAGTGTTTGTGTGCATTCATGCATCATTGTTTTAAAAAATGTAAATGGATTTCTCATGCATAAGTGTTTTATAAAGATGGGAATGCAAAAAAAAATTTAAGGAAATGAGAGGGGTTTAAGCTGGGTTAAAGTTCACCGCTCATTCCCGAGTTGTTGAGAAGAAATAAAATGGTATAAGTTCATCATGATGGAATAAATTCACCATCATGATACAAGTTCAACGTTGTGTTTAAGTTCACTGATCTGGTTCAAGTTCACCAATAAGGTACAAGTTCACTGCCATAACACACATTCATCGATATAGTATAAAATCCATTTTGATTGAAGTTTATCACTGTTTTATAAATAAGTTTATCACCGTTTTTATAAATAAATGAATGTTTAGAAAAGAAAAGGAAAACTCAATTTAAATGGTTTTATAATGCACATATCATTTCACTTCTTATTGAGCGTTGGCTCATATTTTAAGTCTTGTGATATAGGTATTCATGGTTTCAATGATAGAAGCAGTTGATGGAGAATTTGTAGGTTGCGGTCTTGGTGGCTGGTTCTGTAACGATCCGGTTTTTCGTAAATCCTTTAAAATGCGCTAATATTTGAAATTTCTTTTTAAAACAAAACATATCAGAGTGCGGCTAACTGGACCGCTACTAAAATCCTTTGTTAAAACTCTCTTTCGTGAAAGCATTGTGGAAGCATAAATAGAAATAATTTGTTTGAAACGTTGCAAAAGTGTAAATTTAACGACCCGGGTTTTCGTAAATCCTTTAAAATGCGTGAAATTCAAAAGTTTTGGTTAAAAAATCTTTTTAAAGAATATCAGAGTGCAAGCCGGGCCGTTAGGAACACTTAAAACATTTCAGATGTAAATCATTGCGGAAGCGTAAATATTTTAACGAAATAAACTAACCATTTAATTACAATTTTGGAAAGACTTAATTTAATTAAATTACTACCCAATTATCTTTTACTTCTCATAGCCTGGCCAATCACAAGCTTTGCACTTGCAAATCCCTCATCAACTGCTTCCTCATTTGCTCAAGAACTCTGCGCGTACGTGTACCTACACCACAAGTAAGACGTGAGCCTAAAGGCCCAGTAAGAAAATGGGTTTATGCGAGATGATATGCCTCTCTTTAATTCCTTGGAATGGGTCTGCCGCAAGCAGATCTTTTAATTACGTATGTTAAGTATAGCTCGTACATAGAGCGTGGAGTTTGGGGAATCCTGCGGTTTCTAATTATGTTAATGGTCTTGTAATCCCGATAAGGGAAGGTAAGTTCTTTTCCTCACTCAAGGCACGTGACCACCCCGTGGTAGTGTTCCTAATTATTTCTATCGTTATGATGCCTAAGATGTAACAACCCGAAACTAGTTTCCCGTAAACAATGTAATGTAGCTTCGAAGATGAAATTTAATGTAATGCATTTCGTTCCTATACGTCTTGGCTATGACTTGTAAATTCATGGGACGTCCGAGTTGGATAAAACTTAGTTAAATTTTCAAAGGAAATGGACTTTTTGGGCATTGGGACGACTAGAACGCCGTCTAGCGTCCCAACCTCGCTGTGCTAAGGTGTTGCAGACGCAGGATGCAGACAATGCGGACGATACAGGACGCATCCGCAACGAATCTGTTTAAGTCTGGGAACTTTAGGATGATCATGGACGACTACGGACGAGGATGAGAGTCGTCCGAATTTAATCTGTCCAATTCCTGGAAACATTCGGATGACATATGCGAACGATGCGGACGCAAGGAGAGGCGTCCGAATTGAATGTGTCCTATTCATTTCCTCATGCGGATGGCACATGCGGATGCTGTCTGGAGTTCGAATCGTGACTGCGGACGGTACAGACGAAGATGGGGACACCATCTTCCATCCGAAGTTGGATTTTAGCCTTCGTATATTTGGTCTTGCGGACGATTACGGATGCGATGAAGTCAGCCGCACTCGTCCGAATCGCATCTGTTCAGCATCTAAATAAGATTTAAATCGGGGGAAAAACGACGTGGGTCGTTTTAAAAGTACCACGATTGATGTGCTCCAAATTGCAAGGAGAGCACCTAGTTGAATCGGCTAAACAGTTTCTGAAATATTCTGACAAGACTTGCTTCAAGTAATAATAACTCCCCAACCAGGAACTATTAAGAGCTGAATTTTGAAGGGAACAATGAAAGTAAGCTCACAAGAAACATATGAAAAATTAGCTCAATTGCTCTTCAGAATCTCCAGTTATGGCTAAAACAATTCAGCTTTGATTTTAGGGTTCTGCCCAGAACAGTTCCGTCAACAGAAAAATAATTGGTGAGTACTCAGCATGCACACAGGGAAACGACGCCAAATTTGGAGGATTTTAGCTCAACAACATAAAGAATCACTTAGTTGAAAACTAGCTCAAAAGGACGTCAATAGGTCGCTCAAATCCAGTCTCAATCGCAGTATTACAAGCAGTAAAATATCCAGAACAGAATTTCGGCCAGCAAGAAATCCATAACAAAAAGACCCTAAACATATACCTTTCAATAGGATCAACTTTCGTAGGCAGGGGACTCAGCAAATATGAGAAATAAGCAGGAAAAACCAAGAATCCCTTTGATGAACAAACAAGAAATTCCAAAGAACTACCAAGGAGTCTGCTAAACCTCCTAACATGAGAGGAGCGACTTCAATTGGCTTACCGGTTAAGGAAGCACTCTCCAAGGGGTTGAATACTTCTCCTACTTCCACACCACAATAAGCTCCACAAGAATGGAGTATTGGAAGAAGCACCAACCCTTCCAACTCGGCCAAGAAGCATTCAAGAGAACCGAGTTCGGGCAAGAGGAAGATCAGACAATGAAGGAGATTGCCGCGGACCACTCTTCACAAGAGAAAGCTAGGGTTTATGTTTTGTTCAAAAATAATCTCCACTCATGCTTGCCCTAGAGGGGACTAAATACCCTTTAGGGGCTTTACAACAAAAGGAAAAAATTGCCCTAAAAATGAAATGACAAAAATGACACCAAATAATACATCACAAAAACAAGTTCGAGGATGGTTTTTTTGGTTTCTGTAAATGTAACTTTTTGACACAACAAACAAATTCCAAATATAACGCCCAATACCTCTTTGGAAAGCTCTAGCTGTCTGCTACAAAATGTATGAAGAACCAAATTTGAAAAGAAGTCATCCCGATTGCCAAAAAGTCCCTTGAACGTCAGGAGGTCAGATTCTAGGCGGAAAGGACAGCTCACAATTTTCTCCTATGATTGCATGACCTCCACTAGCCAAAATGTATCAACTCCTCTTTGTTAAATTGGTCCAAAAAAGTCTCCTCCAAGTTAGCTAGAGAAGAAATACCTACAAAATAAATAAAAATGTTAGAAATCAAAGGAGCCCTTAGCTCGGGCTCAGGTGACGGGACCTTGGGGCACATCATACTCCTGGGGTTGAAAAGGATTTGTCCTCAAATCTAGGGAGCCTTCCAACTCTACCCTCTGTAGATGGTCCTCCTCCAGGATCAAATGGAAAGAATTTCTTGATGTCCAGAGTCAGCTCCATCATATCAGGTTTAGCATATCTCTTTTCATTCATGATCTCGGAACTCATGATCTTACAATTCTCATGTCTGAGAGGCATATCAGTATCAAATATCATAAAACTCAGAGGTGACCCCAAACTAAAATTTGTTCTTCTATCAAAAGAATAGCTCGCAAGGTCATCGCTAAGAATCGTCCAGGGTGAAAGTTTTCTATCTCCAGAACTAGGCATCCATAAGTTGTTAACCACAAATGAACTACCATCATAATAATAGGAAAGTTCCACACCCACAATATTGAAACTTTCCTTCCAAAATTCAAAAACAGCACTAACAACAAAGAAATCTCTCATCCAACCGATTTTAAAGAACCAGGTGAGTAAGGAATTTAACATCATGTGCCTTTCTTGGGGTGCATGCTCAATAGGATTGGATCCACAACAATAAAAAACAAGACGATGTGATAATAGTAAAATAAAGTCAATATAATTCTCATCCCAGATATTCAGATGGCCTATCAACTCATTTTCCATTAAACCACTAGGCATGCTGAGGTTATCATCTCCAATTAAAAATCCAAGATTCAAAGAGTTATCAATAATAGTAGCCACAACATTATCATCCAGCCGTGCCATAACAAATTCAATAACAACATTATTTCTAAACCATCCAATTTTAAATAACCAATCAATTAAGGAAATTGATGGAGTGTACCTTTCTTGGCTTATACTTTGGTGAAGAAAAATTTGCTTCCCTGGAAAATTATTTTGCACCGATTTACTTCCATACGCATCAATCTCACGTTGAACCCTCTTCAAAACTAATTGTTCTCTTTTTGCCATCACTAAAGGAGTTTCGCATGTTGCACACTTTAATTCAGTATCAATGAGTGAAGGTGGGTGGATGAAGTCCAAGTCTACTCTCGGATTGGGCAAAACAATCTTTTCCCTATGTTCTTCTTCTTTTTCTGCAGTTTTCTGTAACTCTGAACTTTTCTTGAATAATTGATCAGCAAGCTCGAACTCAATCTCAGTGATCAACACTTCTTCCTTATCAATGGTGGCTGCCAAGGAGATATCGTTACATTCCTCGTCATGAAGTGGTTCTTCGATTGTTCTTAAAATAGGAAGAGTTTGGTTGGAACAACTCAGGCTATGCGACACTTTGGAATTGTCTTCCTTAACTTTAGCCACTACCAAGGAGTCATCATTCTTCTTTTCTTCATTTCGTGCAAAAGATCTCTCTTCCTCATCTTCGCTAACCACTTCATTAGTTTCTCCCATTAGAATCATTACCCTTGAATTCGGACAATGTGAGGTAATGTGGCCAAACCCTAAGCATTTGAAACACTTGACATCTCTAGATTTTGGCTTGTTATTGTCATTAAAGGCTTTCTTCTCTTCATTAAGCTTCATGGCATTAGACTTGCTATCCACCTTTGGAATTGTTTTTGGAGGATTGTTGCTTTTTTGGAAAGGCCGAGACATGCCTTCTTTAAGCCTTCTTTTTCTTTATCTTTCTATTCTCAAAGCCAATTGTATAACATCATCAAGAGTTTCATATGATTGTAATTCCACAATGTCTCCAATTTCTCTATGCAGCCCCTTTATGAATCGAGCAACGGTTTGCTCCATTGGTTCCTTCACATTGCAACGGATCTTTAAAATCTCAAACTCGGTCAAATACTTGTCAACTGATTGTGAACCTTGTTTCAAATTTTGAAGTTGAAGAAATAAGTCTTGCTTGGAGTGGGGAGGAACAAATCTCTTTTGCATGAGGGCCTTCATAGCTGCCCAACTATGCTCTTCACCACCAACAACTCGCCTCCGTTGAGTCTTGAGGTCTTCCCACCATATACTAGCATAACCCGAAAGCTCTAATGCAACCATTTGAATCTTTGTCTTTTCGGAATAGTCATAGCAATCAAAAATCCAATCTACCTTCTCAACCCATTCTAGAAAATCACCACCATTACTAGAGCCTTTAAAAGGAGGGATAGAGACCTTAACATGTCTCATTTCATTTTTGACACGTGGTCTCCTACTCGGACTTATTGATTCTCTCTCTTCGGATTCCTCCCATTCTTCATCAAATACACTAGCAACTCAACCCCGTGAATCAATAAATGTACTAAGCCTCCTCCTAGGCTTTGGAGTTCTAGGACCCCGGACATGATCATTGTCGGAAGCTTCCATCTTTTTTTGAAGCTTTTGGATAATTTCAAACATATCATCCAACCTACCATGCAAACTAGACTCGGCTTGATCATGGACTTCCCCGGTAGGTGCATTCAGATTGTTCCTCATCTCTTTACTATTATGATACTGAGCTCCTCTTCTTGTACTCATGGAAAGTAAATAATAGTCTCAATAACACAGCAAAACGTGAGCAAAGCTCTAATACCAAATGATGTGCTCCAAATTGCAAGGAGAGCACCTAGTTGAATCGGCTAAACAGTTTCTGAAATATTCTGACCAGACTTGCTTCAAGTAATAATAACTCCCCAACCAGAAACTATTAAGAGCTGAATTTTGGAGAGAACAATGAAAGTAAGCTCACAAGAAAAATATGAAAAATTTAGCTCAATTGCTCTTCAGAATCTCCAGTTATGGCTAAAACAATTCAGCTCCGATTTTAGGGTTCTGCCCAGAACAGTTCCGTCAACAGAAAAATAGTTGGTGAGTACTCAGCATGCACACAGCGAAACGACGCCAAATTTGGAGGATTTTAGCTCAACAACTAAAGAATCACTTAGTTGAAAACTAGCTCAAAAGGACGTCAACAGGTCGCTCAAATCCAGTCTCAATCGCAATATTACAAGCAGTAAAATATCCAGAACAGAATTTCGGCCAGCAAGAAATCCATAACAAAAAGACCCTAAACATATACCTTTCAATAGGATCAACTTTCGTAGGCAGGGGACTCAGCAAATATGAGAAATAAGCAGGAAAAACCAAGAATCCCTTTGATGAACAAACAAGAAATTCCAAAGAACTACCAAGGAGTTTGCTAAACCTCCTAACGTGAGAGGAGTGACTTCAATAGGCTTACCGGTTAAGGAAGCACTCTCCAAGGGGTTGAATACTTCTCCTACTTCCACACCACAATAAGCTCCACAAGAATGGAGTATTGGAAGAAGCAGCAACCCTTCCAACTCGGCCAAGAAGCATTCAAGAGAACCGAGTTTGGGCAAGAGGAAGATCAGACAATGAAGGAGATTGTCGCGGACCACTCTTCACAAGAGAAAGCTAGGGTTTATGTTTTGTTCAAAAATAATCTCTGTTCATGCTTGCCCTAGAGGGGACTAAATACCCTCTAGGGGCTTTACCACAAAAGGAAAAAATTGCCCTAAAAATGAAATGACAAAAATGACACCAAATAATACATCACAAAAACAAGTCCGTGGATGGTTTTTTTGGTTTCTGTAAATGTAACTTTTGACAAATCAAAAAAATTTCAAATATAACGCCCGATACCTCTTTGTAAAGCTCTAGCTGTCGGATACAAAATGTATGAAGGACCAAATTTGAAAAGAAGTCATCCCGATTGCCAAAAAGTCCCATGAACGTCAGGAGGTCGGATTCTAGGCGGAAAGGACAGCTCACAATTTTCTCCTATGATTGCATGACCTCCACTAGCCCAAATGTATCAACTCCTCTTGGTTAAATTGATCCAAAAAAGTCTCCTCTAAGTTAGCTAGAGAATAAATACCTACAAAATAAATAAAAATGTTAGAAATCAAAGGAGCCCTTAGCTCGGGCTCAGGTGACCGGACCTTGGGGCACATCAACGACGCCTTCTCCTCCCCACGATTCCGACTGAGGGAGAGTCACCTGCACCATTTTTACCCCACGTAGGACACGATCTAGAGGGGCAGAATCCTATTTCTTCAGCTCTCATCCTTTTTTCCCTCATTTTTCTATTCTTCGGGAAGAATTGGGTTTTCTGCGTAGAGGAAGTTGATGGGAGAGCAGCTGTCTGTGAAAGAAAAGTCTTCAGAAGGTAAGGAATGGGTTCTCTTGGCCATGTGGAGGCCCTACACCCAAGTAATTAAGTATGTGTGTGTGTCGATTGTAAATTCTATGTCTTGTTCTACCATTTCTAGCGTGTCTCCTCTAAATTAGTGCTCTATTTCTAATCCCTTTCTGTGAATTGTATTATGTGCTTGTCCTATAATGATAAGAGATGATGATAATGAGGAAGGTTACAAAGAAATGATGGATAATTTCTTGGGAGAAATAGATATAATGTCCTGTGTAGTGAATATGTTACCTTATGCCACTCAAACATGTATGTCATAGTTCTGTTTTGTCTTGATATCCTTATTCCTGTTATTGTTACAGTTTCCAGAAGATCCTTTGTCAATTTCTGTGGTTTATTGCTGTAGATAAGTATAGTATATTGCTCTATAATCTACTCCAGTTTTAGAATGTCTACCCTCTCTACTTTAGTTTCGTTAATTGTTAGTATGATTAATGCGATTTTCATTCTCTTGTCAGCATGCTAGTCTACGTTCATTCACTATTATTGAGCTCTTTGGATTTAGTATTGAGTTTGCTGTTCATTAATAGTTTGAAAGTATGACTTGTAGCTCTGTTTAGTGATATATTACCATTGTTTTGAAATGTCGAATTCATGTATGGCATCTGTTTTCTATCACGTCGTTGGTTAGCTAACAGCATAAGAAACAGTTTATCTCTGCTGCTATGTTCGTCATTTAAGAAGCATAATCTGTCGTCATACTTTTGTTACGTTACGTTGTTGTATTATCGTCATTAAGAGCATGATTTGTCGTTCGTTTTAACTATCGGTACTGCTGATGTTGTTAACACATAATAAGTTTTTTCTCGCTGTATCATATCATTACCTCTCATTGTAGTTAATACTTATTAAAAGCATGATAAATGTTGTATATTCGCTAAATAGTATAGTCGTTAAAAATGTGCATGTCTCATTGTTCTTCCTTGAAATTTTCTGGTATTGATTTCCTCGCTATGAAGCATGGTTCGTTGCTTTATTTTCGTTGTCATCATACACTGCTCACTTGTGTTTAATAGTGTGAATTCAATCAATATCATGATCTCGCTTAATGTCATGGTTTCATTCAATAATGTGATCTTACTTTGTAGCATGATTACAATCAGTAGTGTGATTTCGCTTACTTAACATGATTGTAATTAATAGCATGATTCCGCTTAAATAACATAATTTTGTGTATCAGCATGGTTTCGTATAATAACTTGTAAATTGAGCCTCTTTATTTGAGATCGATGACGAAGCATGTTTTATGTTCCACTATTTCTTAAGCATAGATAAGTTTGTGTGTTGGATGATTATGCTTAGGAAATGTTAATTTGTTACCTTGTTTTCTCATGTGTTATATTATTGTTATTCTAGATTCTTTAAGGTATTATTGTTTGGTATCCATGTATGTGTTAGTTGGATAGGAGTGTACTCATACGTTCATATAATAGAAACAAAATAGGGAGTACCCCCTCGGGATGGTACTCACATGCATGGTAAGGAAAGCAAAATGATAAGAAAAGACATAGGAAAGGATTAAGGGAGTTGGGAGGCGGATGAGTAGCGGTCATAGCCTAACAATTAGGGAATGCCCCTACCTTATTGGGAACGGGACCTAGTTGCCCATAGAAGGTTAGGTCCGACCCACTATATCATCCCATATGGGTCTTCCAATCTCCAACTCGAAATACGAGTAAAGAAAGAAAGAAAGAAAGAAGAAACGTAAGAAAATAATTGGTTTGGGTGGCCCCCTTTCCAAAGGAAACTAAAGAGAGACATGTGCATTTGTTTTCCCCCATTTCCTTACTGTGCGAAAGCTCACGTCCTTACTTGTGGTGTAGGTAATGAAGTAATTGTGCCAGGAGTTGATGAGGATTCCATTCCGGTGGAGCCTGTGGCGTATCTGGAGGAGACACAGGTGGAGTAGTAGTAGCATGGCACTAAGACAAGGAAGGAAAGTTATTTTTTAATAAAAAGGGTTTAACGTCAAACGTGGTTTGTGAACGTTGATTTACCTTTTATTTCATAGTTGATTTCGTATTAGAATTATCAAAACCTTAATTGACGTTATTTTGTGACGTTTCCGCAAAGTTTATTAATCTTAATTGTCCCTTTTGAAATTAATAAGTTGATTTAGTATGTTGGTAACACTCGGATTTTCTCGATACTCTGATTTATAAAGATTAAACGTTTCCAAATAAGGTTTTCCTTAAAACTTTTAATTAATTGGAAGTTGCATGAGTTTTTTTAAGGCAAGTAAGAATTCGGGTCGTTACATAAGACTACCCTAAAAGTACATACAACATGCAAGGAAAATTCATATATCAACCATAATGGACATACACATGCATAATGTTAACAAGCATTTCAAAACAGTAATTTAATCAAACGATTCATTAAAGACATGCTTGTATTAATTAGCTTGTTAAGTTAACTAAATTGATTAGGTCAAGGCACTCAATGAATTAACAACTTTTAAATAAGTTAACAACTTAATCATAACTAGTAAATTAATTAAGCTATTAATTAACATACTTATTAAATGGAGTAACCCAACATGCTCAATTAGTAGATTCATAGTCAATCAATATATATAAGGCATCCAACTAATCATACGAGCAAAACTATATATGAAACAACATCAACAAAACAACCATCAACTAACAACAACTAATACAGAGTAACCTAGTCTACAGAGCATTAACAAGTTCATAAAACCAATTCAGTATATCAACTAGTAAACTAACAGTAGCAATACACGTAAATAGCCAAGCACTGAAACGTACAGAGTATCAAGCATAGAAAACATACAACAAATAAGCATATAAAACACAAAAATCATCCAAGCATAGCAAAACATACAGACTCTACTTGTGGTGTAGGGCCTCCACCTGGCCAAGACACACTCAAGTCTTACCTCAAGTCTTTATGGCGGTTGACACTTAATAGTTATCCTTCTTCTCTTCCGATACCTTCATAAATCCATAACATCACATCATTACTAATCACCAATCATTAATCACATTTCTATAATTCACTATCTTCAGTAGCATTGACATCATTAGTTCGAACCTAATCACCTAACGTTTTCCATTGACTAATTTTCAACAAAAGTCCCAATAGCAACTTAACCAACCCATTTATCAAGTAGCCTTAACATACAGAATTAATCTCTCACAACAATAATCCAACATAGGACAATCGATAGAGCCAATCAATAACACAACAGAACCCAATTCCAACTTATCCATCAAATTCATTATCTTCCAATAACCAATATATCCATTACAGGGCTCATCACTATGAAATTTCTTTAACATAAATCTCCACAGAATACTAAATAAACCAACAGAGCATTTCATATGCTTTAACAACATTAGCTTAACAACTTACGTCCAATAATATGTCCAAATAATTACATGCTTCAACTAATTTAACAGAGAAGGAATTACTCACCCAAAGGAGCTATGAAGCTCCACCTGGACAGAGAGAGAATCACGCAGACAGGGAGCTCACTCCTCAGCTCCAGGACCACCCTCTGCACAAAACTCCTATTCTTCTGCCTTTATCTTTTAATCCGACTCTTCTACCCTTTATCCTGCCCCTCACCAGAAGCCATAACCCTAGCCTTACCCCTGCTCCTCGCCATTCCCTAACCTAGGCCACTGCCATCTAGGAGACCCACTCCTTGCACGCCAAGTAGTCGCCTGGAGTAGAGTATGAACTAGATCGGTTCGGGTCGAACCACAAGTTGGACCAGGCCTTCGGCCGGTCCAGAAAAATCGCCGGCTCCAACCCCTTAGACACATCACCCCTGCCCTAGCAGTTCCACCCACCGATGACGCCAATCCCCGCCTGCTGATCACCAAGCCGTCGCCAATCTATCGTCGTCGAGCACAAGAAACCGGAAGCCTGCACTGAAACAAACCTGCGAACTCGTACCTCCCAAGCCCTAACTGCGACCCGCTCTCTGCTTCTTCTGAAAACACTCGTCAGGACGCCGCCCTGCCGCGAGAGAACCCCGTTTGAGCCTACCATCTCATCGTCACCCTCGCTCGGTCTTCATCTCCCTCTTCGCCTCTCTCTCCTGATCGATCTCTCCCTCACCTCCTGTCTCCCTCTCTTTCTCGCCTGCTCTCTCCCAGCGGCCATTCATTAATTTCGCTCAAACCGGTTCACAGAGAGTTAACTGGTTCACCCACCTCTTAAAATTTCTTCTTTAATTAATCCTTAATGCAATTTAAATTCATTAAATTCATTTAATTAATTTAAATTCATTAATTCCATTAAATCTTAATAAATAGAATTTTTATGAATACGTCCTTCGTAATACCCCGATAAAATAATTATCCAACTTAAAAAAGTCGAGGTATTACAGTAAATTATTAATGAAGAAATTTAATGAAAGAACTAAATAATTAAATACACTTAAGAGAAGTGAAAACCGAAGAATCAAATACACTTTTATTACAATCGCGCCTTTTTTTGGTTCTAATAAGCCTGGCTAGCCCCAATCCTCACATGTATTATATAGAGCACTATAAGGGGAAACATATGAAACAATCTTAGAAGTCATTTACTGGAAATACTTCCACCACCAATCGCTAAAACATGCTAAACGTTTAGTTAAGATTTACTATGCATACTTGTTCAAACGCAACAAAGCTCAACTATGCCTGAAGAATAATGGAAATCAATAGCATGCTTAGTTGTTGATTACAAATAAATTGGCTAACAGTTTACATGCTATTAAACGAAATGAAATTCTGCAACAACAACATAGAAAACGAAACAAGCGTGACAAAACAGAGCAGCGAGCAATCAGCTAAATAAGGTAACAAAAACATGCTTCTTAAGGCAGCAATAAACAACAGTAAATCGTCAAGACAAAATAGCAAAATGTGCAGTTTAAACAATTACATACAGCAGCAAAGTATGGAAAACAAAACAGCGAACGTGCATTTTAATGTCTATGTACAGCAGCAAACGATAATTAAAGCGAGGCAGCTAGACATGCTTCTTAAATAGTAATGAAACAGTAGCAAAGTATTGAAAACTAAAGCAATGAGACATGCTTCTATCGACGAACATGATAGCAGAAACAACAACTAATCACGCATTTAGGCAACTAAAAACACAGCAGAAAAATAAATATTGATCATGCGTTAAATCGACTAATAAAACAGTGGCGATGCATGACTATATAATACTACAGATCATGCTTTTGAATGACTAAAAATAGCAGAAATTAATAACGAGTAAAACAACTGCTTACTAATATGCTTTGAACGACTAAAATAACAGCGAGTGCTATTAAAAACGGAACAACAGAAACATGCTTCTTAACAATATTAACAGCAGTGCAAAATGACGAGATGAAAAAAAGATGACATGCTCTTTAACGACTACAAAACTGCGACATCATTATTGAATCAGAACAGTGAAGGGCATGCTTATTGAATAATAGTAACAGCAATACGAGCCATGAAAACGGAGCAATAATTCATGCTTTTTAATGATGACAGAACAGCAACGTAATAGTAACGGAAATGGAACGGTAGGTCATGCTTCTTAATAGAAATAAACAACGGTAAACAACATCGAAAACAGGTAGTGATGCAAGCTTCCTAACGACTATAGCCAATAGTAAGTAATAACGAACATTACAATGAAAGCATATTCTTCAATAACTAAAAATCCGCAGCAATAACTATCAAATATGGACAGCGAAAACATGGGCCCTAATTGATGATGATAGCATTAAGAATAGCGAAAATGAAACAACAACAATCATGCTTTTCGAATGTCTAAAACAGTGAACACATGCTGAATAACTATACACACATGGAAGCTATTAAGTGGAAGATTACTCAGAGATTACTAATAAAACGAAATCACCATTATTAACAACAATAGAAATCCATTAGTCTTTCATTCATATTTCTCATCCATTTGAACATCTTCTCTTTGATTCATTCAAGCTCAACCTAGCACTTTTCACTACTTTTCTACAAACATTTCCAAAGAAAGCAGTAAAAGGACATCTAGAGAACATTAAAAAGGAACATAGTAAAGAAATCCAAGCATTCAACAAAGCTAAAACACAATAGTCAGTAGAGTACCTAGAGGGAACGTGGAAGTTTAAGGCATTCACTAATGTACAGCAAGCAACTACGCAGCAAGACTTAAAGCAACTACAGGAACTACAAAAATCTCTATAGCAAACAATCACTCACACACACTTCACTTGGGTGTAGGGCCTCCAAATGGCCAATGACTACCCCATTCCTTACCACTAATGAAGACGCTAAAACAGGGACAGCAGCGAACGGCAGGGTCCAGCTCAAAGCAGCTCCACTCCTAGCTCCCAGCTCACACTCAGCTCCAGTTCTCTCTCAACTCATACCTCACTACACTCACGCTTACTGAAGGAAATCCCTCTCTCACAGGTCTCACCCTCGTTGGAAAGGAAGGCTCTCTCGCAGGAAAGGGGAGAGCTCAACTATAGAATGGGAGAATGAAGGGGAGAGCGAGGCTTATGTCTGAAGAGGTGGGGGATATTTTGTAACGACCCGAATTTTCGTAAATCGTTAAAATGCGTAAAAATTTAAAATTTTCTTTTTAAAGCAAAACGTATCAGAGTGCATCTAACCGGATCGCTACTGACTCTTTCGTTAAACTCGTTATGAAAATCCAATTAATAATGCGGAAGCATTATAAAATCTTTTATTTAACACATAGCAGAAGTGTAAATTACTTTTCCTTTGAAAACGTGGCGGAAGCGTAAATAGTAATTTAATTGATAAAAATCCTTTTTAAATAAAAACGTAGTGGAAGCACAATTAATTGATTTAAAACAATTAGTAAAATATTACTTTATATTTACAGCTTGTTCATCTCTATTGTAATTAGCCAACCAGCTGCAATTCTCATTCGCGCAAATCCTTCATTAGCTGCTCTTAAATCTGTTCGTCATTTTCCTACATCGCAAGACGTAAGCTATGAGTCTAATGCTCAGTAAGTGATAATACCTATCATAATACTACATGCAGTTTTAGTTTTCGTCTTTTTCTTATCTTCTTATCTGTTATGTTTTAATCATCGTTTTCGTCATTTTCTTCTTATCTTTTACGTTTTAAGCATCGTTTTTGTCATTTTCTTCTTATCTTTTTATCTTTTGTGTTTTAGATCGTCATTTTAATTGTTATCTTTCATTGGTCGTTCTTTTCATCGTTGACCTCTGATATAGCAGTGATGACATAATCTGAAAGCCTGCTAACCATTTGCTGTTTGTCCCAACATAATCCAGGGACTATCCCGGCATAATCTAGGGACCTTGCAAATGATACGAGTAGCAATGGCATAATCCAAAAGCTTGCTAGCGACGATGGCATAATCCAAAAGCTCGCTAGCGACCATGTCCACGAAGGACTTAACAGTCTCGCATCATATCGTTTCTGTTTTCTCTTCTTTACTTTAATTGCATTAGTTATTTCTCATTTCTCTTTACTCTTTATAGCTTATTATTCTTTGTTATCTGTTTCTTCATTCGTCATCTGTTTCTTCGTTCATGATTTGTTCCTTCGTTATGCATTATTATTCGTTCGTTATTTGTATCTGTTTCATATAGTACTCGTGAATGCACACAATTTCTGAAAGCATAAATAAACATCGAAACATGCTAGGAAAACAGTAAGCAACGAAACGTGTGGTTAAAACTATAAACAACGAAACGTGCGGTCAAAACTGTAAACAATGAAACATGCTAGGAAAGCAGTAAGCAACGAAACGTGCGATTAAAACTGTAAACATGCTTGGAAAGCTGTAAACAATGAAACGTGCGATTAAAACTGTAAACAACGAAACATGCTGGAAAAGCAGTAAGCAACGAAACATGCGATTAAAACTGTAAATAACGAAACATGCTAGGAAAGCAGTAAGCAACGAAACATGCATATCCTAATCTTGCGATGTAGGGTCCGAAGACCAAAACACATGCATATCACTTACCTCGATTCTTCGTTCAACGCTTAATTCTAACCTCTCTCCTTCTTAGTACCTTCACGTTTAGAAACATCTAGTCATTAATACTTTCATCTAAAATCTTAACATTTTGCATATTCTAATTTCTTATGCGTTACTTACTAAAATCTCTTACATAGAATCGTTTTTCTTAATCACTACTTAGCTCACTAATTAGCTCCAACATTCATTTCCAATTATGTCTTCATCCAATGAATGACTACATTCTAAATCATTAGAGTAAACAAGCAAAGCTACCACTTAACAGGTTTAAATCCAAGCAAAATAACACTTTCAACATTTATCACCACCCATCGACTTCTAGCTAAACAGATTACGCAAACAGAGCAGCAACTTAACAACTTGTTTCAACTTCAATCAACTTAACAACTTATTCCACTTCATAATAACCTAACAGAACCCAACCAATAACAACAGTAGACAAATAAACCAATGACAGAGCAGTTCATACGCATAGTTATTCATCCAACAGATTGATTTTTATTCACAAAATCTAGAAACTAAAACCAATAGAGGCAGTAGCTAAACATATTAACAGTACAATGAAAATCATGGCTCAGCAGATCACAAAGTCAACAAAGTATTAACCCCAACTGTAGCTTATCATCCAATAACAGAAAATATGTTCAGAACCAAAAATTAAACATTACAGACAATCGACCAAAATAACAGAGTCTCACCAACACCCGAGAGAGGCCATCACTTCTCGGCCATCACCAGAAAATAGGGCAACTAGAAGCAATCTAGCAGCTCCAGAACACCCTCTTCCAAATCTGCCAGCTTCTCTCGGCTCTCATTCCTTTCCAGAGAGCTCTTCCTTCTCCGTCTCCATTTCTCTCTTCTTAACCTTCGGTTGAATTTGTAGAAGACACACTCTCTACTAATTCCCAGAAGGCAGAGGGCGTACGCTCGACCAGCGCACTGAAGCCACCTACAGCACCAGCTTTTCCAGAGGCTGTCCACCATGCGGGGTGGGATTCCAACTGGAAAGAGGGCCAACATGGAGGATTCGTGCCATTCGGTTCAACCCGAACAGCGAGCTGGACCTAGGCCCTTGGCCGGTCCAGCATGAACCGCGAGCACCCAGCCCTCGAGAATCCCCTCTGTTGATTGCGAATCACCGAGCGTCGATCATCCCTGCCAATGCCCAATTAATCGAAAGTAAAGGGAGAAGGAAGATCCACCGAGCTTACCTCAACAACACCTCGCCGAAGTCAGAGATCGCGAGCTCCAAATCGTCCCACAAATCGTCCAATCCACCCACGAAGTCTCCCTGGCCGTTCGTTCGCCTGACGCCGAAGCCCACTTCGTCGCCGTGTAGAAGCCCGTCGGCGACTATCATCTCGCGTTCGCCTCGTCCTCATTTTCCCTCTCGGGTGCGTCTCCCTCAGTCGCACTCTCTCTCTGTTTCGTCTGTCTCCTGTTCTTTGCAGATGGCAAAAGGCCAATTTCAAATCCCCTTTTAATTCCCTAAACTGCTTCAATTGAACCGGTTCAATCACCCACATCCCCTTCAACCAAATCTTCTAAATAATCCGATTTTTCTTCCCTCCATTTTAATTTTCTTTAATCCAATCTTTCTATTAATGTCCAATTATATACTCTTTCCAATTTCATTCTTAATTATTATCCAATAAATTTCCATAATTTATAATATCACGAATACGTCCTTGGTAATTGTAATACCTTGACGATTAAGTGCAAATAAAGATTAGATAGCTTCAATTACGATACATATATAAATAAATGAATTAGTATACAATGAAATAATTATTGAAATATAATTAAAATATAAAAAAAAGTGGTGTGGAGTCCTGCAAATTTGGGCAAGCTTCCGTAAATAATTAGCCAAATTTTGGCCTAACTAATTGACTAAAGTCTAACTAATAGACTAAAACCTAACTAATGAACTAAAAATTTAATGCTACCCATTGATTTTCTTCCTCAAATTGCCTATAAATAGGCTCATCTCCATTGTGAAACTCACACTAGCTGAAGGAGCAAAATTTAGAGTGTGAGAGGTGTGAGTTTTTAAGTGAAATGGGTGAGAGTTCTGTACTCTAAAGTTCAGGGGCAGATTTGTTATTCTGGTTTTTGGAGGAGTTTCAGGGGGAGAAAAATTTTGTGGTCTGCCTAGAAATTTTGGTAACGAATCTCCATCTATCCTATAGTTATTTAGTTGATAGTTTTAATTAATATTATTGTTATATTGTTTGAGAAATATTAAATTCAATATATTATCGTTATTATCGCCAAAATTATATTGAAATGTGAAATTCAATATATTACCTTCTTATCATCAAAATTATATTGAAATGTTAAATTCAATATATTACTGTTATTATCGTCAAAATTATATAAAAATGGTTATATCTAACATGCTATCGTTATTATCACCAAAGTAAATTAGAAATGGTAAATTAAAATATAATAGTGTTATTATCACAATGTTAGTTAGAAATAAAAATATACTATTATTATTATCACAATTAATTGTAGTGGTGTAATTGTACTGTGCAAATAAGTTCTGTCTAAGGAGATTGGTATTTAAGTGGATCCAACTCACCGGCCTTACTTGAGAATTGATTTGAAACGAATATTCTGCCTAAGGAGACTGGTTCTAAATGATCTGTCAAGAACCGCCAGTCTTTCCTGGGAATATTCTGATCGGTACTATCCACGATTAATAAAAAGAAATGAAATAATAAATAATGGATTTTAATTAGTGAATGTTGTTGTGAAGGTATTAACGAGGAAAAAGGTAATGATACAAACGCGCTAAGGAATCCAGGTAAGTTGCTACTTACTGTGTTTTGTTCTTCGGACCCTACACCGTAAGAATTAGGACATTGTTTGCTGACTGTTTACCGCTTTAATAGAATATTTAGGTTGTTTACTATTTTACCACAAATTGAGCATGTTCCGTATTTTGTGCTATTGATTGCTGTATGTTTATTAGAAGTATGTTCTTTTAATGACATGTTTATTAGTATTGAGATAATGATGATAAAATTAAGTATGTGGCCTCATAGAAGAGATTGATATTGCATGTACTCACACACATCATGGTTTTGAAACGATACAAAAATGGGTTTTCATGAATGAATTTGAAACGAGAACGGAAATGAATAAATAAATGATAACGGTAAAAGTTAAAGTAAAGAAAGAGTGAGCCCAAGGTTCTTTCCGGGGCACTCGAGGAAGTAAAAGATGAGTCCGAGGTTCTTTCCGGGGCATCCAGGTACAGAATGAGCTCGAGGTTCTTTCTGGGGCATTTTGGTACTAATGTCTAGGGTGAGCCCGAGGTTCTTTCCCGGGCATTCTGAGACTAAGGTCTAGGGTAAGCCCGAGGTCCTTATCGGGCTATTCTAGGACCAAGGGTATAAAGTCCAGGGTAACCCCGAGGGTCTTTCCGGGGTATTATGGATAGAAAAAGGAAAGTGAAATGAAAACGGAAAACGAAAAAAGAAAAGAAATGGAAATGGAAAACGAAAAAGGATTTTTAAAATGCATAGCATGTTTATTTTATATTACTTACTAAGCAATAGGCTCATTAATTAAGTCTTGTTGGTGTAGGTGATACAAGTGTTGATGTACCAGCAGAGGAGGAGATATTTTAGGAGGATCCCTTGGGTTATCAGCCGGGTTCAACCTGATTAGTTATGTCTCACAGTATAATGAGTATTTTAAATAAGTGCTTTGTAATCATGGGTATTTATTGTAAAACTTAAACTATGTTTTGAATTATCAATTTTAAATAAGTGCTTTGTAATCATGGGTCTTTATTGTAAAACTTAAACTATGTTTTGAATTATCAATATCTACTTTCGTTTGAATAACTCTGATATATTGTCAAATGAAAATAAATTAGCACATTTTGAATTGAAAAAAAAATTTGTACCACGATTTTTAAAGGGAAAAATAGTTTAAAAATAAACGGGCGTTACAGTTTGTATCAGAGCATAACCAGGTCAAACTCGGTTCTGTAAACTGCTGATAACACAAGGGTCATCGTGGAATACTCCTCTGATTGTAAGTTAATTTTGTTCTAATATTTAATTATATCCCTTGATTTCCTATTCCCTAATTAAATTGTAGTTAATATTATTTAATTATATCCCTTAATTTATTATTCCCCAATTAAAATCCAGAAATGGTAAGAAGAGTAAGAAACGATATCTCAATTCCTAATGAGAGAGATGATGCTCTAGATTGCATCGCCGAAGCTATTGAACGTCAATATCGGTTTATGGAACAACAAGCCCAGTACATAGGGAATCTCATGGAACGTGGAAACGGCAACGACAATGGCAATGGGAACCCACATGCCCTCGTTGTACATGTAGCAACTAGTTGGGAAAGATTCCAGCGGCTGAAACCCCTTACCTTCGAGGGTAACATTGCTGATGTTACAGGAGCAGAAGAATGGATACGCTCCTTGGAAAAGATGTTCGAATACGTGGGTATGTAGGAGAACGAGAAAGTAAGGTGTGCTACCTACCTGCTGACCCACGATGCACAATTTTGGTGGGACTCTGTAAAGACGACGTTGAATATCCAGACCCTCACTTGGAAAGACTTTAAGGAATTATTTAAGAAAAAATATTTTAGCTTCACAGTCCAAAATTAAAAATTCATGGAGTTTTGAGGATACGTCAGATGGGGACTGTATCAGAGTATATACGAAGGTTTGAGTTGCTGTCGAGGTTTGCTCCACATTTGGTAGCGGAAAATGGGCATAAGGTCCAACATTTTGTCCAAGGCCTAAGGTGGAAATCCTAAGAGGAGTTAGATTGACAGGTATTCGGAATGTCCCTTATGCACAAATCGTAGCTCAGACACTTGATGCGGAGGATGTTGAAACCATTGCGGTGAGACAGTGGGAGTTTAATCAAAGGATCGGACGGAACAATCATGGCATATAACAACGTATTGCTCCACCAGTAAACCGTGGAGTAAAGAGGCCATTGGGGAATGAGATATAGCCAGGGCGTAACAAGCGTCCCATGATTGAAGCTACTGCTGCTCTACCCAAACTATGCTCGATATGTCAAAAGCCTCATCAAGGACAATGTAGAGTTAGGACAAGAGGATGCTTCAAGTGCGGAAAAACCGGACATGTGGCACGATTTTTCCCATCCATAGCTGGTGGATCTAGCAGTGCAGCTCCACGCGTGTTTTTGTTATTCGAAAACGAGGAAGAAGAGGAGTTACCGACAGTCATATCAGGTACTACATATATGAAAATCTAGTTTCATTATACTTTTACATGAAATTAAGATGATCTCTATAACCTTAGAAATTACACTCAAATAAATAAATAATTCTTCCTTGTCATCTAGGTACTACGTATGTTAATAATGTAGCTGCATATACTTTATTTGATATGGGGACTACCCATTCATTCATATCAACTGAATTTTGCACAAAGGCAAATTGTTCCCCTAGTATTTCCAAAAATGGATATAGGGTACTTGTACCATCGGGAGACTATATGGCTGCTAGCAGTATTTTGGAAGCATATGCATTTCGAATAAACGATAGGGAATTTCATGCTAATTTAATAATTATGGATATAAAAGGGTTCGACATTATACTCGGCATGGACTGGTTGACCCAGAACTAGGGGATCATTAACTATGCAAGACGTGAGGTCCGTTTTCATCCACTTGGAGGCGAACATCACATCTTCTAAGAAATTAAAGAAAAAGGTAAGTTAGCAGTTATTTCTGCACTCAAGGCAAACCAACTGATGAAACACGGGTGTGAAGGATTTCTTGTTAACCTTATAAATACCGGAGTCAAATCAGAGACAAAGGTTAAAGAAGTTATGGTAGTACGGGACTTTCCGAGAGTTTTCCTAGACGATCTTCCTGGATTGCCACCTAATAGAGAGATCGAATTCATGATAGACTTGCATCTTGGCACGGAGCCAAACTCAAAGAATCCCTACCGAATGGTAGCCGCTGAATTACGGGAATTAAGACCCAACTCGAGGAATTGATCAATAAAGGATTCATTCGTCTGAGTTTCTCACCTTGGGGAGCTCTAGTGCTATTTGTGAAAAAGAAAGATGGATCATTATGGATGTGCATAGACAATCATGAATTAAATAAAGTAACGATAAAAAATAAATATCCTTTACCACGAATTGATGATCTATTCGATCAGTTGCACAGAGCATGCGTATTTTCAAAGATTGATCTCGGCTTGGGATTTATCAGCTGAGGGTTAAACCCAAAGATATGCCCAAAACAGCGTTCCGAACTAGATATGGACACTATGAATTTTTGGTTATGTCTTTTGGGCTGACTAACGCCCCTGCGGCCTTGTGAAACCCGAGAATTTTCAAGAGTAAATTCTACGTATAAATTTTTCGCGTTAATATTTGGTCTTAACGTTTGAAAATTGATTCTAATAATCGCGTAGCGACCACGTGTGAAATTTTGGTCAATTAGTCCAAAACGGTGAAATTAGATATTACCGAGCGATTAAATAAATTAAGAAAGGATGTTGAAAAATTAAAAGATCGTTGTCAATTTGCATTTGGAGCAAATCAGGATTTACATCAGTGGATTTAGAAATCTCTGAACAGAAATTAAATTGGACTAATTTAGTTTGGAAGGCATATTTATTATGTGTTATGGAATGAATAAATTAGAAGTTAAAGTGAAAAGAAAGGATACACGTGATGGGTATAAGGATTATAAATTAATTAAAAAGAAGTAAAGTGCTAATGGATAGTGGGAGATGTGATTAAAATAAAGTATATTTTCCGCTGGTAAGAACAAATGGTTTCTGTATTATTTTATGGTTTAGGATTTTGGATGTATGGACATGGATGCACAGTTTGTTTGGACAATTAAGTTAATTATTCTCGCAATCACTATATGGTGGGTCGCGCTGGGTATTTATACAAGTCTTCCGCAATAATTTTACAAGCCTTGGGCTAGGTGACTGGGTCTTCTTCGAAGACCGGGTCGTTTGGCCAGGCGTTTCTGTCCGGCCTGCCTCCGGGTCGTGACAGACCTTCATGGACTTAATGAACCATATATTCAAGGATCATCTTGACAAATTCATTATTGTTTTCATCGACGATATTCTTGTATATTACCAGTCGGAGGCGGAACATTGTGAATATCTAAAAATCGCATTATCTATTCTAGAGCAGAACCAGTTGTATGCAAAATTATCAAAATGTGAGTTTTGGCTTAAAAAAGTTACTTCCCTCGGCCATGTTATCTCTAAAGATGACATTGCAGTGGACCCGGCCAAGATTCAAGCTATTATTGAGTGGGTACAACCGAAGAACGTGGGTGATATTAGAAGTTTCCTCGGTTTGACAGGATATTATCGGCGTTTTATCAGTGTATTTTTCAAGATTGCACTACCTCTCACTAAGTTGACTAAGAAAAATGTGAGATTTTGGTGGTCCACTGAATGCGATGAAAGCTTTCAAGAATTAAAGCGTCGGTTGACGTCAGCGCCAGTATTGACCCTACCTGTAGAAGATGCTAATTTCTGTATCTATTGTGATGCATCCAAAAGTGGACTCGGTGGGGGTTCTAATGCAAAATGGAAAGGTGATAGCCTATGCCTCGAGACAACGTAAACCACATGAGATTAACTATCCTACTCATGATCTCGAGCTTGCTGTTGTGGTCTTCGCACTAAAAATCTGGAGACACTATCTTTATGGACAACGATGTGAAATCTTTACAGACCATAAAAACTTGAAATATATATTCACACAGAAGGAATTAAATATGAGGCAGCGGCGATGGCTAGAATTTGTTAAAGATTATGACTGTGAAATCAAATACCATCCTGGAAAAGCAAATGTTGTAGCAGACGCTCTAAGCAGGAAGGTTGCTTTGATGAGTATAACGTGCAAAGAAATGTCTACTGGATTACAGAAAGACATGCAAGAGTTAGAGTTACAATTACTTCCTGCTCAATTAGCCGATGTTTTGGCAACCCTATCGCTAAAACCGTCATTAATTGAAAGAATTAAGGAAGCACAACAAAGGGACACTCAGTGTGAGGATTTCAAATTAAATCCAACTCTACCTGAATTTCAAGATTTTTCCTTATCTGCTGATGGTATTGTGAAATATAAGAACAGATGGTACGTATCCGAATCACTTGTACGAATAGCAATTATGAAGGAAGCTCATTCTTTCAGTTTTTCCATTACCCTGGGTGTAATAAGATATATAGAGATCTTAAGGTGCATTACTGTTGGCCAAGAATGAAGTTCGACATTGCCTTTTATGTTGCTCATTGTCAAATATGTCAACAAGTGAAGGCTGAATATCAACGACCCGGTGGAATGCTTCAACCATTACCTATACCTGAATGCAAATGGGAGCACATCACGATAGATTTTATCACTGGATTACCAAAGACTGTAAAAGGGCATGATACGATATGGGTGATTATCGACAGATTGACAAAGGTTGCTCACTTTCTACCAGTACAAATGACCTACAAAATGAATCAGTTTGCAGATCTATATGTTGAGGAGATTGTGTGTTTGCATGGTGTTCCAGTCTCTATCGTAACTGATCGAGATCCAAGGTTCACCTCGATGTTTTGGAAAAGCCTGAATAAAGCTATGGGGACGGAATTAAAGTTTAGTACAGCCTTACACCCTTAGACTGATGGCCAAAGCGAAAGGATGATTCAGATATTGGAAGACATGTTACGTGCATGTGTTCTTGAATTTCAAATCAGTTGTAGAAAGAAACTACCATTAATTGAATTTGCTTACAACAACAGCTTCCAAGCAACAATCGGTATGGCACCTTACGAGGTATTGTACGACAAGAAGTGCAGGTCCCCTCTCTCCTGGAGTGAAGTTGGTGATGTTGAGTATTACGGGCCTGACATGATTCAACAGATGTCCGAATCCGTGGCCATTATCCGACAAAGAATGTTGGCTGCTCAAAGTCACCAGAAAAGCTACGCTGACAATCGTCGTCGAGACTTGGAATTCAATGTTGGAGACCGAGTTTTTCTAAAATTGTCACCATTTAAGGGTTTTATGCATTTTGGGCGAAAAGGAAAACTCAATCAGCGATATATTAGTCCCTTTGAGATTTTGGAAAGAATCGGAATGGTGGCGTATAAGTTATAACTACCAAATACTATGGCAGGGGTGCACAATGTATTTCACGTATCCATGTTAAAGAAATGTATTGGGATTACCAATCATCTAACATCTCATAAAAAAATCGAAGTTCGAACCAATTTGAGTTACGAGGAAAAGCTAGTTAGGATTCTGGATTTTTGAATAAAGAAATTGCGAAATAAAGAGATTCCACTCGTCAAAGTATTATAGCAAAATCAGGCCAACGAAGAAGAAGCTATATGGGAAAGGAAGGACGATATGGAAGCTAAATATCCTGAACTGTTTAGTTAAATTTCGAGGACGAAATTTTTATAAGGAGGGAGGAATGTAATACCCTAACGATTAAATGCAAATAAAGATTAGATAGCTTCAATTACGATACGTTTATAAATATATAAATAAATAAATTAATATAGAATGAAATAATTATTGAAATATAATTAAAATATAAAAAAAAGTGGTGTGGAGTCCTGCAAATTTGGCCAAGCTTCCGTAAACATTTAGCCAAATTTTGGCATAACTAATTGACTAAAGCCTAACTAATAGACTAAAGCCTAACTAATAGACTAGAAATTTAATCATACCAATTGATTTTCTTCCTCAAATTGCCTATAAATAGGCTCATCTTCATTGTGAAACTCACACCAGCTGAAGGAGCAAAATTTAGAGTGTGAGACGAGTGACTTTTTGAGTGAAATTGGTGGGGTTTTTGGACTCTAAAGTTCAGGGGTAGATTTATTATTCTGGTTTTTGGAGGAGTTTCCGGCAGAGAAAAATTACGCGATCGGCCTATAAATTTTGGTAACGAATCTCCATCTCTCCTATAGTTATTTAGTTGATAGTTTTAATTAATATTATTGTTATTATTGTTATATTGTTTTAGAAATATTAAATTCAATATATTATCGTTATTATCGCCGAAATTATATTGAAATACTAAATGCTACTGTTATTATCGCCAAAAATTATATTGAAATGTGAAATTCAATATATTACCTTTATTATCTTCAAAATTATATTGAAATGTTAAATTCAATATATTATTGTTATTATCATCAAAATTATATAAAAATGATTATATCTAAGATGCTATCGTCAAAGTAAATTAGAAATGATAAATTAAAATATAATAGCGTTATTATCGCCATGCTACTTAGAAATAAAAATATATTATTATTATTATCACAATTAATTGTAGTGGTGTATACTGTGCAAATAAGTTCTATCTAAGGAGACTGGTATTTAAGTGGATCCGTTGTGACCCACTAGCCTTACCTGGAAATTTATTTGCAATGAATATTCTGTCTAAGGAGACTAGTTCTAAGTGATTTGTCAAGAACCGCCAGTCTTTCCTAGGAATATTCTGATCGGTACTATCCACGATTAATAAAAAGAAATGAAATAATAAATAATGGATTTTAATTAGTGAATGTTGTTGTGAAGGTATTAACGAGGAAAAGGGTAACGATACAAACGCACTAAGGAATCCAGGTAAGTTGATACTTACTGTGCTTTCGTCTTCGGACCCTACACCACAAGAATTAGGACATTGTTTGCTGACTGTTTACCGCTTTAATAGAATATTTAGGTTATTTACTATTTTATCACAAATTGAGCATGTTCCATATTTTGTGCTATTGATTGCTGTATGTTTATTAGAAGTAGGTTCTTTTAATCACATGTTTATTAGTATTGAGATAATGATGATAAGATTAAGCATATGGCCTCATAGAGGAGATTGATATTGTATGTACTCACACGCATCATGGTTTTGAAACGATACAAAAATGGGTTTTCATGAATGAATTTGAAATGAGAATGGAAATGAATAAATAAATGATAACGGTAAAAGTTAAAGTAAAGAAAGAGTGAGCCCGAGGTTCTTTTCGGGGCACTCGAGGAAGTAAAGGATTAGTCCAAGGTTCTTTCCGGGGCATCCAGGTAAATAATGAGCTCGAGGTTCTTTCCGGGGCATTTTGGTACTAATGTCTAGGGTGAGCCCAAGGTTCTTTCCGGGGCATTTTGAGACTAAGGTCTAGGGTAAGTCCGAGGTCCTTTCCTGGGTATTCTAGGACCAAAGGTATAAAGTCCAGGGTAAGCCCGAGGGTCTTTTCGGGGTATTATGGATAGAAAAAGGAAAGTGAAATGAAAACGGAAAACGAAAAAAGAAAAGAAAAAGAAAAGAAATGGAAATGGAAAACGAAAAAGGATTTTTAAAATGCATAGCATGTTTATTTTATATCACTTACTGAGCAATAGGCTCATTACTTAAATCTTGTTGGTGCAGGTGATACAAGTGTTGATGTACCAGCAGAGGAGGAGATATTTCAGGAGGATCCTTTGGGTTATCAGTCGGGTTCGACCTGATTAGTTATGGCTCACAGTATAATGAATATTTTAAATAAGTGCTTTGTAATCATGGGTCTTTATTGTAAAACTTAAACTATGTTTTGAATTATCAATATCTACTTCCGTTTGAATAACTCTGATATATTGTCAAATGAAAATTAATTAACACATTTTGAAGTAAAAAAAAATATTTATACCACGATTTTTACAGAGAAAAACAGTTTTAAAATAAACGGGGCATTACAGTAATACCCCGATAATTATCCAATAAATCCAAAAATCTCCAATTTCTTTCTAATTATTCTTATTAAATTCTGGTATAAAAAGTCGGGGTATTACACAGTTCGTACCTGGAGGGGGCAGAGGGGAGGTCGGCTGGGCAGGGGTAGTTGGCTTCGTGTGGCCTGGGGGTCGAATTCTTGTCAGAGGATCGGGTTCTTATTGGTTATGCGTGGTTTTCCTCTGATTTTAAATCAGTTCTGTCGTTGATCTGGGTTGATTCGGACTGGTGCGGACGTGATGGTCTCATTCACATTTGTCCGCAAGGCTAAAATCTCGCAGGCTAAATCACGGCTTCGGACGAGAACTAGCGTCCTCGTCGTGTCTGTACCATCCGCAGACGATATTTGGACACATTATGGTGTCTGCAGGCGTCCTAAAATCAGACAGAGGCAAAATGGATGAGGCTACTCCACGTCCGCAGTCGTCCGCATGGCATTCGGAAGTGTCCAGGAATTGGACAGAGTCAATTTGGATGAGGCCCTCCTCGTCCACATTATCCCGACCTCGTCCATAACTTCACAACACAGTGAAGTCAGGGCGATAATTCACGTCTCGAGTCATCCCAAGCCTAATGGTGACGTGGCTAAGCACTTGCGAACGACACTTCTTGTCCGCAAGTCATCCACATGCGTCCGAAATCGACATTCAGACACAATAGGACGCATTCTCTCATCCTCACTTCTTCCCAACCTCCAAGGCAGCCACGTTATACACATGCGGACGACAATTCTTGTCCTCACTTTGTCCTCATGCGTCCGCAACTCAAAAATTCCAACTTTTCTTTATTTTTTTGCACTTAACCTTTATCCCATAGCATTTTCCCCATAATTACATGTCATAAAACAACACGTATACATGCGCAGCGTAATATCTCCACACTCCCAACACTTAATTACATCACGTATACGGGGAAAACATTACCAGAAATACTTCTAGACCTAATGCCTAGAATACGCCCTTGGTAATACCCTGATAATTGTTCAACTTAAAAAGTTTGGGTGTTACAGGTTCGGCTAAGGTTTTATAGGGACAATGTAATAGCTTGGTAAATGTTTTTAAAGTTGTAGAAGGTTATTTGTTTTTAAAGTTATGGCATAATTTTAAGTTATAAATGATTTAACAAAAGGAAATTTAATCATGCACTTCCTTATTTCAATTAGTTTTCAAATGCAAAGTCTTTTGCTGTATTTTAAAAAGAAAAAGTCTTTCAAATTATAAGTTTTAAATTGTCTGAAAAACTGAGATGTTGTTTGTCATGCATGTGATAATAGATTAGACTGTTATTATGTATTATGTTTTGCATGGTAATATTCACGTATATGTCACATGCATCAGGAAAAAGTATTTCTTTTAAGAATTGAAAATGATTTTTATGCAATCATTTTCATGTAAGAAAGATCGAAGTTGAAATGAAAAATATGTTAGAGGCTTTGGTGATTTAGCACCAATGATTTGAGACTTTAGTAGATTTATTCTCCAATGATTTGAGGCTTTGGTGGGCTTGTCCCCCAATGATTAGAGGCTTTGGTGTTGTATCCCAATGTTAATGAAAAAAAAGAACGAAAGAAAAGAATAAAAGAAAGAAAGACTGAAAATGAAAATACATGTTTTTATGAAATTGTATTTCATGCTCATATCATATATGCATCTCTTACTGAGCTTTAGGCTCATTGATGAACTTTGTGATGTAGGTGATGGTACTTTTGATGAAAGACTTGATGAAGGAAACATGTGCAGGATGCAGTTGAAGGAGTACTCTCATGGGCGAGGTTGTAGCGTTTTTGGAGCTATATTGATCCATGGGTGAAGATTTGAGAAAACTAGACTGAGCAAAAATAAAGACCTTTTATTAAATTAATTTTTTTAAATGTTTGGTTTAAAGTTAAGATGTTTTACGAAGATTTATGTTTATTTTATGTTGGGCGTTAACTACTTTTGAATTTTTAAGACTTTCATTGTCATATTTTAAAAGCATTGTTTAGTCGTTATTTACAAAGAAATAAAAATGATTTGATTTAAAAAAGGGCAAGAAAAATGATTTATGCTATGGGGCGTTATAGACTGACAAGTCCAACTCCAAAAAGAATATATGGTCTTGTGCATATTAAATACCTCAAGCTTTCAACAAGGTTCTTGAAATTTTTAGAGTCAACTTTCTCTTCTCCTTCATTCTTTCATAATTTCACTCCATAGGTCACGGGAGTATTCTGGCAGACAATTCTCCATCTTCAACTTTTTTAGAATCTCTCTAGCAAAACCTTCTTGAGATATGAAAATGTCATCATCTCTTTAGTTAATCTCCATGCCAAGATAGTATGACATTGGACCAATATTTGTCATCTTACACTCTTTGGTCATTGCTTGTTTGACTCCTTCATACATACTCAGATTATTTCTTGTAAAGATTATATCATAAACATATAAGCAAACTGATGTGCCCCAAGTTCCTATCGCCTGAGCCGTGCCCGGGGCACCTTTATTTCTAACTTTTTATTTGTTTTGTAGGTGTTTAATTTTCTATCCAATTTGGAGGAAACCTTTATTCAATGTCACAGAGAGGATCTGGTGTATTTGGACTAGTGGATATCATGCAATCATAGAAGAAAATTAGGAGCTGTCCAAATCCGCCTAGAATCTGAGCATCAGATGATCAAGGGCTATTTTGACAACCGAGACGGTCTCTTTTCAACTTTAGTCCTTCATATCAAATGCAGCCAATATACAGAGATTTCCAAAGACATATTGGGCGTTTTATTTGGGTTTGGTTTACTATATCTAATATCCCTTTTTCAGAGACTGATTTTCAAAATCGGATTTATTGTTTTGTTTTTGTTAAAGGGCTGTTTAGGTCATTTTCTAATTAGGGTTATTTTAGTCTTTTTTTCCCTTTAGTGTACGAACTCTTAGGGTTTTAAAAAGCCCTCTTTGCTACAAATGAAACCAGTTTTGGAATTGAAGACATTTTTGTTGTGTTTTTGGAAAAACACCACCCGCGGCCTCCTTCCCCCTTGTGCGCCGATTCCTTCCACCCCCAAGCAAGGCTCCTCTTGAAGTTTCTCAACCTTGCATCTTGGGATATTGCCTCTTCCAATCTTCATCTTCAAGGTAGGATTGCGGTGTGGAGACAAGAGAACCTTCCAACCTTGGAGAGTGTTGGTTTCGGCCAACCCTAAGTCGCCCCTCTCACTTAGGAGGTCCGCGGACTCCATTGTTTTTTCCTCTTGATTTCGTGATTCTTGTAAGATCTTTTCTTGTTGGTTTGATCATTTATGTTATGGAGACTTGATGCATGTTAATTGTTGCAGAAGCTCTTTTGGGAATTTTTGAAAGAAAGGTGATATTTTCGGATTAATGTTGAGTTGCTGAATCTGTGAATTTTCTGGATTATTACTGCCTCTGATTGTGTTACCTGTTTGGAGCCCTTACGTTGTTCATCTCAGTTTGACGCCTTCTAATGAATTGTTCATGTTTACGTCAGTGAGCTACCCTCCAAAAAGGAGCTCCATTTGGTAAGCGTAGCTCAAGATATTCCATTTTGAATCTGCATTGGTAAATCTGTCCAGCTGGAAACAGATTTTGGGGTTATTATTGAAATTGCTAGATCTCCTAATCTAGAGTGCTTTTTGGGCTGGATTTTTTATACAACTCTCCTAATTATATTAAGTTTATGTTCTCCGAAATACAGCTCTAGTTCACATACACATTTGGAGTTTTATTCATTTTATCTCTGCTAGTTCGAGTATTGATCATTCTCCGGAACAGATTTCTCTAAGGCTCTCCATTTGTTTCTTGGAGCCTATCATTTGGTATCAGAGCTTTGGCTCATGTTTTCTTGCTGTATTATTGTGTTTTAAGAGGGTTATTACGAGTACGAGAAGTGGGGCTCACTATCACAACCCTAGAGATATGAGAAATAATTCAAGTGCACCACCACCCGAGGAAACTCATGAGCAAACCGAGCCTACTAAGCGGGAGTTGTTTGACATGATTCTTAGGCTTCAAGAAAGTCTAGAGAAACATTCTAGTAGGCATGTGAGGGGCGCTAGGACTCCTATATCAAGGGAAAAATTGAACACATCAATCGAGTCAAGGGGTCAAAATAAAAAATTATATGATTGGGGTGCGAGAAAGCGTTATGGAAGAGTTTCCAAATTCGAGAAGAAGATCTCATAAAGAGAATGATTTTAAGCTTGTGGATTTATCCATCCCTCCATTTAGTGGATTCAACAATGATATTGAGTGTATGGATTGGTTGGAAGAAGTTGAAAGTATATTTGATTGTCACGAATTTCGGATAAAGGTAAAGTGAAACTAGCCTCCTCGTCATTTGTGGGTTATGCTAAATCTTGGTGGAATAACTTAAAAACTCAGCGGCTAATTGATGGGGAAAATGATCTTATTACTTGGAAGATGATGAAAAAGTTTATGAGAAAAAGATTTGATACATCTCGGCTAAAGGCTAAAGGCATCCGATGCTCCGAGTGCCTTGAAATGGGGCACAATGCTTCAAAATGCCCAAATAAAAAAGATATTATTATAAAAGAATATTTGATTGATGAGAGAAGCCAAGTTGGCTCCTTGGCAGCCTCTAATGAAGAAGATAACTTGGAAGTAGAGACTGTTTATGCCCCCGAAGGACCACTATTTGTGATGGAGACGCAGACGGCTAAAGAAGTTGTTTCAAAAGATCGAATTTGTGAAGATGATCATTTAGAAAATGGAGATAATTTTTTTTGCCAAAACTAATAGAGTCGAGAAGGAACATGAGATGGAGATGCAAGATCAGCATTGTAAGATTCTTCAAATGCCAAGCCCATGGGAAGAATTTGTTAGAAATGAAACCGAGCTAGATGAAGTTAATAATGTTTTCCAAGAGTTGCTTGTTCCATGTGTTTCTAACAAGTCCTTTTATGTTTCATCTTGTCTTGAAGAAAGTTATATAGATGAGGAGCTACCAAAATTAAAAGTGGACGAGGAAGAAGCTCCTCCCCAAAGGAGAACACTCACGGCCATGGAGGAAATGCTCATGGAAGGTAAAAAGCCTTCCCTTTTCCGTAACCGAAATGTTTTTGGTAAAATGGAAGAAACTTGCATAGTGGAGCATGGAGATGAGTTCTTTGCAGCAACAAATGAAGTAGAAAATGATTTTAAGGAGTTAGCTCTTAATCAAGAGGTAATTGTTTTCTTGACCGTAGAAAGACCTCTTACTATTGAATATCAAGAAGAGAAAATTCATGGCAAGTTGACTTGTTATGATTTATGTTGGGGCATAGACAAAGTAAATTTCTTATTCACAAATGGAAGGAGATTTAACATCCATGCTTGCATGCATATGGATAAAGGTTGGGGTTTTGGTGCATTACCACCTTCGAGTCTTTACTTGCTAGTCTACGATAGTGGAGAAACAAGCATACTAGCCAAAACCACTTGCTCGAGGTATACCCCACCAAACACCTTGATTACTTATTTTTTTGAAATTGGATGGTTAAGAAATATTGTTATTATTGAGCTTGATATTCCAGTTATTAAGAAAGGAGATTATCAAAATTGGGATAAACTTCTGAATGTTGTGGTTAATGATGCTTGCTTGGGTTGTGAAAGAGTTGTTGTTGATTTGATGATTGAAGATGTGTTGATGGGCAATCTGGATGTTTTGTTTGAAAATTATTGTGACCCTATTTTTCTATCCCCACATGATCTTGTTCTTGCTAGTTATACATCCACTCTCATGGAGCATGCGCACCAAGAAAGGTACATGCCATTAGTTTCCTTACTTCCATGGTTCTTTAAATTTGGGTGGATGGAAAATTCCTTTATTATTGGTGATGATTTTGAATTTTGGAAAGAAGGTTTTGATATTGGAGTTGAGAAAATAAATTCGAAGATTGAAGATTATTGTGATTCAACATTGCTACAACTACTAGACTCGAATGTCGCCTTTTGCAAACTCACAATTCTTCTCCTATCTTTGGCAAGGCGGTTTGCAAGTTCCTTTATGAAGAAATTGCCTCAAGGTGGAAACAAAATTTTTCCATTTGATCCGGGTGGAAGGCATGCAAAGAAGATAATGATGAATACTCCCTGGATTTGAGGGCAAATCCTTTTCAACCCCGGGAGTATGATGTGCCCCAAGTTCCTATCGCCTGAGCCGTGCCCGGGGCACCTTTATTTCTAACTTTTTATTTGTTTTGTAGGTGTTTAATTTTCTATCCAATTTGGAGGAAACCTTTATTCAATGTCACAAAGAGGATTTGGTGTATTTGAACTAGTGGATATCATGCAATCATAGAAGAAAATTAGGAGCTATCCAAATCCGCCTAGAATCTGAGCAGCAGATGATCAAGGGCTATTTTGACAACCGAGACGGCGTCGCAACTTTAGTCCTGCATATCAAATGCAGCCAATATATAGAGCTTTCCAAAGACATATTGGGCGTTTTATTTGGGTTTGCTTTAAAGCTATTTTAAGCAAATATCATCAACATACTTTAAAACCAACTGTTTAAAACATTTAAAACAAACTACTTAAAGTCCTTTAAAACATTTAAACACACTTTATTCCATTCATGAGCTATAACTACCAAGGTCAATACGCCCCCGATAACACAAGCACTCATCACGTCATGCTTCTTCCACTTACACTTCATTAGGATCACAATCATCACCTACATCACAAGAGAAACTGTGAGCCTAATGCCTAGTAAGAGATAAATGAAATGAAAGCTCATGCTGACTCTATGCTCATGTCTTTCATATCAGAAAAGAACCTATCCTTTATGTTCTTTAATCACAGTCTCAATATAATTCAGAACAATGGAGATTTTTCGCTTAAGAGAATAGATACATGCTCGGGATTAAACTTGGGTAAAACCGTCACTCAACCCGTACGTGGGAAGAGATACATCGTCTCGTAGTTCTCTCAAGTAGATCTGTTACTAATCTCCCCAATCCCCAATGTCTATTTATATTTATTAGGTACATTTTATTCCCGTGCAATACATGTATATGCAAACTTATCATAACATTTCTACTCATGATGCATGACATGGATGTATTTCAAGCAATGCAATTATCAATAGTAAAACAGGGAAGCATGAATTAACATAAAAGAAAATGAAACTTCAATTTCCTATAACACATACTTCATCTTCAATAGAGTAGTAACTTCAACCAAGACAACTGTCTATAGAGAGCAATTCCTATTTGGTTTAACATTTCCTTCCACTTTTCAGTTTAACAACATTATCACAACAATAGACAATTTCAAACTTTTTTCACATTATTATCAGAGTAGCAAATGAATAGAGTCAGTTTATCAAAACATAATAAAGATCTTTTAAACCAACAATTTTTATTCATGCTATAGTGAACATCTCTAAGGAAAATAGGGGCAAAGCAACAAGCATCATCAACAAAGAGCACCATACATACATATTAATATTTTCCTTCAATTCTAGGGTTTATCAACATTATGACACAAAAAGAACAATCTCAACCCAATTCAACAAAGCATGATTATTTAAACCAATATCAACATAGAGGTATCTATTAAGCAATATCAAATCAGGGCTATTGAAAATCACATAACATTATTCATCATAGTTTATTATGGCAGAGAACGGACAAAGATGATTGTAAACCAACCAAACATTATCTTCAAGCCTAACTTACTAAAGCAGTAACTGAAAATATATATATATAGAATTCTATTCAAAATGATAGTTGAAGACAGAAATATCATCAACAAACAAAACAATACAATCCTATCTTATGATGTAGGACACCTCTGGAAATACATATGCATAATCTCTTACCTGGCTTCGCTAATCCCTCTTCTATCGAAGTTTCTCCCGCAACACCGCACAACAGCAACAATTCTCTAGAAAATCAAAAGCTCAAAAACTTGAGAGAACACAGAAGATTTTTCTTGTTTTTCCTTCTGTCAATTTCTACTCTAATATACCTATAAACGCTCAGGAGAGAGTCAATGGGTCTCGATATTTCATCATCCAAGTACCCCTTTGATTTCTAGATGACAATTATCCATTTTTCTAGGTGACTATCTGTGTCTCACCCTCTTCCTATGATCGATTACAAATCATTAAAACTATAATCTCCATGACCATAATCGACCGCGATTTATCAATGATCAACCAAAAATCTACCTTTTTTAGAAATACAGGTCGATCACCCCCTTAGTAGATGATCGACCGCTTCAAAAATCATTGCTCTCTGTATAAAACTTGCTTTGGAGCCGGTCGATCATCCCCCTTCAGCTGATTTATCACTCACCAAAAGCTTGCTCTCAGTAATATTCTACACAGAAGGAGATCGACCACTCTTTCCTCATTGATCGACTGCCATCTAGTTTGCATTTTACTCTTTATTTAATTGGTAATTCTCTTACTTAATAGGTTATACTTACCTTTCTAGCAAAGCTAACACCATATAAATCCAATATATCCTTAAACATCAACAATCCCATTATCCTTAATGATATAAACAACTCAACAATTACAATGCACAACGTCCAATTTCCATATAAACGAATTTTCATGTAGACAAATTTTTTGGATATTAAACCTTAACATAGAGAGCATGCTCATATGAGTATTTTATAAATTCATTTTTGAGGATGTACTTGTGTAATACCCCGATATTCTAATTATTGGGATATTACAGGGCCTATTAGGAGCGTTAGGCTTAGGGGTATTTTAGTGATAAGGAATAAATTGGATTTAATTTGCTAAATTAAATCAATTGAAAGGTATTTTAAAGCTAATGAATAGATTGGATAAATTGGATTAAATTTAATAAATTTAATTTAATTAGTGGAAGATTTAAAATTAGAAGGGGATTTAAAATTTAATGGATATAATTTAACAATTTAAAGTTAAATTGTTGGAGGGTACGCTGAACCGGTTCAACAGAACCAGTCCAACATTTTTATTTCACAGAATGGCCATCGGCCATTCTGTTCGTTGGCGACCCGAATGAGAGAAGCAAAGGGAGGGAGACAGGGGAGAACGAGAGAGGGAGGGATGATGAGCGATGAGGGAGACACATCAGTGACCGAGAAAGGCGATGGCAAGCTCGAGCGGAGGAACGGCGACGGCGTACGGCTACTGGCGAAGTGAAGAGGCGAACGTCGGGATGGCTAGGGCTCGCGAATTGGGGCTCGGGTTCGATTGTTGCTGCTGCGATTCCGGCGACAGGATGAGATAAGTCGACGGATTTCTCCCTTCCCCCTTGTTGCATTCTGTTGGCCGACATTCGGAGCTCGGCGATTGAGCTTGCCGTCTTCGTAGGGGGAGCGTTCGGGAATAGTGGTTCAAGTTGGACCAAGCCTGTCCAGCTTGCTTATGGGCTCAAATCGGCCCATGAAATGCTGGTTCTTGATGAGCTGGAAAATGACAGTGTGGGCGTGGGGAACACTCTGTGAATCTGGCAGTGATGGTCGGGCGTGCTGAAGGGCTGCAGGGTGCTAGTCTCCTGGATGTAGGATATTTGGGACAGAGAGTGAGAAGTGATGACAGTGAACTTCTCTGGATTTGTTGAAGGTCGAGACAGAGAGAGGGAAGGCAGGGAAATGCTTCAGGTGGCTGGGCAGAGAGCAGAATTGCTCACTGGTAGTGGCACCATGGACTACTATGGAGATGGGGAAGCTGGAGCTGCTGCTAGAACCGTGAGAGGAGTAGCTGTCCCTGGTTGTGTGTCTTCGACAGTGGTAAGAACTCGGGTGTGTTCTTGGCCTGGTGGAGGCCCTACAACACAAGTAACGTGTGCGTGAGTGGTAGAGTAGGGGTTTATATGTTTATTTGTTGTGTGTTTATATGCTTATTGTTGTATCTTTCCATGCTTGGTGCTCTGTACATTTGTATGCTTGCTGTTCACGCATAGATATTCATGGTTGATGATTAGTATATAAATTCCTTAACAGATGGTATGAACTTACTATAGGTTTGGGTTGCTCTGTGATAATTTATAGGCTTGGTTGTGGTATGTTTTCTATGCTTGGATATTCTGTTTATCTCTATGTTTGGCTGGTCATGTGTGTTCCTGGTTGATGCTAGTAGAGATTCCTTGGTTGATTGTATGGACCTGCCACTACTATGTAGACTTGGGTTACTTTGTGATATCTACTTTGTTGTTAGTGTTAATGTCTTGTTACTAGCCTATTGTTAGATCTCTGTAAATTGTTGTTGGTTGTTGGTTTGACAGTCAGATGCGGTGATTGTGATACTCTATAATATTTCTGGGTTGTCAACTCTGACTGTTCGTTATTTCCTTGGATGCGTTATTATTGTTGTCCCTCTATTGATTTCTTAGCCGTTGTTAGCATAGATTTCTTGGTCGTTTGTTACTGCTATATGTCCTTAGATTATATTCTACTATTGATTCCCTAATTGCTAACATAAAAATTGTTAGTACCCTATTCATCATTGTTAGCTCTGTGGTTTCCCCTTAGTGACTAGTTTCGTTCTATTGTTGTTATGTGGTTTGAATGCCTTGCACTGTTAAAGATAAATGCTAACGTTAAGTGCTCTTATTCCCTTATTCGCATTGCTGGTGTTGTTCTGTTATTGGTTATCTTATTTCTTATCCTGCATGTTTACTTGCTTAGCATATTTACTTGTTAATCAACTTAGTTAAATGTTAACCAATTGAGCATGTTAATCCGTTGAGTTAATCTATGCATGTAACAAGTTATTAAGCCCAAGCATGTGAATTAATCAACTAAGTAAGGGTAACTTAAGTGTAAGTATCTTCTTGAGCAAGTTTAGTTGTTGATAATCTTGGGCATGTTAATTGAAGCAATTAATTGGAAGTTGAGCACGCTAAGTAACCAATTTAATTAACTAGTCGTTAAAAAACTAAATTCGAGTATGTTTAGCCAGTTGATTAATTAATAACTAACTCTTGAGCATGTTAATTATCTAATCAAGCATGTTTGAATTATAGGACCTTGTCTTGATGCATGTTTAATATATTTATTGACTATTAGTCTTCAATTACGTTAATTCAAGCATGTTAAATAGATTGGAATCCCGAGCATGATAATCAATCAAGCATGTAAACAAGTTAATTAATATGAGCATGTGAATGAACTAGGTTGTGAACTTCTCAACTTATTGCTTAAGAATTATATGTTATAACTTTATCATTGTGCATATTTATGTTTGTTTTGATTGTCATATGAACACCTTGCATGCCCCTTAGTTAATTCTTGTATGTGTTTTTAGGATAGTTTCAAGACGATAAAAACAATTAGGAAAACCACCACGGCGTGGCCACATGCCTTGAGTGAGGAAAAACATTAATCTTTCCCTTATCGGAATTACAAGACTAATTAATATAATTAATTAGAAATTGTAGGATTTCCCAAACTCCATGCTCCACGTACGAGCTATTCCTAAAGCACATACTATTCATAAAATACGTAATTAAATTAGTGGCTTGGGGCGAACCCATTCCAAATAATTCGTGTGGCATCTCATATGCATAAACTCATTTTCTTACTGAGCCTTTAGGCTCACGTTTTACTTGCGGTGTAGGTACATGACGCGCGGAATCGGCGAACAGCTGAAGAAGCAGTGGATGAAGGATTTGCACGCACGAGCTTGTGGTTGGCCAGGCTACGAGCAGTACAAGACAATTGAGTTGTAATTAAATTAAATTCAGTTTTCTCTTTCTAAATTGTAATTAAATGGTTAGTTCATTTCCTTTAATTATTTATGCTTTTGCAAATGTTTTTTTTTTCTAAAAATGATTTATTTCTGCAATGTTTTAAAGTGTTTCTAACAGCCCGACTTGCACTCTGATATTTCTTTCACAAAAGCTTTTAAATTTTAGCGTATTTTTAAAAGGTTACGAAAAATTTGGGTCGTTACAACTTGTCAATTCGACTATTCTAAGCTTTTGGTGATTGCTTCAAGCCATATAATGTAACGCCCCGTTAATTTAAAATATTTTTCTCGTTTTAAAATACGTCATAAAATTTTTTTGCTTTATTTATTTAACATTTGAAATCTATTTTTAAAAGAAACATGAAATCAGAGTACACATTGCAGAATAGTAATAAGAGTTCAAACATAGTTTCAAATGTTTTAACGGAAATCCCAAATAGATTGTTCTTAAATTGTCAAAATACCCCTAATACCAAATTATGAAAATACCCTTTTTAAAATACTGACCACTAATACCAGATTACCAAAATACCCTTTTTACCAAAATACTAATGATTTCCCAAAATATGTGAGCCGCACCCATCAGGTCAAATCGGTTGATAACACGAGGGGTCATCCTGGAACGCCTCCTCTTCCACTGGTACAAATTCTTCATTATAATAATCACCTATACATTACGGGGAAAACAATGAGCCTAACGCCCAGCAAGAATCAGAATTCAAATGCAAATGCATATGATGCATGATCACACGATGCATTATAGAGGAGAACCGTATCTCATCTGTTAATCGGGGCGATGGATAAGTCTAGGTCTTGTGGCTTAACCGTATTTCCGACGAGAAAACACACCAATCGGGGTGTCACCACGAGCCATACCCATACGCTTTTGTTGAAGACATTGGAGATTTTAGAACAACAGAATTGAGAATCTTACAATCCCCATGGCTTAACCTTACCTCACCGCTCCCTAAGTGGGAGTAGGCAACTCCAATAGGGGTGTCACCATGTGAACCATCCCCAATCCTCCCGCACCCCCACATGACTATTTACATATATTTTAGGATGACATATAGCATGCGAACAATTTCATAAGCCCTAGGATGATGCATGATTGCCACAACTAAATCACAGAATAACAATAGAAGCACAAACAATTTAATTACATTTGCAATTCGAAGCTCAACTTAAAGTCACCAATATTCAGGTAGAAGGGGAATTCAAATTATGCAATATAAGTTTCTCATTGTTCATTAGTCATTAGGAGCGACGAAGAATATATATTCAGATCCAATTCAAGGTTAAAGTTTAGCTTCGTCTCTTTTAGCTACACGATATGGTTTCCTCAGTTTTGATTTGATTCATGAAATTGTGTTACTAAACACCTTCCAATCCAACGGAATTGACAATGAACTAACAATGAACATAATTGACAACAGTATTCTCTAGTCAAGGTTATATCCAAAGTCAATCCAATTAAATTCTCTAGCATGACTTAATAATACCCAAAATCCAAGATTTTGTAGAGTAACACTTATCACTAATCATATCAGACAGTTCAAGAATCTTATTCGGTTATAACTATGTTGACAAGAATTTCCCAACAACAAGCAGCTCAAGTTTTCAACAATACAATGAGTTGCGATTCTCATTATGATAATTAACAATGGTACCAATCATGCTATTCATTCAACCAACCAATAATGGTACCAAATATGCTATTCAACAATTTATCATGCAAAACATATCAACAATGATTCCAAGACGATATAACTTTCTAAACCCTTTACCAAACTCCATTGATCATGCTTTTCATCCAATCTATTCTCACAAATTTTCATGGTGACAGTTCGTACTTTCTAGCAAAATCAACACAAAACAGAGTACTAATACAACATTCATACTTGACATTCAACCACTAAATGATAAAATCAATAACTAGCAAACAAAACCCGTAATATAAGGCCTCCATTGGCCAACTACAATTCCAATTCTTCCCTTAACTTTCCCAGCAACTAAACACAGGCAGGAAACAGCAAAAAGCCAACAATAACAGCCAATGTCTCAAACCTTCCAACATTCAATAATGCCTATGCAAAGATAGAATTTATATTCAATGTTCACTATCAATTTAATCTACATCTGGAACATAATCAGACCAAGAATCTCAAGATTAGCTCTTACCTTCATGGTGGAAATTCCTCAAAATCTTCTAGAGTAACACTCCAATTTGTACCACAACACCAATTCACCCACACACCACATTCACCAGGCTCTCACTCAGCACTTCAATTTCAACCTAAGAGCTAAACACAAAGGAGAACCTTACCTTAAATAGACGGAGGAGGCAGAGGAAGACTGAGCAGTTGCAGGGATAAGTTGTAGGAGAGGTCAGGCACTTCACCCACTTCAAGGGAAGGAGGTCAAATGAGGGATTGCCATGTGGAGAAGCCCTCCCCATCTCCAGGATAGACTGGACGTCGATGTAGAGATTCAGAGAAGAGAGATTTTGTGGTTGCAGACACGAAATCGGAAGAGAGAGAAGAATTATAAATGGGTTTCTTGGATTTTCCCAACAATTCAAACGCGTCGAGTCATCCGCAGTAGTCTGCAAGTCCATTTGGGAAGATAAAACGCGTCCCAAAGTGCCATTCGTACCATCCGCAGGTGTCTTGCGGACGCGAGTTATCATCCGCATGCATCGTCCGCAGCATCTGAAAGTTTCCAGGATTTAGGACAGATTCAACTCGGACGCCATTCATCCTCATCTGCAGTCATCCGTAGTCGTCTGAATGTACCCAGAATTTGGATAGATTCAATCGGATGTTGTCATTCATCGTCTGCAGTTGTCCATAGTTGTCTGCAGCAAGTTTGGGACGCATTATGTCGTCCCTAGTCGTCCCAGGGTACAGAGACACAACTCAACAGTGTTGCGAATGAGACACGTCGTCTGGAGTGTCGTCCCTAGGCGTCCTCAACCCAATATTGTGCATTTTTCCAAGTTTTTCATACTTCAATTATTTTTCAAAAATTAACCATGTACTTTCCATGCACAACTTACACTTATCGTTGCATAATTCGATGCACTATCCATATATTAAAATTATCCAGAATTATTACATCATCAAAAAGGGAAATACATTTTTGGGGTATTACATATAATGCTTTATTCAACTTCAATAACTTGTTTTCATAGCCCTTGATAACTTACCCTTGAGGTTGTTCAATGTAAAACTCTTCTTCGAGAACTCCATTCAAGAATGTTGATTTGACATCCATTTAATAATACCTCTTTTGGGCCACATGTGAAACAATCAGTCGAATAATTTCTAAGCGAGCAATAGCAGCAAATACTTCACCATAGTTAATACTTAGATGTTGACTATATCCTTTTGTGATTAACCTTGCTTTTTATTTCTTCACTTCTCACTTTGCATCCTTCTTTTATTTGTAAACCCACTTGACATGAATTGGCTTTTGAACTTCTGAAACTATTGCTAGATCCAACGTCTCATTCTTCCCAATTGATGCAACCTCCTCATCCCATAATCTTTCATGACTTCTTCAAATACAAAAGGCTCACAATCGACAAATTGGCAAAAGAGTTAGATTTTCACTTATTCTTTGTGTTACCTCACAAAAATCTTGAAGACTTCTTATACGAGGCTCTCTTGCACTTGAGCTTCTATTGTGATAGGATTCAAGATCACCAAGAACACTCTTTATGACATCTGTCCAGAAACTATGAATAATCCGAGCAATCAACAATAAAACAAACCAAACTCCCAATTCTTACGTGAATTTGAGCTGCAAATTGGATGGCTCAAACTAGACACACGCAGATAAAATTGTGTTAAAAATTCATTACAAAATCCACCCTGGATCTCCACTTATGGCCGAAACAACAGAACTCAAAACTAGGGCTTCACCCGATCAGATCTGGCGACTAGAATTAAAATAGAGAGATCTCACTCCATATAAATCCAACAATTACCAAATTTGGTAGGCCGTAACGTCACTCAATATAGAATAAATCTCTAGAAGGAATGTAATCAAGAAAACCAACGTAAGGGCTCCAAAATAGATCAACAATCGACTGCAGAAATCAGCTCACACAGAAAACAGATTCTTGCGGTTAATAAGAATTCCAGAATATCTCCATCTTCACAAAGAACGACGACTATATCTCATAACACAAATGGTGACAACCAAATATAATAAGAATAGATCCAGAATAACTAGGTCTTATCAACAATAATCTTCGAAAATACCAAATGAATCGTGGAGCCCGATTTGTCCTCCTACCGTGAGAGGATCGAATATACTCGGCTTAATCAATGATCAAGCACTCTCCATGGGGTCTAACGTTTCTCCTATCTCCACACTACAAAAACACCACAAGAGTGATGCTTTGGAAGAGACAGTAACCCTTCCAACTTGCTCAAGAAAACGCTACAAAGAGAATCAAGTTCTGGTAGGAAAAGAGGATGGCCGAGAGGAGGGAGGATCCACGCGGTTCTCACACTTTCAAACAAGGGTTTCTTTTCTAATTTTCCAAAACTAATCTTCCATTCAGCAAAAGGGGTATTAAACCCTAAGGTTTCACAAAAAAACATAAAAGGACTAAAATGCCCTTAACATACCAAAAATTGGGCATGATGGCGCGGTTTACATGCAAACCGCGAACCTCTCAAAAATGAATTACTAAAACATGAAATTCAACCAAATAATAATCAACAACTCAAAGTTCAACCAACAAGTATCTTAAATATAAAAATGGAAAATAAGTACAGAACCAATATGAAGAAGAATTGCAACTTTAAGCTGGCTCAAAGTTGGAAAGAGTAGTGAAGTCCGTTGGAGGTGAGCTAATCCAAGTAACAACGTGAAATGGTCTTCCTTTGGCCTCGTGAGTACTCTCTTCTGTAAAATCCCATAAATTAGTCTTTCCTGCAAAAAAAAGAATGAGTTAAGGATGAAGAAGGTATGCCTAATATTGTTGTTGCTCTTGGACATGTCACAGGCTCTTGAACTTCTCTACTTTACTCCTTTTTATCAAAGAAAGGAAAGAATTCATACATCTTTTTCTCTTTATCACTTTAATCCTAAAGTATCTTCTTCATCGAATTCCACATCTCTACTAATATTTTTTTGCCAAGACTTAGATGGTAGATCGTGTAGTCATTGGAACATTGATCATAATTGACGAAGATGTATTTCTTGCCTTTTATCATTGAGCTATGACCTTTCTTGATCGAGGAAATGGATATTATCGAAGATTCCAAAAACTCTCAAATGGGAAGCACTTGGTTTCTTTCCATTCCATGCTTCTTGAGGTGTTTCATCCCACAAGCCTCTTGTCTGGCACCTATTTGATAGGTATGCGACGCAATAAAAGACTTCTACCAAGAACTCTTTTGGTATTTTCTTTGTTTTCAGCATATTTCAGGCCATATTGAGAATGGTTTGATTCTTTCTTTCAACAATAACAATTTTGTGGAGGAGATTTTGGATGGTCAAGAATTGTGAAATGCCATTCACGCCACAAAACTCATTAAACTCATTAGATGTAAACACATCCTCCTATTTTCTACATATGCTTTAAATGTTCTAAAACTTCCCAAAACTTGAGATTTTTTTTTCAAAAAATAAATCCAAGTTTTTCTACTAAAGTTGTTAATGAAGAGGAGAAAATACTAATTTTTATTAAATGAGAGGCTAAATCAGTCCATATACATCGTCATGAACAAGTTGGAGCGGTTCACTTGCTCTTGATGTCATCTCTTTTAGAAAACTCTCTCAAAATTGTTTGTTAACAAGATATCATTTGCATAGCTGGTCTGGTTAGTCTATAGACGGCAAATCCTTCAACATTCTTTTATGTCCTAATAACTTCAAGCCACCTAAATTCAAATGTCCAAGTCTCAAGTGCCAAAGTCATAAAGTGTCCTTCACACAAGCCCTTAGACATTTCGCAACGTCAGCTTGAATATCAAACAAAAACATCATAGTTTTCATCATAGGTACTTACAGGAGTAAGAGAGCATGATTCTTTATGTGAACATTGTAGATTTTCCCAAGAATTATCCCAAGCTTAAAATGTTAATCTTCATACTTGGAGCATAGTAAACATTGCTAATAACTTGATAACCGCCATTTTTCATAGGAATTAAAATCATACATTTGTCTTTAATTTGAACTTTGGAGTTATTTCCAAATGTGACTAATCTGGTCATCGATTTTTTGTCTCCATAAACTTGCTTTTGTCTCCACACATATGATTGCTTGCTACATTGACCAAATAGCACATGCCATTTTTGCTTCATTCTCCTTTATAAGCAAGAAACAAAGTTTTCCCTGCCTCCTCATTTTTACCATTTCTTTGACATTTTGAGGATTGCAATCGCAAGGATAGTGAACATGTTTTTGAATATTGTAACATTGAACATTTTATCGATCATTTAGTCTGGAATGGCCTACTCTACCATGCTTTTTAACATACTGATTTTCTCTTCATCGTCAAGATTTTGACATCCTCAACATTTTCCTCTACTGTCACACCCCTAATTTTTTGCCGTGCGGAATAGGGTGAATAGGTGTGCGGCGCCGTAGTCCCACTACGACCAGCCTCTCTCCGAATATGTTGAACACAAACTCTTTACGGGAGCCCGGCCCCCAACCCTTTCTTTCGATTCCAAACCAAAGAAACTAGGAACAATTCTCGCCACTCGGAACACCACAACTCTCTCAAGGATGACTAATCACTCAATGATTATTAATGCCTTGGTTGGTGCCTCAAGGGTCTTATTTATAGGCAATAAGCAATCGTAATTCAACTAGAACTTGGAATCCTAAGGCTAGTAGGATTTGTAGCTCCAATCTAGTGTGTGCTAGTCCATGTTAGTAGCTCCAATCCAGTGTGTGCTAGTCCATGCTAGTAGCTCCAATCTAGTGTGTGCTAGTCCATGCTAGTAGCTCCAATCTAGTGTGTGCTAGTCCATGATAGCGCACTGTCGGCCCAGTTGGCGCGCTGCTGGCCGAGCCCAATCGCGCTGCTGTCTTCTCCTCTGCGGCGCACGCGCTGCCGACGTCTACTCCTGCCTGATGCGCGCCCCGCACGCAGCTTGTTTGCATAGTGCACCCAGCGCACTGTTGTGAGGCTTCCCAGAAGCCTCCTTTCGGGCGCTGCGCCCGTTTACGCCTTGTGAGAAAGGGGGTGTGACAGTCCTCCCCCACTAGATGAAGTCGAAGGCCTCGTCGACGCCCAATCTAAGTAAGCCGTCACCTCGTCTTCAAATTGCCACAAGTCTTTATCATTCTCCCACGTTGCCTCATCTTCATCCTCCCATAGAACTAAGAATTGTGTGCGCCTATTCTTTGAACTTTCTCCCATGCTTCGATGATCAAGGATCTTGGAAATCTTCTTTTGAAATTCCACTCGCACCCCAGGTGGAGCCTTCAATCTCTGAACTCTATCTCCTTCGTGATAGGGCTTTAAGAAACTTACATGGAATGTAGGATGCAATTTGAGTCTGTCGGGAAGTTGCAATCGGTAGGCCACCGACCCAACTTTTTTTATAACCGTGAATGGTCCATCATACTTGGGAAGAAGTCCCTTGTGATATCTCCGAGATGTCACCTTCTTCCATATCTGAGGCGTGAGTTTGAGTAGGACCCGGTCCCCCTCCCTGAACTCTAGTGGTCTTCTCCCCTTATCTGCATACTTTTTCATCCGTCGTTGGGCCTTGCCCAAACTTTCTTTGGCTTGTTCTAACAGATCTGTCCGGTCTCGTCCGTACCTGTAGGCTGCTGGACAGGGGCCCTGCTCCTTCCTGCGTGCAATTCCGGCTGGAGTCGCCGGCTGAAATCCCAACGTAAGCTCTGCGGGACTCATTCCCGTGGTCGATGTCCGATGAATGTTGTATGAAAATTGAGCTGCATCCAATAGATCCACCCAATTTCTCTGGCTCGCTGATACAAAGTGCCTCAAATACTCTTCCAATAACGCATTGAGCCGCTCAGTTTGCCCGTCTGTCTGGGGATGGTTTGCCGTGGAGAACTTTAGCTCGGTGCCCATTGAGTTGAACAATATAGTCCAGAACTTCCCTGTGAACCTCGAGTCTCGATCACTCACAATATCTTTCGGCAACCTAAATGTTTTAACCACGAACCTCATGAAGTAATCCGCCGCCTCTTGCGCGGTGCATGTCTTTGGTACGCCTATGAACACAGCTTACTTTGTCAAGCGATCTACCACCACCATGATAGATCCTTTCCCCTCCACCGTTGGCATCCCGGTGATGAAATCCATCGAGACCGACTCCCATGGCTTGCTTGGAATTGGGAGTGGTTGAAGTAGCCCTGCTTCTTTTTTCCTCTCCGTCTTGTCCACCTGACAAGTTAGACATGTCTTCACATAGAGCTCAATGTCTTCTTCCATCTTCGGCCAGATGTAGTCTCGTGATAATAAAGCGAGCATCCTCTCGACGACCGGGTGTCCCGCCCAGCGGGTGTCATGTGTCTCTTTCAGGAGAAGTTGGCGGACCCCGCCCCAACTAGGCACTAGAACTCTGTCACCACGTGCTTTCAATAAGCCGTCTTCTAGCCAATATCGCCTCACCGACCCATCCTGTACCTACTTCGCAAGTCGCAAGTACGCGACATCTTCTGTAGATGCCGCCTTGATCTTCTCTAGAAGATCCGAGCGAACCTCCGTTATCGCTGCTATGCGTTCCGCATGCTCCCTGCAGCTAAGTGCATCTGCCACTCTATTCTCGGCCCCTGGTTTATGTAGCCAAGTGAAGTCAAACTCTGCCAAGAACTCCTGCCATCGCGCCTGCTTTGGTGAGAGATTCTTTTGTGTCTTGAAATAGGTATTGGCCACATTGTCTGTGACCACGGTGAACTGTGTGCCCAATAGATAGTGTCTCCAAGTTACCAAGCAATGTATAACCGCCACCATCTCTTTCTCATGTGCTGAATAGCGCTCCTCGGATCCCTTTAGTTTCTGGCTCTCATAGGCGACCGGATGTCCATCTTGAACCAAGACTCCGCCCACTGCGCGCTCTGACGCATCTGTATGCACCTCGAATGGCAAAGTAAAATCTGGAAGCCTCAACACTGGCTCCGTTGTCACCGCCCTCTTCACCTGCTCAAATGCCTCTTGACATGCGTCCGTCCATGCCCATGGTTTATCTTTCCTCAACAAATCGGTCAAGGGATTCACCAGTCTCGAGTAGTCTGCAATAAACCTCCGATAATAGTTGGCTAAGCCAAGGAAAGACCTTAGCTCGGTTACCTTTGTTGGCGCGATCCATCTGTCGATCGCCCGTACCTTAGCACCATCCATGCGAATCTCTCCCTTTCGGATGTAGTGGCCTAAGAAGTTGATTTCTGTTGCCCCAAACTCGCACTTTTCCCGTTTCACAAATAAAGAATGCTCCCTGAGCTTCTTTAGAACTGTCTCCAAGTGATGTAAATGCTCCTCCAAGGACTCGCTGTAGATGACAATATCGTCCAGATAGACCACCACGAAGCTATCCAAGAACTCATAGAGCACGTCGTTCATAAGATTGCAAAAAGTAGCCGGTGCGTTGGTTAGCCCAAACGGCATAACCAAAAACTCATATGAACCATATCTCGACACCATTTCCGTCTTGGCCTCGTCACCCTCGGCTATCCTCACCTGCCAATACCCCGATCTCAAGTCCAACTTGGTGAAGTATGACGCCTTTGCCAATCTGTCAAATAGATCACTTGCATTTGGAATAGGATACTTGTTCTTGATGGTGATTTTGTTCAATGCCCGGTAGTCAACGCACATGCGCAGTGCGCCATCTTTCTTCCTCTGAAAAAGCACCGGTGCCCCATAAGGAGCCTTGGACAGTTGGATGTAACCAGATTCCAACAACTCGTCCAGCTGTCATCGCAACTCCGCCAACTCTGATGGAGCCATGCGATAGGGAGCCTGTGCAGGCGGCACTGCGCCCGGCTCCAACTCAATGTGATGATCGATAGCGCGCCTTGGTGGCAACACTTTCGGTAGCTCCGCTGGCATCACATCACAATATCTCTCCAACACTGCGCGTACCTCTGATGATATCTCCCCCACTTGGTCCTGCTTGACCTCGCGTAGTGTCGCCAAGAAGGTTGTCTCCCCCTTCCGAACTCCCGTCTTCAACTGTAGGGATGATTGCATCACGCTTTTGCCTCGGTTCTCACTCTTGACCGTGCAAGGTGTTGTCTCATCTTGGATAAGAATCATTCCAAGATGTGGCAGTACCGTCGCCTTTGCTAGCCTGAAAAACTCCAAGCCCAATATAAGACCAAAGTCGTCCAATGGCACAATCATCATCGGGCATGATTGCTGCCACTCGCCTACTCTCAGCAGGGGTGTCGCCATGCCCTTGATGGGCTGGGCGTCTGAATTGACTGCTTTAATCAAGCTCGTGCTCTTGGTCACTTCCAAGCCGAGCTCTCCCGCCTTCCGCTGTGAGATAAAGTTGTTGGTCGCGCTGGTGTCCAACATCGCACGCACCTTCTTTCCGTTGACCTGCACCTCGACGAACATTAGGCCCTTCTGCATTGGCGGTGTTTGGCCAGACGCCGCTGTTGCTTGTCCGCTTGTCGTCGCTTTTTGACTGCTTGTCAGGGCATTCACTAGTTGAATGGGGTTCATCCGAGCTTTCTCCTCTCCTTCGGAGTTCTCTTCCTGGACCCTTAGGGTAGATGCTGCCACCTTAGTAGGACAATCCCGAGCATAATGTGGCCCACTGCATATAAAGCAACCCTGGTTCTTCTTGCGTTGGGGTTGATCAGATCCCTTGCCTTTAGATCCCTCGGTCCTTTTACCTTTGTCGTGCCCACCTTGTTTACCTCGCTTGTCGTCTCTTCCCTTTTTCTTCTCAGAAGTAGGGGCGGTCCTGAAGTCCACCAAACCCTCGGCAATCGCAATTGCCGATGACACATCCTTCACACCATGCCGTCGCAGCTCTGTTTGTGCCCATGGTTGAAGTCCAGCCGTAAAGTTGAATAATTTATCACTCTCATGCATGTCTCGGATATCAAGCAATAAGGAACTGTATTCTCGAACATAGTCACGAACCGACCCTGTCTGTCGCAACTTCCTTAGTGCTTCCTTTGCCGTCCACTCGGCGTTGAGCGGTAAAAATCGCTCTTTTAGTTCTCGCTTGAGAACTTCGCAACTAATGATCTTTGGCTCCTTGTCAAGACGTTGTCTCCACCATAGCTTTGCGTCTCCAGCAAGATACATGCTAAAAATCATAACTTTGTTGCTTTCCTTGATTCCGGCCGCTTGGAAATATTGTTCTATGTCGAATAGAAAATTCTCCAACTCCTTTGCGTTCCGATTGCCATTGTAGGGCTTCGGTTCTGAAATTTTAAATTGCGTAGCCGTTGCGCCAAGCCTCTTTGCTGCGCCACCTGCTGCCGCTACCGTTGCGCTTACCTGCGCTACCTCCCTATTAACCCGTGCGAGCCCCTCTCGTGTGAGTTTTTCTGCCGCCGCTAGATCTTCGCTTACCGAAGCTTTGAGGACGTCGATTTCCATCTTTAGGGAGATAATTTGGAGTCATAGGGACTCCTCATCGCTTGCTTCACGTACCCCCGTGAACTCCTCTAATCGAGAAAGCCTTGCAAGCACCTCGACCATCGCCATTCTCCTCGTGAATTGATCGAAAAACCTCTTGAGTAGTAGATCTTGGGTGTAGAAGAGAAAAAGGAGCAACCTTTACTCGAACTCTTGCTCTGATACCAACTGTCACACCCCTAATTTTTTGCCGTGCGGAATAGGGCGAATAGGTGTGCGGCGCCGTAGTCCCACTACGACCAGCCTCTCTCAGAATATTCTCGGATGTCGCCTCCTCTCGTTGAACACAAACTCTTTACGGGAGCCCGGCCCCCAACCCTTTCTTTCGATTCCAAACCAAAGAAACTAGGAACAATTCTCGCCACTCGGAACACCACAACTCTCTCAAGGATGACTAATCACTCAATGATTATCAATGTCTTGGTTGGTGCCTCAAGGGTCTTATTTATAGGCAATAAGCAATCCTAATTCAACTAGAACTAGGAATCCTAAGGCTAGTAGGATTTGTAGCTCCAATCCAGTGTGTGCTAGTCCATGCTAGTAGCTCCAATCCAGTGTGTGCTAGTCCATGCTAGTAGCTCCAATCTAGTGTGTGCTAGTCCATGATAGTGCACTGTCGGCCCAGTTGGCGCGCTGCTGGCCCAGCCCAATCGCGCTGCTGTCTTCTCCTCTGTGGCGCACGCGCTGCCGACGTCTACTCCTGCCTGATGCGCGCCCCGCACGCAGCTTGTTTGCATAGTGCACCCAGCGCACCGTTGTGAGGCTTCCCAGAAGCCTCCTTTCGGGCGCTGCGCCCGTTTACGCCTTGTGAGAAAGGGGGTGTGACATCTACCTTGTCCACGTGTGTATACTCATCCTCGTTGGCTTCTCCGACATTTATTCTTTTTTTTTTCCTTCTGTAACACTCTGAAGTGTTAAAACCTTTTTCTTGTAATTATTTTTATAAAACAATAACATAAAACAATAATGTATTAACACCTTATTCATAAATTCATGCCTTTAAAAACCATGTGCATCGAAGTTTTTACAATAAAATCCATTTAAATCCAACGTAATAAAACCCAATTACATGAACCTCAATATTCATGAATAAAACTAAATATTCAAACATAATAAGCATAAATAAGAAAACTCTTTCTTTTTAAAAGTTTATTTACTTTCCTTTCAACACTCATGGTCAATCTCGCTTCAAATAACGCTTCAGCTTTCCCATGAGTATACCTCTTCAACAGCCACAATTATTCATTTGTCTCATCAGGTTCTTCAAAAACATCATCCTCACCTACACCACAAAGTTCACCTATGAACCTAACGCTCAATAAAAGATGCAAAAAGTATATAAACATGAAATGTAATTCATAAGGTAAATCATGTCAGTTTCCAGGCAACTTTACAGTTAAATTGTTGTGGGTAATTCAGTCTAGGTGAGAGAGTAGCACTATTAGTGTAGCGACCTATTTTTCCTTATCATATTATTATTAATAGTTGAATCTATGTCATATACATTTTTTTTAAACATGTGAGGGAAAGTGTAAAAGATAGCGGAAGCAAATAACACTTCATTAACATACTTCAAAAGATACATTTTGAACATTAGACCTCTTATAAGGTTCTTAACATAATTTACACATTGCATAACTTTTTAATGTTTAATGAGTCACAACCCATCATTTAAAAAGTGTCAGGTAACGTTAGCGCTCGACGCGGCTATGCTCCTCCCACTGCAGTATTTGCTATCACTCTATGTATACTTTGGTTTGATCGAACTCCTCACCTATATAACAAAGATTTAACTATGAGCCTAATGCTCAGTAAGAGATAAAGTGAGTATGATCAATGTAATGTTCATGCTATGCATTATTTCAAAAGAAAGGAGCATTTCTTTTCAGTCCATTACTTATAATCATGTAATAGTCCAGACATTGGAGATTATCAGTCCTAGAGAAAAGATACATCCTATGGTCCATCTTAGGCCGGAACGTCACTCAATCTCGACCAGGGATGAGATACATCATCTTGTAGTTCTCCCAAGCAGGACCATTGCTAATCTCCCCAACCTCCAACACCTATTTATGTTTATCCAGTCCATTTCAATTTCATTAACAATGCATATGGGAGCAAATAGTTTCATATCATTCCTAAATCATGATGCATGTGACATGTATGTATTTCATTCAGTTATCAAACCCAAATTCTTCAGTATATCATAATTTAACATGACCTATTTTAACAAATCAAACATAACAATACAACAAGCAACATTACAAAGCAACACAACCTAGTATCTTGTGATGTAGACCACAATGGTAAAAAACATGCATATCTATTACCTTAGATCCTTAGTGTAATTCAAAACATAAGATTATCTCTTCACAATACCATCAAAAACCAATAAACTTCCATCAATAACACAAGATAGAGATATAATCCTTTAAACATGCATTTTAGGGTTTCTTCTGATTTTCACCTATCTTTGATCATTCATAACTTTCACAATACTTAACCAAATCTATTAATTCTAAAACCTACTTCTTCCTTAAGATGTCATTAATAACATGTCCAATTGGTTTAACTTAGAAATTTCGAGAAGATAAACAACAAAGATAAAATATCTAAATCACCTGATTTTAACCTTTTCTTCCATTTCCACTTCTTCTTTCCATAAGAACCTCCATAACCTTATAGAATTCTTAATAAAATCATGAAAGAACTTTTAATACCTTGAAGTTTTTGAGAGAAAGAGAATGCTGGAGGGCTTCTTGGGAGATTTTCCTTCCTTTGAAGGTTTCAAGTCCTCAAACCCTTATATTCTCATAGGTTTCCCCCTCCTCTAGCACAAAGCTGGAGGTGTATCCATGTTGGACGTGCAATTGAGTTAACCACTCCAAAAGCCTCCAATCAAAACTTAACATCACACTATAATTTAGGTGACCTTTCGTATTAAGGTCAACCACTTCACAATGATCGGTCGACCGCAAATCTTCCCGAAACTAAAGTATTGTGTTTTTTCCATAAAATTGTTCGATCACTTTTTCCCCATCGATCGACTGCAAAACAGCCAGAGAACCATAGAATTCCATTTTTCCCTATTTTTCATTGACCTCTAGTCGACCACAAAATCACTAAAGAGCTTTCATTTTTCAATCTGCTAAAATTCTAGTCGACCACTTCTTTACTAGTCGATCACTCTTCCTTCCAAATGTCCCTAACAATCTAAATCTCTACTCTTCCTTAAGCCACAATATAATACTTCCTAATTTACACCATATAAATGAATTCCAACATATACAATTCATATATCATCATTTCCAAACACATTACTACTAACAAGATATGTTGCACACATAATTTTACATTAAATAAATAGAAATTTTATGGATATTATAATTATGTCCACTTCATGCTGGACAACCAACTTGAACCCAGCCCACAACTGCTATTATGTTTATTAAATTTTTTGTCTTTTTTAAGTGAATGCATGAAACGTATGTATAACATGAAACATGAATCTAGTATGCATAAAATAATATATAGTAAACAGAGAACAAATCCTTGATCAATGTCATCCGTAATAAGCATAAACCAAATGACACACTTGAACCTATTATGCATTAGTATATCAACATAAATATTAATCAAATCATCAACATACATCTCCTCATCTCACAGATCAACGTAACATCCAAGTTACAGTCATGAACATGTCCTCTAAAACAAACAATCCGTAGGCATCTCAAACTAACAATATAATCTCTACCTTACTATAGTACTTTGTGATGTAGGTGATGATAATGTTTTTGAAGAACTTGGTGAGACAAAGGAATAATTGTTGTAGTTGAAGAGGTATACTCATGGGAAACCTGGAGCGTTGTTTGAAGCAAGATTAACCATGAGTGTTGAAAGGAAAGCAAATAAACTTTTAAAAAGAAAGACTTTTCCTATTTTTTCTTATTATGTTTTAATATTTAGGTTTATTCACGAATATTGAGGTTCATTTAATTGGATTTTATTACGTTGGATTCATAAATAAGAAAAGTATTTCTTTTTAAAAGTTTATTTGCTTTCCTTTCACCTTCACCTAGCTTGGTTGCTAGAACTTGCTTGATCAGCTCCTGCTTCTTCTTGTTGATTCTCTTCATGTGCTTGTTGGGAACTCATGAGTTGGTCAACCATCATAGTAGCTAAATCTTTGAATGCAACGAGCAAAAAAAATTGACACAAACATCTTCTATTCTTTCTCCATATCTCTTCATTTTTTCATGATGGCTAAAACTCTCATACCAAAATTTGTTATGGACTCGAATTTTTGCATTCGCAACTCTTTGAATTCTCCTGTAGGATTTCAAAAGTACTTTCTTACTTTATCAACTCTTCAATAAAAATTTTGAAGAATCTCCCATGGTTTCTTGGTGGTGGTCGCATTTGATACTCTCTTGAATATGGCTTCATCTAAACTTTGATGAACACGGATAAGAGCTTGTTGATCTCTCTTACATGTTCTTTGGAGAGTCCCACTTTGATTGCATGTCAATGGAGAATCATCATGAGGCACCTCTTAGCCTTTTCCTATGATCTCCCATACGTCTTGCGAGCTGAGCAAAACCTTTATGTGAATATACCAATTCTCATAATTATCTGTGGTAAGTTGAGGAAAATAGAACGGAAATGTAAAATTTGACATTTGTAAAAGATGAAAAACTAAGCTTTGATACCATTTGTTAAATTGAGGAATATAAATTTTATAGTTAGAGAAAATGGTGGAGAAGGTACTTAAGAAACCTTTTTCTTCAAATTACTTTGGCTATTGCTTGATTACAAAATGCCAAAACTTACATCCTATTTATAGGACTTCTTGAAATATGTATAACACATTAGATTAACAACTTAATTAATCACATACATGTAGTAAAACATAATGAATCTCCCAAATACATGAACAAATGTACCAACACATAAATGAATTAGAACTTTCTAGATGACTCTTCACAAATGCATTGGACTTAACTAAAATTAAATTTAAAAACATACATTAAAAAACATATTATTTGAATAAAGTTTATATTTGCAACATATCCATTAGAGATGGTACATCAAGTTGATATTGCAAATGTTGTGATGGTTAGCAGATGAAGGAGAAACAATGTTTTCCTGAAGTTAGATTATAAAAATATGGAGATTAAGTATAATTCTACATCACTGCTAGCTTTATTTTGGTATTAGGCTCCTAGTTACACTTTGTTAAAAGATTTTCCATCCAAATAATTATAGAACTTCAAATCAATTTCATACAAGACTATGGAAACTTTCCTCATAATCCATGCAACGAGTTAAGATCTTTTCTATAGTAAGAAGTTTGGGGTTGTTTGAAATCGAAGGGTAAAGCGAAAAAGAAAATATGAAAGTGGGACAACAAGATTTACGTGGAAAAGTTCTTGTAGGGAAAAAACCATGGGGAGAGAAAATATCAATATGTGAAGACTAAAATACAACCACGAGTTTTGTGAGTCTAGTTTACATGAATTTATAGAAAAAACAAAATTCTAAAATTGAGATTCTTAATGAGGGCCCTACTTGCTCAACGAAAGTAAAATTCAAGTCACACAAAACTCTAACAATCTCCACCTTAACACAAGTTCTATAAAGGAGATTCATGGCACGTGCTCTTTAGCATGATGAAATAAAGAAGTTCAAACCCTAATGTAACGCCCCTTTTTGTAAATCTTATTTTCTTGTAATATATATATATATATATATATATACTTTTTTTCGCAACCATAGAAAACTTGACTTAAACGTCATTTGAAGTAAAACCATACTTTATATGTAGAGGAAGACTTTTATCAAATCAAAACATAATTCTTAAAGATTCTTAGTTCAAATTCCTTTAGAATTTTATATAAAATCCATTTCGTAAAACCATGAACCAACACAAACAGAGACATGGTCATAAAAACCATTACAAAGTTGGTTGTCACCCCCAAACCATAAATTGTAGCGACCCATTTTTTATTTTCCTTGACAAATATTTAAAACTTGAAACACTTTTATTTAGAAAACATATAGCGGAAGACCTTCCTTTTAAAATTGAATAAAACTAATAGAAAATGTGTTATAACAAAATTCTTTTCTTTAACTGTTAAGAGTATTCATCTTATACATATAAAACAAATTCCTTTTCTTTATCCATTCATGTTAGTTTAGCCAGCACAATATCTCGCAGTGAAAGACTTCCATCAACTGCTGCTCTTGATTTTCCATTAGTGTAGTTACTTACATCACAACTCATATGCTATGAACCTAATGCTCAATAAGAATGAATATCTAAAAACAGTAACTGTGAATATGATATGCACATGCTATACAATATATAATCATGTGTTTCATCTAATATTTCCTTTTTATGTTTATTCTTTTTTAGTCAATAACAGTTCAAAACGATTGGAGAACAATAGGCCAAGGGAAAAGATACATCCTTGGTTTCTCTTACGTACAACCGTCACCCAATTCCCCTATCCAGGAAAGGGATACATCATCCTGTAGTTCTCCTAAGCAAACCCGTCGCTAGACCCCCAATCTCACAATCACCTATTTACGTCTATTCAGTTCATGCTCAATTTTATTATCATTATTCATGTTTGTAAACATTTTCATGATTTGATGCAAGCACTATGCATGAAAAACATGTATACTTATCCTTCACAATATCTGATGTAATATGTTAGATTTTTGTAGTGCTAACTTAAGACTTAAGTGATGATTTTGAGGGTAATAGGAGTTGAACTAGATGATTAAGGTATTGGTCAAGGGAAATGTATTTGGTTATAGTGAATTATGATATCCTAAATTTTGGTCATATTAAGCTTAGAAGAAATATGATGATTATTGAAGTCGATTGGAGATTTATTTGATGATATTTAGAGTTTAATTAGATGATATTAGAATTGGTTTAGTGATTGATAGTTTATAATTTTGGAAGTGAAGGATGAAGGCTTTTAGTTATAGTAGGCGGTCGATCATTGGAGATGAGGGTGCTCTCCTTCATGGACAAAATATTACAGAAAGTAGTAAAATTGGAAATGGTCGATTAGTTGAAGGGCAATGATCGACTAGGTCCAAAGGAAAAATATTATAGATTGTAACTAATTTGGCAGCGGTCGACTGTCTATTAAGGCAATGATTGACAGGTAATTTTGGAAAAGGAAGATTTGTTGTTGATCGACGATGGATCGTGATCGATCGTGGCTGTGGAGATTTCAACTTTGTTGATTTGCGGTCGATCACAGTAAGAGGATGATCGACCAAAAACTGACAAAGTTGCTAAAAAATGGCAAACTGTCGTCTGGAAATCGAAGGGATGCTTGGATAACGAACCATCATGACTTGTCATGTCTCTATGTAATGTTATAAGCATGTTAGAAAGGAGTTTTGGTAGAAGGAAAAGGGAAAGTCTTTTGATGTTCTCTTAGGAGAAACAGGGAGAGAGCCTGGGATTGAGAGAAATCCGATAGAGAGAGAGAGAGAGAGAGTTTCAGAAGAAGGAATTTTGGGAGACGGAGCATGGAAGAGAAGTCCAGGGAGAAAAAGAAAGTGATTGTGAAACGAGGAGAGAAACTGCAAGGGGAAAAACACAAAGAAATGATAGAGAGGTAGTAGTAGAAAGCTTGAAGAGGAACTTGAAGGGGAGTATCTTCATCTTCTCAAAAGAATTGAGGTAAGAAGTGTGAATGTGTTTTCCCTTCAGGCTACATCAAATGAGGTAGGAATTGTGTGTTTAATATCACTGTTGTTTCATTTTGGGAGACATTTGCAGTAGACAGATTCTTGGTTCATTATTATTAAAAGCATGTTTTTGTTCCTTTGATGCTTGTAGTGATAGATATTAGAGTAAACTGATGATAATCATGTTAAGGTTTGAGGATAAGTTACTATCATGACCCGGAGGTGGGCCAGTCATAATTGCCAGGTTAGGCTATCCGATTCTCGGAGAGAACCCGATTACCCAGCTCAAGGCATGAATTTTTTTATGCGAAAGTATTAACGGAAATAATATCAAGCCCAAACCAAAATTACATAGGTTGGAGTCCACAAAGTGATCAACTAAAGACATGATAGCATAATAAAGAAAAGTACTATGCAGGAATTAAATCAAATAACACCAAAACTGAAATCCCAACACACCAGGAATGGAGGGATTGAAATGACGAACCTCCACCCATCTGCAAGAAGATCGAAGCACCACTAGAGGAACTCTATCACCGCCCACTATGACTTGTGCAAATCCAGTGCATCGAACCAACACCCTAACATGGAGAAAAATATAGTGTAAGGGGTGAGTGAAAAACTCATTATGGAAATCAAGACTAAATGCAATGCATGCTACAACCGTTTTCCTTATCTTTTAAAAAACATTTCATGCTTCTCATTTACCATACATGGATTTTAAACATTTAAAACCTCTTGATCATTATAACAAACTAGCTCATGGCCCTCGCTGTGGCTTTATTCAAAAACCCAATGTATACATTGACAGCTATAATCGTAAAATATGCAACATCATTTTTCGTATGAAAACGTCATTAGTGAAAAAGGAATGGTCACGCAAGGACCCATCAGTCACTCATCATCAAAAGATGGTATAATCGATCGGATGTGCTGACGGGCTGTAGCCAGTGTCGATACGATCCGAATATCCAGCACATTACCCGAGTTGCCGACGAGCAAGCTCCGTGACAACACAACTCGTGTAACTGCTCGGATGTGCCGACGGTCTAATATCCAACACATTAACCGAGTTACCCGCAAGCAAGCTCCGTGATGACACAACTCGAGTAACCGCCCAACACATGTCAAAGAAAGGTGGCTATCCACCAATAGCAACACCTCATGAGGTAGGAAAGAATACCAATGACGGTGATTCACAGATCCAGCACGTCACCTAGGTTATCGGCGAGAAACCTGAGCGACGACATAACCCGTATAATCGCAATAACAGATGAGGTTGCTCACAGTAGACTGCTTCTCACTAGGATACCTCAGTGTTTCAAATTGATGAGGATAGGCTAATCCTCATGACTGATAACCTTGCCAACTCCGTATGACACTTACCCTGGCCAAGTTTAGGGGCTTGCGACCCAAGGAGGCTTCATCACCCACCCATCCTATTTCCAACTTTCAGGGTTTGCAACCTAAGGACACATCACCACTGCACATCCTCTTTTTCCACTTCTAGGTATCAAAACCTGAGGACATGTCATGAATGCCCCATCGCCATTTCCCATGTAAAGGACCAATCTTCACGCAATAGAAGATTGCAAGGGGATTGTAATACCCTGATAATATTTCCTAGTGTATATGACATAATTAATGTATAGAATAATTAATATATTATGTTGCGGGATAATACGTGTTGATTAATGTCATGTAAATATGGGAAAATATTATTGTAACATCCCATTTCTGTTTGTAGATTTATCGTAAAATTTTAAAGATTTTAAAATCTCATTTAAGATATATTTTATTGAAATATATCAGAGTACGCTACACAGAATAAAACATTAAATCGTCTTACAGAAATAACATAATAAAATACTTAAATCCATGACAATATCTTATGCATTTAAAAACAACTTTATTTAATAGAGCCATAACCCCCGAGGTCGTCTTGCACATGGTAACATAAGCTCGCATCACGTCACTCTCCTTCAACATGTACTTCATTTGGCTCACCATTCGTACCTACATCACAGGAGGAATAATGAGCCTATTGCCCAGTAAGGAATATAAAATGTAATGCAACCTTTAACTCTATGACAATTCTACATGCTTTAGTTTCATATACCATTGTAAGGTGGGTGAGAACAACCTTTCAATTTCTGAACTCACCTCTTGGATTTATTTTTACATGAGAACAATCTTTTCAATCTCCGAACCAAGTAAAAACAGATCCATCTACATTTACATTCATTACCGTTTACCGTTTTACCGTTAGGTGAGAACAACCTCTTCAATCTCCGAACTCACCACTCGTTGAGTAAGAGCAACCTCTTAAGTTTATGAAATTACTCACACGAGCTATTTCTACGTGTGAGCAATCTCTTAAGTTTCCAAACCCATGAGAATCATCACTATTATCTTCTTTATTAGCCCATGAAATGTGTAACATATATCCTATAACGTGCCTACATGAATGTCATACAACGCAATTCATATACCGTAACAAACAACACAATTACTATGCTTTATAATCGTGATACTAAACATGCTTTAATTACAATATCATATATCCATGGAATAAATAGCGCATGTGCAAGAAAACGATTTACAGAGAACAACAATAATACCACTCGTTTGATTCAAAGGTTCATACTAACAATTTTATTAAAAATAGTTCGTCTCTCCTAATGACAATTTCATTGTACAAAGAAAAAAACCAGACACACATATATTATAACAAGGTATATTACTCAGAACTATCCAACAAATATAACACAATATGTACACCCAGACTATGATCATAAATCTTCCATCACGTTACTTGTATAAATTATTAAACAAACAATATGTGAGCATGAAAACCATCATCTAACTATCACTTTAACCAACATATATGAAGAGCAGACGATATACAAATATGAAAGTTAATATCTACAAAGAAAAGACAACCTATAATCTTATAAACTACCAATTTAACCAACATATATTTATATAGGGCAGACATTCAACAAGTATGAAAACTATTTCTTGAACCAATATTTACGAAGATAACCAATTCAATAGAGAGCAATATTTCTTGAACCAACATTAACGAAGATAATCAATTCAACAGAGAGCAAAGATTCACGAAATCCTACTCTTGCGATGTAGGCCCATACGGACAAACCACATGCAAATATTCCTTACCTCGTTCGCTACTCCTCCTTATTTTCCTTAGCTTCGATCCTTCTCCATGACAGAATACTTCTTTGGAATTCTCTCTCTTCCTTTCTTCCTTTCTTCCTTTCTTCCCGGTCCCTTCTTTACAGAATATTACTTTACACTTATTTATACACAGCTTCATTGACTGAAGAGTCACTCAATAAAGACCGGAGGCATTAATGACACTAGAACGTCAAAAGTCCAGATGTTCGGCGTTGTAGACGATTGAGCTTCGTTTCTAGATGTTCAAAATAAATGGCGGATGATCATTTTTTATGAAGGGCGATCGACCACCCTTATGCAGATCGTCCGCATATTCTGTCTTCGCTAACTCCGACTGATCACGCCGGTTGGTCGCCCAAGATGCAATCAACCGCCAGATGCATCCACTGCATATCGTCTAATTTCTATTAATTTCATTAAATTTGTAATTCCTATATATATATATATAAATTCCAATACTCTATAAAATGTCAATAATTCATATTTTTACTGAATCCAATAATTACACGAATTTAAATATCCAGGGTATTACATCCTCCCCTCATTTAAATTTTGTCCTCAAAATTTCAATTACTGAAACAATTCCGGATATTTAGCTTCTATTTCATCTTTTCTTTCCCAAGTAGCTCCATCAATGGTATGATTCTGCCATAGTACCTAGACGAGTGGAATCTTCTTGTGTCTTAATTCTTTAACTCTTGAATCCAAGATCCGTACTTGTTTTTCTTCATAACTTAAATTTGGTTGAAGAATAACAAGCTCTTCCAGTTCCACCTGGACGGGATTTCCCAAACATTTCCTTAGCATGGACACATGGAATACATTATAAACTCCATCCATTTTTGTTGGCAGTAGTAATTGATATGCCATTTTCCCAATTCTTTTTGTAATAGGAAACTGACCAACATATCGTGGACTCAACTTCCCCTTCTTCCCAAATCGCATAAATCCTTTAAATGGTGAAATCTTAAGAAACACCAAGTCTCCTTCCTCAAATTCTAACTCCCTACGAAGATTATCAGCATAACTCTTCTTGCGACTTTGAGCAGCCAACATTTTGTTGAAGAATGATAGCAACCAATTTCTTAGTTTGTTGTATCATATCCGGTTCGTAGAATTCTGCTTCACCGTCCTCATCCCAGTGTAAGGGAGATCTACTTCCATCTGTACAAAGCTTCATAAGGCGTCATTCCAATCGTAGCCAGAAAGCTATTATAGTACGCGAATTCTACCAATGGCAGCATTTTCCCCCATCCAACATGACATTCTAATACACATGTCTGTAACATATCCTCCAATATTTGAATCATTCTTTCACTTTGTCCATCAGTTTGGGGATGAAAGGCTGTACTAAATTTTAATTCCCTACCCATAGCTTTATTTAAACTTTTCCAAAACATAGATGTAAATCTTGGGTCACGATCAAATACAATAGTCACAGGTACTCCATGTAGACGTACAATTTCTTTGACATATAATCTAGCAAATTGATCAATTTTATAGGTCATAGCTACCGGCAAAAAGTGCGAAACTTTAGTTAATCTATCAACGATTACCCAGTTCGCATCATGTCCTCTTATAGTCCTGGGTAGACCCGAGACCAAATCCATAGTGACGTGTTCCCACTTCCATTCAGGTATAGGCATTGGTTGTAACATACAACCAGGCCTATGATGTTCTGCTTTCACCCTTTGACATACGTGACACAAAGCGACATATTGTGCAATGTCAAATGTAAGGTCTTTATACATCTTATTACAGCCAGGATGTATAGAAAAACTTGAGGAATGAGCTTCCTTTAAGATTGCCATCCTTAATTGATATCTTTCCGGTACCTACCATCTGTCCTTAAACTTCACAATCCCATCGCCCGAGATGGAAAAATGCAGTTATTTTTCAAGAGTGGGGTTTTGCTTATACTCTTCACACTTCTTATCTTCAAATTGAGTCTCTTTAATTCTTTCCAACAATGAAGGCTTTAATGTCAAAGTGGACAAAAGAGTAATTAATTGTGTAGTAACTAATTGCATATTCATATTTAGTATATCAAAATAGATTTCATCCATTAATTCTTCACGTACCACACTCAACACAGCCATCTTTCTACTAAGAGCGTCAACCACTACATTTGCTTTTCTAGGGCGATACTTAATTTCACAGTCATAGTCCTTCACCAATTCTAACCACCGCCGCTGTCTCATATTTAGTTCCTTTTGAGTGAAAATGTACTTTAAACTCTTATGGTCCGAAAAGATTTCACATTATTGTCCACATAGGTAGTGTCTCCAAATCTTAAGAGAAAACACGACAGCAACAAGCTCCAAATCATATGTTGGATAATTTTCCTAAGACGGTTTCAATTGTCGAGACGCGTATGCAATTACCTTTTCGTTTTGCATAAGTATGGCGCCCAACCCATTTTTAGAAGTGTCGCAATAAATGCAAAAATTAGCTTCGTCAATGGGTAGGGATAAGACAGGAGCCGAAGTTAGACAACGTTTCAGCTCTTGAAAGCTCTTCTTGCATTTGTCCATCCACTAAAATCTTGCATATTTCTTTGTCAAACTCGTTAAGGGTAGTGCAATTCTTGAGAATCCATTTATAAATCTTCTATAGTATCCTACGAAGCCAAGGAAGCTCCCTACTTCTCCCACATTCTTTGGTTGTAACCACTCAACTATTGCCTAAATCTTTACAGGGTCTATTTCGACGCCATGCTTAGAGATTACATGACCAAGAAAACTCACCTTGCGTAGCCAGAACTCGCATTTAGAGAACTTTGCATACAATTTGTGTCTTGCTAATATAGACAAAGAAATCCTTAAATGCTCTTTATGTTCCTCCTCGGAGAGCGAGTAAATTAGTATGTCATCGATAAATACAATAATGAATTTATCCAAGTACTCACTAAACACCCGATTCATTAAATCCATAAACGCCGCTGGGGAATTATTTAGTCCAAAAGACTTAACTAGAAACTCATAGTGTCCATATCTCGTCCTGAATGTTGTCTTGGGAATATCATCAGGTTTAACCTTCAACTGATAATATCCAGACCAGAGGTCAATTTTTGAGAAGAGACAAGCTCCTTACAATTGATTGAATAAATCATCAATTCTTGGCAGAGGGTATCGATTCTTAATAGTTACTTTATTTAACTCGTGATAATCAATATACATCCTCATTGACCCATCCTTCTTTTTCACGAATAGCACCAGAGCACCCCACGGTGAAAAACTGGGACGAATAAATCCATTATTAATTAATTCCTCAAGTTGGACCTTCAATGCTCTCAACTCGGCTGGGGACATTCTATATGGATTCTTTGAAATTGGTTTGGTTCCAGGGTGAAGGTCAATCACAAATTCTATTTTCGGATCTGGAGGTAATCCAGGAAGTTGGTCCCGAAAAACATCTAGAAATTCTTGAACAACGGAAATCTCGTCCATCCTTATTTTTGACGCAACTGTAGTATCCAATATATTAACAAGAAATCCTTCATCTCCATTCTTCATTAACTGTTCAGCCTTGAGCGCAGAGATAATAGTCAATCTGTCTTTTTCCCTGACTCTAACAAACATATGTTGTTCACCATCAGGGGAGAAGAATAATACTTTTTTTCTTCTGCAATTAATTATTACTTGATGATGGGATAGCCAGTTAATACCCAAGATAATATCATACCCCTTCATGTCTAAGACAATCAAATCGACATATAGAAAATTCGATTGTTTATTTTGATGGCATAAGTCCATAGGATTCCATTAGTAATTAGATATTCCCCGAAGGGTAGGAGAACGCGATTATTACTTTCTTCTATTTCAAGGAAGCATTTTATCTTTGTACTAAATTCCTTGGAAATAAAGGAATGCGTAGCACCATAATCGAATAAAACATATGCCGCTATATCATTAATGTAAATCTTTCCTGACATAAGTGAATGGATTTGACATTACTAACTACTTATCATTTCAAGGAATTAACTTAAACTTTAAGGCGTACCTGACACCACAGCAGGCTGGTCCTCCCCAACAATTTCATTAATTTGGACATCAGGCGTCTCTTCACTATACAGGGAAAAGACTCTGGGTGTCACTCCACTAGATCCTCCAATACCCGTAGAACAAAACACCGAGAAGTACCCACTCTGCATTCACCAAAATGGTTCCTTTTGCATTTAGTACATTGACTAAATTGTTGGCTCCTCATATTAGGTGCAGCAATGGTTGACACGTTCATTGGGAGCTTATCTTTCATTCGTTGTATCTCATGTTCTGAAGCTCTCTTTGTCCCTTTGTTTATTATAGGTCCACCCTTTTGTAGTTGATTAGTAGCATTCTTCCAAAATTTCTGGTTTACCTCCCGCTGTTGAGCCACCATTAACTCAGCAACCTCCATTTCTAATGCTTTAACAACAATCTTTGCATAAGGAATACCTGGAGTACTAGAAATCTTAACTCCTCTAAGGATTTCAACTATTAGTCCATGGACAAACTGATGGACTTGTGTTCATTATTTTCCACCAGATGAGATGCAAACCGAGCGATAAAGTCCATATTAAATTCCATATTTGCATCTTGAGTTAGCAAATACGCAGCACATGACACTTTCTCGGTCTCCCTAATTTTTGTGTACTCGAACATATCCTCTAAAGACCGAATCCACTCTTCAGCACAAACGCCATCAGCTATATTTTTGTTGAAGCAAGGAGGTTTGAGTCTCCTGAACTTCTCCCAACCAGCTTCTACTGGAGCAACCAATTGTTGTTGATTCCCATTCTCCTTTTCCCTTTCAGCGAAGCGTTCCACAATTGTTGTCAAGCGATCAAGAACATCATTTCTGACATCATGTGGAGTGTTATTCTCATATCCAGCGGCTTCATTCCTATTGTCATTGTTGTCGTTGGCATTATTGACTTGAACATTTCCTCTAGTTCCTCTTGCCATTCTATTATCCTACATTGATGTGGATTTTGTTACAAGAACTATTTCAAAGACTAATTGTTGTAGAGAGTGTACATTAGGAAGCTTGTAGGTTCATTAGGCATAAAAGAATTCTTACATTATATTGTTTAATGGTTAATGTTCCTAATTAAGTCTTAAACGAATTATTCTAAGAAGGACTTAGTTAATTATTCATCACAATATTCTATATGTAAATATGTTAATAAAACTAAGCAATTAACAAACTAATTTTACTATAACATAATAAATTCATACTTAGCACAATAAGCAAAATAATAAAGCACTTACAGTTGAAGAAGTATGCCGCGACCGATCTTATATTACCTACAGTGTACAGAATAGCATTAGACCCGGTTATGCTCTGATACCATAATTGTAACATCTCATTTCTGTTTATAGATTTATCGTAAAATTTTGAACATTTTAAAATCTTATTTAAAACATATTTTATTGAAATATATCAGAGTACGTTGCGGAGAATGAAACATTAAATCGTCTTACAGAAATAACATAATAAAACACTTAAATCCATGACAATATCTTATGCATTTAAAAACAACTTTATTTAATAGAGCTAGAACCCCCGAGGTCGTCTTGTGCATGGTAACATAAGCTCGCATCACGTCATGCTCCTTCAACATGTACTTCATCCGGCTCACCATTCGTACCTACATCATAGAAGGAATAATGAGCCCATTGCCCAATAAGGAATATAACATGTAATGCAACATTAACTCAATGACAATTCTACATGCTTTAGTTTCATATACCATTGTAAGGTGGGTGAGAGCAATCTCTTTAATTTCCGAACTCACCTCTTGGATTTGTTTTTACATGAGAACAACCTCTTCAGTCTTCGAACCCAGTAAAAACAAATCCATCTACATTTACATTCATTACCGTTTACCGTTTTACCGTTAGGTAAGAACAACCTCTTCAATCTCCGAACTCACCACTCGTTGAGTAAGAGCAACCTCTTAAGTTTCTGAACTTACTCAAATGGGTTGTTTCTACGTGTGAGCAACCTCTTAAGTTTCTGAACTTACTCAAATGGGTTGTTTGTACGTGTGAGCAATCTCTTAAGTTTCTGAACTCACGAGAAACATCATTATTATCTTCTTTATTAGCCCATGAAATGCGTAACATATATCCTATAACGTGTCTACATGAATGTCATACAACACAGTTCATATACCGTAACAAACAACACAATTACTATGCTTTATAATCACGATACTAAACATGCTTTAATTACAATATCATATATCCATGGAATAAATAGTACACGTGCATGAAAATGATTTATAGAGAACAACAATAATACCACTCGTTTGATTCTAAGATTCATACTAACAATTTTATTGAAAACAATTCGTCTTTCCTAATGATAATTTTGTTATACAAAGAAAAACAACAAACACACATATATTATAACAAGGTATATTACTCAGAACTATCCAACGAATATAACACAATATGTACACCTAGACTATGATCATAAATCTTCCAAACACGTTATGTGTATAAATTATTAAACAGACAATATATGAGCATGAAAACCAACATCTAACTATCACTTTAACAAACATATATGAAGAGCAGACAATATACAAGTATGAAAGCTAATATCTACAAAGAACAAACAACCTATAATCTTGTAAACTACCACTTTCACCAACATATTTATATACAGAGCAGACAATCTACAAGTATGAAAAATATTTCTTGAACCAATATTTACGAAGATAACCAATTCAACAGAGAGCAATATTTCTTGAACCAACATTTATGAAGATAACCAATTCAACAGAGAGCAAACATTCACGAATCCTACTCCTGCGATGTAGGTCCATACGGACAAACCTCATGCAAATATTCCTTACCTCGTTCGGTACTCCTTTTTTTCCTCAGCTTCGATCCTTCTCGGTGCCAGAATACTTCTCTGGAATTCTCTTTCTCTCTTTCTTTCTTCCCAGTCCCTCCTTTACAAAATATTACTTTACACTTATTTATACACAGCTTCATTGACTGAAGAGTCACTCAATGAAGACAGGAGGCGTTGATGACACTAGAACGTCAAAAGTCCAGACGTTCGGCATTCCAGACGATTGAGCTTCGTCTCCAAACGTTCAGAATAAATGGTGGCTGATCATTTTTTTATGAAGGGTGATCGACTGCCCTTATGCAGATCGTCTGCATATTCTGTCTTTGCTAACTCTGGCTGATCGTGCCAGTTGCTCGCCTAGGACTCGATCGATCGCCGCGATCAACTACCAGATGCATCCACTGCATATCATCTAATTTTTGTTAATTTCATTAAATCTGTAGCTCCTATATATATAAAAATTCCAATACTCTATAAAATGTCAATAATTCATATATTTACTGAATCAAATAATTATACGAATTTAAATATCTGAGGTATTACAATTATGGAGTAAATAAAGTATAAAATTTTGATGAAAAAGGAGTAATTGGAATTTTCAGATGCATGCGGTTGATGCACGAACTTGGAGTCGCACCTGAAATTTGTCTCGGGTTGTCTCCCATGTTTTGGGACGAGGCAGGGATGGCGTTTCACGTCTGAAATCTTCCTCCGTTTGCAACATGAGTTTTCAGACAAGTTGGGATGACCTGCAGGCGATGGAGGATGAGCAGAGTTTGAATCTGGCCAAATTAGCGAACTTTTTGGATGAATGCAGATAAAGGCACGGATGCCTTCCTTCGTTTGAAAACACAACTCTTAAAGGGAAATGTAGAATTCGGACGAACGCAAACAAGGCGCAGACAGCTTCCTTCGTCCGAAAATGCACGGATCTGCGAGAAAATATGTTTTATATTAGATCATTTTGTCGTTTATGCATTTAAAACCCACTCAAATGATAGGGAACGTAGCTCCCCCATGCCTAGATAGCCTCCCCATTCCGGTTTGGTGAGCAACTGTCACTCTCCAGGTAAGGCTTTATGTATTAAGGGGTTAGCTGGGTCCTTCTCTTCTATTTCATCTTCCCTATTGGTGTGAGAAATTCTCTAGAGAGCCTGTGTTCTGTGAGAAGCTGAGTTGTGTGAAGGGTGTGTTCTTTCAAGCTAGACGTGTGTGTTGGGTGTGAGGTTTGTAAGCTGAGGAACGTGAAGGCTGAGTTAGACTCGCTGCTGCTTTTTCTTTCAGTATAGGATTCCTTCAACGAATAGCAAACTGATGTAAGGATTAGGTAGAGTCATTGGCCAGTGGAGGCCCTACCCACAAGCAGTGTTTGTTTGTTTTCATTTTTGATATTATGTGTTTCCTTTACTATAAATCGATGCTTTGTCTGATAGAGAAATTGATAATGCTTCCTGCTAGGATTATGGTCTGTAACGTTTAGTTCTATAATACCAAATGATGAACTGAAGATTATTCTATGTTATGTTAAGTATGAATGAGCTGTGAGTTACTTCATTGATAGTGATTCTGTTTTGTTAGGTGTGTTGTACATTGTCTTGCTTGCTATTATGGTAGACTCGATCGATGATATTGCTATTTAGTTTTCGATGCTAGATAAGAGCTATTGTTTTCTTTGATATGAGCATGTGTAGTCAACCTCTATTTTAACTTCTTTAACTTTTTGTAACTATAAATAGGTTGCTAGCTCTAGTTGAGAATCATGTTATTAAATTGTTGTTAAGCATGCCTAATTCTTTGAGTATTTCGCTGCAAATTATCATTTAATCTCAGCATAATAGCACATTAAATTCGCTATCTTCTTGTCTGTAATGTTCTGTTAAATTCAAAGCATGTTATTTTGCTGTTCTATTCGCTGTTTTATTAGTTGTTATTCATTGTTTCATAGTCGCATTGTTAGTATTGCATCAACATGCATCATGATAATAGAAACAAGTAGAAAATTCCCCGTCGGAGGTGGTATTCATATACATCTTTGTGAGGAAAAATGAATAAACAAAATGAAAGGAAAGAATGAAAAAGGGGAGTTGGAGGATGGAGGGGTAGTTCGGATCTAGATTGGAAGAATTAATCCCTTCCCTTGTCGAGTTGCGAGATTGTCTACGCTAGGTGATTAGAAGCCGACAAAGAGACTATTCTCTCCGACGCAAATTCCTCCAATCCCCCAACTCGACGTACGAGTAATGAATGAACGAATGAAACATAAAGAAAAGAACGGTTTGGGCAGAATCCATTCCAAAAATAATAAGTTAGAGGCATACATCATGTTGCACACCCCATTCCTTACTGGGCCCTTAGGCTCACAGTTTGCTTGTGGTGTTGGAAATTGTCAAGAAATAGTGATTCTAGGAGCAAAGGAGGATGCATTTCTCGTTGAGCTAATAGGTTATCCGGCTGAATCGACCTGAGAAGGTTATGGCTCGTAAGAAGATATCCGGCTGAAAGGGAAAAGATATTTTGAAAAGGTTTGAAAAAGGATTCTGTTTTGTAAAACTATTAACTCTTACCTTAACTCTCAAACTATATTTTGAATGTAGTTATGTTTCTGTTTTAACTCTGATTTTCAATTTACGCATCTAATGTTTCTGCTTTTACTCTGATTTAATTATGCACTTCATATTTCCAGGCTCGCCTTAAGTTTTTACTCCCACTTGTTTTAAATAAGTAAAAAGAAAAATTTTTACATGGTAATTAAGAAGAGAAAAAGTTAAGGAAGAATTTGACGTGGGGCGTCACAGGGATAGCCTTATGATGCTTTAGTGCTAGAGTGCCAAAAGCATCAAGAGGATTCTCAACTAGAGCCTTATGATGCTTTAATGCTAGAGTGCCCACACGCTTATTTAGATATATTAATTATGTCATGCAATGTGTTTGTGAATACATACAATCCTATATGATGATATAAATGTCTAGTAAACATATCATTAAAAGAACACACAACATGCAAATCCTAATTCTTGCGATATAGAGTCCGAAGACCAAAGCACAGCAATTATCAACTTACCTGGCAGTCTTCAATGTAATTATGTCCTTCTTCTTAGTACCTTTAAAACCATTAAATAAACTATCATCAAAATCACAAATTACTAACTTCACTTCTACAGTTCAGTCCTATAATGATTTCTAACAAGGCAATACTTAGACCGATAACCATTTTCCCCAATTACAAAGTATATTTCCCAATCCATAAAAGAAGGAATCCAAACACTTACAATTATAGGAACCAACCAAACATCAATGTACTATCATCATAACCTACTCCCACAACAGAGTGAAGAACCATTTAACTCATCAACATATCCATCCCATTATTCTTATTATGAAGACAATATTCTGGCAGTAGAATTATCAACCTTACCATTATTCCATACCCATTCATAATAGAAAGCATAAATTCCTCAACCCACGAAGTATATCAATCCAAGAGGTAAAAACACAGAAAGTCATTCTTAAACTACATGGCATATCCTTTTATCTTTATCGAAACAAAACTCATTAGTGCAACGCCTCACTTCTTAACATTATCATTTTCGTGCCAAGCATAAAATCCAAACAACAAGAAAAGGCTCAACTATTGCACAGTCTCTAATAACAACACCTTGATTAACAACAGTTCAACTAAGCAATTAATAGACTTCCAAAAGAAGGTCAATCCAATATCCAGATATTTACTATCCAACAGAGGCATCCCAATGTATTTCAACATTAAATAACCCATTCAACCATTTTCTCAATCATTCGAAACCTCTCAAACTAGTGCTAATGTATTCAGCTGTGGTTCGATCCAAACTAGTCCAATCGTGACTGGTTTATGCTCTGATGAAACCGATAGTGGAACGTACGAAGAGCATGGTGATGATAGGGCAGTGGCAAGTCATGATCGAGGTAGGGAATGGCATGCCTCCCTGGAAGACGTAGAAATGTAGAAGAGGAGGAGAGAAAGGGAGACAGTGAGTGACGTAGAAAAGTTCTGTGAATTGTGTTTCCTTCAAGTGATGCGTGTTATGTGGGTGGAATTTGTGAAGTGTTCTGCGTGAACTCCCGGCCTTTGAGTTCCTCCCTATTCAGCTTGAGCTTCCATGTTAAAGATAGTTATTTTGGACGCATTGTTGGACGTAGGAATTGGTGAACCAGGAAAGGAAGTTCTGGGATTCGTAGTGGCTGTGTATTTCTGCTGGTAACGATTTCTTCCCTTGTCATTGGTTATGTGAAGTATAGTCCAATTATATACTCTGTTACTGGATAATTTCTGTGATGGTTGATATATGGTTTGTGCACTCCGTTGATGTGTGAGTTACTGGCCATGAGTTAATTGGAATGGTTGTGCCCTATTCATGTTAAGTAATTGGAAAATGTTGATATAAAAAGGGGAAAATGATGTTAAGTTGGATTTACTACTATCTATTGTGGTTATCAGCAATGTTAAAAAGGAATTATAAACCTGTTACGTTGGAAGTTGATAAGTGTAGAAGTGTTGAAAGTGTTACTTTGCAATTGTTCTTGGCTGATTAACCTGTTCTGTTGATTTGGTATTTTGAGTTGTGTCCTGTTCTTGCTTTATTGTGCTTCTGTTGTATGTTTAAGTTCAATTATCCAAAATGAGTTGAGCTCCCAGTTTAAATTTGATAACCCGAGGAGACCAATAAAACACAAGTGGGCAGCATAGAATTACCAGATTATTTTCCAAAATTAAATAGGAGACCAATACTCATCATCAGCGCAGCAAGATAAAAAGCTGAAGCTAATAGTGCCTATTAAATGGCAGAGACACAGAAAGAGCAACATAAATCTTAACTCACAGATTATCCATTAAATAATAGGAAATCAAGATAGGCAAGTAACAATAGGGAATTAATTAGGTAGAGAGCAACCATCTAAATATCAAACAAATTAACATTCACAGACCTATATATCTGAGTAGCAAAGGAATAGAGGACAAACTCCAAAGATCGGAACGACATTTATGAACGATGTCTACCAGGCAAAACCAACAACAAAAGGGCAGGAAGCAATGATCAACTTCACAAGATTCATCGATCATTAACAAAATGGAAATAGGAGATTCAATCGGCAGAAAGGGGAGCTCAGAGGTGAAAAACAGAACCTAAATCGAAAAAATCGAACACAAAACCAATAACCAGTAGTTGAAGATTCCATTTGAGGCTCTAATCGCAATAAAGGTCAAGGGAATTCAACGAATCCATTAGCCCTCACCCATCATCTCCCAACGCAGAAGACCAAAGCATAAATAAAAATGAAGGAGGACAATACCAAAGACAGAATCGAACTACAATCCCAAATTCAACCCAGCAGATCTCTATTTTGGACAGCAGCAAAATAGGAACGAAAACAAAATATTCAGTCGAAGCCCAGAATGAAATAAAAAAACAACCAACAAACAATAAATGGAAAAATAGCATGGAGATGGAAATCAATTTGTGAAATGCATCAGTGATGGAAATAGACAGAACGTAGACAGACAATCCGTAGGTTAAGAGTACCTACGGCAACCATGCCTCAATTGGAAAAAGGTCCGAGCCGAGCCGCGAAGCCCTAACCTTCCCGAGTTCTCTGCTTCCACCATGCCTCAACTGGAAAAAGGTCCGAGCCGAGCCGGGAAGCCCTAACCTTCCCGAGTTCTCTGCTTCCAGTCGGACGACGAATCAAGCCCGCAATTGAAAATGCCGACCACCCGCAGCCTCGCCGGCCTTCGATCCGATTTTCTCCGACCCAACCTCCCGCGAAGACGATGTCGCCCGCGACTTGCAGAAGAAGGGGAGGGGAAGAATGACTTGAAGAAGAATCGTCTTCTTCAAATTAGATTTTCAAAAAAAATAAGATATTAATAAAACTGAGCTGTGTGCCGAACATTTTTAATTATAAAATTAATAAAACTGATGTGAAGATCTTTAAATTACAAATCAATAAAACATCATACATTGAGCCGTGGGTGATTGGAGACTCGAACCCCAGCTCTGGCAGAAATATATGTTAAATGGGCGACCATTTTGACGGAATGGCACATTCGCAAATTATAAAAACAGTAAAATCCAATAGATGTTGTAGGTGAATATTTTTAAATTATAAAAACAATAAAACTGACCGACGGATTCCGCCTACAATTGCCCAAGTCGCCTATAAATCTGCAGAACTCGTTTTCCACGATAAATCTCTCTATTTTCAACCGTTTTGAACGTTTTAGGATTCGTTTTCTATCGTTTTTTCGAGATGCACAAGTAGGAGAGATTTATTTTGTCATTCGATGCATATCGGAACAGATTCGGGCCTTAAAATAATGAGATTGTTTATTCAAAAAATTCGGAAGGGCATAACTTTGTGCTCAGTCAACCGATTTGGACGAATTTTTTTTTGATTTCGCATAACTTTTCGAGATCTACGGGCTGGCAAGTTGCCGGAGGCAGCTTGTCCCCATTTTGATGGCTAAAAACGCTTCTAAGTGCTTCAATTTTCCTTACACAATTGAAAATCGTGAAGCTCCGCACGATCAGACGACGGTTTCTCACTGCTGAAGTGAGCGTTTTTTGCACAAGTCACGTTGATATTCTCCTAACACACATGCGCAACACGTCTCAAAAAATGGTGCAGTATTATGGTGCATACAGATAGTATTTTCATGGCAAAGCACGGTGTTGCAAAATGGGGACAAATGGGAGGGGAAGATAAAGATTAACATATTAAAATTGCATTCTTTCTTGTAAAGATAGTCGATCTCAATTGGTTGATTTTTATATGCCAATTTTATGCATGAGGTCCAGGGTTCGATCCCTAGAACTCACTTTTCTTCATGTAATGGCAGCTTTTGGACTTCTGGTGCCCATAAATTGAGTTGCGGGCTGTGATTTGAACACATCTCTAGAAAAGACTTTTTCTCTCTCTTTCTGCTTTTGGTTGTTGGTTCATAAATCAGCCAACCACGGCGGAAAATTCAGAAGGTAATGGAAATCATGCAGTGGCTTTGAATGTGAGCCATCTGTTCATCCAAAAGGTAATTGACATTTTTCAGTTTGTAAGCCATCTTCTTTCTCATTTTTCATTTGAAAACCTAATATTTTGGGAATTTCTGAAAACCTCATATTTTACTGAAAAAAGCCATATTCTTTCTCATTTTTCAGAAGATGGCTTACAATCTTTTTGGGAAAGTTGCAGAGGTATTCTCTGGGATTTCAACCGTTTGGGGGCTTGCGGTGATGGTGATGGTCTACTCAGTCGACCATCGCTTTCGCTTCTACCAACAGATTCCTTTGGAATCCCTTTCCTTGGGCATCCGTGCATCAGTAGGCACATTAGACTCGATGAACCACACTTTTTCATACTTAGCTCAGCCGATTAGGCTCATTTGTCATATCTTGTCTACGTAGCCCCACCAATGAAATCCCAACTAAGAAAGATAAATAAAACAATATAATATAATATAATAGTGACAGCCTAATCCATATTTCAATGTCAATTTAAGTTCTTAAGAATCTGTTACCTGCAAAATCGCAATTATCATATTTTAAATTTTCATTTTAAAATATTCATTCAATTCATTTTTATCATTAAATTTAAGAGAAGATGTCACGTAACATTGGGACATTGGGACGATTCGATGGCACCATAAGTCCTATGGCATGGGCATGGGCAACACACCTTGCGCCCTTCGCCCAAATGCGTGGGTAAGTCTATGGTTCCCTTCCGTTGGGCATCCGTGCCTTGGACTTACCACAACTGCCCAAATGTGTTTTGTGTTTACTAGTAAATGGCCCAATTGCGCGAATGCGTCGGCCTCAATTGTTCGATTGAATGCATTCCTTCTTAATTGCACGTCTAGACCACGCTCGACTCGCCACGTTGCAACACTAACGATTGTAACAATTGCCCAGTTGCGCTTGCATGCCCCACCACTGTGCATTATACTTAAAAGGAGTTATTGTCGTCGGCTCTCTTGCCTTGGAATGACTGGACATTCAACAAGGCGACGACCTTGGGCTTGTTTGCCTTTGCTTTGACCTTTTGCCTTGGGCATGCCCCTTTGGCGGGAGGCCCCTTCCTTTGGCGGGAGGCCCCTTTGCCTTTGCCATGCTTTGGGGTCGCCGCCTATGCCATGGCACCATGGGCATGCCTTTGCCATGCTTTGGGCTCCCCACGAAGGCCTTGCCGCCTATGGGGTTGGAACCATGCCTTTGCCATGCTTTGGGCTCCCCACGAAGGCCTTGCCGCCTAGGCTAAGTGTTACGCCCCCATTCCCACAATGCATGAATGGGCCGAGGGCCCATGCAAGGGAGGCTTAAGACGGCTTCCCTATAGCGCGCGGGGCGCGCTTCGTTCGGACCATAACAAGTTCGGACAAGGGTGCGACATGAAGACAAGGCAGTCCGCCAGGTTGGCGCGCTGACTGGGTCACGAGAGATTGGGCCAGTAGGCGGCTGGGCCGCGTTACACAGTCGGGTCAGCAGGCGGCTGGGCCGTGCTACTCAATCGGGCCAGCAAATGGCTGGGCTGCGCCGCAACCATGGATCAGCAAGCAATTAGGCCAAGCAAGTGGCTGGGCCAGGCAGCGATGGCTGGGCCATCAACCAAAGACTACAAGGCAACAGATGGGCCAACGGGAAGATGGGCTGGGCGCCAGCCCAAGAGAGGTTTATCCATTCGGCAGTCGGGCCACGGCGCGCATTGACGGGCCGAGGGCGCGCGCGTCCGTGATCTCCGGGAGATCCCACAAATTGTGGATCTGGCGCGGGTGATTGGCGCCACGCAGCGCAACGTGGGCCCCGCAGGATGAATCACATCGACCAATGGGATTGCGGCATTCAAATGGGATGACACAATTCAACCAACCGGATTGGAGCATTGGCAAGGGTGACACGCTTCGACCAATGGCGTGCTTCCACCTCACCATTTCTGGGTGGCACTTAGTAGTTGAATTTGTATATAAATAGGTCATGAGGCACCAAGCAAAGGCATTCGATTCATAGTGAAAAGGTGAATCGCTTTCCTTGAGCGTTGTGGTGTTCCGTGAGGATTCCTTGGTTCTTTTGTGAATAGAAAGAGCGGGTTGGGACGGGGTCCCGTAATTCATTGTGTGTTCTTGTGTTCCCTATTGGCGAGCGAGAGTAATCGAGAGGCTGGTCGAGGAGGGTCCTTGGCGCCGGTCATACGTTTCGCTGTCATTTCCGCTAGGCGAAAAATTGGGTGTGACAAACTTGGTATCAGAGCCTCGGTCCGTGACTTCGGAAGCTATATTTTTGGAGTCATCTTCGAAGGATATTACCACTACTCAAGATCCCCATCGTTCCATTCACAGGAGGTGAACATACGATGGATGATGAAGCAAGGGCAAGGATTATTAACTTGGAAGATTTCACTGGAGTCCGGGACGCCGGAAATGTGGAGAATCTACAAGTCCAGATCTCCCTCCTCAAAAGGGAATTCGAAGCTTTCAAAGCATCGGCAAGTGGAGATCTAATTGCCATAAAGCAACGTGCGGTGGAGGAACGTGCACGTGTTGATGATGAGTTCATACGGATTGGTGCAACTCCGGTTGGTGGAGCAACAAGGAGATCCGGCGCCATGTCCATGCAATATAAGGTCCCGGAGCCTAAAGCTTATCAAGGCAACCGAGACGCGAAGGAGCTGGAGAACTTTTTGTGGGACATTGAGCAATACTTCCTAGCGGCGGGTATTGAGGAGGATAAGAAGGTCATGATTTTCAGCATGTACCTAGCCGGCGACGCGAAGCTTTGGTGGAGACAATGCCAAGCCAAGGAGCCGAAGATCGATACCGTTGAAGCCCTCAAGCGAGAGTTGAAGGAACGTTTCCTTCCACTCAATGCCGAATGGACGGCTAAGGAGGCCCTACGGAAGCTACGACAAACCGGG